>CM053786.1:835966737-837166737 GCA_028749045.1 Cupressus sempervirens | reverse complement strand
GTACACTCATCTTGACAATTCAGGGAAGTCGATATCCGGTACCAGCAACCTGCATAAAAACTATGCATGTACAAACATAATATATACTAAACTAAATAGGCAATGGCAGGAAGTGATGCATTGTGTAGCTCTCGACTAGCAGGTGACTACGACTCCCTTCCTTAACCACATCAGACATGCCATAAAAAAGCAAACATGCGAAGCAAATACGCACACCATACACATGCAAGTATGGGGTAAGTATCCATAAGAAAACACATATGATAATAAATCATCTTACTAATCATCATTAATAACTGCAAACACTAAAAATAATCATTATGCATACATGAAATGCAAAATCTAAGTAATCTCATTACATAATAAATTTAATCCATAACACAATATCTGATAATCTCAAAAGAATGCTGCTAACCAACAACATAAAACTAGCTCTAAAAGAGTTTAACAATGATAACAAAAATGTGAACTAGGGGCAGGCACTACACAATGAATATACAATATATATTAAACAACTTGTCAAATTTCTAACCATTTCCAAATAAAAATTCATTCAAACATACAATTTTCAATGAATTCACTCTATATTAAACAACACGTCAAATTATAATCAAATTTGTCTCTATAAAACAACAAAGAATATTTAAAAAGGATTGTACTAACCTTTTCTATATAAAGAATATTAAAAAAGCCTTCAAATAGTGTATCCAATGATTGAATTTGGTATTTTTTAGCTTCAAATAGAATGAAAGAATATTCAAAAAGCCTTCAAATAGTGTTTTCTAACTTCCAATAGCTTGAAACCCATGTTTTCTATTAGAACTATAGAATGCACAATAGACAAAAAGCAGTATATGGATAAGCAGGGACCCAAACTTGCATTATGACCATTTGTTGGTGTTCTCATATAGTGTGTATGCCCTATAAAGTGCATACACACTATGTGAAGAATAATCTCTCCCTATCCCACCATCCCCCATCCCCTACTCTCTCTCTCTCTCCCTACTCTCTCTCACTCTCAATCCTCTCCCATCCCCTACTCTCTCTTGCTCTCTCTCTCTCTCTCTCTCTCTCTCTCTCCTCTCCCATCCCCTACTCTCTCTCTCCTCTCCAGCCCTTACTCTATCTTGCTTTATCTCACTCTCTCTCCTCGCCCATCCCCTACTCTCTCTTTATCTATCTCCCTCTCCCACTGCCCACCTCTCTCACTCTCTCTCCATCCCCTACTCTCTCTCTCACACTTTCTCCTCTCCCATCCCCTACTCTCTCTCACTCTCTCTCCTCTCCCATCCCCTACTCTCTCTCTCAGGCCACTCTCTCTATCTATCTCCCTCTTCCACACCATCTCCCACCACCTACTCTCTCTCACACTCTCTCTCCCATCCCCTACTCTCTTTCTCACTCTCTCTCCTATCCCCTACTCTCTCTCTCTCTTTCTTACACACACTCCCATCCCCCCCTCTCTCTATCTATCTCCCTCTCCCACTCCCTCTCCCATCGCTTACTCTCTCTCTCCCATCCCCTACTCTCTTTCTACTCTCTCTCCTCTCCCATCTCCTACTCTCTCACTCTCTCTCCTCTCCCATCCCCCTACTCTCTCTCTCTCATTCTCTCTCATCTCCCATCCCCTACTCTCTCTTGCTCTCTCTCCTCTCCCATCCCATACTCTCTCTCTCTCTCTCTCTCTCTCGGGCTACTCTCTCTATCTATCTCCCTCTCCCACTCCATCTCCCACCGCTTACTCTCTCTCACTCTCTCTCCCTCCCATCCCTACTCTCTCTCTCTCTGTCTCTCTCCCATCCCCTACTCTCTCTCATACACATACTCCCATCCCCCCTCTCTCTCTCACTCTCCATCTTACACTCCCTCTTCCACTGCTACTCTCTTTGTATCCCACTCCCTCTCCCATCCCCCTACTCTCTCTCTCTCCCTCTCCCACTCCCTCTCCCACTTCCTACTCTCTCTTTCACTCACTCTCTCATCCCCTACTCTCTCTCAAACTCTCTCTCTCCCATCCTCTATACTCTCTCTTACACACACTCCCATCCCCCCTCTCCCCTCTCTCCTCTCCCACTGCCTACTCTCTCTCTCTCTCTCCCATCCCCTACTCTCTCTCTTACACACACTCCCATCCCCCCCCTCTCTCTCTCTCTCTCACTCTCTCTCTCCCACTCCCTCTCCCGCAACTACTCTCTCTCTCTCTCCCCCCATCACCTACTCTCTCTCCCATACCCTACTCTCTCTCTCTCTCTCACTCTCCCTCTCCCACTCCCTTCCCACCACCTACTCTCTCTCACACTCTCTCTCCCATCCCCTACTCTCTCTCTCTCCTTATCCCACTCCCTCTCTCATTTCCTACTCTCTCTCACTTGCTCTCTCTCTCCCACTCTTCCCATTGCCTACTCTCTCTCACTTTCTCTCTCCAATCCCCTACTCTCTCTCTCTCCCATCCTATGCTCTCTCTTTTCCACCCCCTACACTCTCACACTCTCACACTCTCTCCCTTCCCCTACTCTCTCTCATACACACATGCCATCCTCCCCCCCTCTCTCTCCCTCTCCCACTCCCTCTCCCACTGCCTACTCTCTCTCTCTCTCTCTCTCTCTCTCTCTCTCTCCCATCCCCTACTTTCTCTCTTTCACACACACACTCCCATCCCCCCTCTCTCTCCTCTCCCACCCTTACTCTCTCTCACACTCTCACACTTTCATCCTCCTCTCTCTCTCTCACTCTCCTTCTCCCACTCCCTCTCCCACTACCTACTCTCTCTCTCACTCTCTCTCTCCCATCTTGTACTCTCTCTCTACACCCCTACTCTCTCTCTCACAGTCTTACACTCTCTCCCATCCCTATTCTCTCTCTTACACACACTCCCATCCCCCCTCTCTTTCCCTCTCCCACTCCCTCTCCCACCACCTACTCTCTCTCTCCCATCCCCTACTCTCTCCCTACCACCCCTACTCTCTCTCTAATAGTATCACACTCTCTCCCTTACACACACTCCCATCCTCCCTCTCTCCCCCTCTCCCACTCCTCCCAACACCTACTCTCTCTCACACACTCTCTCTCCCATCTCCTATTCTCTATCTCTTGTGCTACTCTCTCTCTCCCCTCTTCCATCCCCTACTCTCTCTCTTTCATAGACACACACTCCCATCCCCCCTCTGTCTCTCCTCTCCCATCCCCTACTCTCTAGATCTCTCACACACACCCATCCCCCCTCCCTCTCCCTCTCCCACTCCCTCTCCTACCACCTACTCTCTCTCCCCCATCCCCTACTCTCTCTCTCTCTCTCTCTCTCTCTCTCTCTCTCTCTCTCTCTCTCTCTCTCTCTCTCTCTCTCTATTGCTACTCTCTCTCCCTCCCCTCACCCATCCCCTACTCTATCTCTTTCATAGAAAGGCACTCCCATCCCCCTCTTTCTCTCATCTTCCCATCCCCTACTCTCTAGATCTCTCACACACACTCCATCCCCCCCTGCTCTCTCTCTCTCTCTCTCTCTCTCTCTCTCTCTCTCTCTCTCTCTCTCTCTCTCTCCCCCCATCCCCTACTCTCTTTTCCACCCCTACTCTCTCTCACACTCTCACACTATCTCCCATCCCCTACTCTCTCTTACACACACACTCCCATCCCCCGTATCTCTCACTCTCCCACTCTCTCTCCTGCCGCTTCCTCTCTCTCCTCCATCCCCTCCTCTCTCTTAGTATACTCTCTCTCCTCCCCTCTCCATCCCCTACTCTCTCTCTTTCATACACACACATGCACTCTCATCTTCCCTCTCTTTCTCTCTCTCTCTCCTCTCCCATACCCTACTCTCTCTCTCTCTCTCTCTCATCCCCTACTCTCAATCTCTCTCCCATCTTGTACTCTCTCTGCCACCCCCATTCTCTCTCTCTCACTCTTGCACTCTCTCCCATCCCTTGCTCTCTCTCTTACACACACTCTCATCCCCTTGTCTATCTCCTTCTGCCACTCCCTCTCCCACTGCCTACTCTCTCACACACTCTCCCATCCCATACTCTCTCTCTCTCTCTCTCTCTCTCTCTCACACACACACACACACACACACACACACACACACACACACACATACACACACACACACACACAGTCACTCCCATCCCTCCCTCTCTCTCTCTCTCTCTCCCCTCCTCTCCCACTCCTCTCCCATCACCTTCTCTCTCTCTCTCTCTCTCTCTCCTCTCTCTCTCTCTCTCTCTCTCTCTCTCCTCTCCCCCCCCCCATCCCATACTATCTCTTTGCCACCCCCTACTCTTTCTCTCACACTTCCTCTCTCCCATCCCCTACTCTTTTTCTCCCCTCTCCCATCCCCTTCTCTCTCTCTCTCTCTCTCTCTCTCTCTCTCTCTCTCTCTCTCTCTCTCTCTCTCTCTCTCTCTCTCTCTCTCGCTCTTTCTCTACCTCTCTCATTCCAAATTTAGGTCTTAATAGTGCATGTGCACTAAAGCGCACATGTGCTATTAAGATCAAAATTTAAAAACCTTTAAATAACGTGTGCATGCTATAGCATGCACACGCTATAGTGCACACACACAATGTAAAGCTTTGCATTTTACCAAGCCTAAGGCTTGGTTTTGCCTTGGGGATCCAACCCAAAGGTTTGGAGTCTCTAAACTGGTCTGAGACATATTTTGTTGCAAACATACAAAAATGATTATTTTTTCTTGTGTGCTCTCCTTCAAGTTTCCTCATGGTTGAGCATCGATAAAATTAGGTTACATAACATTGTAGGTCTCTGTGTTAGCTATTTAACAATATAATTTATTTTTTATTTCAATTATTTAAAGCCTTTCAACTATAATTTCTTTTGAATGTATGTCCATTTTTTGTCAAAAAACAACATGTACTAATTGGGCTATAGATTTTAGCTCATTCATTGAATTTCACAACAACTTGGTTTTTTAGAAACTAGACTCCATTCTACACACTTTCAAAAAAGAAGTTTTGATTTTAGATTAGTTTTCAATCATTTCTAGGGGGAGCACATAGATATTTTATGTTTTTGGGATGTGTCCAATTTAAAAATTCATAAAAGAAAATACACATTATAAAATTACCCAAAAAATCTAGCATAAACTACACAATGTTAGGTAACTTTTGACCAGAGTGATTAAAGAATTTTAAAAGAAGGTTATAGTATTAGGGGAGCACACTTTGTATCGTGTTTTTTTTTTTTTTTGAATAAATAGTACCACTTTCTGTGGTCTCCTTTTTTGACAACATAAAACTAAACCTTTTTGAAACAAAATTAGTAGTTTAGAAGCTAGATTCAAAGGACTTCTACTTTTTCTTTTTTCATATATTAAAATTTTGAGTGTAACTATCTTCAAATTCTTGTTGAAGTTTAGAGATTGCTGATTTTAGAAAAAAGGTGTCCACTTATACTCCCCTTTTGGCACCACAACTTGGTGCACTTACCAAATATACATAATCCTTGAACCAATCTTTTGGATACTAATCTTTCATCTCAAAAAAGGTAGGTTTTTGTTCCTCACATATTACCATTGGAGAAATTTTTGCATCATTAGTTATGTGTGGAAGTACTTTGTCTGAAGCTTTTTTTTGAAAAATTTATCACCACACCTATTGTGTTCTCCTTTTGTACTTTAGTATGCAAAAATTCAAAGATTCTTACAAATTCAATCTTTCCCTTTTTTCAAGGTCTCACTAAGTTACTATAATCCATTCAACAAAGTTCCACTTAAGTAATTTTGTCCTCTTGTTATCTCTTTTAAACTTGTGTCATCATCCTAGTTCTGGTTTCACACATCTTTCCTATAGATTGAGATCTCCTTAGCATCCAACATTACTAATAGGATGGTAAGGTCATCAACTATAATAGCCCTATAATATTTATGTGGTGTAGAAGGAATGAACCTAACTATAGTGTATGGAGGAGTGGAGCCCTATAGTATACAAAGGGATGAAAACTATGGTATACAAAAGACTTCACTATGGTGTCTACTCAAGTGGATGAGTGGAGGTGGTACATGTATAGTGAAGAGGGAGAAGGATAATATGAAAGGTACAATTCTAGGGATAATTTACAATGGGCTATATGGACATCACATAGTAGGAAATATGGAATGAATTTGTATGACTGGAAGGCTGTACAAACTAGGAAAATGGTCCACTATTAAGAGGGCATTCATGTGAAATTTAGTGATGTGGAAAAATATATGAATCAATGAATAAAAAATATTTCTAAGTATAAATATGTACACCAATCATAAGATTTATGTAGGTGCACAAAGCTATGGACCAGAAAGATGCCACATTTTTTTTCTACTCTAAGGTATAGAGTAATCCTGCTAAAGCATGATCATGCTATGGTTTGGGTAGCACAAGCCTAAGGCTCATAAGATTGGTAGTGTGATCTAGCTATTTAAAAATAAATACTTAAGTAGCATGATTTCTTAATCACATTGTTGGAAATTTTAATAAAAATAAAACTCGAGCACCATTTCTTATTTCTCTTATTTCTTGACATTGTTCAAAAATCAATGCTAGAGTGTTGCTAGCACTAACATTGATCCCCTGACCTCATTTTACACCATGTTGATGACTCCATAGGTATGTATCCATGTATTCATTTAATTAATACATATATTTATAATGCAATCATATCAAAGGTTAACTCAAAACTTTTATCCATGTGTACTAGTTTTGTGTTGGACCATCGACTTTGACATTGGACTTTAAGCATGGGCATGCTACCACTCATGTAGAGGTATATTCATTTTCATGTTAATTTAATTTAATTAAATCTATCCATTTAATATATAAATGAATAATTTACTTATTTTCTTATTATATGATCATCCAAAAGTCATGTTGATGTTGATTTGTGGTTAACTAACTTTTGGATGACTTTATTTCCCCTAGAGTTATATACATATTCTAATACATTTTAGTTTGTATGTCTATATTCACTATTTTTCATATAAATGTGATTAATTTGTGATGTCTAATAGATTTACATATATTTGAAATAGGTAAATGTTTCACTTCAAGATCAACACTACACAATAAAGGACACAATGCTACATTCATAGAGGTACTCAAATATTTTAATTCATAATGTGGCATAAGAAAATATGTATTCTTGATAACTGTATCTGATTCTCATATTGTATCATTTTCAGCTAATGAAATCAGATACTCCTCCACATCTTCATCATTATATTAATTAGGGAACCATTGTTGCTATTGCTAGTTGGGAGTGATTGATTGAGGTATGAAAGAGTTTCCATTATAATTTATTTAGTATTGAAATTAGATATGATATCCATAAGTATAATCAAGTGAAAAATTTGATGATTGTTGTAGGGTCTTAATACTGACAATCATCCATGTTCCCCATAGGTAGATGCAGATCAGGATTATCAATTAGTGGTAAGAGAATATTCTATTTTATGTGTCTGCATATTTTATTTATGATGTATAATAAATGTTGATACACATATACTTTTGATTGTAATGGGTCAAGTTACATAAGATTCTAGATTGATGCACTAGTGAGATTGTTAGGAGGGCCCCATCATTTGCAACATCTCCCTCTTCTCGGCCATCAAAAACAGCTAGGGATTTGTTTTCTTCTCCTAGTGGGAAAGAGTAGATATCTAGGGATGTGCATTTTTAGCCTATATGATGTCATTGGAAAAACATTTTGTATATTGTTTTTTATGTATGTCATTTTATACATATATTTCATGTATGCCTTTATTAGAAAAATGGTTATGATGTTTTAGATTATTGATGTATGACATTATATGAGATTATTGGATATTGCCATTATTAGACCCTATGGAAACAACTTTTAGTTTTTGTTATCACATTGGATTTGATGCTTGTATTATGGGATTAGTTGATTGGATTCTAACATTTGATAATTGTGAATTTAAAGATGAAAATTTTGGAAAATCAATAAATTTTATAATGCATATTGTGTTAGACTTATGGGAATGTTTGTGCATTTAGAGATCAATTGTTTACAAAGTTTAGTACCTTTATGTTTTTTGAGTTCTTTGTTGAAATTTGTGTCTAGTGCTACATGAATGGTTTTAATGTATAGTGGATGTTCCTATCTTGTTTTAAATTCCAATGTTATGCATGATTTTATATTTTTCACATGCATGAGTAAGGAAGATCAATTCCATTTATTTTATTATATTTGAAGGTGATTAAATAAACACTCTTTAACATTTAACTCTATCATCAATGCTGATTCATTCCTCCTCACATTTTACCAAATAATTTGTATGCATCATTTATGGCTCCTTAATTTCCTTGGAGAAATTTGTGAAGCACTTCGCAACATTTCATCTCTTATCCCATATAGTTCACATTCTTTGAAGGTATTTTCTCAAATAGTTCATGTGCTTTATATATTCCCACATGATCAATAGTCGTGGTGCAATACTTACAAGCTCTTGGGGACACATAGGTACAACATCAACAAAAGCATTTCCAATGCTCGGTGAGGGAAACAAGATGTCCCTTAATGTTTACTCGGCCAACTAGACCTAACAAAGTTGACAAAATGGTTCCTTTGAAAAATTAATTGAAAGATGCTCTATTTAGAAAATTCCCTCTATGAAAAAAAGGTAAGATTTTGTGTCAACTACAATATGTTTGGAAAAACTAAACTATGAGAACCACCACACACACTTACACCTTGGGAACAACTTATTTGTGCACTTCATGGTTTGGTAACTATCATGAGGTCCAAGATATTTCCCTTCATAAAATTTTATTTCTTCATAAAATTTTATTTGGTTTGACTTATTGTATCTCAGGGACACTTAGGTATGACATACATGAAATCATTCCTAATGCTTGGTGAGAAAAATGAGATGTCTCCTAGCATTAACCTGACCAATAAAACCTAACAAAGCTGATAGAATGGTCTCACAATAAACATATTTAAAGATGCTCCATTTAGAAACTTTCCACTATGAAGTGTCATAAAAATATAAAGTTATAGATACACTTACAACTTGCGAACACATTACTTCTGCACTTCATGAAACTTTTGTAACCATCATGAGCTCCAAGATATCACCTTTCAAAAATAACTATTTGGTTTGAATTAGTGAATCTTGGGGACACCTAGGTATGGAATGTATGAAATAATTCCCAATTCTAGATGAGACCTAGTGTTTACCTAATGGAGCTAAAGAATAGTCTCACGATGAATAGACTTAAAGATGCTCCATTTAGCAACTTTCCACTGTGCAATTTTTTTTTTATATCAACTAAAACATGTTTGCCAAAATGAAACCATAAGGACCATAAAAAAAATAGAGCTATACATACTTACACCTTGGGAACACCTTACTTGTGCACTACACAAAACTTTGGTAACCATCATGAGGTCCAAGATACAACCCTTCATAAATTGTTGTTTGGTTTGACTTAGTGTATCTTAGGGATACCAAAGTATGACATGCACAAAATTCTTCTCAATGTTTGACAAGTGAAATAAGATGTCCCCTAGCATTTACCTAGTCAACTAGACCTAACGAAGCTAAAAAAATGGTCTCATAATGAACGGATTTGAAGATGCTCCATTTATAAACTTTCCACTGCACAAAAAATAAAGATTGTATGTTAATTAAAACATGTTTTCCAAAACCAAATTGTGAGGACCATAAAAACATGGAGCTACACACACTTACTCCTTGGGAACACTTTACTTGTGCACTTCACATAACTTTGGTAACCATTACGAGGTCGAAGATATCACCCTTCAAAAAAAAATTTTTGGTTTGACTTAGTGCATCTTGGGGACACCTAGGTATGTATGCACTAAACAATTCTCAATTTTTTGTGAGAGAAACAAGATGTCCCCTAATGTTTACCTAGCCAACTAGACCTAATGGAGATGACATAATGGTCACACAATGAAAAAATTTAAAGATTCTCCATTTAGTAACCTTCTACTACATAGAAAAGTAAGATTTTGTGTCAATTGAAACATGTTTGCCAAAACCAAACCATGAAGACCATCAAAACATAGAGCTACACACACTTAAACCTTGGTAACACCTTACTTTTACACTTCATAGAAATTCAATAACCATCATGAGGTCCAATATATCTCCCTTAAAAAATTATTGTTTGGTTTGACTTATCGCATGTTGGGGATAACTAGGTACGACATGAAAGAAAGCATTCCTAATGCCTAGTGAATAAAATGGGATGTTCCTAGAATTTATCCAACCAACCAAACCTAAAAGAGTTGATGGAATGGTCTCATGATGAAAAATTTTAAAGATGCTCCATTTAACAACTTTCTATTGTGCAAAAAAATAAGATTTTGTGTCAATTGAAATGTGTTCACCGAAACCAAATTGTGAGGACCATCCAAACATGGAGCTATGCTCACTTACATGAGAACACCTTACTTTTTCACTTCACAAAACTTTAGTAACCATCACAAGGTCTAAGATATCACCCTTCAAAAAAAGTTGTTTGGTTTGACTTAGTGCATCTTGGGCACACTTAGGTATGACATGCACAAAAGCATTCCTAATGCTCTGTGAGAAAAAATGATGTCCCCTAGTCTTTACCTAGCCAAAAAATGTAACAGAACTAATGGAATGATCTCATGATAAAAAAAATTAAAGATTATTTAACAACTTTCTATTGCCTAATTTTTTTTTTTTTGGTGTCAACTAAAATGTGTTCACCAAAACCAAACCATGAGGATCATGTAAAAACACAAAGCTACACATACTTAAATCTTGGAAATACCTTAGTTTTTTATGTCACAAAACTTTGGTAACCATCACGAGGTCCAATTTATTTCCCTTCAAAAATAGATGTTTGGTTTGACTTAGTGCATCTTGGGGACACCTAGGTACAACATGCATGAAATCATTCCCGATGCTCAATGAGAGAAATGGGATGTCCCCTATAATTTACATTGTTAAGAAAACCTAAAAGAGCTAATGGAATGGTCTCACAATCAATGGATTTAGAGATGCTCCATTTAGAAACTTTCTATTGCACAAAAATAAAGATTTTGTGTCAACTAAAATGTGTTCGCCAAAACCAAATTGTGGGGACCATCAAAATATAGAGCTACACACATTTGCACCATTGGGACACCTTACTTGTGCACTTCAAAAAAAATTGGCAACTATCACAAGGTCCAAGATATCATCTTTCAAAAATTTATGTTTGGTTTGACTAAGCACATCTTGGGGACACCTAGGTATGACATGCATGAAAGTGTTCCCAATGTTTGGTGAGAGAAACAAGATGTCCCATAGTAGTTACCCTACCAATCAAGCCTAACAAAATTGACAAAATGGTCTCACAATGAATGAATTTAAAGATGCTCCATTTAGTAACTTTTTAGTGCATAAAAATGTAAGATTTTGTTTCCACTAAATATGTTCATAAAAATCAATCTATGAGGATCATCAAAACATGGAGCTACACACACTTACACCATGAAAACACCTTACTTGTGCACTTCATAGAAATTCAATAACCATCATGAGGTCTAAGATATCACCATTCAAAAAATATTGTTTGGTTTGACTTAGTGCATTTTGGGGACACCTAGGTATGACATGCATGAAAGCATTCTCAATTCTTGGTGAGTGAAATGAGATGTCCCCAAGAATTTAATCATCCAACTAGATCTAACATAGCAGAAAGAATGGTCTCATAATGAACTGATTTAAATATGCCCCGTTTAGCAACTTTCCACTACAAAAAAGTAAGATTTTTTGTCAATTGAATCATGTTCAGTAAAACCAAACCATGAGGACCATCACAACATAGAGCTACATGCATTTACACCTTGGGAACATCCTACTTGTGCACTGCATGTAAATTTGGTATCTGTCATGAGGTCTAAGATATTCTCCTTCAAAAATTTCTATTTGGTTTTACTTAGTGCATCTTAGGGACACCTACGTATGACATGCATGAAAGTATTACCAATGCTTGGTGAGAGAAACATGATATCCCCTAGAAATTTCCCAGTCAATTGAACCTAATAGAGCTAAAGGAATAGTCTCATGAAAAATGGGTTTAAATATTCTCCATTTAGCAACTTTATACTATGTAAAAAATAAATATTTTGTGTCAAATGAAACATGTTCACCAAAACCAAACCATGAGGACCATCAAAACATAGAGATACACACACTTAAATCTTGGGAACACCTTACTTATACACTTCAAAAAACTTCACTAACCATCATGAGGTCCAAGATATCTCCCTTCAAAAATTGTTATTTGGTTTGACTTAGTGCATCATGGGGACACTTAGGTACAAAATGCATGAAAGAATTCCTAATGCTCGGTGCGTGAAATAAGATTCCCCCTTGCATTTACCCACCCAACTAGACCTAATGAAGTGGGTGGAATGGTCCACTACTCATAATACACCTCTATTGCTCTTAATGATATGAAAAGACATGAACACATGAAATAACCTATCCTACTTTGGATGATGGAGTTATTTACATATGAAATTTAAATAAATGTCTTTATATCAATGCAATGAATGTATTAAAAAATCTAAAGAACGGAATCTTGATTACAAAATTACAATAACATTCATATCTTTATATTAATGATATTAATGTCTATTATATCTTAGCTCTATTTAAGGCACTGATAGGAAAGAGCTAAGGAGAGAAAACCTCTAGTCTTACCCAAATTAATATATGACATTTATAAACTTTTTTAATCACATAATTTTATACTTACATCTAATCTAATGAACCATCTAGATCTTCTCTACCATTTATCATCTCAAGTATTGCCTTATGATCTGACTCACGAATCCTACAAAGAATCTTATTGTGTGGTTTTCATCTATATTTGATCAAGTGGATATTTGACACAATGATAAGGTTCAAATAATGAATAATCTTCCTCTCTATTTTCCAATCCATAAAA
Source organism: Cupressus sempervirens (assembly GCA_028749045.1). Lineage (NCBI taxonomy): Eukaryota > Viridiplantae > Streptophyta > Pinopsida > Cupressales > Cupressaceae > Cupressus > Cupressus sempervirens. The sequence goes on along the minus strand of CM053786.1, from coordinate 837,153,790 downwards.
ACAACTGCAAGAAATAGTTCTTCATACCATATAATCTAAGCCATGTGTTAGTTACCACCACTACACCTATATGGTATTCTAAACCTTTACCATCTGTAACAGAGTGATCCAATTTATGTTTTTCCTAGACACAATGACACAAATAATAATATGCACCTTCTTCATTTTTTTTAGGTTCAAGTACAACAAAAACATGACCTTCAATGATAGAAATAAGATGTGCTCATCCACCAATTAAGTTGACTTGCATCCATTCTAATATTTCTATGAAGATGATCAAAAAAAGTATGTCATTTTTCATGTGTCAATACTCCATGAACATGCATTAGAGATTCTAAAAGAATATATTCAGTCGATCCTAAAAATGTACAAAAATCCTCAAATGGTGAAATATTATTAGTATTTATCAACCAAAAAATCCTTTGAATTGTAGACTCACCTTAATTACCTAGACCCATTGTATTGTTATACCATTCAATGATACTTTTTGCATCTGACAATTTTGCTCCATCTTTATACTTTAATTCTTCATGAGCTAAGGGTCTTTTGATACATGAGCCTACATCATCATGCTCTCCCTTTCTATGACCAAACTATGTGAAATTCCATACATGGTGGATACTAGTCAACCTATGCATCCAGCTCAACCAATAAAACATTCGTGCATTCTTGAATTGAGATGCACAATTGTTCGACTAAATGACATGTTGATGATATGATATGCCCCTATTAGCTAAATTTTCATAAAATAGTTGACATAAACCATGTACAAAATCTTTAGAATGTGATCAATAATCACTAATGTAGAAATGGTACTCACTCAATATTTTCCTATCCTCCTCCATACTTGTAGGTGAATGGATGAATGCTATATGAATAAATATGGAAACCTATTGAGAAGTATAATAATTTTCTTGCACCACATTTTGTGGTTGTAGAGCATAGTCTTCTACAAATTCTATAACCAGAATAATGGTATCTAGTGCAAATGTGTCCTTGCACAACATGAATTGAAAATACAACCATTGTGACCTATGTGTATGCCTTGCAAACTCATAAATGATTTTTTCACAAAATATCTTCATGAACTCATACACTAGAATCTTTTCAATCACTAAATCACATCTTTTACCCTCTTTCCCATATTTTAGAGTGTATGTCACAGTCTTATATTTTCCAAAATCTAGTATTTCATTGCCAATTGTATGTGTACTATCCATATGTTCACATGTTGATAAACGTTGCAAGCCACCACAATTGAGGCATGCACCATTCAAGCATGAAAACTTGTAAAATAATTGACCATCCCCTCTTTCACATAGAATGGTAGAAATAAATTCTCTTGAAAATTTAGGTGGCTCATATATGTTACACTCAATCATAACAAAGTTAGAATGCAAAAACACACATTTATGTGTAAAAGCATCAAAATGGTTATAAAATTCAATATGAACCCTACAACAACAAGTTGTGCATCTATGACTTATCTTTACATCAAAAGGTTTTCACATTTCAAAATATCTTCAACTAATTTTAATTTGGGGATACATACCATTAAATTTTGCAAAGAATTGTGTCTAAGTTGAATCTAAAAAATGTTTTGCATGTAGACCACGATTTTTACTACCAATCCTCCTTCTTAGCACATCTCTTTGATTAGGAAAAATGCATGTATTATTCTTTTGAAAATCTTCAGTCAACGATTTCAATGCTTCACCGATTTCTTTATTCTTCCATGGTAGTCTATCGCTACATGTCCATAACTCATTTTTTATTGGATCTTGCATTCTTTCTCTCCTTCTTATGGCTCTCATTAGAGTACCTCTACCTATTTGCATTATTTTTATTGTGTTTCTAATGAGTTGAGCTTTCTTCATTTGAGTGCTTACTATTGTTGATATAAGTATGTGTGTTGTGATATTACTACCTTTTTTGTGCAACTTAGAACCCACTTTTTCATATGCACTTATTAGATTATTTAGAATAATTTTTTCCATTTGACTCATGCATTATTCTTAGCCCAAGAATCTTCATATTAGTGTTCAAAATTTTGTGACCATTGCAGAGATAAGAATGCCTTCTATAATTTGTTTTAGAAAGCCAATTTTTTTATTTTAACTTTTTAATGAATATTCCTTTTCTATTAATCAAATATTAAAGATATATATCTACAAGAAAGGGGTCATAGGATACAAGATCACCCCTCAAGTTCACTCAGCACAACACCATATAAGACAATGAAGCCAAGATATTTGATTGATATTGATAATAATATTTTGTAATCAATGTCTGATAAGATTCCAAAGTGTACTTGTCAAAGAAAAAATAATTTTATGTGGAGAATATTCTTTAAAGAATTAGGGCATGTGCAGGATCATGGTGTGCCAAAAAGAGGCGATGTGAAAAAAAAAGAGTTTGAAGAAGCCTAAAAGTGCTTCAAAATCCGCTTTGACTTTTTTTTACCTATTCAGGAACCAAACCTGGAAGGTTAAGCCGAGCCTTATCGGATATCTGATTTTAAATCAAATATCTGACTAATAATTAAAATCATATAATAGTATGATATATTATTTAATATTATTATTGTTATTGATATAAAATAATAATAATATTATTAAATAATATATCATACTATTATATTATAATAATAATATTATTATTTAATAATATTATTATAATTATTATTATACTATAATATAATAATAATATTATTATAATAATTATTATACTATAATATAATAATAATAATATTATTATATTATAATCATATAATATTATACTATAACAATAATATTATAATAATATATTATATTATAATAATATAATATAATATTTCATATAGTATAATATATAGTAATGTAATATAATATATATATATATATATGATATAATATAATAATAAAAAGTAATATCTTATAATATAATATAATAATAATAATTTATATTATAATATATAGTAAATTAATATAATAAATATAAAATATAATATAAAAATATATAAAATGTAATATATATTATATATTATATGTTATATTATATATATTGTAATGTCATATCAGATATCCGATACCTGTGCATTGGATGAAAAAAAATCACAGACCCGCGACCCTTATTTTACACGAATTTGGGCTAGTGTGGATCGGATATCAGATATCAGGTATGTTCCCCCCCCCCGACTCATTTTTAACCTAAATTTAATAGATTTTAACATGATTTTGTTTGTTTTAGTTGAATCTAGGGTTTTTTTGACAAAAATGGTTAAAATTTAGATTTTTTTAAAAATATATTTTACATTTTGTAATTCAATAAGAATGGCTAATCAAAATGATGACATTGAGGCAAGGAATAATATTCCTCGCAACCCACCACCAAATGATCCAGTATCCCCACAAAACCATACACCAAATGATCCTTTACCTCCTCAAAACCCTCCTCGAATCGACGATTTGATAAATGAAAATCTCATTGAGTTGAGAGGTTTGCATAAAGCATACAATAATGTACCTGCACTAGCTCCTATGTTATCCATGTTAAACACCATAGTGGATAACATTAAAACGCTTACAAACCAACAAAATGCTGCTCTTCATTGGCGTGATGAAATGCACCAGATGTTTTATGATGGTTTGGATTATGATGAGGTCACGGCCCTCAATATAACCAAAGATGATTTGGAAAGCCTTTTTGCTAACCCAAAAATGGGTATACCAATTGACCCAAAAAAAACAAAACTATTGATTAAATGGTGCACAAATAATGCCATATGTGCAAATTTTTGGGACCATTTGTGGATGGTCTTTGATATCCCTCCACATGGCAATTTAGACATACCATTTTATTTCCTTAGAAAATTATATGCAGAATTTGTGTTGAAACTTAAAGTGAACTATTGGAGCATGAAGCCCAACATGGGCTTAGGACTAGGAGCTCCTCAGGATAGACCCTCTTCCCAGTGGAAGAAACTTGGCACTTCCCCCCCCCCCCCCCCCCGATATCTCCCCCCCTCCTCGAGTGCAGCATCCAGATATTATGGTAGAGGCTAGCTCTCAGACCATCAAAGCCATTCATAGGCTGACTAGCCTAATGATATCTCAGGCTAGGTTAGTCCTGCCTCCTCGTGTTGATGATGTTGGTGCCAGTTCATCATCGGCTAGCTCATCACACATTTGTGTACCTCACACTTGCATTACATGCAAGAATATTTGCCTGGGTCCCATAGGTGATTTTTTGAGTATCATTTTATATTAGAGAAGGATACACCAGACGCATGTGCAGAGGCTATAGACCTTGATGCGAGAGAGGAGGGGAATGCAGAGGCATGGACTCCTTTGGTGTTGGTATGTGTATACATTTTTTTGTTATAACATATGTGATTTAAAGTTAATTTTTGTAATAGAGTAATTTTAATTTTTAAGCCATACTGACTTTTACATGTATGTGATCTTCATTCATGTTTGGTTGATGACTGAGGAGGAGCTCAGACAGATAGATGATTCTACACTCTCAGCCATTTCATTTGGCCTTGAGACATTATGTTGTATTCACATTTCTTTTTTCTATTTGATATTGTAGCATATATGGTTGCTAATCTTTCTTTTATCTTGTAGATACCACCTGCCTTGGGGGGACAAAGTGCGGGGGGTGAGCCAGCATGCATTGACAAAGGAAAGGTAATTAGATGTTTTCTGATTGATTAAATATTGATGCATTCTTGTAAATTTTTTGTGGTAATCTCATTTAATTACATTATTTATTGTATATAAGGTGTGGCTATTGGCGATGAGCTTGTACAGATTCGATGTCCTAGATCATCAGGGATTTTCATTCGCACAGAGAGCCCCATTGTATGTATAAGTATCATTTATTTTTTATTTTTTTAATTGATGCAGAGGAAAGTATGATTGTTGTTCTACACAATTTCTGTGATTTTTTTGTACCAATAATGATTCATGTCTTGCATATGTTCATTACAACTTAAATAGGCTTATATGCACCTGTCCAACCAACCAAGTTGGTTACAAAGGTTTATTTAATCAAACAAATACCAAATTACTACTTTCCCTCCAAAACTAATAAGACCGTTTGAATTTGAATTTCAAATTTCAAACTATAGTTTTTATGCATTCCCTAACTTTCTAAACTATTCCATTGACTCAAAATTGGTCATATGGATTTATTAAATGCAACTAAGTAAATTTCTAGAAAATTGAAGTTTTTATTGTTTTTTCTCCAAACCACCGTACACTCTAATCTCCCCCTTTCAACTGAGATCACATATGACATATATAAAGGTCTACATGATCGTTGGAACAACCATATAGGTGTTCCCAACCATAAAATAAAAAAACAACCACTTTTGGCTAATACTGTTTAGACTCTAAATACCCTATTCTAAGGCCTTTTGGTCCCATGGAGTCACTTGGTTTATAACCACACCAAAATGCTTGTGGGCCTTACATGTGCCTTTATTACAAAACATAGACCAACTTGTAAAATATGGACCAAACCTTTATTCCAACTTCCTAATCTACTTGAATCCTCGCTTTCATGGAGTGGCAAGATGTCCGACAATAGGGATACTTATTTCCCCCTACAACATAGGTTAGGTGCCCTACACCACCTTTCCTCTCTCTCATTCTGAAAACTAGTCCACCAAGTGAGTGATGTTCCTCTCAGTCTTGTTTTTGCTAATTTTACCTTCTTATCTACCTCTATGTCTTCAAGATCAAAGTAGTTCTCAAGGGCCTCTATCCACCCTAGCACTTCTTCACTATCCATTTTACCCTGGTATATTGGAAAATCAATATGGTTCTTCCCACCATTACCTTGTACTGCCTTAATGATTCTCATAAATCTCCTTTCTTCAAGATCATATGTTGTCTCATGCTCTTGCCTTGCATTACCAACCTCTTCTTCTTCATGGTTCTCTCCATGATTTCTTCCTCTAAACTCTTGTCCTCTAGGTTCTTGCCTTTCCTTTTCTAAATATTCTATCCTTGCAATAAGCTTCAACCTCTCTCTTCTCATTTGTCTTTCTTCCCTCACTCTAGATGCTTCAAGTTCTCTCCTCTCTCTTTTCTCTTTTGCAAACTCTTCTCTCAATTCTTCAAGTTCTCTAGCCATTTTATTTTTAGGAGGCATTTTCACAACAAGTTTTCTTCCTTCCCAAGGGCCAACTCATTGATTCTCTTTCTTTCCTCACCAAGAAATCTCTGGACACCACTTATATACCTTTCAACTCTGGGACACACAAGGAGGAATTAGACACACCAAGGCCTCAACAAAGGGACCAGCACACTAAGGATTTTCAAGATTATAGGTCTTGGTCACACTCCTAAACACCCAAACTTCAAAACCCTCCTTAAAATGGCTTAAAAACTAGGGCTTGATTGTTCAAACCCCAAAACTCAATTCTAGAACGTTTTGACTTGTCTAATGACAAGATATGATCATGACAACCTACATGAACCTATCAAATGACTCATTTACCATATGAAATCCTAAAATCCTATCTCATTCCCAATTACAGCTTTCTTCCACATATGAGTCCAACATTATAACTTTGTATGCTTCCATGAGCCATAATTGGTGCAAGGATTGCCCAATTGACTTCAAGAGATGTTCCATGACCTCTGTAATGCCTTGGATCTTCAATGTTCCCTTGATGAGCATGGGATGCTCTTGCATCACTTATCTTCATAAATAAATTCAAAACTAATTTTTGTGATATTAACAACTACTATTTTGTATCTCATAGGAGACTCCTAGTGCACATGAGGTTCGACGGGACAGTTATGTAGATTTGATGATGTGGCCACTCACTCTTGAGGAGGAGCCTACAATAGTAATTTGTAGTTTGAATTCATGATTAAATATGTTATAAATTTAGCATGCTATGAATTATAATGTTATAGTTTAAATTGTAGATTCATCTAACAAAGGTATTTGAACATGTACAACCCACAATCATAGAGGTACCAGCATTGTCGAGGGCATACGAGAGGACTCCTGACTGACGCAGGAGGTCGACGAGAGAGGCATTTATTATGAAATTTTGATAGTATTAATCTCCAATACGGAAAAGATCATTATGAATTTGAGTAATTCAATGTTAGATACGTAGAATCATATAAATTTAGTAGTCTAACTTTGGGTTTTCTTTTTTTGTTTATTTAGGAGGCATCCAATCCACCTAGTGCAGCGAAGAGGCTACATTTTGATCATCCACCAGCACCCTATGATAGTATAGTTTTCATAGGATGCATCATGATACATTTTGAGATGGCATATGCCACATTGTATACAGAAACATTGATATTATACACATTCTGATGGCAGGATCAGCCACATTTTGTATATGGATCTATGTATTTTGATATATATATATATTTGAGTACTTTGTCTATGGATACATGATCTTTGATATATATTTGTGTAAAAATTTTTCTATGGATACATGTATTTTGATATATATTTTTTTCATTTACGTGCACAATGATATACATATTAATTTAGTATCTAGTATTGTTCAATTTATCGTGGATCATGTGTCATGCCCTAAATTTTACTAGTAAAAACACAATAATTTTTTATTTTTTTTGTAGCTTATGAAGTCGCATAAGAAATTACATATTGTAAAACAAGGTTATCATTGAATAAGAGTTCAAGACTCATGTGAATAGTGTGAAGGTGTTAACATTTTAGTCACAGGTGGTTTTCAAATAGATTGGATGATAGTCTAGTTCAAGTTACAATCACGAGTCAAATGAGCAAGTTCAAGATACAACACTCATAAATTAGTGAGGTAATTCATATCCTAACAAGCCTCTGATACTAATATTCTGTTAGGGTCTGTTGGTTGTATCATATGGACTAGGTCGTGATTCTAGCATGTAAGGGAAGGGGATCAGAATTACTTATTATCCTCATTACCAATGTACACACATTCATTAATCATTACAATATATATTAATGTGACAATTACTATATTACTATATCCTCATTATCTATCAACATTGCTTCCTCACCAAACTAGCACTCACTACAGTTTTCTAAACACAAAAATTACTATTTCAATACATAAATTAATCTCACTCTAACAAAAGACAATTACTAACTATCTAGCTCATCAACTACTAACTAATCTACCTACATTGCCATGCTTTTACATTTACTATTTTAATTACTATAATTACTATACTATTACATTTACTTTTTACATTAAATTACATCTAACTATTCACCATAAGCTCACTTTCTCACTATCAATATTATTATTATCAAAGCATGTTAAGATTCAAAGTAGTTTCATAGTACGAATTAGTAAGCACATAAAATGAGGAACTCTTAGTAAGTCTAAGGGCCAATTCAAAGTACTTAACTCAATAATAATTCATGATCTATATTTAAACACATCCTACTACACCATTGTATTGAGTGTGTCAATTTAAATTTGTTAGATGAATTGTTTATGCAAGGATTAAGTGCAAGCGTATAAATAAGGTTTGTATATAACATACCTTGTTGTTCTGACATATATGTATCAATGTGCTTTATTGACTAGATAAAACTAGATTTGAGTTATTATTTTAATCCACCATCCATCCTTATCCTTGATTCTCCAATCCCATCATCCCGACAACTTACTTCATATTAAAACCCTATTATATGTACATCCAATCAATCTTGGCTTTTATTTTATTTTTGAGTTAAATATTTAAATTTTTCATATTGTCTAACATGCACACTAATATTCCTTTATTTATTTAATTACTAATTTATTATTTGAGTGTTGGGTGTGACTTAGAGGTCACAAGATTTTAATGTGTACCATTCTGTCACTTAGAAAAATATATTAGTCTAGGACACTCATTAGTTTCTATATGCTATTATTATTTTTATTTTTATTGGATAGCAGTCTAGAATATGGGAATATTCTTTAATATTTTATTACTCTGTATTAAGGAAGGGATTTATTCGCCTTTACCATACATTTTCTAGAGAGGAAAATGCATGCCTACAACAATGTATCTCATAGATTTTATTATCTCTTCTCTTACAACAAACTTCATTTTGTTATATCATAAAATTAATTTGATGATTTTCTTTCTTAGAATTGCATTAAGCTTGGTAATTAAAATCAATTTTATCCATGCATGTGATATGAACATAAAAATTTCCTTCCAAATTATTGAATGCACAACAAGATTGTAAGCAATCTACTAATTTTTAAATTTATACAATCAATGGTATCACATAACATCTATGGATTATTATTATCAACTAGTCATTTACAATACCACAAGGAGAAAACTTTCTTTCACATTTTCAAATGATAACAATAAAAATGATGTCAAATCAAATATGTGACTCGTACCAATTCTTTCATAACAATATAAACTCCAAATGAAACATGCATATACAACCTTATCAACTATTTCTTCTACAGGTACATTAGGTAACAATGATACAATCTCCTTCCATCTCAATGGGACAACATAAGGGACTTTTCAAAATCATAAGGAACATGGACATTGAAAGATATGGACAATGATTAGCATGAACATTGTCCAACATGATCGTTGAGAACATGAACAAGCTGGTGAATCCTCTTTCACAAATGAGGGCACAATGTCAAGTTTTCTCATCCAACATCAATCTGCAAGATGATCATTCCAAGCCATTTCCATTGCTCCCTTGGACACAAATCTGCATATGCAAAAAAACAAAATAACAAGGACCATGGGTGCTTTACACCCAACCACAGGCCTCAAAGAGACCACCCCCGCACTAGGGAACAAGGCTCAAACTGGGATACACATACAATCTTTCAATGCATAAACATTACATTTCAAACTTGAACAATTTCCCCCCAAGACTATTTCACAATGGCTTCACAGATGGAACCATAAACATAGGGTGAAGGCGTGTTCTAAAATGGAGACTTGCCATACCAAACCATATTTGCAATAAACAATTTTCATGCCCTCTCGGGGCTATCATAATTCACCAAATTTCATGCCCTCTTGGGGCTATCATAAATGAACCATTTAATGCCCTCTCGAGGCCTCCACATTTCCTCCTCCAAACCCACTACCATCAGTTGTAACTCCTCAAACTTCCTTTCTACACCATACTTTCCTTATCACCCCTAGCAAGATATGAAATGTTATGGCATACAATGGAGCCCATACTCCAAGGTTCTCAATACATTTTTCGAACCCAACTTAAGCCCTTCACCCTAGACTTCTCTTCCCTTCCCACAAGGGTGAGTGTAAGTCCCATGCCCATAACAATACTCAAGCACAAAACAAGAAAACAAAAACAAGTAGAAATAAAACAAGAAATTTTCAAGAGCACATCACATTTTCACAACACAATATCAACACCCATAATACTACAAGGAAATAGACGAAATCCAAACCTCATACTCACAATACTCCACATAATACAACAAGATGCCCAATGGTGTCACACTATTCTACATGGAATGAACACCATTCAAGCACTCACATGAATGCTACTCCAGAATGCAATGCAATGCATACTCCATTGATAAACTCCACACTTGCATATTTGCTTAACCGTGCTAAAAGAAAGAAATGGAAAAGAAGCAAGTTTGAGATACCAACCTTGGTCCAAGCTAGGGTAAGGATAGTTTTAGTAGAGCTCCCCTAATCTCCCTCCAAAACATACATGTCTCTAAAATTAGAGAGTGGGCAAACACCCCACTAGTTTGGCCAAGACCCTCTAATAAAGCCTTCCCACTAACTTATTTTAGCAAAAAAACTAAGCCACTCAATCCTTACAAATTTTTCTCCTCTAACGGTTCATCAATAGCCCTCATGAGCTCTGAGTTATGACCCTCGAAGGATCGACCTCAAAATGCACTTAGAGCACCTTGAAGACTCCTCGGTACAGGGTGGTCGCAAATGATGGATGGTCTTTGTGGCCAGAACAAGGGTGTGACTAGGGTTCACCCACCCATCTGGAGCTAATGGCACTAACGATTTGATGCCAAGATCAGCAGTTTCAAAGTTACGTTGTGGTGCACCTATGAACTGAGGCACACTGCGAGTTTTGGCATCGAGCGAGATCGCTGTGCTGAATCCAAATAGAATGTGATTTCTCAAAAATGAGATAGGTTATTTTAGGCCTCAGCATCACCATCCTGTAGCATTTGATAGTTCATCAATAACCCTCACGAGCTCTAAGTTATGACCCTCAAAAGATCGACCTCCAAATGCACTTAGAGCATCTTGGAGACTCCTCGGTAGGGGGTGGCCGCAAATGATGGATGGTCTTCGTGGCCAGAAAAAGGGTGTGACTAGGGTTCACCCACCCATCCAGAGCTAATGGCACTGACGATTCGATGACAAGATCAACAGTTTCAAAGTTACGCTGTGGTGCACCTATGAACTGAGGCACACTACGAGTTTTGGCATCGAGTGAGATCATTGTGCTGAATCCAAACAGAATGTGATCTCTCAAAAATGAGATAGGTTATTTTAGGCCTCAGGATCACCATCCTGTAGCATTTGACAGTTCATTGATAGCCCTCACGAGCTCTAAGTTATGACCTTTGAAAGATCTACCTCCAAATGCACTTAGAGCACCTTGGAGACTCCTCGATAGGGGGTGGCCGCAAATGATGGATGGTCTTTGTGGCCAGAACAAGGGTGTGACTAGGGTTCACCTGCCCATTCGGAGCTAATGGAACTGATGATTCGATGCCAAGATCATCGGTTTCAAAGTTATGTTGTGGTGCACCTATGAACTGAGGCACACTGCGAGTTTTGGCATCGAGCGAGATCACTGTGCTAAATCCAAATGAAATGTGGTCTCTCAAAAATGAGATAGGTTATTTTAGGCCTTAGGATCACCATCTTGTAGCATTTTTTAGTTCATCGATAGCCCTCACAAGCTTTGAGTTATGACCCTCAAAAGATCGACCTCCAAATGCACTTAGAGCACCTTAGAGACTCCTCGGTATGGGGTGGCCAAAAATGATGGATGGTCTTTGTGGCTAGAACAAGGGTGTGACTAGGGTTCACTCGCCCATCTAGAGCTAATGGCACTGACGATTCGATGCCAAGATCAGCAGTTTCAAAGTTACGCTGTGGTGCACCTATGAACTAAGGCACACTGCGAGTTTTGGCATCGAGCAAGATTGTTGTGCTGAATCCAAACGGAATGTGATCTCTTGAAAATGAGATAGTTTATTTTAGGCCTTAGGATCACCATCCTGTAGCATTTGATAGTTCATCAATAGCGCTCACGAGCTCTAAGTTATGACCCTTGAAAGATCGACCTCCAAATGCACTTAGAGCACCTTGGAGACTCCTCGGTATGGGGTGGCCACAAATGATGGATGGTCTTCATGGCCAAAACAAAGGTGTGAATAGGGTTCACCTGCCCGTCCAAAGCTAATGGAATTGACGATTTGATGCCAAGATCAGTGGTTTCAAAGTTACGCTGTGGTGCACCTATGAACTAAGGTACACTGTGAATTTTGGCATCGAGCGAGATCGCTGTGCTAAATCCAAATAGAATTTGATCTCTCAAAAATGAGATAGGTTATTTTAGGCCTCAGTATCACTGACTTGTAGCATTTGATATTTCATCGATAGCCCTCATGAGCTTTGAGTTATGACCCTTGAAAGATCAACCTCAAAATGCACTTAGAGCACCTTGGAGACTCCTCGGTACGGGGTGGCAACAAATGATCGAGGGTCTACGTGGTTGGAACAAGGGTGTCACTATGGTTCACCCACCCACTCGGAGCTAATGGCACTAAATTGTAGCCGTTATGAGTTAGATTTTAAAAAGTTGTCAAGAAAGGTTGACCCATTTGACTTGTATCATGAAAGGTTGCTTTGTGCCTTGCTTGATTGTTTGAAGACTACTCCATGTGTCACTATCTTTCTTGGAAAAAAAATTTCTTTTGAACATCAAGCTTGCAATATTATCAATTATTGTCAAACTTTTTCAACCAAGTCAAAACGTCAAATGCAAATATTTGTTTGCATTTTTTGCTAAGGGGAGTTTCATAAATTGACTTTGATTTTCTATGTCTCTAGTGCTTGAACATGTTTAAAATGGCTCTTTGGTCTTAGAGCTATTGGTATTTTCTAACTTCATGGTCTATGATATGCATACTAAGAATTTATTTCACTAAATGGTTTCCTTGATCTATTGACTACACTTAAATTTGTTCATTTGTCATCTCTCTTTCTATATGTTCAATACAAAGAGCTAGAAGAGACAAATAATATTTCTTACCTTCATCTCTCTAAGCACATGATAGAAATCAATTCTAAACTTGAGAAAAGGTTAGAGGATAATATTGCATTCTTAAATTAATCTCCCTTAAGACCTTTACATACACACGGGGCATTCTTAAATTAATCTCCATGGAAGAAAATTTCATAAAACTAAAGATTCCATAGTGTTGAAACATAAAATCCAAGATCTCATTTATGATGGGATTGTTGATACCTCTAATGACTCATCCACTCATAGCCTTCATATCCAACTTCATATCATGTCATTATGCATGTGCTATCTTGCTTATTGGCTTTAATTTCTTATCCTACATGCTATCTTCTTTCATGGATTTCATGGCTTATCCCAAATATGTTTCATACAACTTTTCAATATGAAAGTCTTTCAAAACATTATACAATATTATGACTCTTTATGCTTTCAAATGCTATGATTGGTTGCAAAATGGAAGAAATCAAGTATTCTAATTGTTCATCTGTACTTTCTAGATTTTTCTTATTTGATTAGTTTGATAAAAATAGTTTTAATAATCATAATGTCAACTTTATGTCAAATACGGAAAAAACCAAATTTGTAATAAGATATCTGCATGCAATTATCTTTCATATAGTTATAAATGCTCTTAAAATTGTCGTTATAGCCTTGTATCACATGCAAATATGATTTGGAAGAATTTGTTCAATATCTTCTTCTTATAATTTATTACAAAGAACCTACCAAAATACAAAAACCATATACAAAAAAATACACATTTTACATCATAATACATCATAAATTTTAGAAATTCTCCCCAATACCACCCCCCTCCAACTCTTCATGATGTACCTACATTCCAATATCATAGAAAAATTAGTAACTTATTCTATTAAACAAGATAATCATCAATTCATTAAATCATTATGAAGAAAATAACATAAGAAGTATATATACGTAGTCGAGTATTCCAATAGGGTCCTCTCTCTGTTTTAGGGTCTCCAACAAGGCTTCATGATCAGCATTAGCAATAGTAAAAAGTTCTTTTACTTTTTGTCTTCCTTGATGCTTCAATAACTTTACATTTGTTCCTATAATAAGATGTGAATATATGAGAATTACTTTGTGCTTCTGATAGTCTTCGAATGTAGGAATTCTGTTCCTTCTAAGAATGTATGTCCACAGCCATGTTCCAGCAACAACCACTGAACTAGTAGGATACGTGAATCCATCACCATCTGTGATCGGTTGTGCAAGTTTTTGTTTGTCTCTTACACAACGTGCTAACCAATAATCAGATTTCTCATCATTTCCCTGTGGTGCAACCAATGCAAAGACATGTCCTGGCTGAAGTAGATCTAATAGATGGTTATGCTCAAGTGAACTTTCCATGTCATCATTTTTTATAGATGGTATGATAGACAATGGAGTAAGATAATGTGGAGCCCGTGTGTCCATCCACTCACTTGACTCACAGTGATCCTAATCACACTGAAAACAAGTATGACAAAAACAAGCTAGTTGTCATGTCAAAATGGTCCATGTACTAGAATTAGAGCTCCAAAATGAATGCATTTTTGATGAGTCTCTCACTGTAGCACAATATGATCTATCACCTATGGAACCATCCTCAACCAACCAAAAGAACCTGCGTACCACTAAATTAAGAGTCCCCCCTTGTGATAATGCTAAACTACACCAATCAACAATGCTACGAGCATCAAGAAGCTCTGTTGTTGAAATCTTCAGTTGCTCATTAACTAGAGCTCTCTCCACACATGCCCTTGCTCCATCATGTTCCCCTTTTCCATGTCCGAACTCAAAAAAACTCCAAATATGAGGCACCCCTCTCTCTACGTGCATCCTACACAACCAATAAAACATGCGAGCATTCTTGAATTGACCTGTACAGTTATCTGACCAAATGATATGTCTATCCATAGAAATTGCATGCTCGTGTAAGAAATTAAAAAAATTCTCAAAACAATGTTGCACAAACTCATGAGAGTGAGATCTATCATCACTCATATAAAAATGATACTCTCTAATAATCTTTTGATTATCTTCCGAACTATCAGGGGCATGCCTATATGTTATGTGAACCAAAATTGCAATTTGAATAGAGTTGTAATATTGAGATTGTGTCTCGTTTTAAGGTTGCAATGTGTAGTTCTCAGCAAAATCAACAACTGATATAATAG
Organism: Cupressus sempervirens; assembly: GCA_028749045.1. Classification (NCBI taxonomy): domain Eukaryota; kingdom Viridiplantae; phylum Streptophyta; class Pinopsida; order Cupressales; family Cupressaceae; genus Cupressus; species Cupressus sempervirens. The sequence continues at coordinate 837,138,332 of CM053786.1, read as the reverse complement.
TGCCAATGGGAAAAGTCTCCTTACACGTTCTAAATTGTTGATCCAACCAATGAGACCTGCGACTATGTCTTGCATACTTGTAAAATAGATTTTCCTTGAAATCTGAAATAAAATTAGCCACATTGATATCTTTTTCGACCAATTCACATCTAGAGCTCTCACTCCCACTCTTCAATCTCTATTTCACCATTTCATAGACCCTTTTTTTCACTATTGTCTTTCCAAGATCTTGTTCACACCCACCATGGAAACATGTGTCAAAATTGGATAAGCCACCACATTCTAAACACTTCTCATTTAAGCAAGCATTTTTATAAAAGGAACAACCATCAACTATATGACATAAGATTTGATCTAACAAGTCTCTTGATGATTTTGGAAGCCCACTAGCCCTACAATCCTGCAACATTTCTTTACTATGCAAAGTAGAACGGATGGAGCGTAATAGTTCATGGTGCATAGAAAACTCAACATGATATTTGCAACAACATGTATTTCGAATTTTGAGTGGCACACAATAAAATGGCTTCAAAGATTCAAAAGCCCTTTGTGATATATGAACACTTGGATGACTCTCTCTAAATTGTTTGAACAACATAGTTTGACTTACCTCCAAATAGTATTTAGGATGTGGCGTGCAGTCTCTAATGCCAATTCTCAACTTTAAGACATCTTTAGCATTGGGTGATACTCGTGATTTAGAGTGCCAAAATTGTATAGTTTCTTCCTTCACATCATCGGATAGCTTCTTATAAAAATGTGAAAGTCTCCCACCAAATGCCCATGTTTCATTTTGAAGAGGATCATTAATTTTCTCTTGTCAACTAAGTGCTCTTCTCAAAGTAGTACGATTTAGATTCAAATCAATACAAGTTTGTCTCATATATCTACCCTTTCTCAAATGATGACTTACCAAAGAGGTTGTAATAACCCTTCGAGCAACTCTATTATCCTTCTCTCTGCTATTTTTCCCAACGCTATTGAGAGCACTGAAAAGATTCTTCACAATAATGGCATTTCTTTCCAACTTTTTATTGACACAAATTTTCAGTTTGGAAAGCATAGGTCTCATCTTTTGCATCTTTAATAAGTGCATGAAAAGCTGACATTGCTCTACCACTATCTTGTTTCCAAAAAAAATCTAATATAGTCTTGAAGCCCATAACTGAATGGGTTTTTTTGATTTCTTTCCTTCCAAACTAGTCATAATCGTTTCATCAATTTCAATTATCCATTTTGGTGTTTTAGAACCTTCATGTCGATTATAATTAGGAGATATGTAAGGTTCTTGGGCATTAGGTTCCTATGCATTGTCATCTTCGACATGGTCAATTATGCAATTTGGATTATGACTTGGTGGCATTTCTTGTTCAAAATTTTCAATCTCTACATTTTGAATTTCCGCATTACCATTTTCAATAGGTACATTTTCATTCCCCAACTGTACATTTTCATTATCTAACTCTGTGATTTCACCTTCTATTAATTCATCATCAACTTGATTGATATTTAGCATACCTTGTCTTTTTTTTTTTCGATGTTTCATTTTGTCCCTTTCCCTATATGCTGCAATGTCTTCATTGGATATCTTTCTTTTACGTTTATCTTTTCGATGACTGTTGCTCCCCATTCAGATGACAAATTCAAACACCTAAGGTTATATTTTTGAATTCTTTTCGATTGGTTGGGCCCCAAAACATGACTTTTTACAAATCCTGTGAAAAAAGAGGTAAAAAAGAAATGTTGTCGGGTCTATAGGGACAGTCAAATATTGGAAATTGATGCTAGTAAAATTGGATATCCGATATGAAATCGGATATACGATATAGGAAAAGGACTTTTGGGGGGAAAACATGCTAAGGTTTTCCTCCTTTGCCACAATAATATTAATATTATGAAAATATTTGGAGGCAAACAACTTTAATTTATAACTAAGTTAATAGTTATTAGTATTAGTATAAAGTATAAATAATATTAATATATAATAGTATTAATATACCTATAGTATCAATATTATTATTATACCTATAATAGTATTAATATTATTAATATAGATATAACAGTATAAATATATAGTGTTTATTTATATTAAGCTACAATATATAGTATTAATATATATTATTATTATAGCTATAATAGTATTATTATTATTACTATACATAGAATAATATTAATATTTAGTGTTTGTTTATATTATAATTATTATCCTAAAATAGTATAAATAGTATAACCTAAAATATTACATTATTATATAGATATATTAATAAAATACATATTAATATAATAATATTTATAATATATATTATATTTAATAAAAATATTAAGTTGTTATATATATATTATATTATTATACATATTAATATAATAATATATAATACAACGAGGGTCATCATTTAATGGGTCAAAGAGGGTCATAGGTCACCCTATGACACCATTTGACCCATATGAACAATTCGACTATGTCCCTATGGGTCCTAGGACCTCTAGGGACATATGTCGTCATTTAATGGGTCAAAGGGGGTCATAGGTCACCCTATGACCTCCTTTGACTCATATGAACAATTTGACTATGTCCCTAGGGGTCCTAGGACCCCTAGGGACATATGTAATTGTTTAATGGGTCAAAGAGACCAATGACTCCCTTTGACCCATAAGACCCAATCGAATATGTCCTTAGGGGTCCTATGACCCCTAAAGACATATATCATCATTTAATGAGTCAAAGAGGGTCATAGGTCACGCTATGATCCCCTTTGACCCATATGAACGATTCAAATATGTCCCTAGAGGTCCTAGGACCCCTAGGGACATATGTCATCGTTTAATGGGTCAAAGAGGGTCATAGGTCACCCTATGACCACCTTTGACCCATATTACCCATTTGAATATGTCCCTAGGGCTCCTAGGACCCCTAGGGACATATGTCATCATTTAATGGGACAAAGGGGGCCATAGGTCACCCTATGACCTCCTTTGACCCATATGAATGATTCGACTATGTCCCTAGGGGTCGTAGGATATATAGGGACATATTTCATCGTTTATTGGGTCAAAGGGGGTCATAGGTCATCCTATGACCCCCTTTGACCCATATGAATGATTCGACTATGTCCCTAGGGGTCGTAGGACACGTAGGGACATATGCCATCGTTTAATGGGTCAAAGGGGGTCATAGGTCACCCTATGACCCCCTTTGACCCATATGAACGATTCGAATATGTCATCGTTTAATGGGTCAAAGAGGGTCATAGGTCACCCTATGACCCCCTTTGACTCATAGTACCCATTCGAATATGTCCTTAGGGGTCCTAGGACCCGTAGGGACATATGTCATCGTTTAAGGGGTCAAAGGTGGTTATAGGTCACTTTATGACCTCCTTTGACCCATATGAACGATTTGACTATATCCTTAGGGGTCCTAGGACCCCTAGGGACATATGTCATCATTTAATGGGTCAAAGGGGGTCATAGGTCACCCTATGACCCTCTTTGACCCATATGAATGATTTTACTATGTCCCTAAGGGTCCTTGTACCCTTAGGGACATATGTCATCGTTTAATGGGTCAAAGGGGGTCACAGGTCACCCTATGACCTCCTTTGACTCGTATGAACGATTCAACTATGTCCCTAGGGGTCCTAGGACCCCTAGGGACATATGTCATCATTTAATAGCTCAAAGAGGGTCATAGGGTGACCTATGACCCCCTTTGACCCATAATACCCATTCAAATTTGTCCCTAGGGGTCTTAGGACCCCTAGAGACATATATCATCGTTTAATGGGTCAAAGCGGGTCATAGGTCACCCTATGACCCCCTTTGACCCATATTACCCATTCAAATATGTCTCTAGGGGTCCTAGGACACCTAGAGACATATATCATCATTTAATGGGTCAAAGAGGGTCATAGGTCACCCTATGACCCCTTTTGACCCATATGAACGATTCGACTATGTCCCTACATATGTCATCGTTTAATGGGTCAAAAGGGGTCATAGGTCACCCTATGACCTCCTTTGACCCATATGAATGATTCAACTATGTCCTTAGGGGTCCTAGGACCCCTAGGGATATATGTCATCATTTAATGGGTCAAAGGGGGTTATAGGTCACCTTATGACCCCCTTTGACACATGAACAATTCAAATATGTCCCTAGGGGTCCTAGGACCCCTAGGAACATATGTCATCATTTAATGGGTCAAAGGGGGTCATAGGTCACCCTATGACCCCCTTTGACCCATATGAATGATTCGAATGTCCCTAGGGGTCCTAAGAGCTGTAGGGACATATGTCATCGTTTAATGGATCAAAGAGGGTCATAGGTCACCCTATGACCCCATTTGACCCATATTACCCATTTGAATATGTCCCTAGGGGTCCTAGGACCCCTAGGGACATATGTCATTGTTTAATGGGTCAAAGGGGGTCATAGATCACCCTATGACACCCTTTGACTGATATGAACAATTTGAATATGTCCAAAGGGGTCTTAGGACCCCTAGAGACATATGTCATCATTTAATGTGTCAAAGAGGGTCATAGGTCACCCTATGAAGCCCTTTGACCCATATTACCCATTTGAATATGTCTCTAGGGGTCCTACCCCTAGAGACATATCATCGTTTAATGGGTCAAAGAGGGTCATAGGTCACCCTATGACCCCCTTTGACCCATATGAATGATTTGACTATGTCCCTAGGGGTCTTATGACCCCTAGGGATATATGTTATTGTTTAATGGGTCAAAGTGGGTCATAAGTCACCCTATGACCCCCTTTGACTCATATGAAAGATTCGAATATGTCCCTAGGTTCTTAGGACCCTTAGGGACATATGTCATCATTTAATGGGTCAAAGGGGGTCATAGGTCACCCTATGACCCCCTTTTACCCATATGAACGATTCGAACATATGTCATTGTTTAATGGGTCAAAGGGGGTCATAGGTCACCTTATGACCCCCTTTGACCCATATGAACGATTCGAATATTTCCCATATGTTGTCATTTAATGGGTCAAAGGGGGTCATAGGTCATGCTATTAGCCCCTTTGACACATATGAATGATTCGAATATGTCCTTAGGGGTCGTAAGACCCCTAGGGACATATGTCGTTATTTAAAGGGTCAAAGAGGGTCATAGGTCACCCTATGACCTCCTTTGACCCATAATATCCATTCGAATATGTAACTAGGGGTCCTCGTTTAATTGGTTAAAGTGGGTCATAGGTCACCCTATGACACCCTTTGACCCATATTACCCATTCGAATATGTCCCTAGGGGTCTTATGACCCCTAGGGACATATGTCATCATTTAATGGGTCAAAGAGGGTCATAGGTCAGCCTATGACCTCCTTTAGCCCATATTACCCATTCGAATATGTTCGTAGGAGTCCTAGGACCCCTAGAGACATATATCATTGTCAAATTGGTCAAAGAGAATCATAGGTCACCCTGTGACCCCATTTGACCCATATTACCCATTCGAATATGTCCCTAGGGGTCCTAGGACTCCTAGTGACATATATCATCATTTAATGGGTCAGAGAGGGTCATAGATCACTTATGACCCCCTTTGACCCATATTACCCACTCGAATATGTCCCTAGGGGTCCTAGGACCCCTAGAGACATATATCGTCATTTAATATGTCAAAGAAGGTCATAGGTCAGCCTATGACCCCCTTTGACCCATATGAACAATTCGACTATGTCCCTAGGGGTCATAGGACCTATAGAGACATATGTCATCGTTTAATGGGTCAAAGGGGGTCATAAGGTGACTTATGACCCCATTTGACCCATATGAATGATTCGAATATGTCCCTACGGGTCCTAGGTCCCCTAGGGACATATGTCATCATTTAATGGATCCAAGGGGGTCATAGGTCACCCTATTACCCCTTTTGACCCATATTACCCATTCGAATATGTCCCTAGAGGTCCTAGGAGCCCTAAGGACATATATTGTCATTTAATGGGTCAAAAGGAGTCATAGGTCACCCTATGACCTCCTTTGACGCATATGAATGATTCGACGATGTCGCTAGGGACATATGTCATCGTTGAATGGGTCAAAGGGGGTCATAGGTCACCCTAGGACCCCTAGGGACATAGTCATTGTTGAATGGGTCAAAGTGGGTCATAGGTCACCTTATGCCCTGCTTTGACCCATATGAACGATTCGACTATGTCCCTAAGGGTCTTGAGACCCCTAGGGACATATGTCATCATTTAATGAGTCAAAGAGGGTCATAGGTTACCTTGTGACCTCATTTGACAAATATTACCCATTCGAATATGTCCCTAGGAGTGCTAGGACCCCTGAGGACATATGTCATCATTTAATGGATCAAACGGGGTCATAGGTCACCCTATGACCCTCTTTGACCCATATGAATGATTCAAATATGTCGCTAGGGGTCATAGGACCCTCAGGGACATATGTCATCGTTTAATGCATCAAAGGGGGTCATAGGTCACCTTATGACCCCCTTTGACCCATCTAAACGATTCGAATATGTCCCTAGGGGTCTTAGAACAATTAGAGACATATGTCATCATTTAATGGATCAAAGAGGGTCATAGGTCATCCTATGATCCCCTTTGACACATATTACCCATTCGAATATGTCTCTAAGGGTCTGAGGACTGCTAGGGACATATGTTATCGTTCAATGGGTCAAAGAGTGTCATAAGTCACCCTATGACCCCCTTTGACCAATATTACCTATTCGAATATGTCCTTAGGGGTCTTAGGACCCCTAGAGATATGTATCGTCGTCTAATGGATCAAAGAGGGTCATAGGTCACCCTATGACACGCTTTGACCCATATTACCCATTTGAATATGTCCCTAGGGGTCTTAGGACCCCTAGAGACATATTCAAATGGGTAATATGAGTAAAAAGGGGTCATAGGTCATATATCGTCATTTAATGGGTAAAAAGAGGTCATAGGTCACCCTATGACCCCCTTTGACCCATATGAACGATTCGAATATGTCCCTAGGGGTCCTAGGACCTCTAGGGACATATGTCATTGTTCAATGGGTCAAACAAGATCATAGGTTACCCTATGACTCGCTTTGATCCATATTACCCATTCGAATATGTCCCTAGGGGTCCTAGGACCCCTAGAGACATATATCATCATTTAATGGGTCAAAGAGGGTCATAGGTCACCCTATGACCTCCTTTGACCCATATTAGTGATTCAACTATGTTCCTAGGGGTCCTAGGACCCCTAGGGACATATGTCATCGTTTAATGGGTCAAAGAGGGTCATCGATCACCCTATGACCCCCTTTGACCTATAATACCCATTCGAATATGTCCCTAGGGGTCCTAGGACCCTTATAGACATATATCATCGTTTAATGGTTCAAAGAGGGTAATAGGTCATCCTATGACCACCTTTGGCCCATATGAACGATTCGAATATGTCCCTAGGGGTCCTAGGACTCCTAGGGACATATGTCATCATTTAATGGGTCAAAGAGGGTCATAGGTTACCCTATGACCCCATTTGACCCATATTACCCATTCGAATATGTCCCTAGGGGTCCTAGGACCCCTAGGGACATATGTCTTCGTTTAATGGGTCAAAAGGGCTCATAGGTCACCCTATGACCCCCTTTGACCCATATGAATGATTCAAATATGTCCCTAGGGGTCATAGGACCCCTAGGGGCATATGTCATCTTTTAATGTGTCAAATGGGATCATAGGTCACCCTATGACCCCCTTTGACTGATATGAATGATTTGAATATGTCCTTAGGGGTCCTAGGACCCCTAGGAACATATGTCATCGTTTAACCCCCTTTGATCCATATTACCCATTCGAATATGTCCCTAGGGATTCGAGGACCCTTAGGGACATATGTCATCATTTAATGGGTTAAAGAGGGTCATAGGTCACCCTATGAACCCCTTTGACCCATATTACCCATTCTAATATGTCCTTAGGGGTCCTAGGACCCCTAGAGACATATATCATCGTTTAATGGGTCAAAGAGGATCATAGGTCACCCTATGACTCCCCTTGACCCATATTACCCATTCAAATATGTCCCTAGGGGTCCTAGGACCCTTAGAGACATATATCATCATTTAATGGGTCAAAGAGGGTCATAGGTCACCCTATGACCCCCTTTGATCCATATGAACAATTCGACTATATCCCTAAGGGTCGTAGGGATATATGTCGTCGTTTAATGGGTCAAAGGGGGTCATAGGTTTGACCCATATGAACGATTCAAATATGTCTCTAAGGGTCCTAGGACCCCTAAGGAGTTATGTCATCGTTTAATGAGTCAAAGAGGGTCATAGGTCACCCTATGACCCCCTTTGACTCATATTACCCATTCGAATATGTCCCTAGGGGTCCTAGGACCCCTAGGGAGATATGTTGTCATTTAATGGGTCAAAGGGGGTCATAGGTCACCCTATGACCCCCTTTGACCCATTGAACGATTCGACTATGTCCCTAGGGGTCCTAGGACCACTAGGGACATATATCATCATTTAATAGGTCAAAGGGGGTCATAGGTCACCCTATGACTCCTTTTGACCCATATGAATGATTTGAGTATGTTGTTAGGGGTCCTAAGACCTCTATGGACATATGTCATCGTTTAATGGGTCAAAGGTGGTCATAGGTCACCCTATGACCTCCTTTGACCCATATGAACGATTCGACTATGTCCCTAGGAGTTATAGGACCCCTAGGGACATATGGCATTATTTAATAGGTCAAAGAGGGTCATAGGTCACCATATGACCCCCTTTGACTCATAATATGCATTCGAATATGTCCCTAGGGTTCTTAGGACCCCTAGAGACATATATCATCGTTTAATGGGTCAAAGAGGGTCATAGGTCACCCTATGACCCCCTTTGACTCTTATATATTAATAATATACATATATATTAATAATATACATAGTAATATAATAATATAATAATATATATATATTACATTATTATATTTAATAAAAATATTACGTTATTATATAGATATATTAATAACATACATATTAATATAATAATATTTATAATATATATTATATTTAATAAAAATATTACGTTGTTATATATATTATATTATTACACATATTAATATAATAATATATAATACATTTTATAGATATACATATATATATAAATTACGTTATTATATTTAGTAAAAATAATAATAATATAAATTATATTTATAGATTGTAATAAGATTAACATAAGATATTATTAAATATTACTAGATTATATCTTGTATATTTACATTACGTTATTATATATATATATAATATATTAAAATATGCCTTTACATATTAATATAAGTGAAATAATTTAAAAATAAAAAACTAGAATGTTTAAATCGAATTTCTCTCCAAAATTTGAAATTTTTTGAAATTTGACTATCAAACCATATCGGATATCCGATTTGGAATTGGATATCCGATCAGGCTTGGTATTTACCAAGCCTACCCGGTCAACCCCAAAGACGTGTTTATAGAGAGTTTTAGTGATACTTAGACTTCAGGTAGCCGTCTGACAATGTTATTTTGATCGAAATTGAATGAAATGAAATGGGTTTTTTAATGTCACTCTCTAGATTCCATCAATATAATTTCTGTCAAATTTTGAGTTCGATAAGTATTTATTAGTTAATTATCAATGACGATTATTGTAAAGTGCTGATTGACATACTGAATGAAAAATAGCTATAACTTTCAAACGATATAACATTTTTTAAATCTAAAAGTTGCGTCACATTCTATACTTCGCCTAGTATAAGAATTTTTTTAAAATTTGGTCAAATTTTCTATTAGTTAGGGTGGTCAGACACGGGACTTTTTTTAATCCGAAAAAGTTTTGGTAGAAAATTCATATTTAGTTATTTATTTGGAATAAAAATATCAAAAAATATGCGTCACATCTGGGCATGAGTATAGTTTTCATCTCTATAATTATATTAAAAAATTATTATGATTTGATTTTGATTAAGGTGGTCAGACATACACCTACTTTTTATTTTCGCCTTGAAATTTTCTTAGTACTGCATTAAAATTCAGACTTTTGACCAATCAATTATTTTTTTCTCCTGATAAGGCCTAGTAGTTTAGAAACTACATTCAATTTTCAACAAATGATTTTCTTACAACTTTTTGATATAAAGTCCATAAGCACTTTAAAAATATCTGTCAAGTTGACATAAACCTGATTTGTTGATTCTTCACTGCCACTTAAGGCCATAGTTTGGTACACCATGATCCTGCACATACCCATTAAACATGATAGGAAGCTGACAATTATTTGTTGAAATGATGATAAATTTGAAATTTAGGCCCATCTTAGTTATGACTAAGTGTTAGAACATTCAATTGCTGAGTAAACCAATTCTGGCATATGTGTTTGTAATATCACAAACACTTATGTAAATCATTTTCGCTGACTTCTATACAATTTTTATAGATTATAGAGGCAACTAAGGAGAAAATTACATATTTTCTCAACAAGAATTTATCCCAAGAAAGGAAGATTAACCAATCAAAAAATTAGAAGGGTAAATTGGTAAAATAATGAATTGTGGGTCATTGATTATGATCTAAAACTTTCCTTGATTGTCTATTTAAGAAGGGATCTAACCCTAAATCATTATGGAAGTGTGAAGAAGTATGATGAATGTGAAGAAGAGTGTGAATGTGTGAAAAAAGTTAGGGACATAGAAAGGAAGGCTAAGTTTGATAAGGAGATTAGACATAGCAACCTATAAGTGAATGGCAGAATAGAGAAAATCAGATAAGGAGATCAAATTTAGAAATTGCAGAGAGAAGATCTATAATCATCTTTGTGAGAGAAAACCAAGGGTCAGGTACTGAGACATTCTAACCAATGTATCAGGGAAAACCTCTTTAAAAAGTGAATTTAACATACCTTATTAAATATTTTAATATAGTACTTACATCATTGTAAGTTTAAATCCTTTAATCAAGGTAGACTTAACATTCTTGAATTAATGTTAACCAAGAATACACCACACAAGGTAGATCATTAGAAGTGATCAAATTATAGCCCTAACAAATGAACTTTTTTGTTACAATAGTAAAAATTTGTGGGTGTCATATCCACCATAGTTTTACCTTCACCTTGGTGGGTTTATGGGTTATTAAAATATTTGTGTTCTGTGTTTACATTGTCATGTTTATGGATGTTATGCTTAGATATATTTCTTTTCAGTATTACAATTAATGATTATATGGTATGAGATCTAAGATATGAGATGGATTAGGAGTGGGCGCAGGTGCAATAATCTATCATTTTGTTTAAGAAGCTAAAAGTTTTAAAGATCCTAATCACTCTTGTGCCCCCACCCCCACCCCTTTCAATATCTTGTTTTCCCAATAAGACTCACAAAATTAATTTGAATCTTTGTGTAATATCAAGGCCTTTTCCTTGCCTATTTAATATAATATATATTTTTTATTATATTTAAAATTAATTATTAAATAAGTTTAAATACAAAATTTGATGGCTTAGTAGATGTCCCTCTTTTTATCCATTTCTTTCTTTCATACACCTCAATAAATATTTCAATATGTGTGTGTCTCATGGACAAGGCTTCGTTCTGATTTAGAACATTTCATGGTGAGCAGTCTTGTGAATTTTATTTTTTTCAACTTAATAATTTGAGATCCTAAATTTAAGAACATTGGTGGTCGCATGAATTTGAAACTAACGATAATATAAGGTTTTGATTATAATATTTTAATTTTAATTTTTAGTTTCAAAAATAATGAGCAAACATTGACATGTGAAAAAAAAAATCCCCTAAGCCATTGGGGCTACTTCTAGCCTTACCCCATTTCCACCCACTCAAATAGAGAGGGATACATAGCTGGAGCTCATATTTTGTAGGAAAAGATTCCAAATAAAGTTGTATCCCCCCTAATTCTTTTTTATCATGGGACTTCTTTCTCCAGAAAATTAGAGCCCAAGCCCTCTCCATGGGACCTCTATCTAATCTTCTTAATTACTCATTATACCTATATTGTCACCTACAAGAAAATAAGAATTGAAAAACTAACCATTAATGTCACTTTTGGCTCCTTGCCTCTTTACTATTTCTTTTTACCATTTCTTATATGGACTTCTACCACTTTTAGGGACTTTTCACTTTGTCATTAGCTGAACTACAATTGGCTCATTGATATGATGCTCTAGATCATATACCCATAACTTCCTTTATTAGATTTATGAATATTTCTAGTGTATTTTCATGACTATCACTTTATTACTTGCTCTTTTGGTGCTTCTAATTCATATTTATTTTAAGAAAGCATTTCATTAAATCCTTCCAATCCAACATATAGCATGTCACTATGCTTTGATGACCCCATCATTTAATATAATGTAAGGTCGACTCTTCCCTATTCTATTCCACTATCTACTCGCAATACACTAGCCTGATCATTGTCAAGTTGCAAGCCTAATGAAAAAGTTGAGAAATTTTTTCATATCATTTTATTGGATTGTGGTATGGGATCTTTCATAAGAAATGTGTATCATTTTATAAACATTAATTCAACTACATCCAAGTATTCTTTTTTTTTGCTACCTCGCCTTTCAAGCATGTTCATGTACTCTCATTTTAGTATCCTTATGAATATCTTATGCCTTTTAATATGAATATCTTATCATATGACCACCATTTCAATATAAAAATTGCCTTTTCCACATGATATTGATTTTTCTTTTCACCTTGCAAACTTCCACATGATACTGATTGTGCTTTTAAATCTTACAAACTATCTCTTGGCATGATTCATTGTCCCTCTTCATTGTGCATGCACATAATTTGCATAAATTGTTCTGGCATCTTCTTAAGGTACTATATATCACTACCATCTTTATAAACCTTATTATGTTATCACTATTTCTATCCTATTATTTTTCAATGGGTCTCTTGATATTTCTTGGAATCCTATCTAACTTGAAAGGAATAAAATCTCTTTTATCTGTAACAAATAAATTATGTTTTAGTTCACAACTTCTACTAGTATTTGATGATTTAGATAAGTTAAAATTACTCTTTCCCTGTATATTATCCTCTCTAGAAGAAGTTTGATTGTCCCATTTTTGGGTAGAGTACCTCCTATTCCTTGCCCAACTCTTGTTTTCTTTTCATTTATCATTTATCATTTAGGGTTTTGCATACCATTTTTTCTTCTGCATATGTTAGCAGTATGTCCAATTTTACCACAATGATGACAAATAGGTTTGTCTTTGGATTTTGCATTTCTTTTTGATGATTCTCCTTCCTCAATAGATGAAGAACATTTGACATGTCCTAGACCAAAAGTATCACTGAATGACCTTGGTGATTTCATCAATTCTTCAAAGTATCTAATAGATTCACTTGGTTTTTTCATTATTTTTAGCAGTTCTTTCTCAGATCTCAGCTCATTCCTTAGTTTTTCACTTTGTGATCCCAAATTTGTAATCTCCATGTCCTTTTGGTTCAACTCCTAATTCACAAGTAACAAGTGGTTCATCATGTCCAACTATGTTTTTGTAAGATTATGCACTTGAAATGAACCATGCTCAAGTCTAGTAGCAATTTGTCTTTTATCTTCTTCAACCATGATTCTATCTTCTTCAACTTTCTTCTTTTGTTTAGTTACTTCACATAATCTTACTGATTGAATTTCCTATTATCTTTTGAGTTCTTTGATTTCTTTGTTTAGAATGTTGTTCTTCTCTAGTAGATCTTCTATTGATGCATCCCAATCATTAATATTTCCATTGTCAAGAAATCCTTTGACATCAACTTACTTGTATAGTGTGCCATTCTACTGAATGGCTGTATCTTTCCTTTTCTTTAAGGATTTCCTTAACTCATCTTTTGCTCCTTCAAGTTGTTGTAGCATGATATGGATTTCAATCATCTAGTTCTCAATAATTTTTTGCATTTTGTATTCCTCCATTTTAAGCTCTTGTCCTCTTAAGATATTATACTTTATTCAAGAGAATTGAGCTTTGATACCAATTATTGGAAATCTTAATGGGAAAGAAGATACTGGTGAGGGGGGAGGGTTGGTGAATCAGGATTTCTAAAACTTCTCACTGATAAAACAATTAATTGTATTCACACCCAATCCATCTCATATCTTAGATCTCATATTATATAAACATAAAATTATAATGCTGAAATGAAATCCATCTAAGTATAACATCTATGAAAAATATCAACACATAACGCATAATTTTGGTAAGCTAGAAACACTTCAATTTAAAGGTAAAATTGGGTTGCCCAAGGATGAAAACCACAAATATTTACTATTGCAACAATAAAGTTTTCCTATTAGGGCTATAATTTGATCATATCTAATGATCTACCTTGTGAGGGGTCTCCTCTATTAAAATCTATTAAGACTATTAGGTCTTACCTTGTTAAAGGATTATATATATATACAATAAAGTAAGGACTTTGTTAGGAGGTTTAAATAGGTCTTTTAGAATGACTCGGTTAAGAGATTTTCCCTAGCTCAATATGTTAAAACTGATTCAATACCTAATCCTTTAGTTTTCTCTGGTAGCTAATTACAAATCTCTAGCTAATTACAAATTAGTTTTCTTCAAAATCTTAATATGATCTCCTTATCTAAGATCTTTGTTCTATCCTTCATTGCTAGGTTTATCTGTTTGTCCTCCTTTCAAACTTACTCTTCCTTCACTCTGAACTTAGCATGTTTTCTCCTTCACACTTCACACTTCATCATTCTTTTCACCATTTCTCATTATGATCATAGGGTCCAACCCTTTTTAAATAGATAATAGTAGAAATTTATAGATTAGGATCAATGATCCATATTTTTGCCATTTTCCATTTTCCCTTTTGATTTTTGGATTGATTAATCTTATTTTCTTGTGATTAATTCCTTTTGAAAAAATACATAATCTCCTTAAATACCTCTACAATCTTTAAATATTGTGTAGAAGTCAGCTAAAATGATTTACATAAGTGTTTGTGCAATTACAAACTCATATGTCAAAAATGGTTTACTCAACACTTGAATATTCTAACGTTCTATCATAACTAACATCCATGATGTCACTCAACTGCTATACACTTGGCATATACTGATTCACTCAATATTAATTGATTTTCCAAATGCTTGATCTTTTATGTATTACTTGGCATGTATGTTGAATCAGCCTCTATTGGGGTGCTAGGGAACATCTAACTTGCTCATCTTTTGATTAAATGTAGACAAGTCCTTTGTAGTTGGGCCTTCTTTGGATGGCTTGGCTACAATAGTGATGAATGTCCAACGCTGCCTTGGAAATGACTAAGTTTTAGACACTAATAGGAAACTTGGGTTTAGCAATCAACATTTTCATCACTTTGTTTCAAGGAACCTTTGGTTTCTAGTTTTACCTATGGTGGCTAGGTGTATTTGGAAAGAAATAAACAACAACATATTCAAAGAATAAAAGAAGGAAGTACTTTCTACATTTTATATTATCAAAACTATCATTAGTGAAATACTAATAATGTAACTTTTTCTAAAGTTCTTTTCTTGGACTTCTGGACTTGAGAATCGAATAGAATTGAAACACTAAGAAGAGCTTGATCAATATTAACTAGCAAAGAATTTGGAATAGGAGACACTATAGTGGAAGACCTCCAAAAGAGGCTTAACTAAAATGTAATGTGGATGGTTGTTCTAAAGGGAATCTAGGGATTGTTGGAATCAAGTGTCTAATGAAAGATTATAAAGGGAATCTGATTCTAGGATTCACTAAGAATTTAGGTACTAACTCTAATACATTTGCTGAGGGAATAGCTACATGGTATGCCCTCAAAATATTGGAGTACTATAGGGTGGACAATATTGTGACGGAGGGAGACTCAAAACTAATTATTGATATATTTCATAATAAAGATAAATGGTTGTGGAGACTATAGAATATTTCAGCTAACTATAGAAGATGCTTCCTCTCATTCAATAAATTCATAATTATACACATGTCAAGAGGAGGAAACTGTGTTTTTTATTATTTGGCTATCTTGAGCTTAGCCTATGAGGAATGACATCATGTTACTGTTATGGACTACATGTAGGAACTAAAGGTCATTGTTAAAAATGATAGAAGAAAAAGTCAAGGGATATGGTGGGAAAAAAAAGGTTAGAGTATTCTCAAAAGATACATGTGGAGAGAGAAAATTCTTAAAGTGTTTCCGAAAAGGATTTTGTTATAAATGCACCAAAATCATAGAAAAGGGTGGCTACTTGTAAGGACTAATTTGAGTGGGAATTTTAGGGACAAAAAATATTTAAACCTTTTATACATGGATTTTATAGGTATTCCTAAAAATAGAAAGATTACCTTTTTAGGGGTGATTATTAAAATTCTAGCAAACATGAATCCTATTTGAATCCTATTCCAGTGACCATGACATAGATGGATGATAATGTGAAATTTAGGAAAATATGGATGAAAATTTTGAAGTACCTTTAAAAATAAGGAAGTACAAGATAAACCTATTTTTTATTGATTGCAAGTGTCCCATCATAAAATGGAAAGTTATAAATTACTTGATAGGTGTACCTCAAGAATTTAGGAGGTGTGTTTTAGTGGGGATGATATATTCATAAATGTCTCTGTAATAATTGTATGTCACCTCATATCCAAAGGTATTGCTACTCAGCTCTCTACATGCCTTCTTCAAATAAGCCTTATTAATTGTGCAGATTTAAGTGGGAAGTTTATCATACAAAGAAAAATTATTGATAAAAGTATTGTGAAGATGGATACTAACTTTAAGGAGGAGAACCAGATATTTGACAAAGCCTACATTATGGGTGGCCCTTCAAAATGTGTTGAGATAATAAGTTGTGGGGAATTGATACAAAACAAAGAAATTTCGAATTACTTCAAAAGGGTAGGGCTAGGTAATTACATTCAAGTGATGACAGGCCATAATACTTTGCTTTCTTCAAAATTTTCCAACTCTTGGCACAAAGGGAATGTGGCTATTGGGAGCATTAAGTTTTTGGTGACTCTATAACTAATTGGTGAATCCATTGGTCTTTCCTATGAAGGGGTGAAAATGGAAAGAAATGGCTCCATCAATTACAGTAAATTCATGAACAAATTGTTCAAGTCCATACTAAAGAGCCAGTTAGGTTTAAGTTGAACAATGAATATGAGTGCCTTTCTCTCCCTATTCTTTCTATTATTATTTTCTTTTAGGTTATGAAGTATTTTACCATAGAAGGATTCTTTAGCACCTACCATGGGTATCATTTTCTTTTCCTTAATATGTTAAGGCATGGTAAGAAGATTAATATTCCCCTTTTTTGTACTCTTCTCTAGTTAATAACAATGCTAATGGGTATAATTTGCCTATTCACCAAGGCTTTATTTATGTCTTGTATTTCCATGTTTTCTCCCACATCCTAGTTTGGGTAGGTGTTAGCTTGGGAATGAGAGCCCCTCTCCTATTCTTGGGTCCTCTATTGTCATTAAAGAAATTGGAGCTAAAAAGGTTCCCCTTTTGGTTTCTAGAAATATAGGTAAAAAATAGAAAAAGATGAGGTTCAAAAATGAAACCCTTGAGGATTCCTTGTTATTTAAAACTCATGCTAATAACAAAAATTCTTTTACTAAATCCAGTCTTTCAGGAACCCCTAAAAAGAGAAGAACTTTAGAAGAAGTCATTGAAGTGGATATGTGGGGTTTAGAAGGTAATTCAAGTACCGAAGATGGAGAAAATAAATATTTGTCTCAAGGATATAAAATCAATTCTTGTTTGGGTGAGAGAATATCTAGAATACTGAGAAACAAAAAAGGTAAGAACTATAAAGAGGAAAGCAAAGAGGATACCCAAGACACTTAGAATGAAGATGTGATCTATGAAACTGAAGTGGAGGAAAACCCAGGAAATATGGGGAATAGAACCACTGAAGATGAATATTTTGAAATAGAAGATGCTAAGAAGACAAAAGATGAGGAAAATAACTCTGAGGAGGTTTGTATTGAGGTTGACCTAGGGATTCATGAGAAGGTCTTGTTGCCTAAGATGTCACTAGAGAAGGAAATTAAAAAATGGCAAATTCTCTAATCCTCTATGCAAAATAGGATTGGTAATGTGGTGAAGGACTGGTTCATAGCTAAGATCATGGAGCTTCATGACAAAGTTAAAATACTCAATAAAATTTTTGTGAGTGCTATAATAGGTATCAAGCTCGATGTGGCAATTTTTTCCATTTGTAGAGTTTAGAAGAAAATGATGAGGAAGACCATCTTCAGAACCATTATAGGTAAAAGAAAACTCAAGAAGGTCAATTTTCTTATGGATTATAATCATGAAGAGGCGAAGAGACCTAAGGATGTCACTAATTAGATGGAGGACCTCAAGTTCTCAATTGAAGGCTCTAGGGAAATATTAAGCATGTTTAGTGGCTCTTTATATCTTTGATATTTTGGCTTTAGTTTATTTTCTTTATCATGTTGAAATGTCCCTTTTCTGATTTTTCATGATATTTCCAACCTCTAATCAGATCTTTAAAATCAAATAGCTAATATCCCAAAGATCCACCAAATTCCTCAAGAAACCCCAAATCGGGTATGTTGAAAATAGTGCTAAAAGCTTCACAACTTCACAAATTGTTAATGAATCTGAAAATGGAAATTTTTATAGAACTTTCAGCAGCATAAAAGCCTACAAATTGACATTTCCAGATCCGTATAGCCTTTACACAACAGCTCGAAAATGTAGGACCAAAACTATGCTCATCGGGCTCCCAAAATAGCACAAAATATGCCCGAAAACACCACAAGAACACTAATAATATATCTCAGAAGTTTAATCACATCCCAATATATATATTCAGATCTATTTTAACAGCTTAAAGTATAAAATACAGCAGCAACCAAAATTGATATGAAATACTCAACCGGAAACACCAAACTCTTACAAAAATACACCCGGAAACTCACAAATTTGCACTGTTCAGCACAAAGGCAAACTCTGTATGAGCATGCACATGGAATGGCTTCAAACTACTGTCCTTAGCCTTCCTGGAAACCTACAAACTCCCATTCTTGGGTCTCCCTGGAAACCTGCAAACTCCCGTTCTTGGGTCTCCTTCTCCACAGGTTTGGCAGCCTCTGAAGAATAACAAAGAATGAGCCAAAAATCAAGTTCTGGAATGAGCCCAAAATGCCTCTAAAACCCCTTAAAAGAGGGCATAACTGTAACTCATGTCCAAGAGAGGTTAATGAAACATATTTTAATAATAATTTTCATTTATTAGTCCAACAGTTTCCAAAGATTAACCCCCTTTTTCTGAAATTTCACTTTCTTGGGCCTGCCTGTCTTAGCAAAGATTATTATTTTTTAATTATTTGAAAAGGGGACATGACAAGTCCTCCCATCCCAAACATTGCTTGTCCTCAAGCAATGGCTGAACAATAAACCAATCAATCCACCTGGATCCCAAATGTAGTCATAAACTATACTACTACCAATTAGCATAGGCTCCTGCAATATCCTCTGCAATATGACCAAGAGGAATCCATAATCAAACTAACAATTATAGCTCAACCAAACTCCAAAATCACAACTTCCACAATCAGAAACCCAAGAGACACACTCTCTTAGAACATCAAAATCCAAGTAAAGTGGACTACCAACACAGTAAATACCATCAATGCATTCCACTGGCCTATACGGAATGTACAATCCAACTCTGCAACAATGGTGAATGCTCCCAAATGAAACTGTACCAAGTATGGAGAATCCACACACTATACAATGCCTATAGTCAACATAACTTTGTAGATCACCAACCACTATCTCATAACCATAACTACCATGCACCCCTGATGGTGAAAAGCCATCACAAGATAAATAGCAAGAATTGGAACCCAAACCAAATTTTTCTGCCATCAACTCCTCAACACAAGGATCAAATGCTAACTGATGTACATACCTTGCAATATAAAGTTGATAAAAAAAACCAACCTCAGTCAATAGCTCACCATGAACAAGTGATACAACCCACTGTGACTGTTCACCAGCTAAGTCAGGAGATGTCATAGCCAAAGGAGTAGAATCAATAACAACACCTGCTGAAGCATCACTCTGAAACTCTTGCTCTAAGTCATGTATTATCAAGCTGTCAACTATAGAACCTATCACCATGTCATGCCCATCACAACTCTCATCCTGAGATGTCAAACTATCCCATAACTGATGACAAGCACTAGGAACCAAAGTAAATCTTTGTATCATCATCTCATCAACATGGTCATCAAAAGTAGATAGATGAGCATACCTCATAGTGTAATGCCGATAGAATGCACCAATCTCAGTCAGTGGCTCAGACTGCAATCTAGATGTAACTAACTACAATCGATCATTAACCAAGTTGGAACTGACTACTACCTCTAAAGACATTGCGAAGGGAGTAGTATTACTAGTAGGAACCATGCCAACTATCAGCTCACCAACGTCACACATGGTCTTTGATACAACATCTCTAGTCTTCGTGTCATTAGTACTAGAGGTCAC
Source organism: Cupressus sempervirens (assembly GCA_028749045.1). Taxonomy (NCBI): domain Eukaryota; kingdom Viridiplantae; phylum Streptophyta; class Pinopsida; order Cupressales; family Cupressaceae; genus Cupressus; species Cupressus sempervirens. The sequence continues at coordinate 837,117,748 of CM053786.1, read as the reverse complement.
CACCATGTCAGGCACACCACAAAAATCTGCTACAGCACCCAACTCAATTGAACCTGACTCTAGTGGGAATGAACTTGATATGCCAATGTTAGTATCAAGGATGGATGCATCCCCATCTCCACTGTCTCTAACAATCTCGGCCATGGACATCCTCGGATCACCAAACACCATAGCTTGTGACTGTATAGAATTAGGTAAAGACTGTAGTTGCTCTAACTCCATGGTCACCTTAGCCAAATGAAACTGTGACTCCTTGAGAGCCAACTGTGTACTCTCAAGAGTCTCAAAAGTCACCTCAAGCTGCTCAGTAAGCTCACTCACCTCATCTTCCTTGGCCAACAATGCATCATATGCTGTACTGCCCCACTCCATAAGATAATCTCTGTCGGCTACCAACTGCATATAATTTTGTCTCAAAATCCGAATAGCCTCCCATAAAGAGTGGATCTCTGTCAAGGAAAGATAACTTCCTCCCTGCTCATCACTAGTAGGAGAACCCCATCCATAAACTGCTAACAACTGACGAGCAGCATCGAAATGTTGGCAAGTGATAGCAATGTCTTGGTCACTAACTCTCAACTGATTAGACACATGATGGCACTGGTTTGACTGTCTCCTACAAACCTCCTCTGATGCACTGTCTGAAGGAGTGTCCTCAAAGTTACTAGTCTCTAGAGTATTACCATCCCTATCCTGTGAATCAAATCTAAAGCTCATATCAGCATACAGAGTATCAAAAACATTAGCATTGCTGTCGAACTCCTCTATACCCAAGGGAACTAAGTCTTCAAAACTGCCCACTGCATCCTTCTGGATGTCATCAATGCCAATATGATCCTGGGACTCATCTATACACACTGCCAAATATGAAATATCATCAACACATTCCAGCAAGTATGGCCGACTGGATATATGAACAAAGCCCAACATTGGTGTATAAAAACTAATACCAACATCAGACAAGATACTGGCACAAGAAAAGACAACACCGTGTAATCTGCTAATCAAATCCATGATAGCACCCAAACAAACACTGCTACCAAAAAGTGTTAAAGATCTCCAGTCAACTAAATCCCAAATGCCAATATAACAATCTCGAGTCCATATCCGTAAACTAGAATCAACTGGTAACTCAAGCAAACTCCTCACCTGAGTAATATGACCAATACCAACTAACTCCACATACCTATCATGATGAGATAATGAAGTCACACTACTATCTTTGTTCACCTTCAGTTGGCTGGACAAATCATGTGAAGTACTACCAGCCTCAACCTCATGTGATGAAGCATCTAACTGTGTCTGGTACTCTTTCTCAGCAAAGTCATGAATGCTCAATGTCTGCTCATCTCTACCAGGTATCTCACCATCCTGCACAACAACATCCTCATAATCATCATCTGAACCCACTACACTGTAGTCACTGCCTGTTGTAACTATACCATCCTGAATACCTGTGGCATCACCCTTTGACAACCTGTAAACAATTGTCTCAATTTGAGTATCAAGTTGACCGTTACTATCAATCTGTGTAATATCCTTTCCCACCACCTCCTGTGGCAGAGTAGAATCTGAGACCTCTACCTGGCTATCAGCTAGTTTCTCAAACTCCTCATGCAAGTTCTTGGGAATTGTGTCATCTGTCCTGTGAGAAAATCTGCCAAATAGAAATCCAGTCAACTTATCCACCTTAGCTGGGTCAGATAACATGTCATTTATACGGTGGTGCTCAACCAACTATTTAGACATGTCATGGCTTATTTTCATAAGTTTATCTCGAATGTCTAAATAACCATCCTTTCTATTATTTTGACTCTGGCTATCAATTGTCCAAGATTGTTCCCTCTGAGACTCTGTACTATACCTGTCCATTCTGGATAAAGTAGAGTGTAACCCCAATAGGATATAACTTCTTCAAACACCAAGAACTAACATGCAAATGATTAGAAGTAGCATGCAACCATAGATTTGGACATGCAACTGATTAGAAGCAACATGCAACCACCAAATTATGACATGCAAGATTTGGGTAGTTGTCAAAACTGAAATGCAAACTTCTACAACCACCAAATTCACCAAGAACTAACATGAAAATGATTAGAAGTAGCATGCAACCATAAATGCAATTGATTAGAAGAAACATGCAATCATAAATTATGACATGCAAGATTTGGGTAGTTCTCAAAACTGAAATGCAAGATCTGGGTAGTTGTCAAAACTGACCTGCAAACTTCTACAAACCCTCAGGCTGGCAAGATCATGGCTCTGATACCACTGAAATGTCCCTTTTCTTATTTTTCATGATATTTCCAACCTCTAATCAGATCTTTAAAATCAAACAGCTAATATCCCAAAGATCCACCAAATTCCTCAAGAAACCCCAAATCGGGTATGTTGAAAATAGTGCTAAAAGCTTCACAACTTCACAAATTATTAATGAATCTGAAAATGGAAATTTTTACAGAACTTTCAGCAGCATAAAAGCCTACAAATTGACATTTCCAGATCCGTATAGCCTTTACACAACAGCTCGAAAATGTAGGACCAAAACTATGCTCATCGGGCTCCCGAAATAGCACAAAATATGCCCGGAAACACCACAAGAACACTAATAATCTATCTCAAAAGTTTAATCACATCCCAATATATATATTCAAATCTATTTTAACAGCTTAAAGTATAAAATACAGCAGTAACCAAAACTGATATGAAATACTCAACCGGAAACACCAAACTCTTACAAAAATACACCCGGAAACTCACAAATCTGCACTGTTCAGCACAAAGGCAAACTCTGTATGAGCATGCACATGGAATGGCTTCAAACTCCCATCCTTAGCCTTCCTGGAAACCTGCAAACTCCCGTTCTTGGGTCTCCCTGGAAACCTGCAAACTCCCGTTCTTGGGTCTCCTTCTCCACAGGTTTGGCAGCCTCTGAAGAATAACAAAGAATGAGCCAAAAATCAAGTTCTGGAATGAGCCCAAAATGCCTCCAAAACCCCTTAAAAGAGGGCATAACTGTAACTCACGTCCAAGAGAGGTTAATGAAACATATTTTAATAATAATTTTCATTTATTAGTCCAACGGTTTCCAAAGATTAACCCCCTTTTTCCGAAATTTCACTTTCTTGGGCCTGCCTGTCTTAGCAAAGATTATTATTTTTTAATTATTTGAAAAGGGGACATGACACATGTTTATGTATTTTTCCTTCTTTGTCTTGTATTTTTTGATCTCGCTTGTGATTTTTAGTCATAGCCTTAAAACTTATATGTATTTTGATGATCCTCACTTTTGTTGTGGATGGAAGATTTTTTGTATGCCTTAGTAGTTATTGGAGTTTAAGTAATATTATTTAGGTTGATACCATTACCTTTTTTGAACTTAGGATGGTTTTCAATTTATTTTTTTAATCTGGTAAGATTCTAGCAATTTGGGCTTAAGTTTCTCTTTTTATTGCTTGGTTGTAATGGCCCAAAGTAGTTAAGTTTGAAGTGTAATGTTGTCACATTGGTTCAAAACACTTTTCCTACTTTTGTGAATCAAAACTAGTATTCTCATAAAATTTAAGACTATAAGATTTGAATGCTTATAAGCTTTTCAAGGGTAAAGGATAATAGGGGTGGCTTATTTTGTCTTTGCAACACATTATAAGTCTCTCTCATTATATAAACTTCTTTTCTTAATATCAAGATATAGTTGGAGAAATCTCTCTCATTTTCCTTCAAACAATGAACATGAATATTGTATATGGAGTTTCTCTTCCAAAACAAAATACAACTTTTGATAAGGAAAGGGAACCTACCACATAAAACCTATGACCAATATTTCAGTGATTTTTAGACACGAGGGAACACTTGTCACTACTTCATTAAATCTTGCAACTTTGTTTGTCAAAATCTCTAGAGGGTGGCATCATTCTATTACCAAAAAATCTGAAGTTTACTTTGATTCTTTTGGGGTTGGAGGATGTTCACATGTGGCCACTAATTATTAAGCTTAAATTTTACAAATTTTTTTTATTTAAATTAATTAATAGGAAGTGCTTACAAATTATTGTTGAATTGATAAAGAAGTTGTTGTATAATGTGGATTCATTAAATTTGTAAATTTTGTTTCTATATAAAATAAAATATAGTGGATGATAATTTTTCCAAGAGTGTGACCCACATTAGATAAATCACGTTAGACTTGTGTGTTGTTGTCAATTGTCATTTTTGCCTCTTTTATTATACACTATATTTAATATTATTAATTACTCCATTATTCCATGACAAGCCATGTATTTTCAAGCATTAAGAGTAAATTTCTTGAGAATCTTTATATAAGAAATCCTTTCAAAATGAAATAGAAATCATGCATATATTTTGATGGAGATGTAGGATTTGTGCATGTGATAAATCTGTAGTATCATTTTTTCTTTCATTTTATCATTTGATCTTAGCTTATGAGTAAATATTCTAAACATAGTCCTTTATACTTTCTTCATCAAGAAGTAATATTATGATTCATTTGATTGATACCCCTTGATTGTTAAAAGATTGTCTCTATTGTGCAACTAGAAGGGCACTAGTTTGTAACTTATTTCAAAAAGTCACTAACTTAACACATCTGATAAATTATATATAAACATCAATTATTTAGTTAGCTAGAGTTAGCTAACCTATTAAAAGGATTTGCTTTCACTAACCTATTCTCATAAATTATTGTAAACATTAATAAGGCAATTTATATAGTTAAACACACATTGTTATCTTAGTTGTATCCATGTGTAATGTGGGATAATAAACCACAAAATTTTTGAGGTTAAGAAGCATTTTTCTTATTTTCCCCATGCATACTACATCTACTTATAGAGGTCTTAAACAATTGGTCCAAGGTAAACCAATACATCGGTACTAGGAATTTCATGTGTTTTGGATATGGTTTGCCTCATGGTTTATTCCATCAATCATTGCTATTTACTATTCTCAAGAGTCATCCTCACTAGCATAGTTCTTTTCCATAATAATCATAACAATAATCAATCTAGCATAAAATATTCTCAAGTCAATGGTCTGAAACCTTATCATAGTATATGTAAAATCTATAATTTTTCAAATTGTGCTTGTGTCCATGTTATCCATATAGAAGAGTCCAAATATTAGAGAGTGCTACCTCAACAACCACCACCACACACAAATGAGTAAAAGACCCACTAAGGATGAAAATGTAATTCTTCGCAAGTAAAACAACTCACAAGTATCGTCAAATATTTACATAATTTTGAATGGTATACCCAAGATAGATTATAGAAAGGAAAGAAGTGCTTATAACGCATCATAAGAGTTCTAACAAGAACTCTCACATCTTAACAAAATGATTGTGCTAAGATTACCAAAGTAACCCAAATCCATCACATTGGTTTTTCTTTCAATAAAAGAGGGTCCAATACCCCATCTAGCCATTAGCTTAAGTATTGAGTAATGTTAAAGAAAGCATTTGATTAATCATAGCACTAATGAACAATTACTTCATATCATTAATGCCACAATAATAGTAAGTAAAAACAATATTCTTAAAGATTTTGTAAATAAATATAATTTCTTGATTCTAAACATTATATATATATATATATATATATATATATATATATATATATATATATATATATATATATTTCAAATCATAAATAAAATTATTTATATTTTTTCTTTAACAATCAATTATTTATTATCTATCAATAAATTTAAATGAAACTAATAATAAATTTTATTAACCTTATTATTACCCTTCTTTTAAAAAAAAGTTGTCATTAATGAACTTCCCATTTCATCTTGTAACATCAATCTAACCTCAGCGAACCCCTATTTCCATCACCAAGCCTAATCAAAAGTAAACTTAAAAAGCAATAAAAATAAATTTCACACATACTAACTCTACCATCTTTCATTACAAATCAGAGATCATTTTTCCTTTTTTAGTATATAATCATACTTCCTTTTAAAGAAAACCTATAATAAAACAAAATACTATTATTGTGCACTAATTTTGGTTATTAATTGACAAGGAGACAAGAAAGTAGCTACGAAAGATTTAATGGACAGAAGTGTTCATATATACAAACTTTTACCAAATAGGATGAAAGGAGAGAATATTAACACTAACCGAGTAATTCCAAAGGAAGACATCATATCAAAATCTTCCACAATATACATAAATTTATATTCAATGTAAGAAATCTAACATTGCTAACAAAAGATTATGATTAATTTCAATCACTTAACTGGTGTCCCATTACCAAGAACAACTGAAATAGAAAAACAAAGGGGTAAAGTTAAAACTTGACTTCCCACTGCTCATTGAATTCCATTGTGAGCTTTGCCTACTGTAAAGTAAAAAATGACTGTCCACACCATGTGAATGCAAACTACTTTGCCTTCTGATCACATGCAGGGACTAGTTAGATTCTTCATAGTGTAACCATTAATATGGCTATTATTAAGGCAGGGCAAATAATAATGGCCTGACAGTAGCAATTTTGCTTCTGTGCTTAGCATTGAATGACTTAACACTAGTACCGCTTCCTTACACATTTCAGATATGTTATTGATTAGGAAATGTCATATGTAGATTTGTTTGTGGGTTCTTCTGATATGTGAATTGGTATACTTGTTGATCTAAAAAAAATTGGTTTACTTTCATACAAGAGTGGTGTTTAGAGGAATGCAACCTGGAACGATGATAAAGGATTCATGTGCTTCTGATGATTTTATTCAAGTGTTATCAATTATGAGTCTCATCGGACCAGGCTTCATTCCCCTCAGCAACACTCTTGGATTTCAAACATAACAAGGAGAAAAGAAGAGACTATCATCGCATTTGTTTCAAATGTAAGGTGGTTTTTGGTACAAAGCATTCCCATTTGTAGAGATTTTATCTTTCCTTTGTATTTTTCTGCTATTTGTTCATCTGCTATAGAATAAGGAACGATACCAGATCTCAAGTTTTTTCATGCATCAATCAGCTGTAATTTCTGTGAGTTTTTTTGGGTCTGAAAACTTTTAATGACCAAATGATAAATGACCCTTGTTGTCTTGGACAGCAGAGAGCGAAAATGTTGAATGCATTTTGCATTCCAATTTTTTGGCCAGATTTTTGTGTTTTAGCTGAGATTAAAATGGAAAAGAAAACTTCAGTTCGTTTGTTCTGGGTTTTTCATTTATGTAAGTTGTGTTGGTGTTCATAACACTTTTCATACTCTCTTCTGTGTGTTGGCGTTCACATAAACTCTGTGATATATGGTGAATGGAGCAGAGATATAGGCATTGTGAACTTTGAAATCAAATGTATACAAGGTTCAGTTCTTTGCCATAAGATAAAAGAGAGATATGATTGGCTATGAAAAAATAGTATTTTATTCATTAGAATAAAAGATATAATTATGTTTTGTATTTATGAATGAGGAACGCAATAAATTTGAGATTATAACTATTCAATTATAACATTTTAGTGGTAAGAACCATATGGCATCACAATCTAACCATATTACTATGTCAATGTTGTTAAATATATCTTCTATTTAATAATATTGTGTGTAGTTGTTTCATATTGATTGATATTTTATGAGATATGATAAATAATTTTATTGGATATAATTGATCATAAGTCATGATATGTATTTTTTTTTAAGGTACAATGAAATTAATTTTATTTACACTCTATTTGTAAGTTTATACTTTGGATTCATCCTCTAAACTTATTATTAATACTTACAGTTTGTAGATTGGTTCAGCTTGTCATATTCAAATCTTTACACTAGAGCATATTGATGACAAGATCTACAATATTTTTGTATTGTTAGGTTCAAAGAATTTTTTATATCAAATCTTTTTAAAAATGATGTTTGGAATATATAATTTGATGCACTTTTCAACTAAATTTAAAAGATGACCATTAAGTGCCATCGTGCATAATAGTGTAACAGTAATGATTTTAACATTATCGTATATTTTTTACATTCACGTGCTAGATGTTCTAAAATAGGAGATTGTAACTAAAACTAAGGTGAACCTAACACCTTAGATGTGAAATTTAGCTCAAAAACTTGTCAAAATGAAATATTTGGTGAATGGTAGTTGAATTAGCAATCAAAAAAGTGATGCTCTTATAACTACTAGTTTAAATAGAAATAAAAACTTTGCACCACAATGAATATATACATGTGTCAATGTAATATTGTTTCTCTTTTAAGAAGTAACATAGACACTTCAATAATAATATTTCTCATGCCTAAACAATATAATGGATTTCTTATACAAATTTGAACTATTAAATTAATAGTTGTTGATCACATCTCTTTCATTTCTCTATCTTTCTAACTTTCTTCTAGAGATTTTAGAGATGTGGGAAATATACAAGATCTCTCAAAGCACAATTTTTGTGAGGTTTTTACCGATGAAATACCAAGCAGCATAAAATCTTGTTGAAATTTGAATAATGAGTAAGAAGATTTACATGGGTAAGTTGTAAATTTTTAAAATCTATTTAGGTAATTTATGGTAAAGAAGAAAAAATTGAAATAATACTATCTATGATCCATTTGGATTTCTTTTTAACATGGGATACTAAATATTTATATTCATTTATAGGACTTTCTTCTTTTATATCAATGGAAGCAATTTCATCATCATCACAATCATATCCCTCACCAGAAAGTAGAATTCTTTAGAATATTTAGACTTGTATGATTAGGCTTAGACTAATGCACTCTAGTAGGACACCTAGATGTCAAACAGCCAATCTCATTATATTGAAAACATATCAAAGATATATTTCCTTTATATTTCCCTTTACCTATACATGTGTTCTCTCTTAGTGAGTAGTGCTTCAAGTTTTTCAAGCTTCCTTTCCTCTTCCTCTATATTTGTCCATTCCTTAGCATATTCACCAAAATTTCCACAAGCTCTACTTGTGTTTGCACTCTTTCTTAGAAACCTCTAATCTTTATAAACAATAGACTTATAAACATTTTCTACTTTAGGTAAAGAATCCTTTCATATAGAAGTTTCAAAATCTTGCAACTTACTAATAAATTCTTCCCTATTGAATCATGTAATGCAAGATATCACTTCCTCAGTAGCCACAATATTTGTATCATAAGTTGGTATCAAAGTTCTCATAATATTTTTCATAATTTCATCTTGTGTTATAGTTCCACAAGTATTCCTTATCCCTATAATAATCTTTGTTATACTTACATAAGCTCTGATAGGTTCATCTTCTTGTGTTCTTGCACTCTCTAGCTTTTCCTTCCAATTTCACAAATTTTCTTGCTTTGTATACTTGTCTCCTCCATACGATGTCTCTAATTTTGTCCTAATCACATTTTTTGAATCCAATTCATTAGCATTTGTAAATTTTTCTTCAAATAAATCACTAATCAAGGCTTACCTTGACTAAAATTTCTTCGTTTCCTCATCTTTGCATGAAGAAAAATCATTCTTTGATTTTAGAGCTACCTACTTCTTTGAAACCATCCAGAAAGAAATACCCCTGAGTAGTAGATATTTTCTCACCTTGTTCTTTCAACTATAATAGTTATCACCATTAAATTTGGGACTTTCCTTCATGCATTCCATGTTGGATCTCCTCAAGATACTAAACTTCCTTCTCATACTAATTGTTAATGACTGTTAATGACTAGAATCCACACCTCACAAATGAGAGGGGGGTTGAATTCATGGTCGATAATTCACACGACATTCAAAATTATTAAACTAATCACTAATTAAAATTACAATAATGCATAACAACAAGAAAACCAACACCATAAATATAAAGATTATTGTTCTTGATGATATTACTATTAAGGGGAAAAACTCATTAAGGATGATACCCTCTAGATCATGTATTGATATATAAATATCCTCATTAAAGAATATGACCCTCTTAAGAGTTGATTATAATGATTTTTTTACATTTTTTCCCATTAAAGGATTGAACCCCTATTAAAAGGTTTACAACCATATTAATTATTGATGAGAAAAAAGCTCACTACTTGAGAATGTTTTCCAACCCACCATCGAGAGACTCAGTGTCTAATAGACTAAAGGTTAAATCCACTTTCATTGAGCTGACTAGTCAACAACTCAGTTGTCTTGATAGTTCCTTTGAAATCCACTACGAATGATAATAGATTCCACTCATACCTATTCTTAAAGGATTTTAAATCCTTCATCTTTTCTCCAATATCTAATCATCAAGGCTCACACATATAAAAAATCATTCTATACATTCTATATGAAGGAAATCACTTTTGTTTATACAAGTTATAAACAAGTAATTAGGACAGTGTCTTATGACTTCCCCATTGTACAATTAAATGAATAAATCAATTATGAGGCATACATACCTTCTTATACAACAATGAAAATACATAAGATACATGACAAGATCCATAGTTAACACTCACCACATAGGTCAACATGCTACACCATCTTATTGGCCACTAGATTGATATTCCACATGCTACAAGATAGAAATTAATCTTGTATGAACCAAATGAACAAAAAATCCAATGATATCCATACAACTAAGTATTCTAACATTCTCTTAGATTTCAAACCTTAAGTCTATCTTGTAATCATGTTATACCAAAAATGTTACAATTCCCTCTAGTGTAATTCCTTGTCACTAACCCACAACCAATCTTTAACAAATCAATTATAGCCAACTCAAATTAACAAAGAATAAGTTATGATCATAGGCTTATGGTCTAAAATTATTCTGCAAAAAAGATCCATTTTTTTAATCTCAGATTGGTTTTGACATATGAGTGACAATATAGTTAAGTCATTTGCTTTGTTCATGCTGAGCAAGTAGTGTATGCTAAGTGTAAGTTGCTAGATATAAAATATTTGTTGAGTAATTAGTAAGTGCCAAGTCACTCAAGTGCTAAGTAGATAGTATATGCAAAGTCATTTGACTAATAGATGTCGATTCGTTTAGAAACCAAGTTACAACATTGAAGATATAGTGGATGTCAAGCATCAAACACTTTAGGCACTGAGTAAACAATTTTGTACATAGTTGTTTGTAATAGCACAAACTTCTATGTAAGTAATTTTTGAGCCAACTTAAGGATTTGTTTGCAATTCTAGATGATAAGGACACATCAATATTGAGGATCCCTGTGTAGTACATGCAAGCAATCAGTTGAACGAATGTTTTAAGCAACAAAATGGGTGAATCAAAATCATTGATTCATACCTAACTCTAAGTCACCTAAGTCTTTATAATGAGGAAAAACCCTCAAAGAATGTAAGAGTGGAATGTGAGAAGAGAGAAGTTTGCATGCAAAAAAAGAGCATTTATGGTGGCTAAGGAGTTGTCAATTAAAATAAATTTTAGAATCAGAGGAGAATATAGGAAAGGAGTTAGAGGACATAATTGATACATCTGATCAGAGAGGATAAACTACACATCAAGAAAGAGGTAATTTGTTATTTAGCATCAAAGTGCTAACTATAGGATCCTTGTTGAGACATTCTAGCAGGTGAATTAGTTAAATCCCTTAACATAGTAGTCCTAACAGGATGTTGTAAATTCTTTAATAAATGCTTACCTTATTGTAAGTTTTAAGTCCTTTAATCATGCACACTTCTAATAGGGTGTTAAAATCCTTTAACAAGGTAAGATCTAACAATCTTGTAAGCCTTTAACAAGGTAGACCTTTCATAGAGTAGATCATAGTTTATGATCAAATATTGTAGCCTTCATTAGATACACTTTATTACTATAGTACTGAAGATGCGTAGGTGTTATCCCCACCCCATTTTTACCTTCACATTGGAGGGCTTTTTGGTAACCAAATATCTTGTGTCATACATGTGTTGAATGTTATTTTCTTCCATGATGAATATGTTTAGCTAGCTATTCTAGTTTACATGGAAATTGTGTGATGGATGTATGGTGAATGATTTTATGTTTAAAGTTTTGAAGGACTAATTCACAACCCCCCCCCCCCCCCCCCACAATGCCCTCCTCTTAGATTTTACTTTCCTATTATACTTCCAAAAAATGGTGTTAGAGCTTTGGTTCTCTAGAGAGGAAAATTTTGCAACTTTGAGGAAAGATCTTGAAGATGGAAGTCAACAAGTTGGGAAATATTATTGATAATCAAAAGATTGAAATTCAACTTTCCCTACATCAGGTGAATGAAGTAAGAGAAGAGTTGAAGCAATTGTTGTCACTTAGGTTTGCACCCTTGTCCAAGGCCTATGTGCGAGGACAACCTAGTGAAACATGGAAACAACCTCCAAGTTGTGGGACTTGAACTGTGAGGTTGAGTCTCCAGAGAAGGCCGACTTCCTCTTACTATCAGGGCACACCTAACTACTCTTGGAAGGAAAAGGGGAAGAAGGAGATGCAAAAAAACAACTCTATCCTACCTAAACTATGGAGGTGATGCACCAAAATAGAGTGTTCAGACCCATTTCTGCCCATGTATGCACTATTTCTCCAGAATGAAACTAAGGATATACACATACAGACTTTTTTTGATCTAATAACCACATGCAGATCAGGAAACCAAACTAAATAACACAAGGAAAGAGGATTCTCACTCATATATTACCCAGTAGGCAAAAATAGATACAGTATGTAGGCTACAGATCTCAACAATACACCAATGAGAGGCAAAAGGGATGCACATACACATTAATGGCTGAAGGAGATAAAATAGAGAATCATTCAATTCAGAGGCATAGGGAATGTTACACTGACAGTTGCAGAGCAATATAAGAGAAATCAGAAAGAGTCAACCCTTAGAAAAGATTAAAAAATTGCCTTTATAGTTCAGGCATAACTAAGGACATTGGCTCTGCATTAACTGCTCAACTACTAGTAATAACTTCTTGCCCTCAAAAATCTAATCAAAGATTTGGTGGTTTTGAGTAAAAATCTAATATTCCTCTGAGAAATGCCTTGAGTAGACAGAAGCGGTGCCAATGAATGATCCTGACACAGTAGATGGGTCGACTAGATGGATGGAGTGTTTCCCTATGTTTCGCATTCATTTTTGGTAGGTCAGGATCGACCATGAAAATCAGATCACAAGATAAAATTGACCACATTTGCTTCTTGGTTCATGGATCAGCAGGGCCGTCGAGGTCAAACAGTTCCATATGCCGACTGGGCCACATGGGCCAATCACATTCCTTTAATTCTACCACCTAGGAAGTTCTCCATGGTTGACCCTCCTTTATTTAACTAACTGTGCCACCTTCTAGACTGTTATCATTAACTGTAACCGCCAATCGCTAACCGCCAACCTTGACCGAGCCAGTGAGACACGCGTCAATAGGGTGCTATGTCACCAATATAAAGATCATGTAGTTTCTTCATAGCATGATGGTACCTACCATTGATCTCTGCAGATCTGATGATCGCAAAGACTCGTCATGTGTCCTACTTGCTTCACCCTGGGCCCATCGTATCTAGCACCACCTCAGCAGAATGCCCTACACTTGAATGACACTTGGCGACATCTATTCGACCTACCCTGTTGCAATTGGGCCCCACCAACCCGTAATCGAAATGGTGCCATTTCGCTATGGTAAACCTCACGCAGTTTCCTCATAGCACGATGGTGTCTGTCGTTGATCTTCATGGATTCGACGACGGAGATCCTAACCTCTGAGGGCACTAATGACGCTGATGACCTAGTCCCACGATGCAATTGTGCTCTGATTCATACACTTGGCATCTCTTGATTGGTCATTTGAAGCGCCGACCTGGCAGATTCCAAGACTCGACCCCACGGGGGGCCACGTGTCGGCTAGGTGCCATGTCGCTATGAGGAAATCGAGGTCAAATTCCCATAGTGCCATAGTGCCCAGCCGATGATATGTCCTTTGATTTGCACGTGGCTCCTTCTGATTAGCCATCATGGTACTGGGCGTCTGACTATACAGGTGAAGTACAAATGGGACCCAACTGCTTGCTTGAAGTTCCTGTCGCTAATTTGTTCTGTCGCCGTGAACCTTGCTACTGATACTGGGACTCACTGTAAAACATCTTCCGGCCAGCTGGGTGCTATGTTACTATGGAGTTTTCTCGGCCAACATGCAATAGTGACATAGCACCTACGGCACTACAAAACATTTTTGGTCGTCGAACATTGGGACGTATTCGCTGAAAGTGGACCCACCAATGCAACGTGTCGTCAAGGCATTATGTCGCCATCATAAATCCTACGCAACTTCCCCATAGCGCAATGGTGCCATTTGTTGGTCTGCCTCGATCCAATGGTAGAGAATTTTGTGGCTCGCAAAACATGACATAAGGCTTGGCATTAAAATAATACTAACTGTGGGAACTAATCGTTGGATGAGTAACATTTGAATTTTGAAACTTGGCAGGGCAAACAAAATGTGGTAACATTTCTGGCAACTCATAGGGGGCATGAGCCTGCTCGATGCATAAGACCAGTGCCTACAAAAACTCCATTAGGCTATAGGGTCAAAAAGTGTGAATCTAAGAACTGTAAAACCCTAACCTATCCTATGAGAGATTAAAAACCCTAGCTCTACAACTACAACTGCAAATAAAAATATAACTTCCTCTGCAACCTGAGACTATCAAAACTTCGGAAGCTGGCAACTCAAAAAGAGAACCCTATGCACGCGCACTTCTTGAAAAGCAAGAAATAATAGAAAAGAAACTAGACTAACTATGTACATGGATTCACAATATTCATTAGAAGAAAGCTTTAAGATAAATCCCATTGACTGGGATGGGCAGAACTTCACCGCTGGGTCTGCTTAGTTGGAATGCATTAGCCTGTTTGCAACTAGCAATCAGATAGGGGCCACTCCATAGTGGGTCAAACTTAGAATGTCTTCCTGGTTTTGCTCTGTCTGAATCCCACTTGAGGACTAAATCTCCCTCTTTGAAGGTTCTAACCCTTTCCTTCTTATCAAAACTCCTTTTCATCTGCTACTGATGCATTTCCAGGGTTTGCATGGCCTTGTTTCTCTTTTCTTCTAGTTCAATCAACTTTTCCATTCTTACTGACATGGCATTATCTTCAATCAATTCCAACTGATGAGCCAACTCCAAGGATGGGAATTCCAATGAAATTGGGAGTCTGGCCTCTCTACCATATACTAGCACATAAGGTGAATTCCCAACAGATCTCTTAGGTGTTATCCTATCAGCCCATAAAGCAGTTCTTAGTTTCTTATGCCAAACCCTCTGATTGTCTTCTATTGTCCTCTTCATGATTCTAATTAGATTCTTATTGGAAGACTCAACCAAACCATTACCCTGGGGATAGTAATTTGATGATGTGCTCAAGTAGATATTGTGATTCATTGCCCATGCACAAATTTGGGTCCCAACAAAAGACCTAGCATTGTCTGAGATAATAGTAGAAGAAGCACCAAACCTAGATACAATCCCATCAAGGAACTCAACCACTGATGGTTCTGTGGCATCCTTCAAGGCAACTATCTCTGTCCATCTAGTGAAATAATTTGTAGCAGCCAAAATCCATTTATGACCTACACTAGATGGAGGATTAATGGGGCCTATAAAATCCAACCCCCACTAGGTAAAGGGCTGATCCAACTGAATAGGTTGAAGGGGGAGAGCTACAAGCCTTTGTTTTCCTGAAAAGAAAGCACATTTCTCACATTTTCTCACATACCTATAAAAATCATGGAATAGAGATGGCCAATAATAACTAGCCCTCATGATCTTCATGGTAGTTGTTCTTGTAGAGAAATGGCCGCCATCAGGGCCATCATGAAGTTATTTAATCATCCTTTCAGCCTGATCCTTTTCAATGCATCTCAACAGGGTCCCATTAAAATCCCTCCTGAATAGGATACCATCAATTACAACATAGGGAATGGACTGCAATCTATATTGTCTTCTTTTAGCTCTGTCCAATCCTTGAGGGTATCCATCTCCTTATAAGAATCTCTTCATATCATTTATCAAACTCTTTGGACCATCAACATTTCTTACTTCTTGTTGCTCTATTAATACCATAGTACCCTCTTCATCACAATCCTGACCTGATAACATTTCTTTGCACAATCCTCTCCCTCTTACCAGCTTGGTAATCTGAATATCAACATAATATTCCATTACCCTAGTGATCCATCCAGCTCTCTTTTCACTGATATCCTTGCTTAACAGAAAATCTTTTACACTGGCATAGGGCACCAACAAATGGATCCTATTGTGGGATAAGAGGTGTCTAAATTTGTTCAAGGCTCTATGAATGCAAGAGCTTGCTTCTCAAAAAAGCTATACTTATCTTCATATTCCTTAAGCCCTTCACTAAAGAAGGCTATGGGCTGCTCCTCATCCTTGCCATTTTTTTAAGTCAAGACAGTAGAGATACTTGACTCACCACCTAAAGTGTAGAGGATGAAATCTTTTTCAAAATTTGGGTTCATGAGAGTAGGGGCTGAGGCTATGGCTGCCTTGATCTCTTTGAAACTCTCCTTCCCTTCCTTGGTCCATGAGAAGACCATACCTTTCTTAAGCATAGCTATAAGAGGTTTCACCATGGTAGCAAGATTAGGGATAAACCTTCTCACAAAGTTTATTCTACCAAGGAAACTTTGCAGCCCCTTCTTGTGTTTAGGAAGAGGAAGGGAAAGTATTGCCTTTGTTCTTTTTGGATCAATGGCCAGCCCATCCTTAGATACAATGTGTCCTAATAACTTTCCTTGGCTTGTAGCAAAGACACACTTGGCTGGGTTGAGGAAAACCCCAAACTCTGTACATCTTAGAAATACCTGCCTTAAGTGATCAAAATGATCTTCTACATTTTTTGAGTATATAGTTATATCATCAAAGTATACTAAGACAAACTTATCAATTAATTTTTTGAAGGCCATCTCCATTGCCTTCTGATATGTGGCACCTACATTTGTTAGTCCAAATGGCATCTTGCAATAAGCATAGGTGCCCCATTTAGTAGTAAATGTGGTTTTATGTCTATCAGATTCTTTAACCAACACTTGGTTGTAACTAGAGAATCCATCAAGAAAAGAGAATCTCCTTGACCCACTGACCTTGGATAGAATTTGCTCCATGGAAGGGAGAGGATGGTGATCTTTAAGAGAAGCCTAATTAAGATCCCTAAAGTCCACACACAATCTGATTCCTCCATTCTTCTTCCTTACTGGGACAAGTTTAGCTATCCATGATGAGTGTTTGATAGGAAATATTATATTGGCCTCTATCAACTTGGATAATTCTTTTCTCATTAGGGGCTCAATCTTAAGATTCACTGGTCTCTATTTTTTCCTTACTGGTTTGGCCTTATCAATTAAATCTATGGTATGCTAAAACAAACTAGGGTCAAACCCTTTTAAGTCATCATATGTCCAAGCATCTTCATATGTCCAAGCAAATACATCATTAAACTCTTGACATAAATGAATGAAGTTTTCTTGCTTAGTTTTAGAACATTCCTTCCCCATATTTAGAGATTTTCCATCAGCGATTGTAAGTAGGGCATAGTCATCCTTTTCTGTAGCTAGATTCATTCCTTTACCTCTTGTTTGATCATCAGGATTAAAGACACTCTCCAAGGTAATGAGACCCTGGGGCAACTTGTTAAAACTGAGATGAATGATCTGATCACCATACTGATCTTGTAGCCTTGACTAATTTCTACTTGAGAATTCTACCTCATTCTGCAAGAAGCTCACAATTTTCTCATCAAAATCAAACACTTACCAATGAGTGTTGTTATCAGGGATGGTAGGCCTCACTGCCACCCTAATTTTTTGCTTCCTTTCTTCCTCAAGATTCCTTGGTACATCATAAGATGCACCCACTGCTGCAAGTCTATCAACATGTTTATTTTCTTTCCTAGGAATGCTCTAAATATTAAATGCATTGAAGCCCTCAAGAAAATCCCAGACTCTGTGTTTGTAAGACTTGAGCAAGCCATTTTTGGTGATATTCTGGTTTCTCACTTGGTTGACTACCAACTTACTATCTCCATATACTTTCAAGGCTTGAATTCCTCTCTTTTGGGCAAGTAAGAGACCTTGAATCAAGGATTCATACTCGGCCACATTATTGGTGCAACTGAATTGGAGCCTAAAGGAGAAGTAGTATCTTATTTGTGTAGGAGAGACCAACATAACATTGGCCCCTAACCCATTTCTATTCCTTGAGCCATCAAAGTGCATACTCCATGTTCTATTTATATCATCATTAGTCCCAACAAGATCAAGAACTTGAGCATCTTTCTCTACTATGAAATATGTACTAAGGCCTGTCTCAAGAGTCTCTGACATAGGCTCAAATTGATATGCATTTTCCCACTCATCCAAGAAGAAATCAGGAATCTCTGCTATGGAAGTGATAGGCTCATTTACTATGTCATTTTCATCCATCTCTAGAATAGGGCAATTCATGTTGATGGAATTGGGGGTGTAAGATTCAGTGTGATGAAGGGCTTGAGGTTCTGCTCTAATTGAGGCATTGGCTCCATATCTGGTCTTAAATGACATATATGACCAATCAGTAGATATGAATCCACCAATTTGAGTAGTGAAATCCCTTGAAAGACAGATAGAAAAATAGGGTTTGACTTCAACAATAGATATGTCTTGAATCACAGTGCAACCAGGGCATGCATGTAGGGCCATCTCCACATTCCTAAGGATACCTATAGTTTTGATAGTACTACCATCTAATTGTAACACATCCCTAACAATGGGCTCATATTTCATTCCTAAAGCATCAGCAACACACCTAGGCATTATTGAGCTACTAGCCCCTGAATCTATCATGCAATTGTAGACTAATTTGCCTCCTATAATCAAAGAAACATAGAATGGAGGAGGTCTAATCTTTTTATTTGTCTCCACATCTCCTAGCTATTTGTACCAGACTTGTGGTACTCTCCATGGTAGATGGCTGATCCTTGGGTTCAATCTTCTCTAATTATTGCTACAGCATCTTCTTCTGTATTGGTATGGTAGCAATAGCATCCCACATAGAAATATTCACATTGATCTTCTTCATTTGCTCTACCACACTGAATGGTATATTAGGAACTTTGGTAGAAACTTTGGGAGCTACACTTATAAGAGGTTGAGATGGAGCAACAAAAGGATCACTTGCATCTTTCATTCTAGAATCTTGTTTTTGCTACTATGAAGCACTTATTTGTTCACTTGCTGCATGTGCATGAGGTGTAGCACTTGAAGTTGAGGCCTACTTAGGAGAAGGAGGGGCAGCATGTTCCATAGCTCTCTTCTTGCTTCTTGTGTTATGAGCAACAAAATCCTGGTTTACATTACAATGCTCCCCGACCTGATGATTCATGAAAGAGAAATCATCACGTCCTTGAATATATGAGGTCTCCTTGGGATAATCCCCCTTGTATGATTTCTTTGCTGCAGGTTCTTGGACAGTTAGGGCCATATAAGATTCTGCCTTCTGGCACATGCAATAGCTATAAGAATAGTTGCAAGAAGGACATAAATCTTGATCTTGGGCCAAGTTATTCTGAGGGACTATAGCTCTATTTTGATTTGAGCTTGAAGCAGAAGCATGACTATTTTTCCTACCCTGATCAAAAGAGCTACTCCACTGATTAGGAGGCCTACCACCACTTGGAGCTTGATATTGAAATTGGGGAGGCTTTCCACCTTAAGCTTGCTGCCTTTCTAAGGCCACCACCTTGTTACTCATTTTTTGTATTAGAGAAAAACTATCCTCTAATCTCTTCCCTTGGTCCTTTAACTCCCTCCGCTGCTCTTGCAAATTTTTATCTATGGCCTTCTCTCTTTTATTTGTATTCAGCACTAGACCTTGGAGCATTTCTTTGAGTTCATCTATCCCATTTGAGGTTGTGGAAGCTTGGGGAATTGGAGTAAGGGCTTGTGATGTAGAAGTTGTAGGAAGAGGGGCTATTTCTGGTTGGTGGTTGGGAACATTAGGAAAGAAAGGCATAGGGGGCCTTAAAGACAACTTTCCTCCTTGTATCAGGATGTTCTTGGCTTTTATGGCTATCTCATAAGCATTAGGCAAGGTATCTCCTCCCATAGTTTTGATTGTAGTGGCAATATCACTATTAAAAGCTCTAAGGTAATGCAAGAAGGCATTACCAGGGGTAGGTTTCACTGAAGTAGGTATTCTACCCCATGTCTTTTGGAATCTATAATTAAAATTAGTCATACATTCATGGGGGGCTCTTTTTATTTTAGTCAACTGCTCTAATAGTGACAGACGGTCACTTCTATCCTCAAAATGTTTGCATAATCCTACTCCTAGTTCATCCCAATTAGTTATAGAACCATGAGCTAAGCCTCTATACCACTATAATACTTTTCCTTTTAAAGATGAGGCTAGAAGTCTGACAACAACATCATCCTCTATAATACCATGAATATCACAGACATTTGCTACTTCTTGGATATGCTCTAAAGGGGATATGGAAGTTTCACCAGTAAAATCAGGTATACTTTTCAGTGCAAATACTAGTATATCATGCCTTTGGGCTAACAATAGAGGACTCCCACCATTAAAGGTAGCAAAGGCATGAACCCTTGGTTGTGCCATGTAGACAAGTGTTCTATTGGTGACTGTTGATGGCAATCTAGGCTGAGTTTGAGTAGTAGGAGGAGTAGAGATAGACCTTACAGATATATTAACTATTATTACACCCCTAACTGGTGATAATGAAGTTCTAGCCCTCCTTCTTCTAGGATTTGAAAGAGAAAGCTCCTGATATTGGAATTTACCTCTAGAAGGCAGTCTTGTTTCAGCTCTGGGCATAAATCACTATAGCTTTGGCCTGGAACCAGATTTGTTGATGTTCAGAGTCACCAAGTACTTGAAGAATTAGCCTCTTGAAGGCTTGAATACTGAAGCCAGCACTACCTCTCCAGCATTAATCTCTGAAACTCTTTCTTCTTTGACACCAGTGGACTTTAAATTTTTGTTTGATCTTGTTGTTGTAGTCCCACCAGGTGTGCCAAAAATTGTTGTCACTTAGGTTTGCACCCTTGTCCAAGGCCTATGCGCGAGGACAACCTAGTGAAACATGGAAACAACCTCCAAGTTGTGAGACTTGAACTGTGAGGTTGAGTCTCTGGAGAAGGCCGGCTTCCTCTTACTATCAGGGCACACCTAACTACTCTTGAAAGGAAAAGGGGAAGAAGGAGATGCAAAAAAACAACTCTATCCTACCTAAACTATGGAGGTGATGCACCAAAATAGAGTGTTCAAACCCATTTCTGCCCATGTATGCACTATTTCTCCAAAATGAAACTAAGGATATACACATACAGACTTTATTTGATCTAATAACCACATGCAGATCAAGAAACCAAACTGAATAACATAAGGAAAGAGGACTCTCACTCATATATTACCCAGTAGGCAAAAATAGATACAGTATGTAGGCTACAGATCTCAACAATACACCAATGAGAGGCAAAAGGGATGCACATACACAATAATGGCTGAAGGAGATAAAATAGAGAATCATTCAATTCAGAGGCATAGGGAATGTTACACTGACAATTGCAGAGCAATATCAGAGAAATCAGAAAGAGTCCACCCTTAGAAAAGATTACAAAATTGCCTTTATAGTTCAGGCATAACTAAGGACATTGGCTCTGCATTAACTGCTCAACTACTGGTAATAACTTCTTGCCCTCAAAAATCTAATCAAAGATTTGGTGGTTTTGAGTAAAAATCTAATATTCCTCTGAGAAATGCCTAGAGTAGACAGAAGCGGTGCTAATGAATGATCTTGACACAGTAGATGGGTCGACTGGATGGATGGAGTGTTTCCCTATGTTTCGCATTCATTTCTAGTAGGTCAAGATCAATCATGAAGATTAGATCGCAAGATAAAATTGACCACCTTTGCTTCTTGGTTCATGGATCAAGAAGGTTGTCAAGGTTAAACGGTTCCATATGCCGACTGGGCCACGTAGGCCAATCACATTCCTTTAATTCTGCCACCTGGGAAGTTCTCCCTGGTTGACCCTCCTTTATTTAACTAACCATGCCACCTTCCAGACTGTTATCATTAATCGTAACCACCAACTACTAACCACCAACCTTGACCGAGCCAGTGAGACATGCGTCAATAGGGCACTATGTCGCCAACATAAAGACCGTGCAGTTTTTCATAGCGCGATGGCACCTGCCATCGATCTCTATAGATTTGATGATCGTGAAGACTCATCATGTGTCATACTTGCTTCACCTCGGGCCCATCATATCTGGCGCCACCTCAACAGAATGCCCTACACCTGAATGACACCTGGCGACATCTATCTGACGTAACCTGTTGCAACCGAGCCCTACTGACACATGGCGAAAGGGCACCATGTCATAATGGTAAACCTCACACAGCTTCCTCATAGCACAATGGCACCTACCATTGATCTTCATGGATCTGACGGTGGAGATCCTAACCTCTAACGGCACTAATGACACTAACGACCTGGTCCCATGATGCAAATCTGTTCTAATTCATACACCCAACATTTCTTAATTGGTCATTTGAAGTGTCAACCTGGAAGATTCCAAGACTCGACCCCACAGGGGGCCACTCGTCGGCTAGGCGCCAAGTCACTATGAGAAAATTGAGGTCAAATTCCCATAGTACCATAGTGCCCAGCTGATGACATGTCCTCTAATTTGCATGTGGCTCCTTTTGATTCGTTGTCATGGTGCTAGGATTCTGACTATATAGGTGAAGTACAAATGGGACCCAACTGCTTGCCTGAAGTTCCTGTCGCTGATTTTTTCTGTTTCTGCGAACCTTGCCATTGATACTGGGACTCACCGTAAAACATCTTCCGGTCGGCTGGGCGCTATGTCGCTATGGAGATTTCCCGGCCAACGTGCGATAGCGACATAGCACCTACGGCACCGTAGAACTTTTTGGACCGCTAAACATTGGGACATATTCACTGAAAGTGGACCCACCAACGCAATGTGTCATCAAGGCATTATGTCACCATTGTAAATCTGCACAACTTCCCCATAGCATGATGGCGCCATTCGTTGATCTGCCTTGATCTGACGGCAAAGAATTTTGTAGGCCGCAAAACATAACATAAGGCTTGGCATTAAAATAATACTAACTATGGGAACTAGCCATTGGATGAGTAACATTTGAATTTTGAAACTTGGTGGGGCAAAAAAAATGTGGTAACAACACTCATTGAAGAGAAGGAAAGAGATATCTATTGAAGAGAATGACACACATTACCAAGAGATTGACACTACTAAATTGTTTGCATATAGAAACTCAAGTGAATTTGATGCAACGGTTGTAAATTTGATGGAAAAGAATGGTGCCCTAACTAAAGAGGTCATAACTCTTAAGATAGAAGAAGAAGTCCAATTAGTAATGCTATGTGACCTGATTGATCATAAAAAGAAAAAAGAAGAGGACAAAGTCATGATTGAAGATGACAAAAGGATATTGACCAATAGATTGGAAGATAAGACATTAGAGGTGAATAGGATTTCTCACATACAACTAGAAACATTGAATCAAATGATGATTTCCAATCATGAATTGAATGGAAAGGATATTGAGATCACAATAGTGAAGTCATAGAATGAACAACTAAGAATGGTTTGAAAAGAGAAAAATAATTTGCTAAAAGTTTCAACAAACCTAGTGAAGCTATCAAGTATTTTGAGAAATTGATTAGATCTCCTAGATTTAACTATGATACTATTGGATTGGGTTACACCAACACTGAAGAAGGAGAATCATCTAAAAGTGGTGAACAAAGAAGCAATATAAAGGTAAGCATTAAAAACCCACTTGTCATAATCATGGAAAGATAGGTCATATAAAATATGTTTGTAGGAGCAACAATGGAAATCATAACCCTAAGAAGAAATTCATTGGTAGTTGTCACAAGTACAACAATCAAGGACATCAGGCACATAAATGCAAGAGCAAGACATCAAGCACACAAATATTTGAAGGTTACTACTACAACTATAAGAAGTATGGACATAGAACATATGAGTATAGATCAAAGCTTAACTGGTCATCAAACAAGCAAGCCAAGGTAAACCATACTGATAGATCCTACAATTGGGATTAAAATACAAGGTATAATTTTCACTATTGTCAAGAGTGTGGACATGTTCTAAATATTGCATTAGAACACATTTCAGAAGTGATTACAGTAGATAGTTGAGTCAAAGTACATGTTTTTAGATGTTTGAAGACTAGTTACATTAGCAAAAATTGTCCTACAAGGTCAAAGGCATATAGTAGTGAATTCAATGAATTCAAAGGAAAGGTTGATGTTGAAGAAGTTAGAGTGCATATGAACAAGACATGGAAGAAAAAGCAAGATTGCAACACATCAAGTTCAGATGGGATCACTTTATCTAATGGATTAGGTGAGCACACCACCCTCCATTAGGAAATCAAGAGGTATGTGTGGGATTGATATTTCAAAGTTCAATTATACACTAGTTCCAAGGATTTAATTATAAAAAGATCATATATGCATAATATAAGATGCAAAGTATTGGTTAGAACTTAGAAGAAATATATAAGTTCTCATGTTACTGATGAACATGAAAAGTTTCATTATTGTTGTCAAGTGAAAATTTAGTGGTTGTCAAGCTATCAAAGGTGATAATTTTGGCTGAGCTCATTGTGGTTGTCAAGTGTAGTAGGAATAACATGGAAGCTGAGTGAGTCAAAATTGCTATTAGAGCCAAGCTTACAATTGTGTAAACACTGAGCATTATTACAAAGTTCCAAGGGCTATATGGTCAAATTTTGACTCATTTGAAATAATTTTAGATTGAAGAGAGCATGAAGAGATGAAGGAAAATTGGAGAAAATGATTCAAGCATTTGCAAACTGAATTCAACTGCTACTTGACAACAGTCATAAGATTTTTAAGGTATTTATCATGTGCAAAGCTACGCTGTTTGAATTTACAAAATATCTTAGTTAGTTATTATGGTGTCTAGCTCTTCCGTTGATATGGTTAAGGAAGAAAAGGAAGTTTTAAATTTTTAATTGATTAGTAATGAGAAAAAACAACCATATTTTTGGGTGATTTGTGATATTGCATATAAAGGAGACTCATCTGATGCGTTATCTATGATACCACCACAAGTTTTAATGATAAAAAATGTAAGATGTTGCTATACTTGTAAGGTTGGAAGTAATGAAGACATGGAAATAAGATACTTATATGGAAAATTGTGTGAGAACAAATTATTGAAGGAGGAATACAAGGTTGTAGAGAGAAAAGGTTTAACCTATGCCCTAGATTTTTCGAATGTATTTAAGACAATGTGGATTAAAATTGTGCTTAGTAGAATACATGAAAACTTTGCGTGGTTGGAGGATGGCCCTATCAAAATTACTATGAGGATTATTCATGGTGTGAAAATATTTTTGACCTTAGATAGACTAGAAACTACAACGAGTGATGCAAAAGAGGCAATTGAGAAAAACAAAAAGGCACTATAGAATAAGAGAGGGATGACCATAGACACAATTATTGATCCCCTACTTGTATTTTTAGTGAGAGTTATTGTACATAAATTCTTTCAATCTAGTAGGTTGAACAATGTACCATGTATAGCAGTGGATTTGGGTTACAAGATAGTAAAGAAAGACCATTCTTATGACCTTGCCGAGTTACAATTACAACAGTTATCTACAAACTTGGGAACCATAAGAAAGAAAAAAAGTCTAAAAATTTGGTTTAATTCTTGTTTGTATATTTTTCTATGTGAAGAATACTTTTCATAGATTTGGGATAGTAGCTTGAAGACTAACATGCCAATTGCAGTGTAGATTGGTGAATTTATAGACCAACTTGGAGATAATTTTGAGTCTATAATGACTAGTAATTTTGAAAAATTTAAGAAGTCAATGAAACAAAGATGGAGGATTCCAATATCACTAGTAGATAAGTATTTCAATGACATTTTTTTTCTAGTTGATGTTGATTTCACATATGTACAAGATATTGGTCCAAGGGTGGGATGGCTCAGACCATTGCCTAATGAGATTAATATTGATGTGATATCTACAACTATCACTACTTTACTAGAAAAGGAAGTAGATTAGGATGCTACTACTTTTGGAAATTATGATGTAGCAAAGTCAAAGATCACAATGGATTTTAAGAAAACTTCTATTTTGAGGAAGAAGAATAAGATTGTGAAGAAGCTCAAAGAACAATTTGGTGAAGAGGTAGAAGGAGATGAAGAAGAAGAAGAAAATGAAGATGATGAAGATATACCTACCCAATCAAAACTAGCTCTTTAAAAAGGTCAAGGTGAGGACCAAGGAGAAGAAGAAGTAAAATTTGATGAAGGTGCTAAGGGAGAAGAAGCTAATGAAGCACCTATTTCTACAAAAGAAAAGGAGAGGAAAGAAAATACATCATCAATAAGAAAACCTTAAAAGGTTGCAAAATATTCACAACAAAAGCCTATAGTTCCTATTAACAAGGCTAACACAAGAGCTACTACCAAAAAGCCTACAGTTCCTATTACCAGGGCTAGCACAAGAGCTACTACCAAGAGGACTTGGGAAGTTTAGAAGCCTAAAGGAGAAAGAACTAGCACAACTACAAAATAAGATGAGCAGAAACAAAGAAGGAAATATATTGCCCTAGTTGAATCAAATGAGGAGAGGACCAAGTTAGATGATATTAGCCAATTTAAAGTGGTAAGTCATAGCCCCTCTTTTTATTTGACAACTTGTGTGAAAATATCAAGAATAATGTTGGTTTAAGTGGATTTACACATGTTGAGTTTGATAAACTTGGGAAGTTAGAAATGGATAAAGTAGAAGAGTCTATATATGCCATGATGGAAACTTTTAAGATGAATCTAATTAAGATTTCCAACTCTTTACCTAATAGCCTATATGATAGAGATGAGAAAAGGTGGAAATATAGTCTCACAACTGAGAGAAATATCAGAGAGACTACACTTGCAAGAGTGATGCTAGATTTGGAAAAATATGAGATGACAAAGGCTATTAAAAAGTATAAGGGAAGATTTGCTCCAAAGTACTAAGCCTTTAATATTTTATAGCACAAAATTGAAGCTATTGTTCAACAAAGCACACAAATATGGAAGGAAATCTATGGGATGACAACACAGAAGGCTATTGAGTAAGCACCTATGGAAGTAGGTGAAAACAAAATAGAATAAGAGAAAGTTAAAGTAACAAATGATGAATCTATAAAGAGTAAATTTGGAAGGCACTACAAAGGCAATGACTAAAAAAGAGAGACAACAAGAATAGAGTATACCAGAAGTACAAATGTTGAGTACCAATCCATAAGCAGATACAATAAAGATTGAGGATGTCTTGGACAACAATTTTTAGAACATCAATCCCCTAAAAAGTGACAATATGTAGAAGATATTGATTGATTCCACCACCAAGGCACAACTATGTAGTCATCTTATTTTGGTGAGTGTAGATGAGATTGAGAAGGTAGAATTCACATCTGTAGGGGAGAAAACGCAAGCATTATCCATTGCCCCCCTTCAATCTACAGAGGTGAAACCTATAATGTCTATTGTAGTATAACAAAGGAAGGAAACAATGTCCTCACATATCAAGACCAAGGTACAAAATGTTTTAGTGCCATCAATTAAAATAATTGAGAAAGAAGGGACACCAGTCCAAATAGGATAGGATGTCAGTCCTATACCTACACCACAGGCACAAGGTGGAGTAGAAACTACACTAAAGGAGAAGGATAAGACTATAAATTTAGTCTTAACTATGAAACTAGAGAAAGTGATAGAAATAGAAATAGTGGTTACCTTACCAAATACTACTACTCCTACTCTTAGTCAGGCACTTCATAGGTTGAGTACAAAAGCAACACCATTGCAAGCATCAAGACCAAGTCCTAGCAAATCTAAGGTTGATGAGGTGACATCCTATGTTGATATAAACTTAGATGAAGTGATTGAGTTACCATATTTTTATCTTACATAAATCATAGTAGATCAAATGAGCATATTGAAGGATGCTCTGGCAAGGAAGAAACACTAAGAACTGCTCAGAAGGTAGCATAGGTAGAAAAACACACTTCATGAAATTAAGGATATATTTCTTGATGCATTTAGCATCCCTACACCTGATGAAGCCAAGACAATCATTGAGTAGTTGGAAAATATTGTGAAGAAGATCAATGATGAAGACCTAGATACTAATGTCAAATTACTAGAATGGTTTAAGAAAAAATTTGAAACAAAAGTGAATGAATAGATTTCAAGTGATATTGCACTACACCAGGTTGAATTAGCAACCAAAATTGATGATGTAGAGATGTTGGAAAACATTTTCTCTCTTTACAACATGTTTTTTGATGTTCCCCTATTCACACAACAAGTGTATAGACATATTGACCATCCAAAGGGAGACTTGAAGAAAATAGGTAACATTCTACATCAATCTCCTGGTCAAGGTCAGTCTCATTTTAGAAATTTTGTATTAGCACAATGTTAGTTAGCAGCTTTATAAGCTCTAGATGTAAATGTTAGGGCTACAATGATCAATGTCCTATCCATGTTAAACTTTCACATGGAGGTGTTATAGAAGGAACTAACCTATGCAAAGACATTGATGAAGAAAGATCCCCATCTTTCTACTCATGAAAGCCTAGTCACCATTGCTATCTAGTTGGAAATTTTGGTCAAATCTCTAGAAGTAGCATGTGACAACTAGGATGAAACACTAAAAATTATAATGGAGGTCCATAAAAAATTCTTGGACAAACACACAATTTGTGTACCACCCATGACATAAGTGTCAAAGGGGTGAGATGAGAATAAAAAGGGGGAGATTGAATTAAAGAAGAGCATAAGTTTTTGGGGAGACCAAACAAAGAGGGAGACTATAGAAACATAGTGATCTACTTAGTAGGAGTATTTAGTTTTATAATAAAAAAATAAATATAAAACAATAAACTCAAGGGAAGTTATAGAATTTTGAGGTATGACTAATAAGTCACAAGTTTTGCAAAATTTTGAGGTTTTGAAATTTTTTATGCAATACAAGTACTAAATGGAGATTATCTAAGTTATGCTTAAAGGCTAAGGTTATTCATGCATGAACAAGTGGTTTTGCCACTCATGTCAAAGGGGGAGATTGTTAATCTCATATTGGTTTTCACATATGAGTGATAATACACTTAATTCATTTTCTTAGTTCATGCTAAACAAGTAGCATATGATGAGCATAAATTGTCAGATATAAAATATGTGTTGAGTAACTAATAAGTTTTGAGTCACTCAAGTGCTGAGTAGATTGTATATGCCAAGTCATTTATATGCCAAGTGATCAATGGATGTCAAGTCATTCAAAGGCCAAGTTACAATATTGAAGATACAATGGATGTTGAGCATCAGACACTTGAGGCGCCAAGAAAATGGTTTTGGAAACCATTTTAAAGCCAACTTAAGGTTTATTTTGTGATTCTAGATGATAAGGAAAAATCTATATTGAGGATCCCTATGTAGTACGTACAACCAATCAGTTGAAGGGATGTTTTAAGAAGAAAAATGGGTGAATCACAATCATTGATTCATACCTAACCCTAAGTTATCCAAGTCTTCATAAGGAGGAAAAACCCTCAAAGAGTATAAGAGTGGAATGTGAGAAGAGAGAAGTTTGCATGCACAAATAGAGCTTTCATGTTGGCTAAGGAGTGGTGACTTTAAATACATTGAAAAATTAGTTAGAGGAGAATAGAGGAAAGGAGTTAGAGGATAAAAGTGATACATTTGATTAGAGAGGATCAAGTACACATCAAGAAAGAGGTGATTTGTTATCTAGCAATAGAGTGCTAACCACTGAATCATTGCTGAGATATTATAGTAGTTGAATTAGTTTGTAAGAATTTTTCTTAGGGAAAATGAAACCAAGATCAAGAAGCTCAAGGAAAAAGAACAATATGGACCAAATGACGTATGATCATAATAAAAATATGTGAATTAATTGATGTACATGTACACTAGAAGTTCTTGTATATAAAGGCCTCTAGAATGACTAGGAGTTAGCAAAATGATAAGCCCCACAACTAAGCATGTCCAACAAGAGTGGATTATCCTCCACTAAGCATAAAAGTTAGTACAATGATGAGAGGAAAAGCTTACATAGGTGTATCACATAAAAAGATGTTGTAGACACCATGTGCTTAATTAGAGTGCAAACAATTATGTTGTCTACATGACAACTCAGTTGATACTACAAACTCCTGTGTTGGAGACACCATGTGCTAAAATGAGTTTCTAACTCCTATGTTGTCAACAAGACAACTCATATGAGTACACATACTCCTAGGTGTCTAACTAATAAATAATAAAATAATGCATTTAACCTAAGTAAACTTAAGTAAATTTTAATAATGATTAATTATTAAAACTAACACCCCCCCTTAAGTGCAACTTAGGAGAATGCACTTAAGCTCACAAATGCTATGATGAAAATGCATAATGAGTCCTAACTACTAGGCCATGATAGATACACATGTACAAATACAATGGTCTACATACAATGCTATTCAATGCAATGCAATCTCTTTGAAAATGGAGAAAGAGGGAAAGCCTCATGGGAAAAACCCTTACCCAAAAAGAGAGATAAGTATAATAAAGAAGTGAAGAGTCATGTGACCCCCCTAATGAAAAATCTTGCACCCCAAGAGATCTCACAAATGAAGATACTTGACCTCAGTGAAGGGCTTAGTGAAGATTTTTGCAATCTACTACTCTATAGGACAATACTACAATGCAATGACCTACTCATGAATCAACTCTCTAATGTAGTGCATATGAACCTCAATGTGTTTTGTTAGCTGATGTTGGACAAGATGTTTTGATATGTCAATGGCATTCTAATTATCAAAATTTATGATTGTGGGTCTAGGTATGTCAAAAACAAACTCCTTTAGAATATGTTGTAACCATATATCTTCTAAAGCTGCATTAACAACTCCTTAATACTCAACCTCAATTGATGAAAGAGCAATAGTGTTATGCTTTTTACTATGCCAAAAAATAGGGCCAAAACCAAGATGAAACATTTATGCTAAAGTAGACTTGTGAGAATCAAGATCTCCTACATAGTTTAAGTTTATATAACCCACTAATTGTAGTCCAATACTAGCTACATAGCATATCCCATGTGTATGTGTACCCTAGATATAGTGTAGGATGCATTTGGCTACCTTCCAATGAAGTTCATGTGGCTCTTGCATGAAGTGAGAAACCATGGAAACCATAAATGATATGTTAGGGCGTGTATGTGTCAAGTAGATTAGACTTCCAACCATCTATACAAAGTAGCATCAATAAGTGGAGTGGAACATTTTTCTTCTAACTTAACACCTAAAAGAAATGGAGTAGATGCAGCCTTGCAATCACCAAGTGAGAATCATTCCTTTGAAGAATGTAGAAATTTGGATCGGAATGATATCTGGTGAACCCTATTAAGAGAACGAAAGAATCCATCTTGGCATACCAAGCTCTGGGAGCTTCTTTTAGTCCATAGATAGACTTTTTCAATTTGCAACCAAGGTAGAATCCTAAATGAACCCCTATTGCTGCTCCATATAAATATCCTCATAAATATCACCATTCAAGAATGCACTTTTCACATCCATTTGATGAACAACCCATCTTTGAGTTTCTACTATGACTAGTGTCAAACAAATGGAGTTCATTTTTGTAGCTAGTGCAAAGGTCTTAGTGTAGTCAATGCCAAGCACTTGAGAGAAACCTTTTGCATCAAGCCTAGTATTATGTTTATCAACATTTCCATCCACTAGAAACTTGGTCTAATAGATCCACTTACAACAAACCAATTTACTTTCCTTAGTAAGAGAGACTAAGTCCGATGTGTCATTTATCATAAGAGAATTATATTCTTCCTGCATTGCTTTATCCCATTCTAGAATACCTAAATCTTCTTTGAATGATTTGGGATCAGAAGCAACTACTATATAAGTATGTGGGAGTGAGTTATATTGTGATCTTGTCCTCCTAGTATCTAAAGGATTCCCTACCAATGGTTCTACCACATCCAATGTTTGCTAAGCCCATCTAGGTCTAGTGGAAGAAGATGTAGAAGGGATATCCTCAACCTCATCTGCTTGATGCCTCTATTTGGGTCATGGATGAACATCTTCCAAGTCACCATCATCATTTTCACTCTCTTCAATGAAGAAGGAAGAAGGAGCAGTTGAAGAAGTAAAGCTTGGACATCATTCTTCAAAGTGTACACTCCTCTCGTAGAATATGTCATGTGTCTCTAGATCCATCAACTTGTAGGCTTTATGAGAGTCTACATATCCAAATAAGATGCAAAGTTTTCTTTGAGGTTCTAATGCCTTGAATTTTTGTGGAGGTATTTGTAGCCATGCTAGACAACCAAAAACTCTAAAGTATTTTACTAAAGGTTTCCTACTAGTCCAAGCTTCAAAATGAGTTACACTATCCAAAGATTTATGAAGACTTCTATTTTGGATGTAGTTAGCACAATTCATTGCTTTAGCCCAAAAGAATTGATCAAGAGACTTATTTAGTAGCATGCAAGTGGTCATCTCCTTGAGGGTTCTATTCTTCATTTTAGCAACACCATTCTACTATGGTGTGTATGGTACTAAATGCTAAAGGTCAATTCCCTCTTGAGTACAAAAGTCTAAAATTCTTGAGTTCACATACTCCCCTCCATTATCTATTCAAAGGACTATGAATAATTTTCTACTTGAGCCTTGAAGCTAAGAAATCATTCAAACACTTCACTCTTATGAGCCATGAAGAATACCAAGCATAACGAGAATAGTCATCAATGAAGGTGAGTGCATAGCGAGACTTTCTAGATGATGGCACTAGAAATGGGCTTCCACATCACTATGAACTAGTTTGAGAACACATTGTGCTCTCCAAGACTTCCCCTTGTCAAAAATTTTTTTTGGATGCTTCCCAAGTGTGCAACCTAAATAAACACCATCTGAAAACTAGACTTGAGGTAGACCATGAACCATGTTCTTGCTACTAAGCTGTTGAAGATACCTGTAGTTGAGATGTCCAAATCTCTCATGTCATAGTTTTCTTTTTGTATTTGAATGCATTAACAAGGCTTGTTCATTAGATTTAGGCACAAAGGAAGAGAAAGTGCAAAGCCTTGAATCATGATTAGCTTTATCTATTGCAACCATAGAGTCATCCTTGATTCTTTTCACTACCACTGAATCTAGAAGAAACTCAACCTTATTTCCACCTCCATAGTGAGTGATTGGGTAAACTAAAATAATGTTGGAGTTAAGATTAGGAACATAGGGAATATCCTTGAACACTCCACTTTCCATCTCAACTTCACCCTTTCCTTTAACTTCCACTTTAGTATCATCTCCTACAAAGATGTGCGGTACCTCCAAAGGTTTCATGGAAGAAAAATCTCTCTTTGAAGCACCCATGTGATGTGTGGCACCTAAGTCAATAATCCATTCTCCCTGACTAAGAGTGTTTGTGAGGAAAACTTTCCCTTTTCTCTTAGAATATAAAGATGAAGACCCCTTTTCCTTATAAGTATTAGGAAATGGAACTTTTTTCTTCTTCATGATGTTTTTCAACTCATCAATCTACCTATGATAACACTGATGTTTGTCATGACCAGTTCTTTTTCAATAGACACAATTCTTCTTTTCCTGATTACTATCCCCCTTTTTGTTGGTATTAGGAGAAGACTTGGCTTGTTGTTGTTGATTTTTTTGTATCCTACTATTTGTTATCTTTCCACTTCTTCTTTTTTTCCCTTTCCTTTGTTTGAACTTTCACTAGCTGAATTTTTAGAATTTTCATTGTTAGCCACCAATGCCTTAGACTTTGAAGACTTGAGAATCCCCATTATTATTAGCTTAGCTTGTTCATCCTCTAACAACTGAGAATAGTCAAAAAAAGTGATTTTCTTATAGGAAGCCCCTAAATAGTCTTTGTGGTGTTGAAAGAAGAGACAAATGTGGAGTATTCAGATGGCAACTTATTGTGTATTAGATAAATCAACTTGTAATCTTTAATAGGACTACCAAAATAATTATGTTTTTTTGTAAACTCATTCATCTTAATGATAAAATATCCTATAGAATCAAAGCTCTTAGGATCTAGGGACATAAGCTCATCTTCAATCTTGTAGACATCCTCTTCAATCACTTTCCCATATAGGTTTTTAAGAGCATCCCAAATTTCCTTGGAGGTATCATATTTGATGATCTGATAGAGGATCTTGTCATCAACCCCTAACCTAATGAGTCCTATGGCTTTCCTATCTACTATTTCCCAAGCACAAATTTCACTTTGAGATATATGATCACCTATTGGTTTAAGAAAAGAGCCATATACATTGAGAAACTTCTTCATTCATCAATTCACACCATTTTTTAATTGAGCATGTGGCAAATTTATGTGGTGTTAATTCAAAATCTTAAGATTACCCATAATACAAGGAAAGTAAGATAACAATAAGGAAAGAGGAAAAAAACACCAAGAGACACCCCCTTTTTTCACTCAATCAAAAATCCCCCCAAATGAATGATTTTTGGCACTTTATACTTAGTGCATTTACAATAGGCCACTTGTCATGATGGATAGAATTGGACTTCTAATTTTTTTGTTTACAACCTCCTCTTGGAGTTCAAATCTAGTAGCTAGCAATGTAGCTCAGATATACAAAAAAATTGAAGTTTAATGAAAGCAATGCAATGCAATGCATACTCCTAGGTGTCTAACTAATAAATAATAAAATAATGCATTTAAACTAAGTAAACTTAAGTAAAGTGTAATAATAATTAATTATTTACACTAACACAGTTAAATCTTTGTAGTCACAAAAGCTTTCACCCTTGCCTAAAGTTTTTATCTAAAGGTAACCTTGTGAAACATGGAAACAATCTCCAAGCTATGGGACTTGAACTATGAGATTGAGTCTTTGGAGAAGGATGTCTTCCTCACTATCAAGGTGCACCTAATTACTCTTTGAGAGGAAAAGGGAGAAGGAATGCATGAAATCAAACTAGCTTACCTAATTTAAAGGGGGTGATACACCAAAATAGTTTTTTTAGGTATATCTCTACCTAATAATGCACTATTCATCAATATAACCTTAGATACATAGATTCAACCTTTGTCTTAATCTAATAGTTACATATAGATGAGGAACCAAATGAATTTCCACAAAGAAGGAACTTCACTCTATAACATTCAAAGGTAAGAATAGATACTATTATGCATATTGAAGAATGAAGACAAAACACCAACAAAGGAAAGAAAGTTTTGCGCTAATATTGATGGGAGAATGAGGTAAAGAAGAGGATTACATTCATGCATAGACAAAAGGAAATTATAGTAACATAGTAGAATACTACTACTATAGAGTCAAAGAAGAAATGATCGAATCTAAGAAGGGTTACAAAATTTACTTTTATATTGTAAGCATAACTAACATAGCTTCTACCCTAAGAAAAAGCACAAAAATTGCACTTAAGGTTGCAGAGAACAATCACTGCCAATTTGGGAAAGATCTAATGATGGTACATATCCCGTTGAAAGAAAAAATCATCTATTTCATGCTAATAGAACCTTGAGAATATAGAAATGACAACCATTATCATTTTGATTAGGTAGATGGATAACTAGGTAGTGAGAAGAGTGTCCTTTACATTTACTATGCATGGGGAACATCAAAGAGTGGTTATAGGTGATTAAAATATTGATCCACCATTAAAGGAGTTTCTTACTCCATTTTATCGATGTTCCAAATTAGATAAAATAACAAGTCAACTAATTTTGACTACCCAATCCCGCCATGTGGCCCAATGCCATTTGAATATTCTACTACTCTATCTAGCTTTCTAACTTTATGTTGACTTATTGACTTTACCCTAGTGACAACTTTGCCACCTTTTATCTTAACTAACCATCTTACCTTGTGAAACTACAAACTTAAACAAATTGTTATCATTTCTTTACAACTTAAAATTGATGAAACATAAAATGCCCACGAACCTACAAAAATGAACTTAACTGCCACTTCTTACTTACCGCCTAGGCCCGCTGAGACACATGTCATTATGTCACTTTGTCGCTATGGAAAATGACCTCGCATCTTTGGTTACCAAAATAAAAACAACCATACATCTTGGAAGATCAGATGGTTCTAAAGATGCATTGATCCCTATTTGTATTTTAATGAATCAAAACCCTACCTTATGCCAACTCATCTGACATCCCTTCACTTATGGCCCACAACTTAAATAGGTCACACATGTCCATGTGTCACACCATCTCTATCTCACTATACATATTCATCATCCAAATTTTTTATAATGAAAAAGTGACAACCTTCAATCATCTCTGAATCAATCTTGAAAAAGAGTACATCAAGAGATTAGACCACTATAGAAAGTAACAAATAAAACTTTACTAGTTGTTACCTCATCTAAAAAATTCATTAGCCACAAAGAAGAAAGGCCCACCTGGGATATGTGGCATTTTTTTGCTATGTTGTTATGACTTTTGATCTACATTTTAGTATAGCAATCTAACAACAGTCATAAATCCATCTTCAATCTATGGTCCACATTGTTTTCTATTGATTACTATGCATGACTCAAAGTGAGAGGCCCCACCTAGATGCATGTCACTTTGTCTCTATGTCATTATGAAAAATGGTCGTGCAACTTTTGGTAGCAATAATGTGATGGTCATAGATACTGAAAGATTAGATGGATGAGAATATGCAGGCTTGCCAGGATCCTTATAACATGTGACCACTTAAAGACTTAGGATATAAAACATAACACAAGGTTTTAAATATATATTTTATAACATTGGACCATTTGAATATTTGAAAATATATGATCATTGACCATGTTTGTTAGGAAAAACTCAGATTATGGTAGGGAGGGAAAATATGGCTAATAATTTTGAAAAATTAGAGGGGATACTAGCTTGCTAAGTATATGACTAGTGACCTAAAGCGTCCACTGGGCTATGGAGTCATAAAAAATAAGATCTATTCTATGGAAAAAAAAATATTGAAGAACTGCAACCTCTTCAACCATAAAAAACTTTGAAACCTTACCTCCTTTGACACCTTAAAACCTTTAAAACCTAGCTATCTTATAGAGAGATACCATGTGCTCAACACTTTTTAGAAACCCTCACTAAAAATAGGGTTTGAGGTAAAGTCCATTTATTGGAATTGGTAGGACATCACCATTGGGCCAGATAGCTGGAAAGCATTGTCCTACTTGCAACTAGTGATAACATAAGGTCTATTGGAGATAGTATAAAACTTGGAGTGCCTACTTGGTTTGGCCTTGTCTGCATCACACTTGAGAATAAGGTATCCCTCTCTAAAAACCCTTTCTTTAGCTCTCTTTTCAAAGCTCTTTTTGATCTATTGTTGATGAATTTTAAGTATATGCATAGCCTATCACCTATTTTCTTCTAACTCCATTAATTCTGCCATTCTGACTATCATGGCATCATTTTTCATTAGCATCAATTGATGAGATAATTAAAGAGAGGGGAACTCAAGGGAAATAGGAAGTTTGGCCTCCCTTCCATATACCAACATGAAAGATGAATTTCCTACTACTCTCTTAGGTGTAATTCTATCAGCCCAAAGGGTAGTCTTTAATTTTGAATGTCAACACCTCTCATTGTCATCAATAGTCCTATTCATGATTTTGATCAAGTTCTTATTAGAGGACTCGGCTAGGCCATTGCCTTGGGGGTAGTAATTTGAGGAGGTACTCAAATAGATACCATGTTCAACTACCCAAGAATAAATATGGGCCCCAATAAAGGACTTAGCATTATCAGATATTATTATTGAAGGAATACCAAATCTGGTTACAATTCCATCAAGGAATTCTACCATTGAAGTCTTTGTGGCATGTTTCAAAGCTACTACCTCTATCCACCTTGTAAAATAATTAGTTGCAACTAGGATCCATTTGTGATTAATACTATAAGGTGGATTGATTGGCCCAATGAAATCTAGCCCCCATTGGGCAAATGGTTGATCAACCTGAATAGGATGCAGGGGAAGAGTTGCTAACCTTTTTTTGCCTAAGAAGAAGGACACTTTTTCACATTTTGTTACATATTTATAACAATCATGGAATATAGTTGACCAATAATAACAAAAACTCATGTATCTTCATAGTTGTTGTTCTAGCTGAGAAAGGACCACCATTAGGACCATCATGGAACTCTTTGGTCATCCTATCAATCTGATCAGGGTTGATGCATCTCAATAGGGATCCATTGAAATATTTCTTGAAAAGAATCTCATCTACTAGGACAAAAGGGATAGGTTTTAATTTGTATTGTCTTCTTTTAGAAATTTCTTAACCCTTGTGGATATTCTTCTCCTAATAAGAAGGTTTTCATGTCTCATATCCAATTGTTCAAATTTTCATCCCTTGCTGATTTTGCATTTTCTATAACTAGAGCAACCTCCTTAGTTTTCTCTTGGGATGAAATAATATGCTCAAATAGTCCTTTACCTCTAACCAACTTGGTGATCTTGATGTCTATGTCATATTCCATGACCTTAGTGATCCATCCAGCTCTCTTCTCATTTACATCCTTATTTAGGAGGATGTCCTTCACAGTTCCATGTGGAACCAAGAGTTGGATCTCATTGCAAGAAAAGAGATGTATAAATTTCATTAGAGCTCTTATGATAGAGAGGACCTATTTTTCCACATAATTGTACTTATCTTCATAGTCCTTTAGCCCTTTACTAAAAAAGGCTATATGTTGTTCTTCATTTGCATCAATTAATTAGGTTAGAACAACTAAGATGCTTGACTCACCTCCAAGGGTATAGAGAATTAAATCCTTATTAAAATTAGGATTGATAAGGGTAGGAGATGATGTTATCATTTCCTTAATCTCTTGCAAACTAGCTCTCTCTTTGTTTGTCTAGGTGAACATCATATTCTTTTTTAGCATATCCATAAGAGGTTTAACCATGGTAGCAAGATTAGGGATAAATTTCCTTATACTTTCTTATGAGTAGGAAGTGATAGAGCAAGAATTTCCTTTATTCTCTTTGGATAAATAGTCAAACCCTCTTTAGACACAATATGTCCAAGCAATTTCTCTTTATTAGTGGAAAACACATGCTTGGATTTAGTGACACACCATATTCTTTGCATTTGATGAACACTTGCCTCAGATGACCAAAATTACTTGCCATCTTCTTGGAGTAGAGTGTGATATGATCAAGGTAGACCAGAACAAATTTCTCAGTCATATTCTTAAAGGACATCTCCATTTCCTTTTGAAAAGTAGAACTTGCATTGGTTAGTCCAAAGGGAATCTTGCTATAGGCATAGGTCCCCATTTAGTTGTGAAAGAAGTGTTAGATCTATTAGACTCTTGGACTAACACTTGATTATACCCTAAAAACCCATCCAAGAAAGAAAATCTTTCTAAACTGCTAACCTTGGACAAGATTTGTTCCATGG
The DNA here is from genome assembly GCA_028749045.1 of Cupressus sempervirens. NCBI lineage: Eukaryota > Viridiplantae > Streptophyta > Pinopsida > Cupressales > Cupressaceae > Cupressus > Cupressus sempervirens. The sequence goes on along the minus strand of CM053786.1, from coordinate 837,078,181 downwards.
AAGGGACTGAATCATGATCTTTAAGAGAAGCCCTACTAAGGTCCCTAAAACATACACACAATCTAATTTCCCCATTCTTCTTCCTAATGGGACCAATGTTAGCTACCCAAGAAAAATGCTTAATAGGAAAAATTATATTCCCCTCTAATAGCTTGGATAACTCCTTTCTCATCATGGGCTCAATTCTAGGATTAACTGGCCTTTGTTTTTGTCTAATAGGTTTGGCATCATTATTTAAATCTATGGTATGTTAAAATAAGCTTGGGTGAAAACCCTTTAAATAATCATATGTCCATGCAAATACACCATTGATTTATTGACATAAATGAGCCAAATTTCCTTGTTCAACTTCAAAGTATATCTTTCCCAAATTGAGAGTCTTTCTCTCAACAATAATGATAGGTACATGTTCATCTTTTTTTGTGATGAAGTTTGAGCCTTTTCTACTTGCCTAATCATCAAGGTTGAAGATACTTTCCAAAGTGATTAGGCCTCTCATTAACTTGTTTGAACTAAGGTTCATGATTTGATCACCATACTGGCCTTGTAGCTTAGATTGGTTCCTCTCTAAGAAATCTTCCTCATTTTGTAGAAAATGGACAATATATACATCAAAGTCAAAAACTTGCCAAATGGTATTGCTTTCTAGGATTTTAGGTCTTACCACCATTCTTATGTGTTTCGCCTTCTCGTTTGCAACATGCTCTAGATGTCATAGTGAGCACCTATTGCTGCAAGCCTATTAGCACATTTATTTTCTCTCCTAGGGATGCTCTAAATATTGAATGTGTCCCTCAAGAAGATCCCACACTCTATGATTGTATAATTTGAGAAGATTATTCCTTGTGACATTTTGGCTTCTTGATTAAAAACTAGTTCACTATACCTAAATACCCTTAGAGATTTGATTCCTCTCTTTTGTACAAGTTGAAGACCTTGGATCAAAGGTTCATACTATACTACATTATTGGTGTAGCTGAATTGGAGCCTATAAGAGAAATATAATTTCTCCAATTTAGGGGAAATGATCATGACATTGACCCTTGAACAATTCTTATTTCTTGATCCATCAAAGAACAAAGTCCACAATCCACTTGAATTTTCTCTTGTCTTTATAAGATTGGGGATAGGAGCATCCTTTTCAGATATGCAATATGTTCCAAGGCTAATTTCCAAGGCCTCTTGTACTAGATCAAACTAATAAGCAGTGACTGACTCATCCACAAGATAATTAGGCACCTTTGCTAAGGAACTGCTAGGCTCATGTGTTATGTCTCCTTCAATATCTTCAAAAATAGTGTAATTCATGTTTATGGGACTTGGAGTATAGGTCTCTATATGATTGAGGGATAGAGGATCTACTCTTAAGGAAGCTTAGTCCCATACCTTTTTCTATACAACATCTAAGACTAATCAGATGAAATATAGCTACCTATTTTTGTAGTGAAATCCTTGGAAAGATAAATTGCAAAATGTGGTTTAACCTCATCTACTGATATATCTTGTATTATAGTAAAACTAGGGCATGTATACGATGCCATCTTTACATTTTTTATGACTCTTATGGTTTTGATAGAGCTACCATCCAACTAGAGCACATTCCTAACTATGGGTTCATATTTGATGCCAAGGAGATTAGCTACACTTCTATGCATTATAGAACTACTATCCCCTGAATCTATCATAAAATTATCAACTAGTTTATTTCCTATGAACAAGGAAACATAAAAGGGAGGAGGCTTGAATTTATTACTTGTTTCTTCCCCCTTTATTGGTTGCACTAGGCTTCTTGTCTAACTCTTGCTATAGTAGCCTCTTTTGTGGTGGTGTAGTAGCAATAACATCCCATGTGGAGATATTGACATTAGTCCTTTTAATTTCATCTACTACATTGAAAGGAGTATTGGATACTTTGAATAAACCCTTGGGAGCTACAAGGATAGGAGGATGAATTTGAGAAGTCTAAATTTCAGTAGACTTCTTATTGGTCATGTCTTGTCTTTGTTGAGGAGCAATATTGGATTGTGCATTCATCACTGGCACATGAGGATCAACATCTAAAATTGAAGCTTGGTTAGGTGAGGGAGATTTGGAATCCTCAAAAGCTCTCCTTTTATTTATAGTTTTATGGGATATAGCATCATGATTAGCATGAAAATGCTCCTCTAAATGATGGTTCATGAAAGAACAATCACCCTATTTTTTTATATGAGAACCATCAATAGGTTGGATAACATTATATTGTTGTCTTGCTACTTCCTCTTGTGTAATCAATGCTAAGTATCATTTTTCCTTCTAGCACATACAATATCCATAGGAATAGTTACAAGAAGGGCATAAATTTTGATCTTGAGCAAGATTATTTTGAGGGACTAAAGCCCTGTTTGTATTTGCAACAGGGATATTTCCAATAGATCTATTCTAATTATATGGAACATGACCCTAATTTGTATTTTAAGGCCTATTATGAATGGAACCCTAGTACTAAAGTAGTGGAGGCTTATTGTTTTGATCTTGTCTCTCAAGGGTCACCAACTTATTACTCATCTTTTGTATCACTAAGAAGCTATCCTCTAGCTTCTTCTCCTAACCTTGCAACTTCTTGTCTATATTTTGCATCATGGACTTTATCATATCTTTAATTTCATCTTTTCCATTTGAAGATGTGGAGGTTGAAGGAACAATAGAAAGGGGCTGACTTGTCGATGTGATAGGGATAGGGGCTAAAGTGGGCTAATGATTAGTCATGTTAGGAAAGAAATGCATTCAAGGTCTTAGAGCTAACTTCCCTCCTTGTATCAAGATGTTTCATTCTCTTATAGCAATTTCCTAAGAATTTGGAAAAGTATCCCCTCCCATAGTTTGCACTGTGTAACTATGTCACTATTAAAGGCTCTATGGTAATGTAAGAATGCATTATGAGGGGAAGGATTAACTATAGTAGATATCATATCCCATGTTTTTTGAAATCTATAATTAAAATAAGTCATGTATTCAAGGGTTCTCACTTGATAGTTTTTAGTTTCTCTAAAATTGATAGGTGATTACTTTTGTCCTCAAAGTGTTTGCAAAGTCCTAATCCTAACCCATCCCAATCAGTAATAGAGTTATGAGGAAAACTTCTATACCATTGTAATGTTTTTCCCTTTAAGAATGAAGCTAGAAGCATAATAGCCACATCATCTTCTATAATACCATGTATATTACAAACATTTGAAATTTCTTGAATATGTTCTATAGGGGAGATGGATGTTTCACTAGTAAAACTAGGTATACTTTTGAGAGCTGACACTGGGATATCATGTCTTTGAGCCAATAGGAGAGGAATCCCACCATTAAAGGTGGAAAATTCATGTGCTCTAGGCTATGCCATATGGAATAATGGCCTATTTAAATGAAAAGATGGTAACCTAGGCTATGATCTATCACCAAGAGTGGTGGAGAGAGATCCTGCATGTGCATGTGTCACTATTGCACTCCTAATTGGTGATAGAGATAATATACTTCTCTTTCTTCTATAGTTTGAAAATGAGAGCTTAGTGTATTGAAAATTACCTCTAGAAGATTCCCTTGTATGATCCTTGGGCATGAATCACAACAAATTTTTTCTAGGAAAAAAAATGTAGAATTGGAATTGCCAAGTACTTGAAAATGAGCCTATTAAAGGCCCAAGAATATTAAGAGTAGCACTATCTTCTCAGCATGTATTTTAATTTCTTTTCTTCTTGACACCCATGAACTTAAAATATTTCAATATGAGAGTCCCATTAGGCATGCCAAAAACTATTGTTACAAAAGCTTGCACCCTTGCCTGAAGTTTTTACCTAAAGGAAACCTTGTGAAACATGGAAACAATCTCCAAGTTGTGGAACTTGAACTATGAGATTGATTCTCTAAAGAAGGTCAGCTTCCTCACTATTAGGGTGCACCTAATTACTCTTTGAGAGGAAAAGGGAGAAGGAATGCATGAAAGAAAACTACCTAATCTAATCTAAAGTGGGTGATACACCAAAATAGTTTTTCAGTCATATCTCTGCCTAACAATGCATTATTCATCAATATAACCTTAAATACATTGATTCAACTTTTGTCTTAATCTAACAGTTACACACAAATTAGGAAACAAATAAATTTCCACAAGAAAGGAACTTCACTCTATAACATTCAAAGACAAGAATAGATATTATTATGTATATGAATAATGAAGGCAAAACACCAGCAAAGGCAAGAAATTTTTGCACTAATATTTATGGGAGAATAAGGTAAAGTAGAGGATTACGTTTACTCATAGAAAAAAGGAAATTATAGTAAAATAATAGAATACTAGTGCTATAGAATGAGCAGAGAAATGACCAACTCTAAGAAGGGTTACAAAATATTCTTTTTAGTTCAAGCATAACTCATATAGCTTCTAACCTAAGGCAAAGTACAATAACTATACTTAAGGTTACACAAAACAATCACCACAAATCTAGAAAAGATCTAATCATGGTATACATTCAAATGTACAAAAAAATGTATATTTCATGTCAATAGAACCTTCAGAAGACAAAAATGTATATTTCATGTCAATAGAACCTTGAGAAGACAAAAATGATAGCCATTATCATTTTGATTGGGTAGATAGATAACCAAGTGGTGAGAGGAGTGTCCTTTATATTTACTATGCATGGGGAACATCAAATAGTGGTTGCAAGTGATCAAATGATTGATATTTTGTTAAAGGAGCTTCTTAGTCCATATTATCAATCTGCCAAATTAGATAAAACAAAAAGTCAATTGGATTTGACTTCCTAATCATTCCATGTGGCCCAATGCCATTTGAATATTCTGCCACCCTATCTAGATTTCTAACTTTATGTTGACCTATTGACTATACCCTAGTCATAGCTTTTCCAACTTTTATCTTAACTAACCATCCTACCTTGTGAAACTATAAACTCAAACTAACTACTATCGTTGCTTATCATCTTGAAATTGATGTAACATAAAATGCATGTGACCCTGTGAAAATAAAATTAATTACCCCTACTTACTTGCCACCTAGGCATGTTGAGACACATGTTAGTTTGTTTCTTTGTTGCTATGGAAAATGACCTCGCATCTTTAGTTAGTAATATAACAATAGCCATACATCTTGGAAGATCATACGGTCCTGAAGATACATTGATCCTTGTTTTTATTTTAACCAATTAAAACCCTTCCTTATGCCAACTCATCTGATATCCATTCACTTGTGACTGATAGCTGAAATAGTTCCCACATGTTTGCATGTCACACCATTGCTATCTCGCTATCATATTCATGATGCAACATTTTATAATGACAAAGAGAGAACCCTCAATCATCTTTGAATTGATGGTGAAAAAGGGTATCTCAAGTGACTAGCCCACTATAGAAAGTAACAAATAAAAATTTGCCAACAGTTACCTCATCTAACAACTCCATCAGCTACAAAGAAGAAAGGCCCACCTGGGATATGTGGCATGTTATCACTATGTAATTATGACTTTTGATCATACATTTTCCTATAATGATATAATTACAACCTTAGATCCATATTCAATCTATGGTCTACATTGTTTTCTACTGATTACTATGCATGACTCATAGAAAGAGGCCCCACCCAAATTCATGTCACATTGTCATTATGTCATTATGGAAAAATAGTTGTGCAACTTTTGATAGTGACAATGTGATGGTTGTAGATCCTGGAAGATTAGATGGATGAGAAGATGCAGGCCCACCGAGATCCTTATAACACATGACCACTTGAAGAATTAGGATATAAAACATAAGCCAAGGTTTTAAATATATATTTTATAATGTTGGACCATTCGAATATTTGAAAATATATGACCAGTGGCCATGTTTGATAGGAAAAACTCAAATTTTGGCTTGGAGGGAAAATATGGCTAACAATCTATTAATAGAGTATTCCTAATAAGCTATTGTAAATCCTTTAACAAGGTTCGTATTGCATTAAGAGTTTTAATTCCTTTAATTAGGAACATTTCTAACAAGGTTTTGACATCCTTTATTAGGACAGACCTTTCATAGGGTAGATCATAGTTTATGATCAAACATTGTAGCCTTCATTGGATACACTTTATTACTGCAGTAGTGAATATTTATGGGTGTCATCCCCACCCCAATTTTACCTTCTCATTGGAGGGTTTCTAGATAACCAAATATCTTGTTTTTTACATGTGTTGAATGTTATTTTCTTTCATACCATGAATGGATATGTTTAGCTAGCTATTTTAATTTACATGCAAGTTGTGAGATGGATGTGTGGTGAATGATTTTATGGCTAAATTTTTGAAGGAATGATTCACCATCCCCACCCCCACTCCTTCACCCCCTTATCTTAAATTTTACTTTCCCTATTGAATTTCCAACACATTCTTTCATACTTGAACTTTTATACATTATGTGTATTATACTAATCAATACCTTTGCAACATACAAAATCTAAGTATTTCTTGCAACTAGAGAACATATGTTGGTATCAATGAAAAAACTTATGATTGTATCATCATGTCAACAATAATTCCATCTTAATGATCACATTAAATCTCTACTAATGTTAAAAATTAATCCACTATGGTTAAAATATGTTAAGATAACTTAATTAAAAGAATTTTGTAGGACAAGAAAGGAAGTGTTTCACATTTTTTGAGAAAAATTGTTGGGTCTTTGTATCCTTCATGACATGGTTATATGCAATGGAATGAAGTGTTGGCCATGATCAAAGGATATCACTTGTTAAATATATAATGGGGAAAGCATTAGTGGATTATGTGCTATGCTCTCAAACATACATTCCCAAATTGATTGATTTCATGATTGAAATTTGTCAAGTATAGAGCTAAATTCTACTTGTGTGCCTCTTTTTATCAAATATGGGGTAGATGTAAAAGGATGAAAAAGTGAAGGAAAAACCAAGGAGTAATAAAAAAAGGTAATAAAATTAGTAACATTCCTATAAATAAAGAGAATCAATAGCTATTTTGTGTTTCTATTGAATGAAAAATCCAAATGATAAGGAGCAATACTAATTCTAAGGACATCAATAGTGAGATTGAGTACTTGAATAGAAATAGGTTAGTTCCTCTAGTTCATAGTGCCTTAAATGGGTGTAAGAGACATAGGGAAAAGAAAGGCATAAAACTTTCCTAGATAAATCTTAGTATGACAAAGACTATAAAGATGAGAAGAAGTATTTTAAAGGACAAATTCAAACATGGAAATACAAAGGAATACAATTGGTTGGTAAATTTTTAAAAAGAAAGTCATGTGACTACTCATAGTAATGAGTTAATCTCTCTAGGGAAACATAATCCAAAGGTTTTTTGGAGGGCTTATAATGGAATAGAAATTTGGTGAAAAATAATAATATTGATATTCAATGGTAATTACTGGTCAGTTTAATACCTTAGTAATAAAGGATTGGACATCCTTTCACAATGATTTTATGGTTAAACAGCATCACGTGTCCTTCTTAAAATAGTATACTGAATTCATTTGATTTATCATCCTATTGATGCCCACTAGCTCAAGAAAGGAAGAATGGGGGGAAATGTGCTATAATTTCCTTTTCCACTGGAAAACTTTAAAGTCTTAGGGAATCCATGGGAAGTCCACATGATATCCAAAGTTATAATAGTACTTGTCTTCATAGAACCTGTTAATATAGTAGAACATTTTATAGTATCCACCACTCCAGTAAATAGGATTCAAATTTCAAATAGACACTTATGGGGAAAAGAGGTTGATGCTACTACAAATTCTAGTCGACTTCAAGTATTTCCCATGTTATATTAAGAATGAATGATATAAAAACTTAGATATTTTCATTGGAGCTCTCCTTTTATTTTAGAACTAATTTTGAGCTCCAATTGGCAAATAAGTCTAATTGAATTTCCCACGTGGACATCCAATTTAGAATATCAAAATTTCTACTATAAATTTTTATTTTTTGAAACTCTTCCAAAGCTCTAACACCCTTATTGGAAGACTTAATGGGGAAATAAGATACTGGGGGGGTGGGGTGGGTGAATCAAGATGTATACAACATTTATACTTAAAACAACTTTACTGTATTCACCAAATTTTCCATCTCACATTTAATTTATGCATAACATAACTTGTAAAATAAAATTTTGTAACATTTAGATTTAACTATAGATCACAAGCATAAAATTTAAGTGTTGACAGAAAAGCTGGAACCCTCACCTAATGTCTTACATAAAGGCAGCCTTGTGTAACATGGAAATAATCTCTAAAGTGTGGGAATTTGTGACTTGATATTGAGTCTCTAGAGAAGGCTAGCTTCCTTACTATTAGGATGCACCTAACTATTTCTTGAGAGGAAAAGAGACAAGGAATGCATGAAAGAAAACTACCTAATCTAATCTAAGAGGAGGTGATAAACCAAATAGTATTTTCAACCTAATCTTTTCCCAAGAATGCATAGTTCATCAATATAACCTCAAAGTATACAAATTAAATCCTTTCTTAATCCAAAAACTATATGTAGATCAGAAACAAAAAAAATACTATAAGGAAGAGACTTCACTTAATATCATTCCAAAAGCCAAGTAGATACGATCATACAGTTGAGAAGTGAAGACAATACATTAATAGAAAGGAAATAAGGTACTGTATAATATATTAATGGAAGAAAGAGATACAATAGAGGAGTATATTAACTCAGAGGCAAAGGAAATTATAGTAGTAGAGAATAGACATAAAATTCTATAGAATTAGAGAAAAGATTCAACCTTAAGAAGAGTTACGCAATTTTCTTTTGTAGTGCAAGCATAACTCAAATAGTTTCTACCCTAAGGCAAAACTAAACAACTATATTTAAGTTTGTAGAGAATAATCACTACAAATTTGGGAAAGATCTGATCATGGCACACATCCAGATGCAAGAAAATCATATCTATTTATTAGATAGAACCTTGAGAAGATAGAAATGGTGTCTATTAACATTATAATTGGGTAGATGGATAACTAGGTAGTGAAGGGAATGCCCTTTTCATTTATCAGGCATGGAGAATGATGAAAGTGGTTGCAGACAATTGAGAAGATCTAATTCACCATTAAAGATTGTCTTTCTTTGTTATCAACATGCCAAGTCAGCCATGTTATTAGTCAACTAGAGTTATTCATTAGGATCTACCCATGATTGTGGCTTCGCAACCACTTTTCTTCATTAGTTGTTATTCCTTGTGAAATTGTGATCAACTATCTATAGTTACTTTGCAAATTATCTTCAACAATTTTGACTAACTATTGGGACCTAGTGAGCACATGAAACTAGCATCTCACAACATTGCCATGGTTAGGGCTTTTACTTTTATCTTATCTATGACACTAAAAAGTTAGAACCTTGCTTTATTACATCATTGTAACCTAATATCCACCAAACATTATATGCCTATGATTGTACAAAATTGTAAACCTAATCACCACTGCTTACTTGTCACCTGGGCCAACCAAAACATGTATTGTATTATCACTATCTCACAATATATTTTCATCATACAATTTCTCATAGTGATATAGCAACATGAATTGATCTTGGAAGAGCAAATGGCTAAGGGAGAACCATAGTCTACCATTCTTGTTAGTACTTCTAACCAATCCAATGCTACCACATCATCAAATTACTTTAACCCCTTCCTTAATGTGAAGCTTAAGCTTCAAACTAGCCCTACTCTTCCATGTGTAAGTCTATTGCCAGCTCACAAATTAGAACTAGGGTTTGGCATTTAATCCTATGATGATGTGAACAAAAGGCTTTCACAGTTTTGTGGCAATAACCATGATTTTCCCTTAAATCTCTACAACCAAGTAGATGTAGGGTAGTCATGTGGGTGAAACTTGAAACTAGAGTCCATCCCTTAACTCCTTGACTATGCAAATGATTAGATTCACAACCTCACCCATCCAACCATGGTTGACTATTTTAATCTTTTAAATGTGTGGAGCAAAGGAAAATGTAGCGTCACTGCCCTAATCTTGAGTTAAGCTTAACCATGAATGACCCTAAAATCCACATGAAATATGTCTATTGAGGAGTTAACTTCTCACCATCACAACCAAGAACCATGAGTTAACATGAAATGTTGTAAAGACGTGTTGGCTGCAAATTAAGTTGTTTTGTCCCTTCACAGTTCACTTTAGTGTTAAGTGCTAGCCACCTACGATTGGGTGATGAAAGAACAATCGCATAGTAATAACTTCAATAGTTCATAAAATATAACATAAAAATCATGAAAATATAAGGCTAGACCTAGGAAAATAAGGGTTAAAGCATGACATGTTTGGACCTACATGGAAATTTCAAATTTGAAATAATCAATTGACCGTTAGACATGTTTACCATTTAAAATTTAGACTTTGGTAGGAGGGGGAAAAATGGCTAACAATTTTGGTGACTTAGAGGGGATACTAGCCTACCAAGTATATGACTAGTGACCTAAAGTATCCATTGGGCTAAAAAGTCAAAAAAATTGAGATCTTGTGCATTGTGAAACCATAACTCGGCTTCTTACTTCCCTGCAACTACAAAACTTCAAAACATGGTTAGCTAACTTGTACTCAACACTTATTGGAAAACTAGAAAAACTTCTCTAATACATATGTATATATGTAAAACCATAACTTAGCTTCTTACTTCTCTGTAACTACAAAACTTCAAAACCTAGTTATCTAACTTGTGCTCAACACTTCTTGGAAAAATAGAAAAACTACTCTTCTATATATATATATAGATATAACCCTCTCTTGAAGATGGATTTGAGGTAAAGCCCATTAGCTAGAATTGGTAGAACATCACCACTAGTCCTATATTACTAGAAAGCATTGGCATGCTTGCAACTAGTGACAATATAAGGTCCAATCTAGATAGCATCAAACTTAGAATGCCTTCCTAACTTGGCTCTATCTACATCCCACTTGAGAACAAGATCTCCTTCCCTAAAAATCCTAGTTGTAGCCTTCCTGTCAAAATTTATTTTGACTTGCTATTGACGAGCCTCAAGTGTATGCTTAGCTTGTTGCCTTTTCTCTTCTAATCCAATCATTTTTACTAACCTAATTATCATGGGATCATTTTCCTCTAGCTCTAATTGATGAGACAACCGAAGAGAGGGGAATTCCAATGAAATAGGAATCTTGGCTTCCCTTCCATAAACTAGCATAAAGGGTGAATACCCAACTACACTCTTGAGTGTAATTTTTTCAGCCCAAAGGGCTATCCTCAACTTGGCATGCCAACTCCTTTGATTATCTTTAATTGTCCTCCTTGTTATTTTGATGAGATTCTTGTTAGAGGATTCAACCAAGCCATTTTCTTGTGGATAATAATTTTAGGAAGTGCTCAAATATATCCCATATTCTAGAGCCCAAGAATATATATGAGTTCCAACAAAAGATTTGGCATTATCAGATATGATAGTTGAGGGAACACCAAATCTTGTCATAGTTCCATCAAGGAATTCAACTACTGAGGCCTTTATTGCATCCTTCAAAGTCACTACCTCAGTCCATCTTGTGAAATATCCTGTGGCCACCAAGATCTAGTTATGACCAGCATTAGAGGGTGGATTCATTAGACCAATGAAACATAAACCCCTTTGGGTAAAAGGTTGGTCAATTTGAATTGGATGGAGGGGAAGGGCAACAAAACTTTCCTTTCCTAAGAAGAAAGCACATTTCTGACACTTCCTTACCCACTTATGACAATCATAAAATAGGGTGGGCCAATATAGCTAGCCCTCATTATCTTTATTGTAGTGACTCTGGTTGAGAAATGACCACCAATAGGGCCATCATGAAATTACTTCAACAACTTGCTAACCTAATTTAATTATATACATCCTATCAAGACTCCCTCATAATCCTTTTGGAATAATATTTCATCCACCAAGACATAAGAAATAATGTGCAATATAAACTATCTCCTCTTGGCTATGTCTAGGCCTTGGGGGTATATTCCTTCTATCAAGAAGGAAGTCACCTCCAATAATCAATCAATTTGATCTTCATTCTCCTCTAGTTTCTCATTTTGGATCAAGAGGGTAGCCTCTTCACATGCTTCAAAATATGAAGCCATCAATTCATGTAGTCCCTTACCTCTTACCAACTTGGTGATCTTAATATCAATATCATATTCTATGACTCTGGTAATCCATCCAACTTTCTTCTCATTGATACCCTTTTTCAAGAGGAAATCCTTTACACTTGCATGTGGAACTAAAAGTTGGACTCTATTGTGAGACAATAGATCTCTAATTTTTTTGAGATCCCTCACAATAGCAAGGACATGTTTCTCTATATAACTATATCTTTCCTCAAATCATTAATCCCTTCATTGAAGAAAGCAATGGGCTATTCCAAATTTTCATTATTTAATTGTGTAAGAACAACTAAAGTGCTTAACTTTCCTCAGAGGGAGTAGAGGATGAAATCTCTATCAAAATTGGGGTTGATAAGGGTAGGGGCTTATGCAATTGAATACTTGATTTCTTCAAAACTAGCCTTTCCTTTTTTGGTCTAAGTGAACACCAGGTTCTTCTTTAACATAGCTATGAGAGACTTTACCATAGAAGAAAGATCAGGGATGAACCTTCTTATGAAGCTAATCCTACCAAGGAAGCTTTGCAATCCTTTCTTATGGGTGGGAAGTGGGAGATAAGTAACTTATTCTACCCTCTCTAGATCTATTGTTAACCCATTTCCTGACATAATTTGTCCTAAGATTTTCCCTTGGTTAGTAGAAAATACACACTTCTTGGGGTTTAGGGACACACCATATTTTCTTCATCTTTCAAATACTTATCTTAGCAGGTCAAAATGATCTACTGCATGCTTTGAAAAGATAGTTATATCATCAAAATAAACTAGCACAAATTTTTCCAACACACCCTTGAAGGCCATCTTTGTTGCCTTTTGAAATGTGGTACCTACATTGGTTAGTCCAAAAGGCATCTTGCTATAGGCATAAGTGCCCCATTTAGTAGTAAAGGTTTTCTTGTTTCTATCAGATTCCTCTACTAACACTTGATTGTAACTTGAAACCATATAAGAAAGAAAACCTTTATGAAGCACTAATCTTGGATAGGGTTTGTTCCATGGAGGGAGGGGATGGTGATCTTTAAGAGAAGCCCTATTAAGGTCTCTAAAGTCTACACACAATATAATTTCTCCATTCTTCTTCCTAATAGGGACAAGATCAACTACCCAAGAAGAATGCTTGATAGATAAATTAATGTTGGCCTCTATGAGCTTGAAAATTCTTTTCTCATTAGTGGTTTGATCTTGGGGTTAACTAGCCTCTTCTTTTGTCTAAAAGGCTTAGAATTATCATCTAAACCTATGGTGTGCAAAGATAATTTTGGCTCAAAAATCTTTAAGTCTTCATATGTCCAAGAAATAAAATCATTGAATTCTTCACATAATTTAATGAATACCTCTTTGTCAATATTAGCATATCTTTCCCAAGTTGAGAGTCCTTCCATTAGCAATAGTGATAGGTATATGGTCATCCTTGCGTGTAATAAGATTTGAACCCTTACCTTTTCTTGATCATCTGAGTTGAAAATGTCCTCCAAGGTGGTTAGACCTTTAGGTAATCTATTGGAGTTTAGGTTCAAATTTGGTCCCCATACTGACTTTTTTGGTTAGACTAATTTTTAGTAGAGAACTCTACTTCATTTTGCAAGAAATTGACAATCTATATGTTAGAGTCAAAAACCTGCCAATGTGTGTAATTATTAGGAACAACAAGCTTTATTAAATTTTTGATTTGTTGCTCCTTTTTTTCAGAAACATGCTTTAGTATATCATAACAAGCACCAATTTCTACAATCCTATTGGCATGCTTATTTTCTCTCCTAGGGACACTATGGATTTTGAATGTTTGGAAGCCCTCATGAAAATCCCAAACCCTATTCTTGTATGATTTGAGAAGGTTGTTCTTTGTAACATTCTGATTTTTAACTTGACAAACAACCAACTCACTATCCCCATATACCTTGAAGGACTTGATTCCTCTCCTTTGGGCTAGTTGAAGTCCCTAAATCATAGCTTCATACTCTACTACATTACTAGTGGAGCTAAACTAGAGTCTATAAGAGAAATAATATTTCTCCAATTCAAGGGAAATAAGCCCAACACTAACCCCTGAGCCATTTTCATTCCTTGAGCCATCAAAGAACAAACTCCATAACCCACTTATATTTTCTCTTATCTTTATAAGATTGAGGATAGGGACATTTTATTCAAACATATAATAGGTGTTGAGGTCTTTCTCTAGAGCTTTTGGCATTGGGTAAAATTGATAAGTAGTGGCCCACTCATCCAAAAGATAATTAGGCATCTCTACCAAAGAAGTAGTAGGCTCATGGAATGTATTCCCATCATTCTCCTCCCTAGTTGTACAACTATTTTTTATGGGGTTTGGAGTGTAAGTCTCTATGTGGTTAAGGGCTATGGCTATGCTCTTATGGAAGCTTTTGTCCCATACCTTGTTCTAAAAAACATATAAGACTAATCAAATGAAATATAGCCACCTATTTATGTACTAAAGTCTCTAGAAAGACAGATTGCAAAATATGGTTTGATCTTAGCTACTAATATATCTTGTGTAATAGTACAACTAGGGAAAGAATTCAATGCCATCTCTAAATTTTTTAAGATTCCTACTATCTTTATAGAGCTTCCATCTAGTTAGCGCACATCTCTAACCATTGGTTCATACTTAATACCCATGAGGTTGGCTACATGCCTAGGCATTACAAAGCTACTAGCCCCTAAATCAATCATGAAATTATGGAATAATTTATCTCCTATGATTAAAGAGAAATATAAAGGAGGAGGGCTAATTTTTCACTTGTTTTTCCTTCTTCTATTGTCTACATTAAGCTTGTTACGTTTTCCTCTTTAGGTGGTTGATCTTTCACTTTTATGCTCTCTAGCTCTTACTGTAGTAGCTTGTTTTGTGATGGTATAGTAGCAAAAACATCCCATATAGATATACTACCATTATTCTTTTTTATTCGATCTACCACAATGAAAGGAGTATTAGCTACTTTTATCAAAGCTTTATGAATGACATGGATAGGTGGTTGAATTTGAGGAGTCCAATATTCAGTAGACTTCTTGTTGCTCATATCTTGCATCTGTTGAGGAGCAACATTGGATTGTGAATTCATCATTGGCACATGAGGAGTAGCATCTAAAGTTGAAGCTTGATTAGGTGAGGGAGATGTGGCATATTCAATAGCTCTCCTCTTACTTCTAGTGTTGTGAGCTATGGCATCATGATTAGCATGGCAGTGTTCTTCTAAATGATGGTTCATGAAAGAGCAATCACCTTATTGTTGTAGATGAGAAGCATTAGTAGGCTAATTAGCATTGTGTTTCTGCCCTATTATTTTCTCTTGTGTAATTAGTGATAAGAAAGGCTCTTTCCCTGACACATGAAATATCCATAGGAATAGTTACAAGAAGGCCAAAAGTCTTAATCTTGAGCAAGATTGTTCTACAAGACTAAAGCCCTATTTAGGTTTGTATTCATAGCAGAGGCATTGTCAATAGGTCTATTCTGATTGTAGGGGACATGACTCTAGTTTAGGGGTATATTATGTATGGGACCTTGATATTGACGTTGGGAGCACTTATTATTTTGATCTTGTTGCCTCTTCATAGTCACCAACTCATTACTTTTTTTTGCATCATTACACTATTGTTTGATATCTTCTTTTCTTGATCCTGCAACTTCTTGTCTATATTTTGCATCAATTTTTGCATCATGGCCTCAATCTTATCAACTCCATGGGAAGATGTGCAAGTTATTGGGACAATAACAAGGGTTTGACTTATAGATGTTGTGGGGATAGGGGTTATAGTAGGTAGATGATTGGGAATGTTAGGAAAGAAAGGCATTGGATGCCTTGGAGCTAACTTCCCTCCTTGCATCAAGATATTTTTTTTTCCCTTATAGCCATTTCATAAGAATTAGGTAAAGTATCCCCTCCAATTAATTGTAGAGTGGTAGAAATATCACTGTTAAAAGCTCTAAGGTAATACAAGAATGCATTACCAAGAGAACGCTTTACTACAGTAGGTATTCTATCCATATTTTGAAATCTATAATTAAAACCAGTCATATATTCATTATATGTTCTCGTTATTATTGTCAACTACATTTAAAATGATAGTTGATCACTTTTTTCCTCAAAATTCTTGCAAAGTCCCACTCCTAACCCATCCCAATTAGTAATAGAGTTGTGAGGAAAACATCTATACCATTGTAATGCCTTTCCTTTTAAGGATGAAGATAGAAGCCTAACAAAAATGTCATCATCTATAATGCCATGTATATTGTAGACATTTGAAATCTCTTGAATATGTTCTATAGGAGAGATGGAAGTTTCACTAGTGAAATGAGGTATACTTTTGAGAGCTGACACTGGAATATCATGTCTTTGAGCCAATAGGAGAGGAATCCCACCATTAAAGATGGAAAATTCATACGCTATAGGTTGGGCCATATGAAATAGGGAACTATTCAAATGAGGAGATGGCAACATAGGCTAGGGCCTACCAATAGGAGTAGAGAGAGATCTTGTAGGTGTATGTGTTACTATTGTTCCTAACTGGTGATAGAGATAATCTATTTATCTTTCTCCTAGGGTTTGAAAATGAAAGCTCAATGTATTGAAAATTACCTCTAGCAAATGTCATTATATGAGCCTTGGGCATGAATCATAGCAACTTGGTATAGAAACTAGATGTATTAGAGAATAGAGTCACTAAGTACTTGCAAATGAGCCTCTTAGAGGCTTGGAAATACTAAGAGAAACACTATCTTCTTAACATGTATTGGAACTTTTCCACTTTGACACCACTAAACTTATAATGCTTCAAATGTTAGTCCCACCATGTGTGCCAAAAATTGTAGTATGAGTAGTGGGGGTTCTAGAAATTAACTTGAAGCTTTGAATATCTATCTCACTGGGCATGCCAAAAACTATTGACATTAAAACTTGTACCGTCACCTAAAGTCTTACCTGAAGGAAGCTTCATGTAACATGGAAACAATCTCTAAAGTGTGAGACTTTGTGGCTTGAGATTGATTTTCCAAAGAAGGCCAACTTCCTTACTATTAGGATGCACCTAACTATTTCTTAAGAGGAGAAGGGAGGAGGAATGCATGAAAGCAACTACTAATATAATCTAAGAGTAGGTGATACACCAAATAGTATGTTCAACCTTATCTCTACCCATGAATGAACAGTTCATTAATATGACCTCAAAGTATAAAAATTCAATTCTTTCTTAATCAAACAACCATATGTAGATCAAAAGCTAAAAAAATGCTATAAGGAAGAGACTTCACTTTATATCATTCCAAAAGCCAAATAGATACAATCATACAGTTGAGAAATGAAGACAATACATCAATACAAAGGCAAGAAGGTATTGCATAGTATATTAATGGAAGAAAGAGATACAATAGAGGGGTATATTAACTCGGAGGCAAAGGAAATTATAGTAGCAGAGCATAGACATACAATGCTATAGAATCAGAGAAAAGATCCAACCTTGAGAAGAGTTAAACAATCTATTTTTACAGTGCAAGCATAACTTATATAGCTTCTATCCTAAGGAAAAACTCAAAAATTGTATTTAAGTTTGTATGAGAACAATCACTAAAAATTTGGGAAATATCTAATCATGGCAGACACCCAGATGTAGGAAAATCATATCCATTTATCAAATAGAGCCTTGAGAAGACATAAATGGCATCCATTAACATTTTTATTGAGTAGATGGATAACTAGGTAGTGAAGGGAATTTCCTTTACATTTATTGGGCATGGAGAATGATGAAAGTGATTTTAGATGATCAAGAAGATTAGATTTTCCATTAAAGTCTACCTTTCTTTGTTATTAGCATGCCAAGTCAGCCATGTAATTGGTCAACTATAGTCAATCCTTAGAATCTGTCACATGTGCCAGTCACATTTTATCATTCTACCACATTTCTAGTATTCAAATTATGTTTCATGCTTGACCTTGACTACCCATGATCATGGATTTGTAACCACCTTTCTTCATTAGTTGTTATTCCTTGTGAAATTGTGACTGACTATGTATCTCTACTTCGTAGCTTGTCTTCAACATTTTCCACTAACTATTGTGACCCAGAGACCATATGAAACTAGCATCTTGCAAGATCACCACCATTAGGGATTTGACTTTTATCTTACCTGTGACACTACAAAGTCAGAACCTTTATTTATTGCATCATTTCAACCTAGTATCCAATTAATGCTAACATTAGATGCCTACAACCATACAAAACTATGAACCTAACTACCACTACTTACTTGCCACCTAGGCCTACTAAGACATGTATTACATTGTTGCTATCTAACTATATATTTTGATTATACATTTTCTCATAGCAACATAGTGACATGCATTGATTTTGGAAGATGCACAACTAAGGGAGAACCATACTCTACCATTTTTGTTAGTACTTCTGACACTAGTACTATCACATCATTAGATTACTTTGACCCCTTATTATACAGATTAAGTTTCAAGTTGGCCCCACTTGTCCATGTGTTAGTTTGTCACCACCTTACAACTTGGAACTAGGGTTTAGCATTTAATCTCATAATAATGTAAACCAAAGGCTTCTATAATTTCATGGCAATAACCATGATTTTCCATTAACCCTATATGACCAAGTGGATGAAGTGTAGTCAAATGGTTGTGACTTGAAAATAGAGTCCATACCTTAACTCTATGACTATATGGATAATGAGATTAGCAACCTTGCCCATCTAACCATGGTTGACTATTTTAACCTTGCAAATGTACGAAGAAAAGGAAAATGTAGCATTACTACCCTAATCTTGAGTTAAGCTTAACCATGAGTGACCTTGTGATCCACATGAAATATTTTTTCTAGAGTTAACTTTGTACCATCACAACTAGGAACCATGAGTTAGTATGAAATGTTTTGAAGATGTGTTGACTATAGATTTAGCTATTTTGCACCTTTGTGGCTCACTTGAGTGTTAAGTGCTAGCTGCTTGTGATAGGGCAATGAAAGAGAAATCACATAGTCATAACTTAAATAGTTCATAAGATATAACATGATAATCATGAAAGGATAAGGTTAGACATAAGAAAATAAAGGTTAAAGAATGATGCATTTGGACCTATGTGGCAATTTCAAATTTGAAATAATCAATTAACTGTTAGACATGTTTGTCATTTAAAATTTAGACTCTGGTGAGAGGGGAAAATGGCTAACAGTAAACACCTAAAAAAAAAATTTGGTTACCCAAAAACCCTCCAAGGTGAAGGTAAATCTAAGGTGGGGATGACAGTGATAAATATCCACTACTATAGTAATAAATTTAACCTTTTAGGATTACAATCTTGATCACTTCTAATGATCTACCCTATGAGGAGTCTTCCCTATTAAAGGCTATTAAGAATGTTAGGATTTACCTTGCGAGAGGATTTTATACTTACAATAAAGTAAGGACTAGATTAAGAGATTTACAAAATGTCTGTTAAAGCTACTATTTTAAGCTATGTTATCCCTGACTCAGTAATGATTTAGTAATTGATCTTGTTTTGGTCCCACAATGCACACCCCATTTTGAGTGACAAAATAGGGACCCCCTAGTTTCAAAAATCCTTTATGAGGCATCTAGTCTGAAGCCTCAATCATTTATGATCGTCTCCTAAGTCTAGGTCAAAATCTAGTCTGCAATCACACATTTTTGAACAAGTTTGAAAGATTAGAAATTTAGTTTCAAGGATGGGGGATGTTAATTTTCAAGAGAAAAGTGCACTTGTGCACATTTAAGGGGTGCAAAATTGTGCACTCTTTGGAGGTATGCACTTACACACCCTTGGAGGTTCACACCGATGCACCCTTTAGAGGTTCTCTTTTACATTAGGGTCTATAAATAGGCCTCAACCTCCTTCATCTCTCCACTTCTTCTTCTAGCCTCATCGAGACCATACCTCCACACCCACTCCAACTCCATAGTTTCTCACATTGTAGCTCCTTTCCACTAAACCTAAGCTAAATTTTATGATTTCATAATGCATGCCCCATTTCTCCTAGAAATGGGAACCCCGTAGTAGAATGTTTTCTCTTCTAAACACCTAGTCTAGGGCCTGGGTCATTTTGGGACTCCCTCAAGAGTCTAGGTCTATTTTTTTCTTAAACCAAGAAGTACAAAATCTCAAAATTGAAGATTTTGAGAGATTAAGGGTATTTTGTGCAAAAGGTTGCACTAGCACACCTAGCGCACATGCACACCCATTTTGGGTGCATAGATGCACTAAATGTGCAAGTGCACACTTATCTTCCTTTTAAAATGTGCACGTACACACATGCATAGGTGTGCACCTCTAAGGGATATGCACGTACCTAGGACTATGTAAGCCTGGGTACCCCTCCCCTCTCCTCACTTTCTCTCTGCACTTGATCAATCTTGCACCTCCATAGTCTTCAAGGTACATGCCAAACTTGCACAACACAAAAAAAAAAATGTTAAGACATCAAAGGTGCACACATGTGTACCTCTTTAAGGTAAACATGTGTGAACCTTTTTTCAGCCTAGAAAACCTTTAAATAAAAGCTAAGACAAGAAAAAATGCCAAAGAAAGGTGTGCATGTGCACACCTCCCCAAGGTGCTCACATTTGCACATACAATATAGAAAAGAGAAACCATTTTGATCTTTCAAAGTAACTATTGTCACTTAGGTTTGCACCCTTGTCCAAAGCTTATGCATGAGGACAACCTAGTGAAACATGGAAATAACCTCCAAGTTGTGGGACTTGAACTGTGAGGTTGAGTCTCCAAAGAAGGTTGGCTTCCTCTTACTATTAGGATGCACCTAACTACTCTTGGAGAGGAAAAGGGAGAAGGAGAGCATGAAAGAAAATCTACCTAATCTAATATAAAGAGGTGGTGCACCAAAATAGAGTGTTTGGAAAAAACTCTTCCCATATATGCACTATTGAACCATAATGAAACTAAGGATATACACATCCAGACTTGCTTTAATCTAATAATCACATGCAAATCAGAAGACCAAGATAAATGACACAAGGAAAGAGAGATTCACTTATATTATCATTCATAGGCCAAGGGGATACAGTCATGCAGATCATAGATCTCTACAAAACACCAGTAAGAGGCAAAGAAGTTCTTGGACTTTCATACCAATGGCTTAAGGAGATAAGGCAGAAAATCTTGTAGTTTAGAGACACAGGGGAATTTACACTAAGAATCTATAGATCAGTAATAGAGAAACAAAGAGGTTTCTACCTTTACAAATTTCACAAAAATTTACTTTATAGCTCAAGCATAACTAGGATGTCCTCTTCCTGCAATTACTCCACAACTACTGCATTGAAGTCCTACAAAGAACAATTATGGGGAAAATCTAATAATGGATACATATCTAGATGCAATGATATCTAATATTATGTGTCAAATAATGCCTTGAGAGGATGGGAATAGCACCATAATTATGCTCTGACTAGGTAGATGGATCAACTGGGGATGGTGGAGTGCTCTTCCTTGTCTTGCATTCATTTTGGGTAGGTTGAGATTGATCATAAGATTGGATGTGTGTAAAACCTTAGTATTCCCCTATTTTTTGGCTAGTGAATCAGCAAGTTAATGAGTCAAATTGAATTTGCAAGTAGGACAAGCCACGTGGGCCAATAATTTCTCTCCTTTCCACCACCTTGCAAGGTCTTCCTGAGTTGACCACCACCATCATTACTAATCATGCCAATTCTCAATCTCCAACTATGATAGTTACATTAACTGTTGGCATCTCTAACTGTTTACTACCTCCACCGAACCCATTGGGACACGTGTTACCGAGATGCTATGTTGCTATGGGTATTCTCCAGGAAACTTCCCATATCAAGATAGCACCCACTGTTGATCTCCATGAGATCAACGGTGATCAATGACATTCTGTCCTACCAGTATATCAACCAATGAGAACTAGCCACGTGCCAACCTATCTAATAAGTCCTCATTAGTGGCCCACCAAGTGAAATAGGACCCACACTTCACGTGTTGTACTTTGGCCAATGAAAAGATGACCAACTGCCAATGTGTTTGACTTATTTCGCACTGATCTCTGATAGGGCATGCTTGGGACCCACCATCCTTCCTGATGTTACCATAGTATCACTTTCCATCTAGGTGCTATGTTGCTATCAACAAGGAGCACAGATTTTTTCATAGTGCTATAGTGCCCACTATGGATCTACCAAAACCTGGCGTCGACAAAACAATAAAGAATAGGAGGACCCACTAGTCAAGTGGCCAAAAGGCGCTATGTCGCTATGGTAAAACATTGTGCAATTTTCTATAGCGACATAGTGCCAACCATTGATCGATCTTGATCTAATGATGGAGACTTGTGAGCCCGCCAAGTGACATTAAAATACACAGGGAAGAATATCATAGGGTTATCATTTAATTTTTTCAATATTCAAGGATGTTTAAAATAATATTAAATCGGGAAGTGATCGTTGGGTGGGCAATATTTAAAATTAAAACATATGGTGGGGGGGACAATATGTAACATTTTTGGTGACTCACAAGGGATGCTAGCCTGCTATGCATAAGACCAATGACCTGAAGCATCCATTAGGCTATAGAGTCAAAAAGATGTGGATCTTGTGTACGCTGTGAAACCCTAACCCTACCTCTAAGTGGAAAAACATGAAACCACTGTCTCTACAACTGGAACTAGAGACCAAAACTCCTTCTGCAACCTTCAAAATTTTAACACTTGCTATCTCACAAAGACAATCCTGTGCTCGTGCACTTCTTGAAAAAAATAGGGAATTAACAAGAAACAAAACTAAGTTAACTATGTACATGGAAACTCAAACCCTCAAAATCATGGCTTGAGATAGATCCCATTGACTGGGATGCACAAAATTTCACCACTAGGCTTTCTTAACTAGAAAGCATTGGCCTACTTGCAACTGAAAATCAGATAGGGGCCACTCCACAATGCATCAAACTTTGAGTGTCTTCCTAGTTTTTCCCTATCTGTATCTCATTTTAGAACCAAATCTCCCTCTCTAAAGATTCTGACCTTAGCCTTCTTGTCAAAACTCTTTTTTACCTATTGCTAGTGTGTCTCTAGGGTCTGCATGGCTTTATTTCTCTTCCAGCTCCATCATCTCTGCCATTCTTACTATCATGGCATCATCTTCAATCAACTCTAGCTGATAGGCTAGCTCTAAGGATGGGAACTCGAATGAAATTGGAAGCCTTGCTTCTCTACCATAAACTAACACAAATGGTGAATTTCCTATTGACCTTTTAGGCATTATTCTGTCAGCCCACAGTGCAGTCTTCAATTTTTTATGCCAACATCTCTGGTTATCTTCTATTGTCCTTTTCATGATCTTGATCAGGTTCTTATTAGAGGACTCAGCCAAACCATTACCCTAATGATAGTAATTTGAGGATGTGCTCAAATAGATATTATGATCCACTGCCCATGCACAAATCTGAGCTCCAACAAAAGACTTTGCATTATCTAAAATAATGGTTGAAGGGGCACCAAACCTGGTCATAATTCCATCAAGGAATTCCATATTTGAAGATTTAGTGGAATCCTTTAATGCAACTTCCTTTGTCCATTTGTTGAAGTAACTTGTAGCAACTAAAATCCATTTGTGACCTGAATTAGAAGGAGGATTGATAGGTCCTATGAAATCCAATCCCCACTGAGCAAAAGGTTGATCCACCTAGGTAGGATGAAGGGGAAGAGTTGCAAGTCATTGTTTTCCAGAGAAGAAAGTACATTTTTCACACTTCCTTACATACCTATGACAATCATGGAACAAGGATGGCCAATAATAACCAGCCCTCATGACCTTCATTGTAGTTGTTCTAGTTGAGAAGTGACCACCATCAAGACCATCATGAAGTTCTTTGATCATTCTTTCAGCCTGGTCTGTATCAAGGCATCTTAATAGGGCTCCATTAAAATCTTTTCTAAAGAGGACACTGTCAACTATGACATGAGGAATTGATTGTAATCTATACTATCTCTTTTTTGTTCTATCTAATCCTTGAGGGTATCCATTGCCTAATAAGAAATTCATCATATCATCCATCCAACTCCTTGGGTCGCTATTTCTTACCTCTTGTTGCTCTATCAGTATCATAGCAGCCTCCTCATCAGGTTCTTGAGATGATAACATCTGTTTACATAACCCCCTCCCTCTTACCAACTTAGTAATTTGAATGTCAATATCATATTCCATCACTTTAGTAATCTAGCTAGCTCTTTTCTCACTAATATCTTTGCTCAAAAGGAAATCCTTCACACTGGCATGGGGTACTAACAAATGAATCTTCTTATGAGACAAGAGGTGTCTAAATTTCTTTAAAGCTTTGATGACTATAAGGGCTTGCTTCTCTACATAGATGTATTGATCTTCATACTCTTTAAACCCTTCACTAAAGAAAGCTATGGGCTGCTCGTCATCTTTATCATTTTCTTGAGTGAGGACAACAAAAATGCTTGACTCATCACCTAGGGTATAAAGGATGAAATATTTCTCAAAATTTGGATTCATGAGAGTAGGGGCTGAGGCTATGACTATCTTGATCTCTTCAAAGCTTTCCTTCCCTTCCTTGGTCCATGCAAAGACCATACCATTCTTGAGCATAGATGTAAGAGGTTTCACCATGGTAGCAAGATTGGGGATAAATCTTCTCACCAAATTTATCCTACCTAAGAAACTTTGTAGCCCTTTCTTGTGTTTAGGAAGAGGAAGGGCAAGTATTTCTTTTGTTCTCTTTGGATCAATGGTTAAGCCATCCTTAGATACAATATGTCCTAATAATTTTCCTTGGTTAGTAGCAAAGACACACTTGTTTGGATTAAGGGAAACTCCAAATTCTCTACATCTTAAGAATACCTATCTTAGATGATCAAAATGATCTTCTACATTCTTAGAATAAAATGTAATATCATCAAGGTAAACTAAGACAAACTTGTCAATCAATCTTTTGAAGGCCATCTCCATCGCCTTCTGAAATGTAGCACTTGCATTGGTTAACCCAAATGGCATTTTACAATAAGCATAGGTACCCCATTTAGTGGTAAATGTAGTCTTGTACCTATTAGACTCTTTAACCAGCACTTTATTGTAGCCAAAAAATCCATCAAGAAATGAAAATCTCTTTGAACCACTAACTTTGGACAAAATCTACTCCATAGAAAGGAGAGGATGGTGATCTCTAAGGGAAGCTTGGTTAAGGTTCCTAAAGTTTGCACACAATCTAATTTCTCTATTCTTCTTCCTAATAGGAACAAGGTTTGCTACCCCTAATGAGTGCTTGATAGGGAAAATTATGTGGGCCTCAATCAATTTGGATAGATCCTTTCTCATTAAGGGTTCAATTTTAGGATTCACTGGTCTCTATTTTTGTCTTACTAGTTTTACATCATTAATTAAATCTATGGTATGCTGAAATAACCTTGGTTTAAAACCCTTTAAATCATTATATGTCTAGGCAAATATATCATTAAATTCTTGACATAGATGAATAAAACTCTCCTGCTCAATTTCAGAACATACCTTACCCACATTCAAGGATTTTCCATCAGCAACCATTATTGGAATATGATCATCTTCATTAGCAGCTAGGTTCATGGCTCTTTCTCTTACTTGGTCATCAGAATTGAAAACACTCTCTAAGGTAATGAGACCCTTAGGCAATTTTTTAGAACTAAGATGAATGATCTGATCACCATACTGATCTTGCAGTCTTGACTGGTTTCTCTCTGAAAATTTTGCTTCATTTTGCAAGAAGCTCACAATTTTCTCATTAGACTCAAACACTTGCCAATGAATGTTGTTATTAGGGATGGCAGGCCTTATTACCACTCTAATTCATTGCTTCTTCTCCTCCTCAAGATTCCCTGGCACATCATAAGATGCACCTATTGCAGCAAGTCTATTAGCATGTCTATTTTCTTTTCTAGGCATGCTTTGAATATTAAATGCATTTAAACCTTCAAGAAAATCACATACCCTATTTTTATAAGACTTGAACAAACCATTCTTGGTGGTATTCTAATTTCTCACTTGATTAACCACCAAATCACTATCCCCATACACCCTTAAGGCTTGAATTCCTCCTTTTTGAGCAAGCAATAGACCTTGAATCAAGGATTCATACTCAACCACATTATTAGTGCAATTGAATTGGAGCCTAAAGGAGAAGTAGTACCTTACTTGTGCAAGATAAATCAACATTACACCAGCCCCTTATCCATTTTTATTCCTTGATCCATCAAAGTACATACTCCATATCTTGCTCATATTTTCTGTAGTACCCACCAGATTGGGAACTAGAGCATTCTTCTCCAATATACAATATGTACTGAGGCCTATGTCAAGGATTTTTGACATAGGGTCAAATTGATATGCGTTAGCCCACTCATCCAAGAAACAATCAGGTATCTCTACTAGGGAAGTGGTGGGCTCATTCACTATGTCACTCTCATTCATCTCTAGGATAGGGCAATTCATGTTGATGGGGTTGGGGATGTAAGATTCAATATGATGGAGAGAATGAGGGTCTACTCTAATTGAAGCATTGGTTTGATATCTCATTTTAAAAGACATATATGACCAATCATAAGATATATAACCACCTATTTGGGTTGTAAAGTCTCTAGACAGACAGATGGTAAAATATGGCTTGACCTCAGCAACCGAGATATCTTGGGTTAAAGTACAACCAGGGCATGCATGTAAGGCTATCTCCACATTCCTAAGGATCCATATAGTCTTGATAGTACTACCATACAACTATAATACATCCCTAACAATGGGTTCATATTTCATTCCAAAAGCATCAGCAACACAACTAGGCATCACTAAACTGCTAGCCCCTAAATCAATCATACAATTATGGACTAGTTTTCCCCCTATAATTAGAGAAACATATAATGGAGGAGGTCTAACCTTTTTACTTGTTTCTATCTCCCTTGGTGGTTGTACTAGGCTTGTGGCACTTTCCATGCTGAGTGTCTGATCCTATGGTTCAATCTTTTCCAATTCTTGCTACAACAACCTCTTTTGCAAGGGTATAGTAGCAACAACATTCCACATAGAGATATTCACATTTTTCTTCTTCATTTTCTCTACCACACTAAATGGATTAGCGATTATTTTGGTAGGAACTTTGGGAGCTGCAATTGTATGAGGTTGAGATGGAATAACCTGAGGATCACTTGTATCTTTTCTACCATGATTTTGCCTTTTCTATTGAAAGGTACTTGGTTGATTATTTGTTGCTTGCTCATGAGATATTGCATTTAAAGTTGAGGCCTGATTGGGAGGAGGGGAGACAACATCTTCCATAGCTCTTCTCTTTCTTCTAGTGTTATGAGTTATAGAATCTTGGTTTACATTACAATGCTCCTCCATCTGATGATTCATAAAAGAGTAATCACCTTGTCTTTGCATATCTGAGGCATCTTTAAATTGGTCCCCCTTGTATGATTATTTTTCTGCAGGTTCATGGACTATCAAAGCCATAAAGGATTCAGCCTTCTGACACATACAATAGGCATAGGAGTAGTTATAGGAGGGACACAAATCTTGATATTGAGCCATATTATTTTGAGGGACTATGGCCCTACTTTGGTTTACATTTGAGGTTGAAGCATGGCCACCCTGCCTACTCTGATCAAAAGAATTGTTTCAATGATTAGGATTTGGAAGCCTACCACTGTTTGGAGTTTGATATTGCAATTAATGAGGCTTAATACCTTGAGCTTGCTATATTTCTAAGGTCACCACCTTGTTGCTTACTTTCTGCATCATAGAGGAGTTATCCTCTAGCCTCTTCCCATGATCTTGCAATCTTTTCTCTAGGTTCTTTTCTCTTTTATCAATGTTCTGCATTAGAGATTGCATCATTTCTTTGATTTCATCTATCCCATTTTAGGATGTGGAAGTTTGAGGGACTGGAGTAAGGGATTGTGATGTAGAAGTTGTGGGAAGGGGAGCCATTACTAGTTGATGATTTGGAACATCAGGAAAGAACAGCACAGGAGGCCTTGGAGCTAGTTTACCTCCTTGTATAGATATATTTTTTGCCCTTATCGCTATATCATAAGCATTAGGCAAGGTATCTCCTCCCATAGTTTGGATTGTAGTGGCAATATCATTGTTAAAAGCTCTAAGGTAATGCAAGAAGGCATTACCAGGGGTAGGCTTCACTGAAGTAGGTATTCTATCCCATGTCTTTTGAAATATATAATTAAAATCATTCATACATTCATGGGGGGCTCTCTTTATAGTAGTCAACTGCTCTAAAAGTGACAAATAGTCACTTTTATCCTCAAAATGTTTGCACAATCCTGCTCCTTATCCATCCCAATCTGTTATAGAACCATGAGCTAAACCTCTATACCATTGTAGTGCTTTTCCTTTCAAGGATGAGGCTAGGAGCCTAACTACAACATCATCCTCTATAATACCATGGATATTGCAAACATTTGCAACTTCTTGAATATGTTCTAAGGGGGAGATAGAGGTTTCACCAGTAAAATCTGGTATACTTTTAAGGGTAGCTACTAGTATGTCATCTCTTTGGGCTAATAAGAGAAGGCTCTTACCATTAAAGGTCGAAAAATTATGAGCTCTAGGAAATGCTATAGACAAGTGATCTATTGATATGTATTGATGGCAGTCTAGGTAGAGATCTAATAGTAGGAGGAGTAGAGATAGATCTTGTAGGTATATTTGTTACTATTACACTCCTAACTAGTGATAAAGATATTCTAGTCTTCCTTCTTCTAGAGTTCGAAAGTGAAAGCTCTTGATAATGAAACTTACCTCTAGAAGATGCCCTTGTTCCAACTCTGGGCATGAATCATTGCAACTTTGGTCTGAAACCAGATATGTATTTGAAGCTCAGAGTTGCCAAGTACTTTTAAAGAATAAGGCTCTTGAAGGCTTAAACACTGAAGCCAATACTATCTCCTTGGTATTGATCTTGAAATCTTCCCTCGTGACACCAGTAGGCTTGAAATTTTTTGCAAACCTTGTCCCACCAAGCATGCCAAAAACTATTGTCACATAGGTTTGCACCCTTGTCCAAAGCCTATGGATGAGGACAACCTAGTGAAACATGGAAAAAACCTCCAATCTATGGGACTTGAATTGTAGGTTGTCTCCAGAGAAGGTCAGCTTCCTCTTACTATCAGGATGCACCTAACTACTCTTGGAGAGGAAAAGGGAGAAGGAGAGCATGAAAGAAAATCTACCTAATATAATCTAAAGAGGTGATGCACCAAAATAGAGTGTTTGAACCAAACTCTATCCATATATGCACTATTGAACTAGAATGAAACTAAGGATATACACATCCAAACTTGCTTTACTCTAATAATCACATGCAAATCAGAAGACCAAGATAAATGACACAAGGAAAGAGAGATTCACTTATATTATCATTCATAGGCCAAGGGGATATAGTCATGCAGATCATAGATATCTACAAAATATCAGCAATAGGCAAAGAATTTGTTGCACTTTCATACCAATGGCTGAAGGAGATAAGACAAAAAATCCTGTAGTTCAGAGGCACATGGGAATTTACACTAAGAATCTGCAGAGCAGTAATAGAGAAATAGAGAGGGTCTGACCTTTACAAATTTCATAAAAATTGCCTTTATAGCTCAGGCATAATTGGGATGTCCGAGCTTCCTACAATTATTCCACAACTACGACATTGAAGTCCCACAGAGAACAATCATGGGGAAAATTTGATTGTGGATACAGATCTAGATGCAATGATATCTGATCTTTTGTGTCAAATAATACCTTGAGAGGATGGGAACATAACTATGCTTTGACCAGGTAGATGGATCAACTTGGGGCGGTGGAGTGCTCTTCCTTGTCTCGTATTCATTCTGGGTAGGTTGGGATTGATTATAAGATACGATGTGTGTAAAACCTCGGTATTCCCCTATTTTTTGGCTAGTGAATCAGTAAGTTAATGAGTCAAACTAAATTTGCAAGTAGGACAAGCCACGTGGGCCAATAATTTTTCTCCTTTTTTCCACCTCTCAAGGTCTTCTCGAGTTGACCACCACATTCATTACTAACAATACCAATTCTCAATGTCCAACTATGATAGTTACATTAACTGTTGGCATCTCTAACCATTTACTACCTCCACCAGACCCATTGGGACATGTGTTACCGAGGCGCTATATTGCTATGGGTATTCTCCAAGAAAATTCCCATAGCGAGATAGCACCCACCGTTGATTTGCTCAAGATCAACGATGATAAATGACATTCTGTCCTACCAATATATCAACCAATGAGAACTGGCCACATGTCAACCTGTCTGATAAGTCATCGTTAGCAACCTGCTAAGTGAAACAGGACCCATGCTTCACATGTTGTACTTTGTCCAATGAAAAGATGACGAACTACTAATGTGTCTGACTTATTTCGCACTAATCTTTGATGGGGCATGCCTAGGACCCATCGCCCTTCTTGATGTTACCATAGTATCACTTTCTGTCTAGGCACTATGTCACTATCGATGAGGAGTACAGATTTTTTGATAGCACCATAGCACCCATTGTGGATCTATCAAATACTAGTGCCAACAAAACAAAAAAGAATAGGAGAACCCACTAGCCATGCAGCAAGGTGCTATGTCGCTATGGAAAAACATTGTGCAACTTTCAATAGTGACATAGCACCAACTTTTGATCAATCTTGATCCAACGATGGGGACTTGCAGGCTCGCCAAGTGACATTAAAATGCACAGGGAAGAATATTATAGGGTTATCATTTAATTTTTTTGATATTTAGGGATGTTTAAAATAATATTAAACTGGGAAGTGACCATTGGGCAGGCAGTATTTAAAATTCAAACATTTGGTCAGGGGGGGGGGACAATATGTAATAGTAACTTAAAAAAATACATAATGGTGTGCACATGTGCACCTCATAAAGGTGTGCATGTGTGCACTCTTATTGTAGAAGCTAAGATAAGTCCCCCCTTTTATACATTTTCCAAGTGTATGTTTATAGTTGCACACATGCACATGTATGGACCCCATCAAGGTGAGCATGTGTGCATGTGTGAAACTATGCATAAATTGACCAACTAGAGGCCATTAAGTGCACCGAACACACCTGTGAAGGTGCACTAGGTGCACTATTTTGCATAATAGGACTATGGGGGTGCTTGAGGGTGTTTTTCATTATTTTTGTGTTTTGGGCTAGGATTTTTGACAAATAGGGTTTTTTTTGGGTGATATTTTTAGTTCTCTAGACTAATGTCTTTCTTGTGTGCAAATAAAAATGACATCTTCATCATCCTTGCTTGTAGGAAAGTTGGCTTTGAAACCTATGTATCTCATATATCAAGGGACACCTAAGAAATCATGCTTTCATAATGGACAATTTGCGATTAGAGACTAAGCTAGGACATATTGACTAGAACACTTTCCTTACTATTTACAAGAAGCCCAAAGAGAGATCTATAATAGTCTTAGCACTTATCAAATAGGGTTAGTTAATGTGGAATCAAATCCTACATCCTTGTAATTTTATGAACTCATCATGACATTGGAAGAAAACTATGTTACTAGAGAAAAGGTTGCAAGAGTGTCACAAGTGAAATAATCCTAGACCTTTGACCTCAAAATATAGAGAAGGTATTTCATCTCCCTAAAGCTGATCAATATTTATATATATCCTATGGAGGAGAAACATGGTACCGAGAGAATGAGAAGGAGGCTAGAGAGATAATCCAATCATCATTTTTGATTGATGTAACACTGGTGGGCTATAGAGTTAAAAAGGTAGACATGACTCAAGGTTATATGAAGGATGACATTGGATATGTTATAGTTCTTTTGAGTAGAGTTGTGGGCTTATTAGTGACTAGAAATCTTAATATTTGGATGGTCCATTTCATTTAAACAATTAGGTAAACCAAGATACCTATTGATTGGGAAACAATTCTTAGTGATAACTTGGATGAGTAGTTGGTTTGATTCAAGACTGACCCCAAGTTCTATATGACATCATACTTGGTGTACTTATTGGTGGTAAGGACAATTGACTACCTAGGACTATATAAAAGGGGAAGTATCTAAGATGTGAACGTTTGGCCCCATGTGGTATATCCACAACTAGTAAAGAAGAAGCTTTTAGATTAGAGAAAAGAATATAAGATAATCTATGATGATTTCATATTTTTAATCATCCAATTTGTAGAGGGTGATTATTGTAAAAGGATGTAAGTAGAAACAAAAACAAGTATCATAGGAATTGGTGCCTACTACATTCAAAATCAAAATATTCACATACCTAAGGGTAGCAGGCACATAGGTGAACCCAAAGAAGCTCCTAAGATATCTGTCAGATAGACTCATTTTGTTGGAGATTGTTAGGCAGCTCACATCTATATATGATAGAGTGAGGAAAGATCACAAGAAGACATTAGTGTAGCCAATAACCATAGGTGCATTTTTGGTCAAGATAAAATAAGATATAATGACCTTCAAATCAGAATAGGATTAGTATCACTTGAAAGAGTACAACTCCCCTCACCCATATTTTGATAATATTAGGATGGTACAAAATTTGGTGGGGAAGTAGATCATGCATGAAGACACATTAGAGGATCACTGGATGAATGCCATAGATGAGTATGATGTTTGAATTAGGGACTATTGTAAGATGACTCTATACTTAGTAGAAATGGTGCTTAACATGGTGATCCCTCTCAAGGCTATCAAGAAAGACATAGAATATGTCTTAGACCAATTATACAATAGGGATAAGATATATGACAGGTGCATAATGAATGTAGAAATTGGCAAGGATGAGAATGCAGATATCAACAACAGAGATTGACATAGCATCCAGTTGATAAGAGAATGGATCAAAAAACCATTCAAACTTGATCTAGTTCCCCAGGCTATTCCTCTTCAAGTCACAACACACCCTACTAGGGATAAAGGTGCAAACATCACAGTACCAACCTTCCCTACTCAATCCTTAGTGAGGCTAGAAACAATATATCAACATGAGAGGGAGGTTGACTACTTTAGGGTAGATAAAGGGAAGAAAAAAAGGAAGATATTAAAAAAGGGTAGTGAAGAAATAGATCGAGCCCAACCATCTCAACAGCCCCAACAAGGTCCTAAACAAGTAGAGCCTCAAGATGAGTAGATAGCCCAAGTCCAAGAGACTAAGCAAGTAGCTCCATTAGGATAGGAGTATGAGCTAGAACAAGAGTAAGAACAAAAGGGGCCATTGATAGCTTAAGAGAAAGAAGCCTCCCCCTGAGCATCTAAGAAGTCTAAGATTGAGTCTATTGTGGTAGGGTCATGTAGGAGAAAATTGAAGACAAAGGATACTCCTCCATAGGTACCTACAACCATTCTTGAAGCTAAAGAAGAAGATGAGGAGCAACTTAATAATGTTCCCTTGAGTCATAGGACTTGATCAGCCAAGATCTTGGAAGAGGAAAGAAGAAGGAGTTCCACTCTAATGTAACCATCTAATCCAAAAGAACTGATTTAGGTTACAACTTTTGAGGATGAGCAACAATAGTGTATCCCAAATATGGAGGGTCATCAGACTAATGTCTTTGATGTATCAGATTTTGATTTAATGCCAGTAGGCATCAAGATGGTAAGAGAGAAGATATAGGATACTCCAATGAGTCAATCCCTAGGAGAGGATTGGAACCAATTACCACCTCTACCTTAAGGACCTCTAGGCCTACCCCCACTACCATCTCAAGATCTATCATTTATGGACAAAGGATTCATGACACCACTTCCTTTATCAACTAAAGTAGAAGAACAAGCAAAAAAGTAATATGAACAACCCAAAAAAATGCAAGCTAATGATGTATCATAGGAGGGGAAAATACATGAGGAACCTCAACAAACTCCTCATGATACTGAGGCTAGGACCTTAGCCCAAGTAGAAATAGAGACTCAAATTGGCAATCTTTCTCAACAAGAAATGACTCTAGAGAGGACTAATAAGGGAAAGGGACCTGCATTGCAATCCCCCTCTTTAGTAAAATATATGTCTTCAATGGGAACTACACCTACTTGGCTTAAGAGGGAGGTAATGGTTTGACAGAAGAGACAGTTGAATGTAACTGCTAAGGAGGGAATGGTTGAGCTAGTAAGAGCCATAAAGAAGCATGAGCCACATATGGGTGATGCATGACCATTGGACTTCATCATGAAGAATGAAGATCATGACTTTATTTCATAAATATCCATCCCTCCTCCATGTGCTAATACAAAAGATTTAATTACTAGTAATTACCAAATAATGGAGGTCTTGTTAGGGAAGCCCATGGTAGATAATGCCAAAGTTTTGATCACGATGTGCCTAAAAGAGGTTTTCAAGAATATGGATAGAAATGAGTTAGAGCTGCTAATGTTGAGGAAATAAAATGACGTTATGAGATGCTATCTACAAAAAATAGTGGGCCCAATAGATCCAAATCATCCAGAAATTACTCTTGGTGCAACATTAGAGAGGAAGGAAAAGGTTATAATTCAGATGGATCCATTTTTTAGAGCATGTTAGAAATGGCATGGAAATTTTGAATAGAAGGGTGTACAAATAATATAGGTTGATTTGAACCTATTTCATTATATTTAGTCAAGTGTGGATAAACTGGTGTCTATAGTGAACCAAGATTTTGGGCTAATGGATGAGGTACATACCTAGGCAAAAGACCTACATATTTTAACATTAATAAAAGGTCTAAGGTATCATACACTCATGGAAGTGTATACTTTAGAAGAGCTTGATAATCTTGAAGATTAGATTGAGAAGATAGTTGTTGGTAATAAGGTCATGAGAGGACTTCATGAAGATATTTAAAGGTTAAGAGACCAAACTCAAGAGTAGGTTTTGGAAGTAGAGAAGTACTATGACACTACTACCCTTGAGATTTTCTAAGATGAGTCAAAAATAAAGCTCAAGTTAATGCAATCAGTTATCCAACAATTTTGAAAAAATTTTGAGGATTCTTTGTCTAATGAAGATATTAGGAAAGCATTGAAGATTCAAGAGGAATTGTTGGAACTAGACACTAGAATAGAGGATTTTGTGGATACCTATATGGAGGTCAGAAACTACTAGAAAATAGTTAAAGATAAGTATAAAGTAGTAGATTTTCTAAAATATTTCCAAGTATGGAGATTCAAGAGAAAACATCTCGACATTACTTTGGTATAAAGGGGTACAAATCCCAGAAGCTAGAAATTCATTTTTGACACTTGGGAGATTTTTGGATTTTTGGAACCTATTAGCAAGGTGTGCATTGTGCATAGGTGCACTATTCATAGAGGTGCACTAACAATTTTGAAGAAATAATAGTGCATTGATAGTTAATTGCTAGTTGCTAATTTATAGCTTTCCATACACTAGAAATGCATCTTGATGATAGTTTAACTCCTAGAAATGCCTACAGAAGGTCAATGTTCCATTTTTATTACTTCTAGTGACTCAAGATCCTCTTTCAGCTTCCTTCTTATCTACTTATTCTTTCTTTATTTTAAGTCATGTAAAGGCTCATGCACCCATTAATTGATATAAACAAGTGCGAAGACCTACTTAGCAACATTTAGAGAGTTAGTTTGTATATAATTAGATTTGTTTTATTAGTTTAAAGCATATATTTGCATGAAGATATATCTCACTCTCAACACAAATTCAAGAGACAATTTCTTATTCATTTAGGAATTTAATATGTATTCCAAGCCATTATTTTGATGCAATAACATAAGTTATTGGTACTTTCATTCTGAGTGTAATTATTCTTGTTAGTGTAGACACCTAAAAAAATTTAGAAAATAAATTATTTTTATTTTCTGAAAAGTCCCTGATGACATCATCATTTGTTAATTAATTAATTCATTTTTATGTCATTAAATCCCTTTATCTTAATTAAAAATATTTAATTAAGGAATCCCTCCCAAAAATTTTTAAATCTTATTTAAACATTATTTCCTTATTTATTAATTATTTAATTAATAAATTGACCAAAAAACCCAAAATAAATTAAAAAATTATTTTTTGCCCAAAACTTGGCCAATTTCCTTAAGACCACTAACCTCTTCCAAAATCTTCTAATCCTTCTTTAATTTTGATTAAAGGCTAATCCCATCATTTCCTACCCCTAATCCCAACTCAAAATATTTAATTAAGATTAAATATTAATCCTCATGTTTATTAAAAAAGTTTTAATAAATATCTCCTCAACCCAAACCCTTGAAATAAATAAAGCTTTATTTATTTCCTACAAATCTAATTTATCCCCATCCTAAGAAGTTCTAGACTCTTCTAGAAAGTCTTCATCCTCATCCTAGGAAGTTCTAGACTATTCTAGAAAGTCTTTATCCTCATCCAAAGTCCAGGCTCTTCTAGAAGATGTCTTTAAACCTAATCCTAATCCTCTCCTAACCTTGTCACATTCTCTAAACATGGGTTAAGACTTACTAACCCAAGCCAAAGTTAACAAATATCTCCTCCTTCACCCACCTTCATTAAATGCCATCCACTTGCCTATCCCTAAGCTAATCCTAAACCATACTAATCCATCCTCTAATCTCTTTCACAATCCTAAGCAAGCTTAAAACCTTCCTTATCAAGCCCAAGTCGAAATTCCTCTCATCTCCCTTAAAATATCCCAACCATAAAACTTTATGAAGCCCACTAGGCCATAAATGACTCTTCCAAGCCCTTTTATTGCTCTTACAAGCCATTATGAGGGTCTTTATGAAGATTTTATCCCTTGAGCCTCCTTTGTTGACTCATCCTTCCCCTTTCCTCCATCCTCTCACCCTATAACATGTGTCACTCCTTGATTGGCTATAAGGAAGCACAATCCATGTGCTCTCCTTTCATGCAATCCGAGCCCTCCATGATCTTTTTCCCATCCTTTCATCTTAGCCCTCAATCCCTCAAGCCTCTTGCCTATAAATTGGATCCTTCCCTTTTGCAAAACAACAAAATCCATGAAGTAAAATCATAATTCCATTTTAAGAAGCCATTTTACATTAAAACCATACACTCACACCCAAATTGCAACTCCATTTGAAGCCCTTTTTAATGCATAAGCTTGAGCATACATCCTATCTATTTAGACAAAGCCACTCAACAAGAGAGCTGCTCATTGAGAGAGCCCATTAATGGCTCATATTCTCAATTGAGAGTTCATCTTAGTCTATCTTGAAGTTTATGAATTTTGTTTAGTTTGTAGAAGCTTTATTTAAATTTGGTTTCTATTAGCATACTAACATTGCTCATATACAGTTAGAGTGTGTCATTTTTGTGAATTCTTGTTCATGAATAATAATGGAGCCAATGGTTTTGTTGTGTTCATTTGATTGTGTGATCTTTTTGTTCTGGTGTTTGTCACGTGATGAAAAATTTTATTGATGTACCAAGTTGGAGAAGGGATCACCCAATTGTTCCTACATAGCTTCTTCTCTCACATGAGCAAACTTTCCATGGCCTTGCAATTTGATGAGAAGTGAAACATCTTTTGGTTATTACTAAGTTCCCATCAACAATCACATTAGTGGATTTAAGGAAGCACTGCTCCTATTTTCATTGGTTTGCTACCCAATCTTTTTCATAATTCAACTTGCAAACATTTTGTTACCATGGTTTATGTCCATTAGGAATTTCACTTTCAACTTATTTCTTTTTTAACACTTGGTTAAATTAGGAATTCATGTAGTTGAATTTATAAATTGCATTCATCATAAAATAGAAAATACCAAAAATATATCTCTTTTTTGTTACTTTTCAAAATAGTAGATCAAATGTCTTATCCAAAACTGGTTGGAACTAGAAAAGGCCTCCTTGTGAACAAATACATTTCTCTTCAATTTAGAGGATTCTAGTAGGTCACAAGATCACTTGGAACCTTGGAGTTGATCCTAGATTAGCTTTTCAAGAGAGGAGTTCAAAAGGATTCCTATCATTAAGCATCATGCAAATGACATCTTAATAGAAGTGACATTAGAAGGATGGAGTCATACAATTTAGAAAAAAAAAAAATTGCTATTTTTAAATTTAGAAGTTTTTGGAAGTTCAAAAAATTTTCTATCTAAAACTGTCAGAAGGTGTGCAGGTACACAAGGTGCATTATTTTTTGACGAAGTGTGCATTTGTGGAGGTGCATTTTTTCTAGAATTAACACAAGCTGGAAGATCTTGATCCAACATCTCCATTTCAATGAGCTTTAAGATCTTTAGATAGTGAGCCAAAGTTCCTAAAACAAAATCATTTTTTAAAGCCTTGCAGTGAGAAAGGATTTCCCAAAATTCTACCAATTCCATTCTAGATTTCATCATCTTCAGTTCCACCTTTGAACCAACCTCCACCCATTGTTCCACCAAATCTTCCACTGATGGCCTTCTTTGAAAATGTGGTAGATTCACCAATTAACTTGCAAGGTGCACTTAATGACCTTCCTAAGAATCCTAAGAAATTCTTTCCTAGGTTCATCTACGGAGAAAAATGAACAACTGAGGACCATGTCAAAGTTTTAAAAAAAATAGGCAATCAAAAGAAAATTCAACAAGAGAATGGGGTCCTCTATTTGTTCAAATACTCATTGGGAGAAGTTGAATTTAATTGGTATGTGAATTTTCCACAGGATGTATCCATAATTGGGCCACCTTCAAAAATTTGTTCCTCAAACAATTCAAAACATTCGTCAACCCTATAGTGATACATCATCAACTCATATCAATCAAAAGGGATCTAGTGGAGACTATTTCACATTTAACTATCACTTTCATATGGCCTACCACAAGTTGGAAACACCCTACACTATACTAGTAGAAGTGGTAATTTAGATTTATCTTAATGTTATAGACCATTCGATTGCTATCTTTCTACGAAGACTCCCTACTACAAACATTGACTCATTAGAAAGGGTCTTCAACAAAGAAATTACCTTTACAAAGAAAGCCAATCCTAATGGAGGAGGATTGATGGTTCTAGCTCAAGTGACTACAATGATACCAACAATTCTTGTTGGAACACTAGTGGTGCCTAGTCAATTCATTCCAATGAATCTAGACCCACTACAATAGGCAAGCTAGCAGTACTAGTTCTAGCCATAATCTACCTAGGATATGAACCTCCAAAAGCTTCTTTCTTTTAGAAAAAGGCAATAATTTTTGTTGAGCTAGAATATAATGTCAACTCTAAGATTGGTCAAATGAAGAAAACAATGTCTTAGATTACCAACAAATTAACCCACTTGAGTTTATTGCAAGGGAAAAAAAACAACTTTAAAAAAAAAATGTAGCTCCTTACAACAACTATAGTTAGAATTACAACAAGAATTTTAACAAAAATAACAATGTGGGAAATAAAAACAAAGTGAATAATTATAATACTCCAGATCAAAATAATGGCTCCTGAATGTAGAATCAACAATGGAATACTCATCCTAACAATGAAAGTATCCTTGCTAATAATAACAACAATGTTTAGTATGTCAACCTCAACTAGTATGACAATAACTAGAATATACCTAATGATGGCGGCTTATATTTCAATGGAAATCAAGAGATGAACCAAAATTCACAAGGCAATAATGGTGAGTCTCCTATATAGTACAATTTTGTGGTGTTAGAATCTCATGATTCTCCACAAAATCCTAAAATGGAGTAGCCAACTAGTGAAGAATTCACTTTTCCATTTAGTCAAGAATTGGATCCCTAATCAGAAGATTTGTTAGCTTTTCAAAATGGTAATCAAAATACTTACAATTTTCATAACAAAAGGGGAACCCATGACCAATGGATTACTCCTACCTTGCATCCAACACCTCTTGATCCAAGAGCTAATAAAAATACAATACATACTAGAGCACCCTATGTTGGGCAACAAAATCAAAATCAACGGAAAGTACCTATGATCTTGAAGAATCCTATGTGGGTGACTGAAAAGTGTAATGCAGTGGAATATATAAAGAGAACCAAGGCTAATATGTCCATGTTTGACATGCTACAAAATTTTACTAACCTATGGGAAGTAGTGATGAGGACTCTAGGTCATGCAAAGGAAATGCCAAATGTGAATCCAATCCCTCAAAAGATAGCATCACAACAATTCAATACCTCTAAGGCAATACTTACTATGTATAAAGACAAGGTTGAAATGCCTCCTTTCTTACTTAGTCTAAGAATTTTGGAAAGAACCCACACAATTTTCTTATATATTTAGGAGCTTCTTGCAATGTCATGCCACTTCCAATAGCTCAAAGGGTGGGAGTCACTCCTCAACCCTCGAATCAAATGGTGATATAACTTGACAAGATAGAAGTAAAAGTTATTGGGGTATTGAAAGATGTTAGAATATAGTTAACTATAGAACCCCAAATTCAAGACATTATAGACATACATGTGGTTGAAATCCCTAATAATTACATATTATTATTAAGTAGAGGATAGACAAGGTGCTTGAGAGGATGGTTTTCAACTAATTTTACTCATTTATGACTACCTTGGAAGTGATTGAATAATGAGATCAAGATTGATGTTGAGCCAAAGCTAAATACAATGATCATGAAATACAATGCACCAAATGAGGTAGAATTTTTTCAAGCTAAGCTAGGCTCCTATAAAATGATGTCTCTTGATATAAACATAGTTACTCCAAAAGAAGAACTCGTTGCTTAGTTTGTGGAGAATATGGTTCTAAACTTACATTTCTTAGGAGAGGAAGAAGACCCAAGTATTTTTCTTCTTCTAGGATTATGTAGGTTATACAAGGTTAGTCATTCAAAATTTGAATGCTCACATTGTTAGGAAGCAGTTGCTAAGGTATTCACTTAGATAATGCAATTGAAAAATGACCAAATACCAAATGAGGTACAAAAGGAAACCTCAAGTTCTACAATAATATTTGAATTGGTTGAGATTTAATAAGATGAAAAGGAAGATTCCAATGTGTCATATAGTAACACTTCTTTAGACGATGTGGGCTTATTCAATCCTCCACCTAAAATGATCAAAGTACAAAGGAGGAGACTTTTTTGTAAAAGGTCAAGGTTGGACCTCAGCGGTCATTCATCCAAAACCTTAGATTGATAAGATCACTAAATTGATTGGGGATATTCAAAGTCAACAAAAAAAAAATGGCCCATATATCTAGGATAAACTATGGAAATTCACCAAGTCCACCACATGAAAGATTGCAATGGGTCCCAAAGAAATAATATTTTAAAACTCACATCAAGGAATCAAGGAAAAGCAATGTACAAACAAGCACAAGATCAAAAAGCCTAAAGAATAGCTAATCTAGACACTCAAGTTTGACAACTCTAAATGAAAATTAGGAGCTAGTATAAGTATTGAGCTAATTAATCCCAAAGGTAAGTATTTTATGCACCATATCATTTATAATTTATATGTACTAACAATGTTGCAGAGTATAAAGCCTTGATTTGTGAACTCCTGTTCGCATTGGGAAAGGATGTCAAAGCTCTCATAATTGAAGGAGACTCTTAATTATTCATTAGACATGTGAAATCAATCTACTCATGCAATGATAGGTGACTACTTTCATACCATAAAAGAGTTTGGGACTTGTTTGAGGATTTTGGGGCCTTGAACATAAGGTCCATTCCAAGGAAAAACAACATGGTATCCAATGCTTTTAATATTTCAGCAAGTGTGTTGCAACCCTTTGAAAGGACAACGATAAAGAGATTTTCAATTGAATTGGTTGTCATCTCATCTAGTGTAGATAATATTACAACCTTCCAAGTCTTCCAAGATGATCAACATATTCTCCAGTTTATCATGTGTAATGGCCTTTTTCAAGTGACAAGATATTGATGATACTCCTAATGAAAAGCCTAAAGAAGATGAGCTAGAGGGTGAAGATGTAATTATAAATTTAAAGACTAATATTATTCCAAAGGGGATGTAGAGTTAGAACACATGTTTGATTGAGATGAATCAACATCTAGTAGAAGAAATGTTGAAGAAAAATGGATTGAAGAATGTGATTCATATAATTTAGGCACAAAAGAAGATTGAAAGATGGTTAGAATCATAAAAACTTGTAACTCTCAAGAATGAGAGAGTATGCCATAATTTTGTATAGAGTACAAAGATTTCATTGCATAGAGTTATGAAGAACTCAAGACCTACGATCTTGAGATCATCACTCACAATATTTTGTTGAAGCCAGATGCCAAACCTTTTCATCAAAGACAAAGACCAATGAATCCCATAATTGAGCCTTTGATAATGAAATAAGTACATAAGTTACTTGGTGCTAAAATTATCTTCCCAATCTAACATTCTACATGGGTTGCTAACTTGTTCCCAGTGAGGAAAAAGATTGGAGAAATTTTCCTTTGCATGGATTTTCAAAATTTGAACTTGGCTTCCCAAAAGGATAATTACCCATTGCCCTTGATCAATGAAGTGTTAAAAATTGTGAATGGGTCTAAAATAATGTCTTTTATAGATAGATATTTAAAATACAATCAAGTGATGATAGATGAAGAAGGTAGGTTCAAGACTATATTTACAACAAAATTGGGAACTTTTACATATGAAAAGATGCCTTTTGGGTTGATCAATGTGGGAGCCACCTTCCAAAGAGAGATGGATGAAGCATTCAAAGGGATGATAAACAAGTGCATCATCATTTACATGGATGACTTTACTATATTTTCAAATGAAATGGGTACTCATATTACTGACTTGAAGCAAGTGTTCAATTGATGTCAAAGGTATGGTATATCATTAAATCCAAAAAAGAATTCATTTGGGGTCACCAAAGGAAAGCTTCTTGGTCATATCATTTCTAAAGTTGGGATATCTATTGATCCTAAAAGGATAGGGATCATTTTTAATCTATCACCTCCTCTTATTTGTGAAGATCTGAAATCTTTCTTTGGACAAATCAATTTTGTACATAAGTTCATTAGTGAATTTTCTAAGATAGTACATCCTATTAATGATCCACTCAAGAAAGTAGCAAAGGTTGAATGGGTTCCTAAAATAAAGAAATCTCTACTACCCTAGTGCTTGTAAGTCCATATTATGATTTACCATTCAAAATCTACTCATTTTCTTTAGAACATTCATGCATTGGGATTCTTACTCAAAAGAAAGACAAATAGGATGAGAGGCCTATTGTATTCATGAATTACCTACTCAAGAATGTTGAGTTGAACTATTATAACATTGACAAATAGTCTTTCACATTGATAAAAGAAGTTAAGAAGTTCTACCATTATATACTCATAAGTGTGTGTGTGTGTGTGTGTGTGTGTGTGTGTGTGTGTGTGTGTGTATATATGTATATATATAATTTTTCTTGATCCTATGGTTAAGAAATTATTGATGTAAAATGAACTAGGTGAGAGACAAGGAAAATGAATAGCTATATTACAAGAGTTTGATTTGGAGATTTAACTAATGAAGTTGGCAAGAGGACAAGGATTAACCAAGATGATAGCTAACAATGAGATTGATAATGATAACGAAATCAAATTTGATGATGAAATCAACACTAGTAATCAACAAAAGATCATGGTGTCTTAAGTGGATATTGATCAAGGAATAATGACTAATGTTTGGTATCAAGATATTATTTACTATATTTTGTAAAACCAATACCCCACTGGGATGAATAGTTCCTAGTGTAGAGGACTCAAGATGAAATGTGAATTCTACATGCTACAAGATAGAAAACTTTACAAAAGGAACAATGAGGGAATTTATTTGAAATGCTTGGGATGCGAAGAAGTGAAAGAAGTTTTGGAAAATTTTAATGATGGATATGGTATAGGAAATAGATTAGAAGAACATATAGTGCATATGATTTTGATATGAGGTTATTTTTGGCCTACCATCTTTAAAGATACATTTGAACATGTACATTCTTTCCATATTTATCAGAAAAGTGAAAATAGAGAAAGGCATCCAGCTATGTGACTACAACTAGTGTTTGAGGTATGCTCTTTTGCTAAGTGGGGATTATACTTTATTGGTCTAGTAAACCCACCATCATATATAGGACATATCTTCCTCCTCACAACTACACACTATTGCACATGTTGGATAGAAGCTGAAAATTTTAGAAATTGCAAAATAAAGGTGGTTACAAATTTCTTGGAAGAACACATTGTCACAAGATTTGGTATATCACTTCCTAGGATGAGAAAATGAATCATCATTTACATTGATCTTCCTTACTCAATGGGCACTAGACAATTAGGTTATAATAAAGTTCTCTTCAAATTACTATCCCCAAGGGAACAATGTGGCTAAGTCCACCAATAAGAACTTGATCACAGTGATAAAGAAACTGCTATAGGAAAATCCAAAAGATTGG
This sequence comes from Cupressus sempervirens, assembly GCA_028749045.1. Classification (NCBI taxonomy): domain Eukaryota; kingdom Viridiplantae; phylum Streptophyta; class Pinopsida; order Cupressales; family Cupressaceae; genus Cupressus; species Cupressus sempervirens. The sequence goes on along the minus strand of CM053786.1, from coordinate 837,033,636 downwards.
CACACCCAATTAAAGTATGCATTATGGATGGATAGGGTAAGGATAAAAAATACTTTGTGGAAATCCCCTTATTTACTTGTCTATGGACAAGAGCCAGTGTTCCCAATTAATCTCAAGATTCTAACTATTGAAATTTATAAAGGGATATGCTGAAGATATAGATAGAATTTAAATTAGATTAATGAATCTCTTGGAATTGGATGAGAAAAGAACAATGGAATTCAAGCATATGGTGAAACATTAGGTTGTCATCAAATAGTGGTTTGAAAAGTGGGCCACAACAAAATATTTTAGAATATTCAACCTTTTTCTCCTATGGGATAAGGTGAAAGAAAAGTCAAGAAATCACACTAAATTTCAATGCTTGGGGATCATCCCTTATCAAATTGTAGAGATTTTGGGAGAAAATACTTTTATTTTGAGTTCATTACAAGGGGAATTGGTCCCATTTCCCATCAATGACCAATTCCTAAAACATTACTTCAAGGCCTAAAAGTAGAAAACATTTCTAATTTTTTTTTTTTAAATTAAAAAATTAAATTAAAAATTCCCTTTATGCAAGTGCATTTATTTTGAGCAAGTGTGTTTTCTTTTAGTTATGTATTTAATTTCAGTTGTGTATTTTCTTTCAAAGTCATGTCAGTATGAGGGTTAGGTGAATGGAAGACTCATTCTTGATGCATTTCATAAATCACTTCTTGTGGTTTGACTTTTAGGAAGAGGTATTTCTTTGTCAAAATTTTCAAATGATTTTGTTTCTTATACCAACTGGAGAATAGATATTACTCTCAGTCATAAAGGACTTAAAGTCTTGAAATCAGAATTGTAGATCAATAGTTCTCAACACTTGGCAAATTTGAAGATTGTCTACCTTGGTGTTTTCAAATCAAGGTTGACAGCAACAAGGGATAGTCCAAAACTTGTTAGTTCAGAAAAGAAGTCTTTTCAAGGAATTGCTAAGGTCATTGTTTGGCATGAGAGTTTCTAAAAGTTCTTAAAAGAGGAATGTAGAGGTTATCAAACTAAGGAAATAATTTGATAAATGACACCAATGCCTTGGCCATATAGTCTTAGTGTAGTCAAGGTACAAAAATTAAAAAAATAGGAATGATGGTGTTAAGAATGAAAGATTCAAAAAGGTCTAAGAAAGATAATCTTAAAATAGGGATATGCCCTCCAAAATGGCTATCTAGTACTTATACAAATTGCTTCATGGAAGAATCAAATGGAAAAATGCGAGCTCCTTGAAGAAAGATTCAAAAGATTACTTAGGACCCAAAATACAAATATGATGACCCATCAAGAGCCCTCTAAATGGATTCTCTCATCTAGCTAGATAATGATTGATACACATGATCTATGAGGATTTTTGATGAATGGACTAGTGGAGAGGAGGATTGTTTCCAAGTTTCCACAAACTCATGATGGATTGAATCTTGAAATTTCAAAGGAAATAAATACATTATGCACACATTGAGCTTGAAGATTTGAGATTCTGAAGTTTTGACTATTAAGAAATTTGAAAGTTGTTTGCAGTGTTTAGGATTTAATTATTATTGGACACATGCCAGATGAATACTTACTAGTGAAGAAATGTCTTTCATTTCTTCCCTTTTATTGGGGCTATTTTTTGTGGTTTCACAATGTACACCCCATTTCTCCTAGAAATGGGGACCCCCTAGTAGAATGTTTTTTCTCCCAGACCCCTAGTCTAGGGCTCGGGTCATTTTGGGACCCCCTTAGGAGTATGGGTCTAGTCTCTATCTCTAACTAAGAATTTTTGAGTCTCAGAACTGAATACTTTGAGATATAAAGGGTTTTTTTTGCAAAAGGTGCACTAGCGCACCTATCACACATGCACACCCATTTTGGGTGTGTAGGTGTGATAAATGTGCAAGTGTGCTCTTATCTCCCTTTAGAGATGTGCACTTGTGCACATGCATAGGTGTGCACCTCTAAAGGGTGTGCACTTACCTAGGCCTATATAAGCCTAAGTACCCCTCCCCTCTCCACACTTTCTCTCTATGCTTGATCAATCCCACACCTTCACAATCTTCAAGGTGTGCACCAAATCTACACAACACAAAAATACAATGTTAAGACACCAAAGGTGCTCACATGCACACCTCTTCAAAGTGCACATGTGCACACCTTTCTTTACCATAGAAAAGTTTTTAAAAAAAAAATCCAAGAAAAGAAAAAACATCAAAGAAAGGTGCGTAGGTGCACATCTCCCCAAGGTGTGCACATCTACACCTTTTTACAATAAAGAAAAGAAAAACACCTAAGCTAATGGTGTGTATATTCACACCTTTTCAAGGTACATAGACATGCACCATTTTGAACTTCAAAAGTAACTTAAGAAACTACATAAGTGTGCACACATGTATACCCTATAAAGGTGCACATGTACACACTCTTATTATAGAAGCTAAGCTAAGTCCTTCCACTTATCTACTTACTAAGTGCATGTGAATTTGAAAAATGATACCAATGCCTTGGCCATATAGTCTAAGTGTAGAAAGAAAGGAATGATGGTGTTAAGAATGCAAGATTCCAAAGGTCTAAGAAAGATAATCTGACAATAGGGATATGCCCACTAAAATGGCTATCTAGTACTTGTACAAATTTCTTCATGGAAGAATCAAATGGAAACATGTGAGCTCCATGAAGAAAGATTCAAAATATTACTCAGGACCCAAAATACAAATATGATGACCCATTAAGAGCCCTCTAAATGGATTCTCTTATCTAGTTAGACAATGATTGATACACATGATCTATGAGGATTTCTGATGAATGGATTGGTGGAGAGGAGGATTGTTTCCAAGTTTCCACAGACTCATGATAGATTGAATCTTGAAATGTCAAAGGAAATAAATACATTATGCACACATTAAGCTTGAAGATTTGAGATTCTAAAGTTTTGACTATTAAGGAATTTGAAAGCTGTTTACAGTGTTTAAGATTTAATTATTATTAGACACATGCCAGATAAATGCTTGTTGGTGAAGTAATTCCTTTCATTTCTTCCTTTTTATTGGGGCTATTTTTTGTGTTTTCACAATGCATGGCCCATTTCTCCTAGAAATGGGGACCCCCTAGTAGAATTGTTTGTCTCCCAGACCCCTAGTCTAGGGCTTAGGGAGGTTGTGTCTAGTCTCTATCTCTAGCTAAGAAGTTTGGAGTCTCAAAACTGAAGACTTTGAGATATTAAGGGTCTTTTGTGCAAAAGGGTGCACTAGCACACCTAAAACAAATGTGCACCCATTTTGGATGTGTAGGTGTGCTAAATGCACAAGTGTGCACTTATCTCCATTTGGAGATACACACCTGCACACATGCATAGGTGTGCACCTTTAAAGGGCATGCACTTACCCAAGCCTATATAAGCTTGAGTACCCCTACCCCCTCTTCTGCGCTTGATCAATATCACACCTTCCCAATCTTCAAGGTGTGTGCCAAAATTGCACAACACAAAAACACAATGTTAAGACACCAAAGGTACTCACATACACACATCTTCAAGGTGTGCATGTGCACACCTTTTTTCACCATATAAAACCTCAAAAAAAAGCTAAGAAAAGAAAAAAAACACCAAAGAAAGGTATGTGTGTGTGCACACCTTCCCAAGCTGTGCACATGTGCACATTTTTATAATAAAGAAAAGAAAAACACCTAAGCTAATGATGTGCAGATTCACACCTTTTCAAGGTGCACAGACGCACACGATTTTGAACATTCAAAGTAACTTAAGAAACTACATAAGTGTGCACACATGTGTACCCCATAAAGGTACACATGTACACACTCTTATTATAGAAGCCAAGCTAAGTCCCTCCATTTATCCACTTACTAACTACATGTGGGTAGTTGCACACATGTGCATGTGCACAATCCATCAATTTATGCATGTGCACAACTATGCATAAGTTGATCAACTAGGGGTGATTATGCATACCTATCACACCCGTAAAGGTGTACTAGGTGAGCTATTTTTCATAATAGGACTATGGGGGGGCTTGAGCTAGTTTTTCACTTTTTTTGTGTTTTGGGCTAGGCTTTTTGACAATTAGGGTTTATTTTGGGCTAATAAATTTTAGTTCTCTAGACCAATGCATTTCTTGTGTGTAGATAAAAATGATAGCTTCATCATCCTTGCTTGTAGAAAAGATGGCTCCCAAACCTATAGTGTTCAAATATTAAGGTACACCTAAGAAATTGCACTTTCATAATGAACACTCTAAGATTAGAGACACTGAGCTAGGACATATCGACTGGAACACTTTCCTTACTATTTGCAAATAGCCCAAAGAGAGATCTATGTTAAGATAAAACCATAGACAGAAATAAAAACTACATGCAAATATAACCAATAACAAAAAATAATAGATCACACAGAAATGAACATAAGACACCAAGATTTAACATGGTTCACCCAATCCCTAGGCTATGTCCACCAAACATCAAGTCCAATCTTATTACAATCTAGTGATTACAACCTGATTACAATCCGTAATCTCTTATAGTTGAATACTACCACAAGAACCAATTTTGCATCACAACATCATGAAAATACCCAACCCTAAACCCTTTTATACAAGTATTAAACTGCTTTAGGGTTATAACATGTCAACCATAAATTAGCCATAACTTTAGTGGAAAATCTATGAATGGCGAATCTACGAATAGTACCAAAAAAAAAAATTGAAACCCCACTAATTATGGAGTATGTACAGTACTTTCCTGATTAGTCACCATAATCTAACAATTTGCAATGGTGTTAGCACTTATTAGATCAGGGTTAGTTAATGTGGCATCACATCCTACATCCTTGCAATCTTTTGAACTGGTCATGGCATTAGCAGACAACTATGTTACTAGAGGGTTGTCAAGAGTTTCATAGGTGAAATAGTCTTGGACTTTTGACCTCAAAATATAGAGAAGGTGTTTTATCTCCCTAAAGCTGATCAATATTTACAAATATCCTATGAGGGAGTAGAAAGATGGTATCAAGAGAATGAGAAGGAGGCTAGAGAGATAATCCAATAATCCTTTTTGATTGATAGAACATGGGTGGGCTACAAAGTCAAAAAGGTAGATATGACTTGGGGTTATATGAAGGATGAAATTGGATGTTCTATAGTGCTTTTGAAAAGAGTCATGGGCTTACTAGTAGCTAGACATCTTAATATATGGATGGTTCATTTCATTGAAACCATCAAGATAACCAAGATACCTATTTATTGGGCCACAATGCTTAGTGATAACCTAAATGAGCAGTTGGTTTGAGTAAAGATAGACCCCAACTTCTATATGACATTATATTTGGTGTACTTATTGGTAACCAAGACAATTGACTACCCAAGAATGTAGAAAAGGGAAAGAATGCAAGATTTGAATGATTGGCCCTATGTGGTGTATCCTCAACTAGTAAAGAAGAAGCTTTAAGATCAAAGAAAATAATACAAGATAGTAAATGACAGTTTCATATTTGTGATTATCTAATTTATAGAGGGTGATTATGCTAAAAGGATATCAGTAGAGGTAGTAGAAAGGATCCAAAATTTGGTGCCTACTACATCTAATTGAAAACATTCACATACCTAATGATAGTAGGAACATAGGTGAACCCAAAGAATCTCCTAAGGTATCTGTCAGATATAATCATTTTGCTAGAGATTGCCAATCAACTCACATATACATATGATAGAGTGAGGAAACAACACAAGAAGACATAGGTTTTCCCAATAACCATAGGTGCATTTTAGGTCAAGAAAAAATAGGATATAATGATGTTTGATTTAGAATGGAATCATTATCCCTTGGAAGAGTACAACTGCCCTTGCCCATATTTTGATAATATTGGGATGGTACAAAATTTGGTAGGGAAGTAGTTCATGCATGAAGACACACTAGAGGATAACTAGTTGAATTCCATAGATGACTATGATGTCCAAATTAGGGACTATTGTATGATGACTCTATACTTAGCAGAAAAAGGTTCTTAAGATGATGAAGATCCCTCTCAAGGTTATTGAGAAAGACATAGAAGATGTCTTATATCCATTACACAATAGGGATAAGATATATAACTAACCCATAATGAATGAAAAAATTAGCTCAAATTAGAATGAAAATATCAATAATAATGCACAACATATCATCCAACTAACAAGGGAATGGATCAAGAAACCATCCTATTCCCTAGGCCATTCATCTTCAAGCTACAACACACCCAACTAGGGGTAAAGGTGCAAAAGTCACATTACCAACCTTCCCTACTTAATTCCTAGTGAGGCTGGAAATAGTATATCAACATGAGAGGGAGATTGTGTACTTTAGGGAAGATAAAGGGAAGGAAGGAAGACAGAGAGTAACAAGGGGTAGTGAAAAAATAAATTAGGCCAAACCATCTCAACAATAACAATAACATCTTGAACAAGTAGAGGCTCAAGATGAAAAGGAAGCACAAGTCTAAGAGATTGAGAAAGTTCCCTATCAAGATTGGAGTAGGAGCTAGAACAAGAGGAAGAATAGAGGGTGCCACTAATAGGTCAAGAGGAATAAGCCTCCCCTTCAACATCTAAGAAGGCTAGGATTGAGTCTACTATGGTAGGGTCATGTAGGAGAAAACTAAAGAAAAAGGATACTCCTTCATAGGTGTTGGAAACTATTCTTGAAGCTAAAGAAGAAGAGGAGGAAAAACTTGATAATGTTCCGTTGAGTCATAGGACTCAATCAACCAAGGCCTTTAAAGAGGAAAGAAGAAGGAGTTCCACTCTAATGCCAACATCCAATTCAAAAGAACTAATTCAAGTTACAACTTTTGAGGATGAGCATCAACAATGGATCAAGGATATGAAAGGTCATCTGATTGATGTATTTGATCTATCAAATTTTGATTTCATGCTAGTAGGCACTGAGATGCTAGGAGAGAATATATGAGATACTCCAACAAGTTAATCCCTAAGAGAGGACTAGAACCAATTACCACCTTTGACTCAAGGACCTCTTGACCTACCCCCACTACCATCTCAATATTTTTCATTTATGGACAAAGGATCTGTAACACCACTTCCTCCGTCTACTAAAGTAGAAGAACAAGCACCAAGGGAAGATGAAGAGCACGCATAAATGCAAGCCAATGAAGTATTAGAGGAGGGGGAAATACATGAGGAGCCTAAATAAACTCCTCATGATACCAAGATTGGGATCTTAGCCCAATCAGAAATAGAGACTCAAACTAGTAATCTCACTTAATGAGAAAGGACTCTAGATAGGACTGATAAGGGAAAGGGACCTATAGTGCAAACTCCTTCTTTAGAAAAATATATTTCTACAATGGGCACTACACCCACCTGGATAAATAGGGAGGTAATGATTTGACATAAGAGGTAGCTTAATGTAATTATTGAGGAGGGAGTGGATGAGCTAGTAAGAGCCATCAAGAAGCCTAACACATAAGGTGCTAAGTATAGTTAAGATTGAGCTACCAAAAAAAGAACAATGATGATCGAGCATCAGAGAGAGTAACTACTAAAGCAACACATAATTGACATTCAAGTCAGAAATGATACAAACTTTGAGGTAAACCATTTCAAGCTAACATAGATATGACATTAATATTTATAGAGGTTCTTTAGATATTTTAGATGTTTATCATGTAGATCACATATCCCTATGAGTGGTGAACAACCAATTAGAGGAAAAGGGAAGATGCTAGAAAACTCTTTAGAAATATTTAAGTAGATATATCTAAACTCCACTTTCATAAGATAGAGAAGAGAAAGAAACATAGATTAGAGAGAGAAAGATATGTTTGCAATCATAAAACATACCAAAGGGTGAAAGTACAAACATTGTGAAGAAGGAAAAAGAGTTAGGTTTTGATATTGCATATAAGAGAGAAGTTGTGAAGAATGGAGATAGAGACTGTATGAAGAAGTGAAAGAAAAAAAATAGATATATCAGATTGAAGATCATATCAGAATTGAACAGAGGAGATCCATAATTAGTAGTGGAGTATAGACTAAATTATTAGATGAGCTATCATTTTGCATGATGCTAAATGATGGAGATCCTTTCAAGTTTCTCTCCAGAAAAGTTGATCAAGGAACAACTCCAAGGTTTTGAGTGGGTATTTCTCAATCTTCTAAGTAACTCAATTAAAGATAAATGTGTATGTTCATGTGGAGGCCTTCTTTGGTTCTAACCAATCTACACAACTTGTTGCTGAAATGTAACAAAAAAAGAGATATATTTTTCTATTTTATGATGAATGTAGTTTTATCAATTCAACTATATGAATTCCTATTTTAACCAAGTATTTGAAATAAAATGACAAAGATAGAGTAGAAAGAGATTACAAAAAAATCTTGAAAGAGAAATTCTTAACAAATATAAGCCAACGTAACAACATGTTTGTGAATTAAATTATCAAAAGGATCTGGTAGGAAACCAATGAAATTAGGAGTAACGCTTCCTTAACTCCACTAATGTAATCATTGATGAAAAATTTAATAATAACTTAAAGATTTTTTATATTTCATCAAATTATGAGGCCACAAAAAGTGCACTCACACAAGATAAAATACTATGCAAGAACAAAGATGATCCTTTCTCCAATTCATCACTACAATAAAATTCAATAACACAAGGAAAACACTAGAACTAAAAGATCACACAATCATAACAACACAATAAAACCATTGGCTCCATTATTATTCATGAACATGCATTCACAAAAAATAACACACTCTATTAAGAATAACTACACTTAGAATGAGAGAATTAATAGAATATATTATTGCATCAAAATAATGGCTTGGAGTACAAAATACATCCATGTATTTAAAAGAAACCCTCCCCTCCTTTTGTGTTAGGAGTAAGAGCTCTTTAAATGCAAAATTATGCTAAAAACTAATTAAACACACACACACACACACACACACACACACACACACACACACACACACACACACACACACACACACACACACACACACACACACACACACACCAACACACACACACACACACACACACACACACACACACACACAGACTCTCAAAATGGTACTAAGCAGGTCTCCACCCTTATTTATATCTATTAATGGGTGCATAGTCCTTTACATGACACAAAAGAATAAAAGAATGAGAAGATAAGAAGAAAGAAGTTGTGAGATGATTTAGTAGTCTCTGTAAGCTTTAAAAATGGAAGCTTGACCTTCTTTAGACATCTCACAGAGTTAAATGATTGTCAAAATTTATTTTTAGAGCATGGAATTCTCTAAAATATCAATTGATAGTTAACTATCAATCCACTACTTCTTCAAAAAATTTAGCACACCTTTATGAAAAGCACACATGTGCACCTTTGTGACAAGATCTAAAAATCCTAAAAATCTTCTAAGTGTCAAAATGAATTTCGAGCATCTTGTTTTTCTTCCACTTTATACCAAAATAATTAATGGATGTTTATTCTTGAATTTCTCTATTATGTTTACAAATTCTCTAGCTTTTGATAAATCTAATGCATCATATATATTCTTTACTAAATTTTGGTAGTTACTAACTTCTATCCTCATCTCTAAAAAAACCTCAAGATTGGTGTCTAGTTCTAACAATGCCTCTTTAGTTCTAAATGGTTTTCTTACATTATCTTCTAATTAAGCATTTTTGAATGTAGCTTTGAATTGTTGAACCACCAATTGCACTAAAAAAAGTTTTCTCTTTAACTCATCCTCAAAAATATCAGGATTGGCACCATTATAATATGTTTTCACTTCCAAAATTTTCTCTTGAGCTTTGTCCTTTATCTACTAGATTCCCTCATGTAATCCCTCCATTACTTTATTTCCTAAGGATATCTTCTCTATCCAGTCATCAATTTTATCTAGCTCCTATGTTGAGTATACTTCCATTAACATTCAGTATCTTTGGCCCTTTATTGATCTGAGTGCTTACAAATCATTAGCCCAACATCGTGGTTTAAAATGGAAACTAACTTGTTAGCATTAGTCTAGACACAATAGGTTCAAATTAACCTATGTTATTTGTACTCCTCTTTGTTCAAAAATTTGATGTCATTGCTAACATGCATCCAAACATGAATCCATTTGTAACCCTTCCCATTTCCTTCCAATTGCATCTTGATGAGTGATCTCTAGATTTTCTAGGTCAATGGGTCCAACTACTTCATTCAGGTAGCCCCTTAATAACTCATTCTACTTTTGCAATGTTCTCAAATCTGACTCATCTTTATCCAAGTGCCTAAATACTTCTTTGAGGCTTGTCATGATCAGTACTTTAGTCATGTCCATTGTGGGCTTTCTCAATATGATCTCCTTCATTTGGTAATCCTTAGGAGATAGAAGGTCCTAATTTTGATTCTTCATAATGAAGGAAAATATTCTAGCACCACCCTTAGGTGGCTTATACTTCTTTATTACTTTTATTAATCCCTTCATGCCTTCCTCTTCTTTTAGCTCCATCTACTTCTTTTGTTAGAACATAACCTCCTTCTTCAGTCATGATGGTGTGGTCCCCATTGGTGACATGTACTTGGTTGAAGAAGTTCATTTTGAAGAAAGATCCTTTCTCTTATTACTCCTCTCTAGAGTCTTCTCATTTCAAGGAAGATATTTAGAAGGAGATTATATGTTTTCTTGGGTTAAGGATCTAGCCTTTGTATCTAGGGGATTTTTTTTAGTTTCTTTTTCTATTTTTCCCTCTTTAGATCATTCATCAGCATGAAGTTATTGGTATTATCCTTCCTCAGTATTCTAACTTTCTAGTTCTTCTTGTGTTTATTGAAGAGGTGGAGCTACTAACCCTTTATCCAATATGGTATCCATATCCTATGGTGGTGGTGGTGGAATGCCAAGTGGTCCCTAAGGTAGAAGAGGCAATTGATTCCAATCCTTGCCTAATGACTCATTTGTCAGGTATCCCTTATCTTCTCACCTACCATCTTAGTTCCCATTGGAATAAAGTCAAAGTTTGAGAGGTCAAAACATCTACCAATTCACCCTCCATATAAGCTATCTAATTTTTTTCTTCATCTTCTAAAGTGTCAACCTAGATAGGCTCACTTAGAGTAGATGGAAGTGTTTGAGTAGAGCTTCTCCTTCTCCCTTCCTCTATTACCTTTGCTGAGTGGGTTCTCTAACTTTTAAGGGGGAAAATCATATTTTTTCCCTTTATTCTTCATCCTCTTCTTTAAGGATGGTCTCTAGAACCTATGGGGAGGGAGTACTTTTCTTCTTTAATCTACTTTTGACACCTACCATAGTTGTTTCCATTCTGGCTCTCTTTGGCACAGATAGGGAGGCCTCTTCCTCTAAAACTTTTTGCTGTGGGACTCCTTGTTCCTCTAACACTTCCTCCTCTTGTTTCTCTAGCTAAGCTTACTCTAGTTGAGGTTGGTTAGCTAGCCTTGGCTCAGCTTTGCCTTGCTCTTGTTCTAGCTCAGCTTGATGGGTTTGTGCTATTTGGCCCTTAGCCACTTATTTCCTTGTCATTGGGGATAGCCTTTTTCTCTTACCTTTACCCTTGTTAGCATCAAAATAATCAAGCTCTAACTCATGTTGATACACTTTTTTAGGCCTCACTAGTGATTTAGTGAGATAGCTTGATATGGTGACCTTAGCTAAAGATTGTTGTTGTTAATGATATAGACCAAGTTACAAAGAACCTTTTGATGAAATCAAAGAGATAAAAAGTTGCATTATTTTCAATAAATATATTTTATTATCTTATGTAATGTTTGGTAATGTAAAATCATATATTATGTGTTGCCATCAATGCCAAAAGGGGAGATTGTTAGCCCCAATTGATAATTCAATGGTTGATGTTATGAATGTATATAAAAGAGTCATATCAGTTATTGTGTTGTCATTGATGTCAAATTCTTAGTTGGATAGAAATTATGCTAACTCGGTAGAGTACTTTCAAGTTTATTGATGAAGAGGATCTAAAGAAAGGATGTTGAAGATAGAGTAGTTAAGTATGTTATTCAATGGGAACTTGAGTGAGTTGGATAGTGATAATGCAATTATGGTTTGGTTATTTTACAATAATGAGTTCTATTATAGTGTATTGAGCTATATAAGCTATACCAAGTGACAAGATTAAAGAAGGTATATAGTATTCACCGAGTGCCTATATTGTTTGTTGACTTTTTGGCTAAGTAAAGTGGAAGTTTAGTATTGCCTAAGAAAGTTTAGTATTGACCGAGTGATGTATTACCTAAGAAAAATGTTATGTTCACCAAGTAATAGTAAGAAGAAAAAGTTTGTAAAGATGAAATATGAGGCCAACTTTTGGTGGAATTCAAGAATGTTTAAGAAGTTCAAAGGTACGAGTCATAGTTTGTTACAAGATTAGGGACTAAGAAAATGAAAGGAAGATCTGATGATCGAGATTAAGGATAAATGATAAGATTAAGAGCTAGTTCATCTCACATTTAAATATCAATCTGGGGTCATAAACTTCTGAAAGGTATAGTGGCTATATGCTCAAGGGATGAAGATAGAAAATCAAGTGGGGATGCATGCAACTAGAACATGTGGAAGGAAACCTACAATAAAACAAACAAAAATAGCAACATGAACTATCACTTCCTGGCGATAAGAGCTAGTTGAAATTTGTTAAAGAAAAACTATTTTAAACTAAATAGAAAGAATAAAGCTTTAATCTAAAAATTAATATTACAATAATTAAATAAAGAAGCAGGCAAATCTGAATTTTCATTTAAATCTCAAACAAAAACAAACCAAAGATAATTCTATAAATAAAATTAAAATAATAACACACCAAAAATAAAATCACAAAAACAATCTAAACTAAATCATCAGTCTACCCAAGAAGTGGATCCTGCCTCCTAAGTGTTCTTGGTGATGAAATATGAAGAACTTTCTACTCTTCCTTGATCCGAATAGTGACATTTTATTCAACCATAAATAATATTGAACTCATACAGAATTTTGCTATAGGAAGATCTGTATGCAGAAGTATTTTTTTGATATAAAAATCTGCTCTCCTCCTCCTTCTGGGCTAATATTACAAACTTATTTATAAACCATGGCTATAACTAATATCCAAAACTAATATGTAGAATAGTGAAAAAGAAAAAAAACTTATTTTGGCCTATGGCCAACAAAATACTGGTGTACATGCAATCTTGGCCGCAACAATAAACCAGAAAATGCTTCCTTGAGAAAACCACTTGTATCTTTCCCTTCCTTCATTTTTTGAAGATTTTGCCGCATGGAAACTTACTTGGGCCTATTCTAGACAAAACCCATGTCTTGGATTTTCTAGATTCATCCTCATTTGCTCACAAATTGAAACGCAAAACTGATTGTTGTAAAGTGGACACATATGAAAATTGGCTCAAACTAATTTTGATTTTTTCCAAACAACTGGCACTACATTATAGGCTCTCCTTAATTAGCTCTTTCAACTTCAATGTGACATAGCAATAACAATTGATCGATAGTTATACTTGTTGCAAATTATATTCTCCAAGGCATAAAATAATAATGCTTACTAATAAAGACAATCAATAATTATTTTCCATATTTTAATCTTAAAAAACTAAATTAAATATGTCTCATATATTGAATCATATGCAATGTAAAAATAATGAAATAATATGGAAATAGAAAGGAAATGGAATGTAGAAATGGTTAGGAAGGTGTATGAAAGGGTATAAAAGGTGGTATAGAATAGGACATAATTGGGTCTCATCATTCCCCCCAACTTAAGATATTGCATGTCCCGTGTAATCTTGTAATTTTTAGAGGGAACCTTGAATTTATAGAATTTGCCTTCTTCACTTTTAAATTTTATAGCTCATGTTTATTTCATTGCACTTTCCATTTTGCATCTTTGATTTTAACATTCATATCTGCAACATTGTATTTTCAATTTTTATAGCATTATATTTCTCAAATGCTAGATGTATAGGAGGCCTTTTGAAATTTTTCTTAATACACTTGAGCTTGGTTAGAATTGGTTAAATGGTAGCCAATGCAAATGATTAGAAAAGGAAAATAATAAGGGTCATACATGATGGAATGAAAAATATGAAGTAGGAAATGATGTATTTCAAGATGGGATAAACAAGGATATAGCATAATGAGTGAAAATATATGGAATAAACATGGTATACCTCTCCCCAACTGGAATGGTTGACCATCAGAGGGAAATAAGAAGAGGAAAGGTAGGTATGTTGCACATATGATCAATATAATAAGAAATATTAATAAAGTTTGGAGATAAAAAAATTAAAAATAAAATTGATTATTTTACCAACATCCACGTCTATGGATGCCAAGGTCTAGAAGCCAAAATATCACTACAACTATGAAGCTCAAACTAAGAAAGAACCACAAATGCAAATCGGAATGAATGTTGGAGAAAAGGTCACCAGCTGATAGAAGCAATATAGATCACACTGAAGGGAGCTTGATCCATTTTCTATAGCATCTCAACTTAATGTGTAGTACTTAGAATATGTGATCAAAATCATGGTGATCACCAGAAACTAAAGTACAACAACACAATGTGCAAAAAGAGATGCAAGAAACACTAAGAAAGAAACAACCAAAGAAGTAACTAGGTATCCTTGAAAAAAAAATGGTTAGCTCAACCGAATCAATGCATTTTTCATTATTTCGTTTCTTCTTCTTCTTCTTCCCTTTTTTTCTTTTTTTTTTCTCTCTTTTTTAATAAAAAAAATAATAATTTGATAATGATATGTGACCACTGGCAAGCTAGTTTTCAATCACTTACCACTTAATGGCACTGTAAAAATAGTTTTCACCACTAAGAGTTTATTTTTAGTTAATATCCACCAGAATCTAGTTTTTAGATATTAACTAGCCAACAACGCGTGAAGGTTTTCAATTTTGGATCTTTTATTGCTTTTTTTCTTTTTCTATTTCTATTTCTTTTTCATTTTTGAATAAGTGCATAGAATGACCAAAGGAAAAAATAATTCCTTCTATGGATGAAAAGAGTGATATCATCAAAAACCTGATTTATTTCCATCTCCTGACAAAAGGCACCATTGAAACTAGATTATATAGTGAACTCAAAATGATGACCAAGAATAACCTGAGTGGGAGAACCATTTTCCCACAAAACCAATCTTGATCCATGTATCTAAGGTCATTGATTATGGAATCTTCTTGTCAAACTTTAGAACATGCATTGGCACACTTGGCTAAAAGAATTACTGATAATGAGGACAATTCTCACAAGATATATTTCTCTATGATGACACCACATGAAGCTATGTTATCTTATATTGATAAGAATATGAAGTATCCATTGCATGAAATAACACAACTTCATTACCAAAGTCCAAGTGGTAGAGTAAAAAAATAATTATAGCCACCAATGTGTCCATAAAATTTGAGGTAGATAGAGACACCTCTTGAGGAAGTCATGTGATGATTTTAATACTCCCAAGATGCTTATGTATGTCTTCAAGTTTTCTCTAGATGTATAGCTCTATAGAAGAGTACTAAAAGATTCTGGAATCTCATAGACCAAATTAGAGACCACCATGCTCCATATAGCCAAGAAAAGCCAAGATAGAGTGTTACTTGACACTCACACAAAGAAATATTACCAATTGATATCATCTCTCCACAATAAGAGACCTGTAACCACATTCTCCAGACCAAGCACATCAAGTATAGTAAAAATAAATCATTCATTCAATAACTCTACCATTAAGTATGCAATTTATTTTTACAAATGATAGGTAGAGTTATTTATATGAAGAGATACTTAAATGGATAAATAATGAAAAATGCTTGTGTATATATAGTATCAAAGAAAATAAACACAAGAACACATACCTTGAATTGGTTGAGATCCCACATGTGGAGGTTTACCAAAAGCACCAATGGAATAATTAATGAAGCTTTATTTGAAATTATCCAATACCCACAGAATTGGAGGGATTTCCCCCCAACTTAACTTCATTCTACAAGGTCATAAGAGCATCAAGAAAATTTTAAGTAGGCAAATTTAAGAATATCTTTGAGTTTTAGCATTTCTATGGATTCCTTCTTGATGTCTCATGATCATTCAAACCATCCAAAGAATCAAGAAAGTGATTCAATGCCTAATATTTATGAATGATCATCTTAAGATACAACAACCAAGAATGACAAATATACAGATATTAATACCTTGGTTCTTGTTAAATTAATGAATCATCCATAGTGTATTTAGTCATCTCGAGATAATGTAAAGAATCAACAATGAAGAATAATGAACATCCATTTGCAACACATGTTATTTGGTCATTAATGCATTCAAATCCTTCAAGTTTTGTTCAATCAGCTAGACCCAAATCAATAAGTGTGTGAGGAATATGCATTTTTATCATAGGCCTCCCAAGATCTATATATTTGTATATTAAAACATTTTTAGAGAATAGATCTTGTAAGTTATCATTTTTTATCACACACAACTTTGGAATGATTATTAAATCAACTTGTAGTGCATGATTAATTCCAACACACATACATATCTTTTCAATGATAAAATCAAAATGTACAATTTCTTTATGTGTGTAAAATATCTCAAAAAGTTCTGATTCAAGAAGAAGATAAGAAGAACTAAATTGATAGTTTTATAATTGATCAATATGTTCTTTTAATTCTTCTATACAAAAATCACATCTTTTAGTCACATCATCATTTTCATGCACATGAAGAGAATTTAAAAGGATAATTGAAATGTCATCAGCATATGTTATTTGATCCACCTTATTATGTAATTTTTCATGAGGAGTTATAGTTTCCATTGGTGGATATGTTGGGGTGGATGGTGGGTGAAATGAATAGAATAAGGATAATGGAAAAGGTTGTATTGGATATAGAGTAGGTGGGTATGAGTAGGATGGGAATAATGGAGATGGTAGAATATAAGATGGATATATAGGTTGTTGTGAGAATGCATGATTATATTCATTCTGCACACCAAGTGGAAAATTATGTTTTGAAGAAACATGTTGTCTTTCTGATGCAATAGAGCAATCCATACCTTGATCTCTTTGATTTGGTGTTTGAAATTGCTCACCACTTACAAGGAAGAAATTTTCACTTACATCCTTAGCATGGTGAGGCTCACAATGATCTAGTACTTCATTCACCATGCGTTCTTTATTGTTTGTGCATATACATTTATCGCCTTGCCTGTAACAAATAGAACAACAAATGGTTAATATGTCCTTCTCAAAATCACATTGTTCTAAAAATTCACCAATTATATCCTTTTGTTCAGACATAGAAATAACAATTGGACATGCCTATGACAATGAAAGATCAAGATCATTTAAGTTGCATTCATTAGGTAGAGAGTGTGTTAAAACATCACCTTTGGTTGATGCAATTCCTCCACAAATTCTTGTTTTTAAATTTGATGTTGGACTACCTCAAAATGCATCATTTTAAACATTTTCTTGAAATTTCTCTTTCTTTACCAATTATTCAAAATAAAAAATGATAGCATAAATAATTGATCTAAATTCTATGACCAACTTTCAAACTCTAAAATAATGCAACTAAATGATTTACTACAATACAAACCTAAGTTATCAAACTGGCTAAGGTAAACACTTGATCAAACACTCCCAAAGGTGCATTGTTCCTAACTTGACTTACTATGATTTCACACCTTTAATACCTTTCCCTGGCAATGGCACCAAAATGTTGGGTGAAACTATGGTACAAATATTAATGATAAATGATAAGATTAAGAGCTAATTCATCTCACATTTAAATATTAATCCAGGGTCATAAACTTGTGAAAGGTATAGTGGCCATATACTCAAGGGATGAAGATAGAAAATCAAGTGGGGATGCATGTAACCAGAACATGTGGAAGGAAACCTATAATAAACCAAACAAAACTGGCGACAAGAACTGTCACTTCCTGGCGATAGGAGCTAGTCAAAATTTGTTAAAGAAAAACTATTTTAAACTAAATAGAAAGAATAGAATTTTAATCTACAAATTAATACTACAATAATTAAATAAAGAAGCACACAGATATGAATTTGCATCTAAATCTCAAACAAACATAAACTAAATATAATTCTAACACAAACCAAAGATAATTCTATGTATGAAATAAAATCAAAATAATAATACATCAAAAATAAAAACACACAAACAACCTAAACTAAATCACCAGTCATCCTAAGAACTGGATCCTGCCTCCTTAGTATTCCTGGTGATGAAATATGAACAACATTTTACTCTTCCTTGATTAGAATAGTGACATTTTATTCAACCATAAATAATATTGAACTCACATAGAATTCTGCTAGAAGAAGATCTATATGCAAAAGCATTTTTCTGATATAAAAATCTACTATAAATTTGCTCTCCTTCTCCTCCTAGGCTAATATTACAAAGTTATTTATAAACCATGGCTATAACTAATATCTAAAACTAATATGTAAAATAGTGTAAAAAAAAAAAAACTTATTTTGGCCTATGGCAAACAAAATATTGGTGTACATGTAATCTTGGCCACAACAATAAACCAGAAAATGTTGGCTTGATAAAACCACTTGTATCTTTCCCTTCCTTTAGTTTTTGAAGATTTTTCCGCGTGCAAACTTAATTGGGCCCATTTTGGACAAAATCCATGTCTTGGATTTTCTAGATTCGTCCTCATTTTCTCACAAATTGAAACACAAAATTGATTGTTGTAAAGTGGATGCATATGAAAAATGGCTCAAACTGATTTTGATTTCTTCCAAACAATTGGCACATACATTATAGTCTCTCCTTAATTAGCTCTTTCAACTTCAATGTGACATAGCAATAACAATTGATAGATAGATATACTTGTTGCAAATTATATTCTCCAAGGCATAAAATAATAATGCTTACTAATAAAGACAATCAATAATTATGTTCCATATTTTAATCTTAAAAATAAATTAAATATGTCTTATATATTGAATCATATGCAACATAAAAATGCTGAAATAATATAGAAATGTAAAGGAAACGGAATGTAGAAATGGTTAGGAAGGTGTATGAAAGGATATAAAAGGTGGTACAAAATAGGACATAATTGGGTCTCATCAAGTTCTATTTTTTGAGTGTATGGATTCATTACATGAGGTATTAATTTGTGATCAATTATCATTTAGGCATGAATAATTGGAAGTATCTAGAAGTATAAAGATGACTATTTAAGGAAGAGTTGAATGAGTTTGTAGGGTGCTAATTGAGTCGTTGATTGTATTGTTGGTTGGAAGTTGTTTAAATGCTAAGGATAATGTAAAAGTGCAAAGTTTTTAAAGTTAAAAGTAGAGGTGAATTAAATGAGGTTAAAAGGAAGGAAATAGAGAGGAATGAATCAACTAGTCAAGAGACTAGAGAAAAGAGATCAGAAGGAGACTAGGCAAAAAGGATATCAAACTAAGCAAGGTAGTGCTATAGCTAATAGATCATTTTTATTATTACTTTCTTGTCATTGTAGTATAAAAATATCTTAACTGAGTGGACCTAACAAGTCTATGAAATCATACATGGTAACATCATTTAGTAGTCTTTATAAGCTCTTTAGAGAAAGTCACTCTTTAGATGAGATCAAGGAATGGTAAGGTCTAGATGATCTTTGTTACAAGATAGGGTTGTCATTACACCAAAAGGTTAACCTATCAATTCCTGATACAACCACTAGACTTATAGAATATATAAGGAAGTTAATTAATGACATGAATCTTAAAGAGGAACATTAGAATTTTGTCTAACAATCCCCTCCTTGATGTTACTTGAGGAGATTCAAATTGGTGACCAAGCTTTGACACCACTAGTTATAATCTAGGGTTGTCATAGCACCAAAATATTGACTTCTTAATGCTCAATGCAACCACTAGATGTATTGAAGATGAGGTGGTTGAGCCATGTCACAAATCTCAAATGGGAATGTTGGATCCTTAAATGTCATGAATCTTAAATTTTCTAACAAGGTCACATTAACAATGTGTATGTAAACCTTTAACAAGATTGGCTCCTAGCAAAGCTCACTTCAAAAGAGTGAACATTTTGGGTTGTTAGTTGTAGGTGGTTTTTCCCATTAAAGGGTTTCCAAATTAAAAATATTCATGTCAAATATCTAAATGTTGTTGTGTTGCTAGTTGCTTTTCATGCTATTTTTAGTTTACTTTCATTTCTCTTATTAGAGTTAGAGTTCTCGAACCCTTATCATCCCTTTTGTCTCACCCCATTGAGTGTTCCCTTCATGAGTTATATTGATTCATTTAGAGGTATTTTTGTTATTCTAGGTGTATGGGAATAAATTCATTCAAAAATATTTATGATCAAGTCTTTTGAACAAATTCAAACCACTTTGTACCAAAGTTCAAAAGAGTTCAAACTAGTTTCGTTGATGGTTTTTGGACTAACGCCAATTTTGTAGGTAGGACATACCAAATGAGTTATGAGTTGTATCTAAACCAATTCAAACCACTTTGCTCCAAGGTTTGAAGAAATTCAAATAAGTTCCAATATTGAAAAATAGTGTAGAGAAGTAAGATCAATGATTAATGGGATAGCTACATTTAAAATATGAAAAGTTACATCCTAATAGTGATGAAAAAATCATCTCTGAATCAGTACCACTGAGTATGGATGATGAGTTGGAAACACAAGTGAAAAGGCCAAATATTCTAAAGAAAGCTAAATCAAAATTGAAAGAGGGATATTAATTATGCTTGGGACAATATTCTCCATGATCATATAATGAAAGGACATTATAATTTATTAAAACATGTATTCTATGCTAGGATTATCTTGCCATTATGGCCTAAGTATTTAGTAGTACTTTTTAGGTATGCAAACCATTTTAAAACCCATTTTGAGCTTATTTTTATTCTAGTCTTTAAAATTGAAGGTAAAGTGATGGACAAAGAAAAGGAAGTATTTCTGGTTTTCAACTACTTCTAGGTAAGGATTGAAAGCTTTTCTTTATGTTCTTTTTATGTAAGTTTTAGTCAAGAAGAAAGAACTTGGGGAGTATTGTCATTGTTGTAAGTATGTAGTCTGTTATTCATTTTTTGGGAATACTTCTAGTCTAGAATGTCAATGACCTATAATTTCTAATAAAAATGTAACGGGGGTCGAAATGGATTGCAAGATAAGTTTTTGGAACAAGTAGAGATTAAGGGATGTCTTGAAACCTTGATAAGTGGGCTACTTGAAGCTACTACCTTTTCTCACACCTTTTCAAACCTAGACTTACTCCATTATTGTCTTAGCCATTACGTTATCACACTACAACTTTTTGGATCAAATTGTGATGACAATTTGTCACGATAGTGTAATTTGTGGTGATTTTCATATTTTTATTTCTTTTGCAATTGTCCCTAATGTTATTACAATACCAACATTAGCATCATAATTACAATGCCCAAGTGAGTATAAACAAAATTTAAAAAATTTAAAAATGACATAAATCATTCCCCATTTTTTTATTGTGGTGGAAAGTCGTGCATGATGTTAGAATCTGATAAGATTAATAACCCAGAAAACTAGTGCAAAGAGTAAATATCTAAACTATGAATGCAAATGATACAAAATCAAAATAGCATCATAGAGTTAGTCTCCAAGAGAGTAATGCAAATGCTAGAAGCAAAATAGCATTAAGAGGATGCAAAAACAAGAGATACAAATACAAGCCAGGTAGCATGCTTATATAGGCTAGGAAGAGGGAGGAGGTGGCAACACCAACCAATAAGGAGCAACCATCTATTGGATTAAAGATAGAAAAGTATCTTCCCAAGATAGCTAATTGATGCTCACATGTAGGAAGGTGACACCTCACAACCATTCACCTAATAAGACATGCTTTATTAACCTAAGCGAGATTATTAAAAGTGTAGGAAAAACCTATCAAAATAGGAAAAATAAAAAACTACACTAACACCCCCCCATAAGCGAAGCTTAGGTGGATGTAGAAATGGGTCCTGGCAAGTCAAGCCTGATGAGGTACACATGTACATAAAATTCCTCCAAAAGAGAGAGAAAAGAGACTCCCCAAAGAAAATTAGGACTCCAAGTGAGAGGAAGAGGCCCCCCAAAAGATGAAGCATCCTGCACCTCCAGCAAAGCTTGCAAATTTTGTCCGGTTGATCCACTTACATCGAACAAGTTTTCTTCCCTTAGGAAAAGGGACAAGATCCCTAGTGTGGTTCCTCATCAAGGAACTATACTCTTCCTGCATAGCTATATCCCACTCAAAAATACCAAAAGCCTCATAAAAGGACTATGGATTTGAGGCAATAGCAATGAAGATATGTAGAGCATCTTGGAATTGTAAATGAGTCTGCTTGGTGTCTGCTGGATCCCCAACCCAATCACCTACAAACTGCAAGGTCTATCTAGCCCAAAGTGGACCAGAAGATGGAGAATCTAGAAGAGAATCATCAACCTATGAATGATGATTAGGAGAGGAAGGAGGTGAGTCCTTTGAATCACTCTCTACATCAAAAGTGGAGGTAGAAGACTGCTCAATTGAATCTGACCCATCAAAAGATCTATCATGTATTCCAAGTGACACCAATGTCAAAGTAGAAGGCAACTCTATGACCATGCTTTGTTGGTTAAGCTGATGAAAGTTAAGATGGCCAAACCGCTCGTGCCATAATCTACTCACATCATTAAAGTGAGTGAGAAAAATAATCAAAGGAGGATCAGGAACAAAGTGAGAAAACATATAGAGTCATGACTGATGATTTGCTCTCCCAACTGCAACTGTAGAATCATTGTGCAACTCACGTATCTCCACTGAATTGGGAGTGAACTCAACTCACTTGCCTAAACCTATGTGAGTGATATGGTGTACCAATAGGAGATTAGTTGACAATGAGGGTACATAAGGAACATCATGGAATGTGCAATCCGCCACATCAACAGACCCTCTCCCACACACCTCAACAAGAGTGTTATCACCCATCAAAATAGAAGGCATAGTACATGGCTCCAAGGATGCAAGTTCTTCCTTAGATGAAGCCATGTGGTGTGAAGCACCCGAATCAAGAACCCAAGTGGATGGTGAGGAAGCAACTGCAAAAATGGCCTTGCCCTTTTCTTTCCCCTTGCTATTTTCTTTTTCTTTGTTGGACCCTTCATTAGAACTTTGTTTGATAGACTTAGGAACATTGATGTTATTCTTCTCAAGAATGTATGTTAAGTGATCAAGTTGTTTCTGAAAACATTTATGTTCATCATGACTAGGTCTTTTACAATAGGCACATTTGACCTTTTCTTTCTTAGGCTTATCACCCTTGGAAGATGGTGTATCAATAGTTGCTTTTGAAGAAACTAGCATCTGATTTTTCTTCTCCTCACTATTCTTTTGTTTCTTGTCCTTACTATTGTTGTTACTACTTTGTCCTTGTTGTTCTTTTGTGCCTTGGTTGGCAGCCAAGGCATGTGACTTAGAGGACTTAAGAATGCCCATCCAGATTAGCTTGTCTTGTTCTCGAGTGAGATTGATAGAAAAATCATCTAGAGATGGCATGGTGAATTGAGTACCAAGTGCACCCTTAGTAGCATAGAAGGTAGAGACAAACACAGAATATTCTAAACTTAGCTTAGAGAGAATACTGAGAATCAGTTGTTCATCTTTCTTTTCAATTCCACATTGTTTTAACTGCACCCTTAGTGATTTCAATTTGGTGAAGAAATCTTGGATTGTGTTGAAATCGCCTAGACTCAAACTTATTAATTCATTTTCCAACATATGACCCCTCATTGAATCTTGTGTGCCAAATAGTGTTTCTAGCTTTGTCCATACTTCATTTGGTGTATCCAAAGACTCAATACGAAATAGAAAGTAAGGAGAAACAGACAAACACAATGTTCCAAATGCCTCATCACATTTTTTTAACCACTTAGGCTTATCTTCATCTTTAGCAGGTTTAGTTTCAAGTCCCATAGTTATCCTATTTAATCCAGCTTTCCTTAAGTGAATTGTCATGCATGATTTCCACTGAAAGTATTTGTATGGAGTTAGGATGGGCATATTTATTTGATCCATGATGAAGAAATGCAGAGAAGAAATGCTAGAAAGAAGAGAACCCAGTCATGACAATGCCCCCCCCCCCCCTTTTTACTCAATCAAAGAACCCCCCTCCAAAGAAATATGATTTGGCACTTTATTCTAGTGTGTTTACAACTACCATTAGAAAGAAATACTTAGTGGTCTTGACTTTAATGCATTACAAACCCTCATGAAGAGCATATGCTCGAAGTGAATCTTGGGCACAATAATCATTGAAACAAATAGCACCACTGCGATCTACTCAAAAAATCATGCACTTTCAAAAAAAAGAATCACCTTGATACGAGGTTGTATGAGAAAGTTATGATCCTCCGAAGTTTCCAAAATGAGAACTGTGCACAGTCACAGCTAAGAATCTTCAATTTCTAAAGAATTCATGCATGAAAATCAAAAAACAACTCCACTAGTGGATAGAGCACAAAAAAATAGCCAAGTTCATAACAAGAATCATCAAAATCGGAGTCTATATGAGCAAGAATGAGACATTTGAAAACTGTGTTCAAATCTGCGATTGCCAATGGAGAGGGGTATGGCTGTAGCTTTGCATGCTCGATATTGCAAAATATATAGCTTGCATGCAAAATCTAAAAGATACCCAGATGGTTTTTCGAGGCTGCAAACAAAACCCAGAAAGCATTTTTCTTGCTGATGTACAAAAGATGTTTCTGTAGTGTAAATCAGATGCCTTTAACAGTAAAAAATGGCTCCAAAAATTAAAAAATGACTCTAGCAACCAGAATATGACATGCAAATGCTGGATCAGCTTCCTAAGTCCATTAATGGCATGCTGGAACCTGTAAAACTGATTGAAAACTCCAAATATGCAAGTTGGTTGTCAAATTTGAGATTGAAACCCCAGAGGAAAACCGTTTTTGTCAAAACTTTTTTGATTCTTAGGATCATCCAAAGATGCAAGAGAAGAGCATACTTCATTTTTCAAAAAATTACAATAAAATTTATTTCCCCCCCCCCCCCCCCCCCCGAATCTCTCAAATAAGGAAACTAAAATCTACTCTTGCACATAGAAAAGCTCTGATACCATGTTAGAATCTGATAAGATTAATAACCCAGAAAAACTAGTGCAAAGAGTAAATATCTAAACTATGAATGAAAATGATACAAAATCAAAATAGCATCATAGAGTTAGTCTCCAAGAGAGTAATGCAAATGCTGGAAGCAAAATAGCATTAAGAGGATGCAAAAACAAGAGATACAAATACAAGCTAGGTAGCATGCTTATATAGGCTAGGAAGAGGGAGGAGGTGGCAACACCAACCAATAAGGAGCAACCATCTATCGGACTAAAGATAGCAAAGTATCTTCCCAAGATAGCTAATTGATGCTCACATGTAGGAAGGTGACACCTCACAACCATTCACCTAATAAGACATGCTTTATTAACCTAAGCGAGATTATTAAAAGTGTAGGAAAAACCTATCAAAATAGGAAAAATAAAAAATTACACTAACACATGAAAGAGGGGTGAGAGCTCTGAACATTGTTGTGCCCTTGTCATTGGTGCATTTTTTTGCTATGATCTATGTATTTCATTGTTGTGCCCTTGCTCTATGATTTAGCTATCGTATATCTCTTCATCTCATTGTCATTCCCTTTCTCTATGATTTGGTTGTCATTCCCTTGTAATCTCTTCATTTTGTTGTTTTTCCCTTGCTGTACAATTTCATTATCATGCCCTTTCTCTATGATTTTGTTGCCATGTCATGCCCTTGTGATCTTCATGCCCTTGCTCTATGATTTCATTGTCGTGTCATACCTTTGCTCTATTATTTCATTCTCATACCCTAGCTCTAAGATTTTCTTCAAGGGAGATATGTAAATGTTCATGTCTTTTCTTTCTAAACAGGTATCTCTTTGTATTCCCTTCTAAACATGTATATTTAGAGATATTTTTAAAGGTTCTTATTACATCTTAGCACAATAGAAAAAATGATCCACTTGCATAAATGTTCTAGAATCCAAATAATTAAACAATAAGACTCACTCAACCCATGCTAAGTGACTTACCTTAAGATCTTCTACAAAAATAATGCAGGCCAAGAAAAATGGGTAGAGTTCACAAGAAATTTTACAAAAACATATCATAGAAGATATTTTTAGAAAGAAGCTAGCCATAACCTAGTTAAATGGGTCTAGTTTCTAATTAGCTAGGTTGATTACAAATTCCTATAGAAATGTCGTTAGATTAGGTACAATAAGATGAACAATTAGCCATTCCTAGCTAGAAGGATCAAATATAGTTTTCCTAGGTGATAAAAGTGCATACACAAGGAATTGAAGAATTTCTTCAATGAAGATTTGAGTGTAAGGAGTTGAAGAGGCAAGTTATGCTTCTATGTAAATGTCATAATCACAAGATTCATTCTCTTGTAGAAGCCTTTGCCATAATGACATTACCTCTAAACCATGCATAGGATGTTGAAGTGGTTCCCAACCTTGAAATACTCTTATAAGCATTTGATACTTGGGATCATTGTAGGGAGACTATGCCAATACTTGAAACGCCCTTATAAGCATTTGATATTTGGACTATAAATTCTCAAAGAAACTTGCTTGTGATTCCAATGTCATAGTACCTACTATAAAACTTTCTTGGAGTTTATCCAGTGGCTCCCATAATATCCTCTATGTTGTCTAGATATTTTTTTTTTCATGTAGTCTTGTTTTGAAGCCGCACCTTACCCTTCTCTTTCTAAAGCTACTCTTCTCATTCGCTCTTGTGCCTTAAGTTTTGATTATCAAACTTCTAAATATCTACCTCCACCTTATCTAAAATCAACTTTAGATTGTGTTCTAACTTTGGCATAAGTGTTTGAGCATTGATAGATTTCACTTCATCATTCAATTTTTAAAGATTGGTCAACACCCTCACTTACAGACCTCTCATGTCAAGCACTTTCTACACTATTTCAAGACCATGTTCTTTCTTCTGAGCTAAAAATTCTTTAGGTGCATTTTCTTGTAAACCATTAATTTTGTTGAACAATTGTAAACTTTTAGAACGTGCATTTTTTTTTCATATATGTATGTGTATATAACAATGAATAATAATAATGTTTTCATGTATGTCAAAATATTAACTAACATTATCATTGGATCATATAGTAATGAAGTAATCAACCCAACTAATCAGCAACTAGACCAATTTAACTAGTGTTTCCAATGTCATAGTACCTACTACAACACTTTCTTGGATTCTATCAAGTGACTCCCATAATATTCTCTATGTTTTCCAGCTCTCGTTTCTGCTATGCAGTCTCTTTCTAAAGCCACTCTTTCTCCTACTCTTTCTAAAGCCGCTTCCTCTCCTTTTCTTGTGTGCCTAAAATTTTGATATCAAACTTCTAAATATCTACCTCTACCTTATCTAAAATCAACTTCAGAGTGTGTTGTAACTCTAGCATAGGTGTTTTGGTCATTGATAGCTTTCATTTCAGCATTCAAGTTTTCAAGATTGGTCAACACCCTCACTTGCAAACCTCTCATGTCAAGCACTTCCTATATTGTTTTAACACCATGTTCTTGCTTCTGAGAAAATATTTCATCAAGTGTATTATCTTCTAAAAAAATAATTTTGTTTAACAATCATAAACTCTTAAAAAGTGCATTGCTATTTTCATATATGTATGTATATATATGTATGTATGTAAGTATGTATGTATGTATGTATGTATGTATGTATGTATGTATGCATGTATGTATGTATGTATGCATGTATATGAATGTATATATATATTTATGCATATATATATATATGTATCTATATATGTATGTATGTATGTATGTGCGTATGTGTCACTACAACATTTAGGGTCAAATTGCAATGGTAATTTTTGATGACAGTGTAATTTATGGTCATTTTCTTTTTTTTTGCAACTATCCCTAATGCCATCAAAATATTGATGTTAACATCATAATTGTGATGCCCTTGCGAGCATAAAATAAATAGCATTGAAACATGATAATCATTTTCCATTTTTTATTTATTTTTAAGAGTTGCATGGGAAAGATGAGGAGAGATTTGAATGAGGGTGGAGAGATGTGAACGTTTTCATGGCCATTGTCATCGGTGCATTTAGTTTTTGTGCCCTTGTGATCTCTACATTTCATTT
The DNA here is from genome assembly GCA_028749045.1 of Cupressus sempervirens. NCBI lineage: Eukaryota > Viridiplantae > Streptophyta > Pinopsida > Cupressales > Cupressaceae > Cupressus > Cupressus sempervirens. The sequence continues at coordinate 837,005,389 of CM053786.1, read as the reverse complement.
TTGTACCTTTTCTTTGCAATTTCATTTTCATGTCATGCCCTTTCTCTACGATTTCATTTTCATGTCATACCCTTGCTCTACAATTTCATTGTTTTATCATGCCCTTGTGATCTATGTGCCCTTTCTCTTTGATTTTATTCAACGGAGAGAAGAGAAATGTATGTAAATGTTTTTTTAATTTTCCTTGTAAACATGTATGTCTTTATATTTCCTTCTAAAAATCATCTCTTTATATATTTAGAGAGATCTCTTTCAAGGTGCATATTATATATATGATCTAGCTGCATACATATTCTAGTATCCAAATAATAAAACAATAAAACTAACTCAACCTCTGCTAAGTGACTTAACTCAAGATACTTTATAATAAAAATGCAGACCACAAAAAAATGGGTAGAGTTTGTAAGAAATTTTCCAAAAAATGTATCATAGCAGATATTTTTAGAAATAAACAAGTCATAACCTAGTTAAATTGGTCTATTTGTTGATTAATGGAGTTGATTAAAAATTCCTATAGAACTATCATCAAATTAGGTAAAATAAAACAAATAATCAACTTTAGCAAAAATGATCTAGTTGCATACATATTCCAAAAATCCAAATAATAAAACAATAAAAATTACTTGACCTAAGTGATTTACTTCAAGATATTACACAAAAATAATGAAAACCATAAAAAATGGGCAAAGATCACAAGAAATTTTACAAAAACATATCATTGTAGATATTTTTAGAAAGAAACAAGCCATAACCCCAATTAAATTTGTCTAGTTGCTGATTATCTAGGTTGATTACAAATCCTTGTAGAATTTTCATCAGTTTAGGTACAATAAAATGAAAAGTCAGCTTTATCAAAAATGATCTAGCTACATGAATATTCTAGAATCTAAATAATAAAACAATAAAACTCACTCAACCCATGCTAAGTGACTTACCACAAGATCCCACAAAAAAATAATACAGACCATGAAAAGTGGCTAGACTTCATAAGAAATTTTACAAAAACATATCATAGCATATATTTTTAGAAAGAAACAAGCCATTATTTATCTCATTTTGGTTTTGACATATGAGTGACAATATACTTAAAGTCATTACTTAATAGTTCATAGTGCATGTTGAGTAAGTAGTGTATGCTAAGAATAAGTTGTTAGATAATGTATGTCAAGCAAGATATATAGTATGTGTTGAGCATTGCTATGTGCCAAGAAGATAGTTAGTGTTGAGTCACTCTAGTGATGAGCAAGTTAATATATGTCGAGTGATTTATATGCTGAGGGAATAGTGGATGCCAAGTCATTCAAAGGTTGTTTTACAATATTGAAGATATAGTGGATGTCGAGCATCAGAGACTTCAAGTGCCAAATAAATAGTTTTGGACATAGATTTTTGTAATGACACAAACTCCAATGTACAATAGTTTTGGGCCAACTTAAGGATTATTTTGTGATTCTAGATGATAAGCATGAATCTATATTGAGGATCCCTATGCAGTACATGCAACCAATTAGATTGAGGGATGTTCTAAGTAGAAAAATGGGTGAATCACAATTGTTGATTTCTACCTAACCTTAGGTCACCCAGGTCTTCTTAAGGAAGGAAAACCCTAGAGAATTCAAGGAGCAAAGAGAGACGTTTGCATGTGTAGAAAAAGAAATCATGGTGACTAAGGAGTTGTGATTGAGATATGAATTGTAGAATTAGTTAGAGAGAATAGAGGAAAGTAGAGAGAGGATAGAAGTGATATATCTAATCAGAGAGGATCAAGTATACAACAATAAAGAGAAGATGTGTTATCTAACAGAGAGGTGCTAAATGAAGGATCAAGGCTAAAACATTCTAAAAGGTGAATCGGTAAAATTTCTTAATTGAGTAGTCCTAATAGACTTTTGTAGATCCTTTAACAATGTGCTTACTTTATTGTAAGTTGAAGTTCTTTAACCAAGCACAATTCTAATAGGGTGTTAAAATCCTTTAACAGGGTAAGATCTAACAATCTTTGTAAGCCTTTAATAGGTTAGACCTTTCACAAGGTAGATCATAGTGTATGATCAAACATTGTAACCTTCATTGGATACACTTTACAACTATAGTAGTGAAGATTTGTGGGTGTCGTCCCTACCCCAATTTTACCTTCTCATTGGAGGGTTTTTGGGTAACCAAATATCTTGTGTTCATATGTGTGAAAATTTTTTTTTATATGCTATGGATGCATATGCTTAGTTTGGTATTTCAATTTACATACAAATTGTGAGATGGATGCATGGTGAATGTTTTAATGGATAAATTTTTTGAAGCACCGATTCACTTCCCCCTCCCCCTCTTAGAGTTTACTTTCCATATTTTATTTCAAAAAATTGGTATTAGAGCCTTGTTCTTTGGAAAGAAAATATTTCCAAATTTGAGGAAAGATCTTGAAGACGGAAGTCTACAAGTTAGGAGAAGTCATTGAAAACCAAAATATTGAAATCCATGTTACCCTATATCAACTGAATTAAGCAAGAGATGAGTTGAAGTGCTCATTAAAGAGAGTGAAAGAGATATCTATTGAGGAGAATGAAACACATTATCAAGAGGAAGACACTATTTAATTTCTTGTAGATGAAAACTCAAGTGAATTTGATGTAGCAGTTATAGATTTGATGGAAAAGAATGGTGTCATAATTGAAGAGGTCAAAAATATTAAGATAGAACAAGAAGTCCAATCAGTATTCCTATGTGAGATGACCAAGAAGAAAAAGGAAGTCAAGGAAGATGAAATCATGATTGAAGATGATAAAAGGATATTGACTAATAGGCTAGAAGAAAAGGCATCAAAGCTACATAGGATTGCTAGCATGCAACTAGAAACAATGAATCAAGTGATGATTTTCAATCATGAATTGAATGGTAAGGATATTGAGATCACAACCCTGAAGTTAGAGAATGAAGAAATAAGAAATGATCTAAGAAGAGAAAAAGAATTTGTTGAAAGTTTCAATAGACCAAGTGAAGCCATCAAGTACTTTAAGAAAATAATGAGATCTCCTAGATCTAACAATGATACTACTAGATTGGGTTGCATTAGTACTAAGGAAGGAGAATCATCTAAAAATGGTGAAAAAAGAAGCAACAAAGGTAAGAACTACCAACCCACTTGTCATATAATTGTGGAAAGTTAGGTCATACAACGAATTCTTGCAAGACCAACAATGCAAATCAGAACCCTAAGAAGAAATTTATGGGTTACTTTAATAAGTGCAACAAGAAAGGAAATTAGGCACATGAATGTAGGACCAAGACTACAAGCATGCAAATATTTGATGGATATTTCCATAAGTGTCAGAAGTATGGACATAAAGAAAATGAATGTAGATCCAATGCCAAATGGACATCAAACAAGTAGACAAAGGTGCAATACAATGGAAATTTTGCAATTGGGATTATAGTACAAAGTATAGTTATCACTATTGTCAAGAGTATGGACATGTTGCTAAGAATTGTATTAGAACACATTTTAGTAGTCACTACATAAGATGGTTGAGTCAAACGACATGTTTTAGTTGTTTGAAGATTGGTCACATTAGTAGGAATTGTCCAACAAGGTGAAAAGCACCAAGCAGTGAATTCAACAAAGGCAAAGAGAAGATTGATGTTGAGAAAGTTGAAGTGCAAATGAAAAAAACATGGAAGAAAAAGGAAGATTGCAGCACATCAAGTTTAGATGAGGTCACTTCATCCAATGGATCAGGTGATCACATCACCCCCAACTAGGCAATCAAAAGGTATGTGGGACTAATATTTCAATGATATATTTTTCAATGGGTCCAAAAATTTAAGTTTTGAAAAGATTATATATTCATGAAATAAGATGCAATTTATTGGTTAGAACCTGGAAGAAATCTATAAGCTTTTTTAGTTTTCATTTTGTTGTCATGCATGAAAAGTTTTGTAGTTGTTGTCAAGTGAAAATGAAATTGCAGTTGATGCTAAGATATTAAAGGTGATATTATTGGTTGAACTCGCTATAGTTTCTGAGCATAAAAGAAATCATGTATAAGCTAAGTGAGTTGAAATTGCTATGATAGTCAAGCATATAGTTGTATAAGAACATAGCATTTATTACCAAGTTTTAAGGGTTATATGGTCAATTTTTGACTCATTTGCATTAATTCAAGATTAAAGAAAGCATAAAGAGAATAAGGTGATTTGAGGTGAAGGATTCAAGAATTTTTGAACTAGATTCATCTACTATTCATCACCAATCATCATATTCATAAGGTATTTATCATGTGCCAAGTTATGTTGTTTGAATTATCGCAAACCCTAGTTAATTGAAATGGGGTCTAGTTCTTCTACTACTATTAGGAAGGAAGGAAAAGAGGTTTTGAATGTTTAATTAATAAGCAATGAGATTAAAGAACCACCCTTCCAAGTTATTTCCAAGATTTTATACAAGGGAGATCAAACTGGTGTGTTATCGATGATACCACCACAAGTTTTGATGATATAAGATGTTGTTATACTTGTAAGTTTGGAAGTATTGGAGACACGGAAATAAAATATTTGTATGCAAAACTATGTTTTGATGGAGTGTTGAAGGAGGAAAAAAATTATTGAGAGAAAAGAGTTAACCCGTGCACTAGATTTTCCAAATGTATTCAAAATAGAATTGATTAGGATAGTACTAAGAAGAATACATGAACACTCTTTATAGTTGGAAAATGGTCCTACCAAGATCACAAAAAGGATCATTGAATGAGTAACAAGGTATCCTACCCTTGATATAACTAAGACCATGTGAAGTGATGCTAAGGAGGTAATTGAGAAGAACACAAGGGTTGTATGGAACAAAAGAGGGATGACAATAGACACAATTTTAGATCCCCTAATTGCATTTGTAGTGAGAATAATTGCTCACAAGTTATTTCAATCTAGTAGATTGAACAATGTTTCTTTTATGGATGTGCATTTAGACTACAAGATAGTGAAGAAGGATCACTCTTATGACTTTGTTGGGTTAGAACTCCAATAGTTATCAGAAAAATTGGGAGCCATAAGAAAGACAAAGAGTGCACAATGCAAATTTGGTTCATTACTAGTTTACTTTTTTTATATGTAAAGAACACATTTCCTTCATTTGGAAAAGTTGCTTAGAAGACCAACAAGTCAATTTTAGTTCAAATTGGAGATTTCATAGAGAAACTTGGGGACAACTTTGAGTCAATCATGATAAGCTATATTAAAGACTTTAAGAAGTCTATGAAGAAAAGAGTAAGGATACGAGTGTCACTAGTAGAGAAATATAATGATGATGTTTTTTTTCTAGTGGATGTTAATTATGCATATGTATAAGAATTTGTTCTTAGGGTTACATGGCTCAAGCCATTGCCCTATGAAATCAATGTGGATGAGGCATCAATAGCCATCATAGCTTTACTTGCAAAGGAAGTAGACAAGAGGGAAACCTCATTTGGAAATTATGAGGAAGTGAAATCAAGAATTACCATAGATTTGAAGACAACTTCTATGGTGAGAAAGAACAACAAAATTGTGAAGAAGCTAAAGGAAAGATTTGGTGAAAGGGGGGAAAGGGAAGATGAAGATGATGATGATGATGATGATGAAGATGAGAAGCCATCTCAAGCTCCTCTTGTACTAACACATGGTCAAGGAGAGGACCAAGAAGGAGAAGAAGTGGAACATGATGAAGGTGTTGAGGAAGAAGAAGCCAATGAAGCACATAAATCTACAAAAAAGAAGAAAAGAAAAACCAAGGAGCCTGTAGTGAGGAAACCAAAGAAGGTTGTGAAGTCTACACAATAAAAGACAACAATACCTATTACCAGGGATAGCACAAGGGCAACTGCAAACAAGACATAGAAATCTAACAAACCAAAAGGAAAAAGAATTACTACTACTACAAAGCAGAGTCAACAAGATTAACCAAAGAGGAGGAAATATATAGATCCAAATGAATTAGATGGGGAGAGGACTAAATCAAATTACAATAGTTAGTTCCAAGTTGTAAGCCACAATCCCTCTTCTAATTTAGACAACTTGTGTGATAATATTAAGAACAATGCAAATTTGTCAGGGTTGATACATGTTGAGTTTGAAAAACTTGGAAAGGTAAAAATGAAAAAGGTTGAGGAATCTATATACAAGATGATGGCCATATTCAAGAATACTCCTATTGAGCTTGCCAACTTTCTACCCAAAAGTCCATATGATAGAGTTGAAAAAAGATGGCAACACAATTTAACTACTAAAAGGAATATAAGGGAGACTACTCTACCAAGAGTAATACCATAATTGGATAAGTCATATATGACTAAGTCCATTAACAAATAAAAGGGTATTTTTGTACCCAAATACAAAGGTTTCAACATTTTGTAGAATAATATTGAGGAAGTCGTCAAACAAAGCACCCAAATATGGAAAGTTATCTATGGGTTGCAAATAGAGAAGGAAATTGAGCAAGCACCTGAGGAGGTAGGTGAGGACAAAGATAAACAAGAAGTAGTATATATTACCAAGGGTGGATGGACATGGGGGAGATATCAAAAAGGAAGCAAATGTAGAGGCTATAACTGAAGAAGAGAAAAAATAAGATTAGAATGTATGTGAGGTGCATATGCCAAGTGCTAGTCCCCCTCATGTGAAACTAGCAAGTCAACAATAAAGATAAAGGATGTTTTTGATAACACAGTGTTGAACATCAATCCTTTGATAGGGGATGATTTGAAAAGGATACAATAGGATTCTAATTTAGGTACTAAACTATGCACTAATTATGTACAAATTAGTATAGATGAAATTTCCAAAGCTTTAGTAGGGGAGACACAAAAAATTCAAACATCTAGTGTACCTCTTACATCTACAAAGATAAGAGGTCCAAAATCATAACATGGTGTCACCACTGACACTAATGTTTCAATGCCCATTGTGGTATATTGAAGAAAGGAAATAGTGACATCAAATGTCAATACATTGGTTCAAAATGCTTTAGTGCAAGTAGTAAATAGTTGAGTAGGATGGGACACAATTCCATATAGAGTAGGAAGGTAGTCCTACACCTAACTCATAGATACAAGGTGAAGAAGACCAAAGAGAGAAGGAGAAGGATAGAACTAAAGTGTCAGTTTTGATTATGAAACTAGAGGAATAGATAGAAATTGAGACATTGGTTACTCTACCAATCTCTACATCTCCTATTCCTAGTCAAAATCTTCATAGACCAAGTGTAGATGCTATACTATTGCAATCATCTAGGCCTAGTCCTGATGCATCTAAGGTTGAAGAAGGCACATATTATGAAGATGTCAACTTAGATGAGGTGATTGAACTTCTAAATTTTGATCTAGCAACAATTACCATAGAATAAATGAGCATATTGCATAAAGCTCTAAAAAGAAACAATAATCAAGAGTTACTCTCAAAGGATCACAAGAAAAGACAAGTGCTATATGACATCAAAGAAATATTTCTTGATGCATTTAGCCTCCCAGCACTTAATGAGGATAAACCTATTATTGAGAGAGTAGTGAATATGGTTGACAAGATTAGTGATGTAGACTTGGATACAAAAACTAAACTTTTAGAATGCTCTAAGAAGAGATTTGAAACAATGGTTGATGAAAATATTTCTAGTGTTATTGCACTAAGATAGGTTAACTAAGCAACCAAGATGGAATATTTGAAAAAGGTGTTAGAGAATATATTTTCTGTATACATAAAGCTTTGTGATGTTAATTTGTTTACACAAAAAGCACAGAGGACTATTGACTAGGTGTAGGAGATTTAAAGACAATAGGTAATATTCTTAAGTTATCTCCTTGTCATAGTTAGACTCATTTTCAATGATTATAATTTACTCAAGGTTAGCTAGCTATAGTACAAGCACAATATGCAAATACTAGGGCTACCTTGATAATTATTCAAGCCATGTTGACACCACACATGCAGGTGTTGCACAAGGAACTATCCTTTGCTAAAACACTGATGAAGAAAGATTCTCATGTTTCCACTCATGAGGACCTAGTAGACCTTGCTAATGATCTAGATGTTCAAATCCAATCTCTACAGGTAGCATAAAAAAATTTGGATGCAACACTCAAGATTATACTAGAGGTCCATTATTTGTTTTTGGAAAAATACACTATTATGTACCACTCATGACATAAGTGTAAGAAAAGGGGGATATTGGATAAAAGGGAGATATTGAAGAACATGAGAGATTACAAAAAGGGGGAGTAAAAGTAGAAACATAGTAAGCCAATAGTTGAAGAAAATTTACTCAATTAGAGAATATCAAATTTAGATTCAGCATAGAATAATCAACTTAGGGTGAGTTATGAAGTTTTGAGGTATGACTGATAAGTCATTAGTTTGCAAAATTTTGATATTTTGAAATTTTGTAATGTGAGACAAGTAAAAAATATAGATTATCTGAGTTATAGCATGAATTTTGATGATACTATATTGGGAGAGTATCTTAAGCATTGGAGAGCATTGATATATTGCATTCATTACTACATTTGTCATTGATGTCAACATAATAGTAATTCTCTTAGGACTAGAAAAATAATATTTAGTAATCTTAAGATGCACAAAATTTGGGGAATTTATAGATGATATGGAATGGAGGACATGTTCCTAAGATTGTCCTAATGATGTGATTTAAAGGACAAAGTTTGATTCAATTTTGTATGGAAATTACACTTCTTTTACTAGAAGCGGTGTAGAATCAGAGCATTGGAAAACAAAGTTCTAGTAATTTATTGATATCTTTCATCTAAGATGTAATAAAGAGATGCATAGTCATACAGTGACATAGGATAGTTGTATGGTGATGTTAGAACATGCACAAGATATGGTTTCACTCATGTGAAGTTTTGTATAGACTATGAGCCGACAATGTTGTTACAATTGTGAATTAATTAATTATCTTATTTTAATTAATTGGGAAAACCTCAAGGCTGGCTCAAGAAATTATTATGAAGATATCGTTTATATAAAGGAAAGTTTTTTTCCTTATTTTTAATGTATCTTGATGGAGAAGTCAAGTGGAATGTGAAGTATTAGTGTGCAATACAAGAAAGAGAAGGATGCTTGCTGAATGTGTGTAATCAATCCAAGGGATCATTGGATGTGCAAAATGAGATATGGTTACAAGATCTAAAGGAGTAGAAGTCTTGCTGATAGGAAAAATATAGAGGAAGAAGTACATTTTAATTCTATTATTCTACAAGGAATAATACAGAGATCATTTGGATAGTGGGTTCTTTGATCTTAACCTTGAAGTTGTTTGGGTAGTAGGTCCAACTATCTTTCACAACTCCTAACAAGGTTGGTACAACTCCTAATAGGGTTGGAATCTCCCAACAAGGATTAAAATTCTCATAATAGGGACACATATGTAATGAATGTTGTAACAGACTCAGTATAGGGTCTATCCTCTAACAAGAAACATTTATATTATTACATCATCTTGTGGGTACCATCCCCACCAAGGTTTTCCCTTTGATCAAGGGTTTCCCTAGTTAACATATCTAGTGTTAATTATGTATGAGCATCTTTTTGTGGTTTCAGTTTATAATACTCACATAGTTAAGTTTGTTTAAGGTAAATGTTTTTGATGATAGTTGGATAACTAATTCACCCCCCCCACCCCCTCCTCTTAGTTATATTAGTGGACTATATATTCTAAAAATTAGTATTAGAGCATCAAGTCCTTAAAGATAAGGATTAACATCTTTGGGAGATCAATGGAAAATATATATAGGAAAGATAGTCCAAGATTTGATTGTGCCAACTATGATAGTTGGAAGGAAAAGATGAAGACTAATCTATTGTGCATGGGTCTGGGTTATTGAATCTTGACAAAGACTAAGAAGACAATAGTAGAAGAAGGAAATATTGAAGAATTCAATGAAGCAAAGAGAGATCTATTCATGTGTAACATGAGATCTAGAGAAGCCCTACTATCAGTCTATCAACTCTTTCTGACAATGAATAAAATTAGTTAAAGACATTTCAAACTTTCCATGAAATTTGGAAAGAATTAGAAGTTACTTTTGAAGGTGATGCTCATGCAAAAAGAATGAGATTGAAAAATTAGATTTGCTCATTTCAAGATGCTAAGATGATGGAAGACAAATCTATAAGAAGTTATATTGGTAGAATATCAGAAATTATTGCAAGAATCCAATCTCTTGGTGGAACTAAAGAAGATGATGAGGTTATATGGAAGATCTTGAAAAGTTTAACATCACCATTGAAGAAAATAACTTAGATAATCCAACTAGTTATGGCCCACACCAAAGACTTCACAAAGGAAACATTGCTTGGGAGATTAGAATCTATAGAAGTAGAAATGAGATAGCTTGCACAAGAAAATTATTTAAAGAAAAAAAAAAGAGAAAAAAAAATTTGTGGAGGAGAGAGAAAGTGATGAAAATAGAAAGAAAAATAATAATAAAATTGAAAAATAGGGAAAAAGGAGAAAAGAGAAATTTCTATTTTCAAGGTGCATAGGTGGCGTAAATAGAAAAAAAAAAAAAAAAAAAGTTGTCATTCCACTGATCGAGGTGTGTAGGTGGAATTCTAGAAGGTTGTGGATAAAAATGTATTTAATATTTGAAGGTGTATTTAATATTTGTTGGGTGCTTAGTTGTATTTGGGTGGGAATTTAATATTTATTTAAAGGTAGTTGTATTTACCTTTTATCCCACATTGGTTGTGTTTGTAATGTCTTGGGTTAGAAGTGCCTATTTAAGCAAGGCTTATTATCATTTGTAATCAAGTTTGAGAAATAGAAGCTCTTCTAATGGAAGCTCTTCAAATGTAATTTCTTGAAGAAGCTCTTCGAATGTAATCTCTTGTAAGGAAGCTATCAAGGTGTAGTGAACAAGCTCTTTGTTGTAAGCTCTTCTAGTTGGTATCCCTTAGTGAGGAATCTCTCTTGTATTATATGAGTTTGGATTTTTTTTCATTTAGAGAATATTGTAATGAATTTCAAATATGAATGGAAGTTTTATAAAGCATTTTTTCATCTCTTTGTCTCCATCTTGTTGTGATCTTGGTTGTGAGTTAGTATGGGTGGTTTTTCCCTTCATCAGTGGTATTAGAGCATACCTTTGTCGGTGGTATCAGAGCATACCATCATCAGTGGTATCAGAAAGGGAATTCCTAAGCATGCAGACAGATCGCCGAATGTGAGGCAGTTTGCACTAGGACCTTGAGTTGGGTGAAGTTTGTCAAGAATTTCTTGATTGTGTACATAGATTGCCAACTGTGAGGCAGTTTGCACAAGATTCTTATATTGCACTAGATTTTCCTTCTAAAGACTTGATCATCGAGAAGAGAAAGAAGAAGATGACTTTTGTGATTGGATGGATTTTGAGGATTCCTTGACTTGAGAAAATTAGAGCAAGAAATCAAGGGGCATTGCTAATTGATTTACAGAAGCAAGTGAATAAATTAGAAGTTGAGTTGTAGAAATGAAGAGCACATTACCAAAAAAGGGATGTTGATAATTCCTTGGATGTGAAAAAGAAAGATGATCCAATGGAAGAGCAAGAGGATGAACAAGAAATTATTTGCAAACCTAAAGTTGAAGAAGATGAAAGAGAAGAGGAAGAGCATGAAGATGAAAAGATTTACAAATCTGAAATAGATCAAGATGATTTGAAGACTAAAGCAATGGAGGAAGAGTATAGTGCCTTAGTTACAAATCAAGCAAGTGAGGTTATTACATGCATTTTTGAAGACACGAAAGAAGAAATCAAAGATGAAGATGTGAAAGAGGTAAATTTCTATGAATCATGGGATGTTGTCTTTGATACGAGTTTAAAATATATTGATGATGGCTTACATGAGGATCTTGCTAGTAATGTGTGGCATGCAAAGGAAGATTGGTATGGTGTTGATAGGTTTATTACAGGTGTGATTAATTCAACAAGATTGGATGAGGATGATATTTATACTTGGATAGAGTTAATTGCAGAAAAGAGATTTCAACGGCAAACATTTGTTCCAACCAGGTGTTGGAAAAGAAGAAAGAAGGAAATATATTAGCACCAAATACTTGTTCCAGCTATGTGTTGGAGGAAGAGAAAAAAAAATATGTCAACAGTGGCTACTTCATTTTGTGAATTCATATTCACAAAATTTTTCCTACCATGGTAGTCAGATGCAGGAGCATCATGCATTAGCAAAAAAAAAATGTGGAAGATTTGCATGTTCATTTTCTTGTCCCTATTGAGGTGGAAGCTTGTGGTGAAGATGAAGATGGTTGTATATCTTTCTTTTGGCATCAAAGTCTGGGACACACTTTTATATCTACCTAGGGAGTTTGATGCAAGAGCATCTTGCATGAGAAAATTATTTAAAGAAAAAAAAAAGAGAGAGAAAAAAAAAATGTGGAGGAGAGAGAAAGTGATGAAAATAGAAGGAGAAATAATTAAAAAATTAAAAAATAGGAAAAAAGGAGAAAAGAGGAATTTCTATTTTCAAGGTGCATAGGTGGCGTAAATAGGAAAAAAAAAAAGTTGCCATTCCATTAATCGAGGTGTGTAGGTGGAATTCTAAAAGGTTGTGGATAAAAATTTATTTAATATTTGTAGGTGTATTTAGTATTTGTTGGGTGCTTAGTTGTATTTGGGTGGGAATTTAATATTTATTTAAAGGTAGTTGTATTTACCTTTTATCCCACATTGTTAATGTTTATCATGTCTTGGGTTAGAAGTGCCTATTTAAGCAAGGCTTATTATCATTTGTAATCAAGTTCAAGAAATAGAAGCTCTTCTAATGGAAGCTCTTTGAATGTAATTTCTTGTAGAAGCTCTTCGAATGTAATCTCTTGTAAGGAAGCTCTCAAGGTGTAGCGAACAAGCTCTTTGTTGTAAGCTCTTCTAGTTGGAAGCCCTTAGTGAGGAATCTCTCTTGTATTATAAGAGTTTGGAGTTTTTTTCATTTGGAGAATATTGTAATGAATTTCAAGTATTAATGAATGCTTTGAAGCATTTTTGTCATCTCTTTGTCTCCATCTTGTTGTGAATTTTGGTTGTGAGTTGGTACGGGTGGTGTTGGCCCTACATCAGTGGTGTCAGAGCCATGCTTAGGAACTCCCTCTCTGATACCACTAATGATGGTATGCTCTACTACCACTAACAAAGGTACACTCTGATACCACTGATGAAGGGCTACAACACCCTTACAAACTCACAATCAAGATGGAGACAAAGAGATGACAAAATTCTTCAAAGCGTTCATTAATACTTGAAATTTATTACAATATTCTCCAAATGAAAAAAACTCCAAACTCTTATAATACAAGAGAGATTCCTCACTAAGGGCTTCCAACTAAAAGAGCTTACAACAAAGAGCTTGTTTGCTACACCTTGAGAGCTTCCTTACAAGAGATTACATTTGAGGAGATTCTACAAGAAATTACATTCAAAGAGCTTCCATTAGAAGAGCTTCTATTTCTTGAACTTGATTACAAATGATAATAAGCTGTGCTTAAATAGGCACTTCTAACCCAAGACATTACAAACACAACCAATGTGGAATAAAAGGTAAATACAACCACCTTTAAATAAATATTAAACTCCCACCCAAATACAACTAAGCACCCAACAAATATTAAATACATTTTTATCCACAACCTTCTAGAATTCCACCTACACACCTCGATTAATGGAATGACAACTTTTTTTCTTTTTTTTTCTATTTACCTCACCTATGCACCTTTAAAATAGAAATTCCTCTTTTCTCCTTTTTTCTTATTTTTCAAATTTTTTATTAGTTTTCCTTCTATTTTCGTCACTTTCTCTCTCCTCCAAAATTTTTTTTTTCTCTCTTTTTTTTTCCTTTAAATAATTTTCTTATACAAGATGCTCCTACATCAGAGAATTAGCCAGAGTTGAGAAAACTTTTAGTGCTATGAATATTCAACCTAATCTATCAAAAAGTGCTAGTGCAAGAGGAGATTTTTCTAGTAGTAGCTAATCTGAAGAAGATAAGAAGATTGAAGAAGGAATAGTCCTTCTAGTAAGAAGAGAGAATGATGGCAAGAAAATATTTAAATGTTGGACTTGTAATTAATATGGTCATTATGCATCTAAATGTCCTAAAAGAGAGAAAAAAATTAGATGAAAATTTAATCCTAGAAGAGATAAAGATAGAAATTATTTATATGCTAATGAGGATGAAGAATCTGATGAAAAAGATCATAGTCAAAGTGATGATGAATTAGGATTTATGGCTATCATGGAAGATGATCTTGATAGAGAAATTAGAGAAGAGAGAGCTCTAGTTACCCAGGTTGAGAAGAAATTAGATTGGATAATTGATAGTGGATGTTCACATCACATGACTGGTGATATGAACAAATTTTTTAAGTTCATAAAACATGATGGAGGTATTATTAGAGTTGGTAACAATGTAGCCTATCATATCACAGTGATTGTATCTATTACTACTAATGGTAAAACTAACACTGGTGATGTTTACTTTATTGATGGTTTGAAACATAATCTGCTAAGTGTTGGATAGTTGGTAGATAAGGGATGTTTTTTGTAGTTCATAGAGAAAACTTGCATTATAAAAGACAAATATGGAATGTTGATTGGTACTCAGATCTAGAGGTAATGTATTTTGAATCCTACTAAAATAACATGTTTAGTTGCAAAGGTTGATAATAGTTAGTTATGGCATAGAAGGTTATGTCATATAAACTTTGATAATATTGTGAAAGTTAGCAATACATTTGTAGTAAGTGATCTACCTAAGATTATTAAGCCTACTAATGTTATCTATAAGGAATGTATTTTGGCTAAGTATAGGAAAAAATGTCTTTTCCTAGCTAGAATTTTTGTACTACAAAGAAATTAGAGATTTTTCACATGGATCTAAGTGGTCCTACAAGAAATAGAGGATTCTGTGGTGAAAGGTACTTTATGGTTTTTGTTGATGATTTCACTAGGATGATGTTGGTAGCATTTCTTAAAGAGAAGTCTAAAGCTTTCGAGAAATTCAAGATGTTTAACAATAGAGTTGAAAATGAATCTGGTGTCAAGATTAAATATTTAAGATTAGATAGAGGAGGAGAGTTCACCTCTAGAGAGTTCAACATGTTATGTGAAGAGAATGGAATCAAAAGATAGTTATCTTCACCTAAAACACTTGAATAGAATGGGATTGTTGAAAGAAGGAACAAGTTAGTAGTAGAGGAAGAAAGAGCAATGTTATTTGAGAATGATGTGTCAAAGACATTTTGGAGAGAAGAAGT
Source organism: Cupressus sempervirens (assembly GCA_028749045.1). NCBI lineage: Eukaryota > Viridiplantae > Streptophyta > Pinopsida > Cupressales > Cupressaceae > Cupressus > Cupressus sempervirens. The sequence continues at coordinate 836,990,112 of CM053786.1, read as the reverse complement.
TAACACTAAAGTGTACACTCTAAATAGAATACATATTAGAAAAGGTATGAGCAAGACACCATATGAGTTATAGTTTGGTCCTTCGCCATCAGTGAAATATTTCATAATACTTAGAAGTAACTATTACATAAAGAGAGATGATGATATTGGTAAGTTTGATCCTAGAGTGATGAAGGTATGTCTCTTGGTTACTCATTGAAATGAAATTAATGTAGATGTTTTAACTATAGAACTAAGAAAATAGTTGAGTGCATAAATGTAAGGATTGATGAAAAGTTTGGTACTAAAGAGAAGATGGTAGATTATAATTTTGATGAAGAAGAGGATAATTTTAGATTTGTTAGACATAATGTTGAAGTTATTTTTGAGACTAACGATGATTTGTAGAATGATGTATCTATTGAGCATAGAGAAGAATACATATCTAAACCTAGAGAAGAGATAAGAGTTGAGATGTCAACTCCTACTTCTAGTAGAAACATGACAAGGAATCATCCTCTAGAGAAGATAATTGGGATCAAGGATAAAGGTGTGATGACAAGGAACAAAGTGAATGAGGAATTGTGTCTAATTTCTCAAGTAGAACCTAAGAGCATAGATGAGGCATGTAAGGATGATCATTGGATGTAAGTATTGAAAGAAGAACTAGATAAAATTGTTAAGAATGAGATATGGGAATTAGTTCCTAGACCTAAAGATAAGAATGTGATAGGAACCAAATGGGTATTTAGGAATAAGATGAATGAGAAAGGAGAAGTTGTGAGAAACAAGGTTAGACTTGTTTGCAAAGGGTATTCATAGCAAGAAGGAATAGATTATGAAGAAACCTATGCACCCGTGATAAGAATGGAAGTAGCAAGTATGTACTTGGCTGATGCAATAAGAAATACTTTCACAGTTTATCAGATAGATGTCAAGTCAGATTTTCCAAATGGAGAACTTGAAGAAGAATTCTACATTGAGCAACCTAATGGATTCCCCCTAATAGAAGATAAAGATTTTGTATGTAGACTAAATAAAGCACTATATGGTCTGAAGCAAGAACTTAGAACTTGGTATGCAAGGTTGGATAGGTACTTATGAAAGCTTGGATTTATCAAAGGTACAATAGATGGTAATTTTTACTTGACAAAAATTGATGATGGTTTATTTATCATTGTAATACATGTGGATGATATAATATTTGGAAGAATGATGAAGAAAGTGACAAGTTTTCTAAAGAGATGAAAAATGGATTTGAAATGAGCATGATAGGAGAAACAAAGTTTTTCCTAGGATTGCAAACTGCATAGAACAAAGATAGGATATTTATTTCACAAACTAAATATATAAAATATTTGTTGAAAAGATTTGATTTGGAAAGTTGCAAACCTATTGGTACACCCATGATAATTAGTCAAAAGTTATCCAGCAAAGATGAGACACCTATGATTGAGTAGAAAAAGTATAGATCTATGATTGGAGGATTGAAATATCTGACTCACGCCAAACTAGATATAGCAAATGCAATTGGGATTGTAAAAAGATTTCAAGTTGATCCAAAAGAGTATCACTATGTAGCAGTAAAGAGAATATTCAGATATTTGAAGGGTACATCTGATTATGGAATTTAGTATGATACATCAAATGATTTCACCTTGTGCTCATATACTGATGCAAATTGGATAGGTAGTATGGATGATAGAAAGAGCACTAGTGGTGGAGAATTCTTTCTTGGGTGAAGATTCATTTCTTGGTTGAGCAAGAAATAGGATTCTATATCTCAAAGTACAATTGAGGTAGAGTATGTTGCAAAAACAAATAACTATAATAAAATTATGTGGATGAAACAAATGTTGAAAGATATTGGAATTGAGCTTTTAGAACCTATTATAATGGACTATGATAACACAGGTATAGTAAGTATGTCTAAGAATCTAGTATTGCATTTTAAGACAAAGCACATGTCCATAAAGTATCATGTTTTAAGAGAGAAGGCAATAGAGAAAGAAATAAGGTTGGAGTATACAAGCACTAAAGATCATATTGTAGCTATCTTTATGAAATCTTTTCCTAAAGATAATTTTGAGTAGCTAAGACATATGCTAAGGGTTATACCCCTACCTACTTTAGATTAGATGATGCAAAGAGTGCATTATTCTAGTGGTACAAAGCACTATGGCCAGATTGAACTGAATGTTGATTCTTTATATATGAGGGAGTATCTAATATATACTAATTCATGAAGGACTCTTGGTAATTGGTAATTGGTATTGAATAGTGTCTTTGGACACTCAAGTTGGTTGATGATTTGAGTAGTTGATTAGCAATTGGTATTATGATTGACATATTTGACATTGATGTTAATAGGGGAGAGAATATACATGAAAAACATATTGAAAAATGCACATAAGAAATGGAAGAGAGGCACCTATTGAGATAGAAATAGGGGATAGTTATCTCTTTAGGAAGATGTTATGTAAGTGCACAGAAGGATATGTAAGTGTACAAATTAATGTAATTACATAGGAGAAAGTATAAGTGTGCAAATAAAGCAAAAAAGTATTAGAAGTCATTTACTATGAATAATTTTTATCAATCCTAAAAGAAGAAGAAGAACAAAGTAGTGTTCTAGAAGATTTTAGATTTGATCAATGAAGAGTATTTTAGAAGATGACAATAGTAGAGTATTATTTGGTATTCTTGAAACTTAGATGTTTTTCATCTATATTGCCATAAATACCAAAGGGGGATATTGTTAGCATAAATTCTAATGATACTACATTGGAGAAGCATCCTGAGAATTGGAGAGCATTGATATGTTGCATTCATGATTGCATTTTTCATTGATGTCAACATAGTAGTAATTATGTTAGGATTGGAAGAATAATAGTCACTAATCTTAAGATGCCTATAAGCTGGAGAAGTTTTAGATGATGTAAGGTGGAGGACATGTTCCTAAGGTTGTCATGATAACATGGTTTAAAGCACTATGTCTAATTCAATGTTGTGCAGAAATTACACTTGTTTTACTAGAAGCATAGTAGAAACAAAGCATTGGAAAATAGAGTTTCGATAATCTATCACTATCTTTCATCTAAGATGTAATGAAGAGATATGTAGCCACACAATGATAGAGGATAGTCATATGGTGATTTTCACATGTGCACAAGACATGGTTTCACTCATGTGAAGTTTTGTATAGACCATGAGCCAAAAATGTTGTTACAATTGTGAATTAATTAATTATCTTATTTTAATTAATTAGGAAAGCCTCAAGACTTACTCAAGGAATTATTATGAAGATACAATATAAAAAAAAGTTATTTTCCTTATTTGTAATGTATCTTGATGGAGAAGATTAAGCAGAATGTGAAGTATCAGTGCATAATACAAGAAGGAGCTGAATGCTTGTTGAATGCATGCAGGTGATCCAAGGGATCATTAGATGCATAGAATAAGATCTAGTTACAAGATCTGAAGGAGTGGAAGTCTGGTTGATAGGATAGAGATAGAGGAAGAAGTACATTTCAGTTCTACTATTCTACAAGGAATAATATAGAGATCATTTAGATAGTAGTTTCTTTAATCTTAACCTTGAAGGTATTTGGCTAGTGGGTCCAAGTGTCTTCCACAAATCCTAATAGGATTGGCACAACTCCTAATAGGGTTGGCGTAGCTCCTAATATGGTTTGAATCTTCTAACAAGGATTCAAAATCTCCTAACAAGGACTCATATGTACTGAATATTATAATAGACTCCTAACAGGGTCTATAACAAGGAACATTTATATTAGTAGATCATCTTGTGGATACCATCCCCATCAATTTTTTTCCTCTGATCAAGGGTTTCCTTGGTTAACATATCTAGTGTTAATTATGTTTGAGTATCTTATGGTTTTAGTTTATATTACTCACATGGTTAGGTTAGTTTAAGGTTAATTTTTGTGATGATAGTTGGATAACTAATCCACCCCCACCCCTCCCTCCTCTCTCACTTATACTAGTGGACTATATATTCTAACACATAGTTATGCTAAAGTTAAGGTTATATATACATGAAAAAGTGTTTTTTCCACTCATGTCAAAGGGGGAGATTATTGATCTCATTTTTATTTTGACATATGAGTGACAATATACTTAGTCATTACTTAACAGTTATTAGTGCATGCCAAGTAGTGTATGTTGAGCATAAGTTGTCAAATAATGCATGCCAAGAAAGGTATATAGTATGTGCCAAGCACTAGTATGTACTGAGAAGATAGATAGTGCTGAGTCACCCTAGTGATGAGAAAGTTTATAGATGTAAAGTGATTTAGATGTTGAGTGAATAGTGGATGCATAGTCATTCAAAATTTTTTTTATAGCATTAAAGATATAGTGGATTTTGAGCATCAAAGGCTTCAAGTGCTAAGTAAATAGTTTTGAACATAATTGTTTCTAATGGCACAAGCTCCTATATAAACCATTTTTGGGTTAATTTAACGATATTTTTGCAATTCAAATGATAAGAGTGAATCTATATTGAGGATCCCTATGTAGTACATGTAACCAATCACATTAAGGGATGTTCTAAGTGGGAAAATGGATGCATCACAATTATTGATTTGTACCTAACCTTTGGTCACCTAGGTCTTCTTAAGGAAGGAAAAATCTAAAGAGTTCAAGGAGTGAAGAGAGAAGTTTGCATGCATAGATAGAGAATTCATGGTGACTAAGGAGTTGTAATTTCAATATTAATTGCATAATTAGTTAGAGAGAATAAAGGAAAGTATGAAGAGGACATAAGTGATATATTTGATCAGACAGGATAAAATATATACCAATAAAGAGAAGATCTATTACCTAGTAGAGAGGTTCCAACTAAACAATCAAGGCTAAGAAATTCTAATAGGTGAATTAATAAAATATCTTAACTGAGTAGTCCTAGAAGGTTTTTTAAATCATTTTACAAGTTGCTTACTTTATTGTAAGTTGAACTCCTTTAACTGCACACACTTGTAACAAGGTATTGAAATCCTTAAATAGGGTAAGATCTAACAATATTTGTAAGCCTAAAATAGGGCAGACCTTTCACAAGGTAGATCATAGTTTATGATCAAACATTGTAACCTTCATTAGATACACTTTACAACTACAGTAGTGAATATTTGTGGGTGTCATCCCCACCCTAGTTTTACCTTCTCATTGGAGGGTTTTTGGTTAACTAAATATCTTGTATCATATGTGTGGAATGTTAATTAAATTTCATGTTATAGATGAATATGCTTAGTTTGGTATTTCAGTTTACATGAAAATTGTGAGATGGATGAGTGGTGAATGTTTTAATGGATATAGTTTTGAAGTATCGATTCACCCCCCCCCCCCCCCCCCCCCGCTCTCTGAGTTTACTTTCCCTATCATATTTCCAGTAGTCTTAACATAGTTAAATTGGTCTAGTTGTTGATTAGCTAGGTTGATTACAAATTCTTACAGGACTGTCATTAGATTAGGTACAATAAAATGAACAATTAGATATATAAAAAAGTTTTCAGTTGCATACATATTCTAGAATCCAAATAATAAAAAAATAAAACTAACTCAACTTGTGCTCAGTGACTTACCTCAAGATCCTACATAAAAATAAAGCAAACCACAAAAAATGTGTAGAGTTCACAAGAAATTTTATAAAAAAATATTGTAGAAGATATTTTTAGAAAGAAACAAGCCATAACCTAGTTAAATTGGTATAGTTGCTGATTAGTTGGGTTGGTTACAAATTCCTCTAGAACTATCATTAGATTAGGTACAATAATATGAACAATCAACTTTATCAAAAATGATCCAGCTACATACATATTCTAGAATCTAAATAGTAAAACAATAAAACTCACTCAATGCATGTTAAATGACTTACCTCAAGATCCTACACAAAAATAATGCAGACCATGAAAAATGGGTAGAGTTTACAAGAAATTTTACAAAAATATGTCATAGTAGATATTTTTAGAAAGAAACAAGCCATAACCCAGTTAAATTGGTCTAGTTGTTGATTAGTTGGGTTGATTAAAAATTCATGTAGAACCATCATTAGATGAGGTACAATAAAATAAACAATAAAGGGCATAATTCAGATCATGTGTTTTACATCCTTTTAACACATAATCTAGTTTTTGATAGGTTCTATTCTAATTTAGGCTGGAAAATAATTATTTATAAATTGAAACTCTCAATTCAAAGGATTAATATTATTCACAAATAAAACTTCATATTAGATTAGGAATCTTATCTTCATGACTTGTTCCTATAGAAACTCTTGATTTTCTTTGGATACCTCTCCTTACATCTGCATATTTTTCTATATATAATATTATTTTCTAAGATAAAGGATTTGGATAGTAATATGATTAATTTTCTATTTATGGCATATTCACTATATATGATTTAAATTGCATGACTTTAGTTTCTAAGATAAGCATTATCTTTCCTTCATTTAGAAGAAACAACATAATCTTGTGCATTATAGTCAGTGGTAATTGTTTTTAGTGATGTAGTATGTTTGAGACTAGTACTCCCAAACATAAATATCTCCCTAGAAATGATTTTCCTTGGATATTTCTCATTATATCTCAATGTATTCTCTCTCATTGAGAGCCATTTTTTCTATGTTTCTAGCTTATCTTTTGGTATAGATTTTAGGTTTAGTTTCTTTTATGTCTAATTTTCTATAGACTTAAATGATGGTTTTCTATTATTATTTTAATCATATAGAATCTATTCTTTAACTTTTTCCCTTTCTTCATCATGGACCATATTGACTGAATGATAAAAAGATCAATATTCATAATAGATCAATTTGGATAATACATGGGGATTTTTGCATCCTAAATTGGAAACCTTCCTCTTTTTTGTTCTATTGTAAGGGTGAAAACCCTTGGTATACACTAGAAAGGAAATGCTTCTTTTCCTTCAATATACTTCTCTCATAGAGATTATTTATCTTTATGCCCTAGATTAGATATGAAGGTATTGTGTGTATTAAGATTCTTGGATAAACATCCATATTTCTAGAAAATGATTTTACTTTATTTAAAAGTTAGTTCAAATTATCTTATATACTTTAATTAAATTAATCCTTAGTCACTTTCAACCTTTCAATTCTTTGGGTTTTGTTTCACATTTTTTTCAATTTTGCATAGATATATGTATAACATACAATCAATATATCAATATAATATAGGATTAATTTATATTAGGTCCAAGTATGGAAATCATATTTAAGCCTCATGGACCTATGTATGAAATATTATTTAATGAGCATATAGTAGAAATCATAATCAAGGAATGTCGTTGTCTATGCATTTTTGGGTCATTAGAGTAGTTTATCAAAAACTAGGAGATGAATTCATTTTTTATCTTGACAGATAAAGAGTTTGTTAGAAATGCTCTAGAATAACTAAGAGGGGGGGTGAATCAGTTATTCAAGGTCCAAATTTCCTATTCAAACTTTTCACTAACTATAGTGAGCTCATTCAACCATTCATTCATCCAAGCTTTAACATTTCTAACTAGCAAGTTATTGTAAATCAGCATGCAAGCATAACCCATAAGAAATCAACACATAACACAGTGATTTACATGAAAACCCAATTTGGAAAAAACCATCAGCAACATGCTACTCAATTCTCACTCTTCTAAAGTGATGCCTTGTGAAAGGCCTACCCTATTAAAGGCTTACAACACACTGTTAAATGTGACCTAGTTAGAGGATTAACCACCCTGTTAGAAGTGGGTCTGGTTAAAGGACTTTAGAATATTCACTTGGAATGACACCCTATTAAAGGATTTGCAAATGGCTATTAAACCAACCTAAGTCCATAGGATTTTCATATCTAATAGAATTGCTAGAGAGTATTAGAAAATCTTTGACTTGACTACAACATACAACTTATCTTGTAGATCTTAGATCACTTCTCAACTCATACCATTGCCTAGCCTTCAATCTCTGCAACTTTGATAGCTTGACCTCTTTTCAAGCTTAGTCTCCTTGAGTCTCCATGCTCAATGTACTAGTGAAATCATCTCTTCATAACCACTTGTAGAAGTAGATACTCTATGCACTTCCTTCTCCTAGATTTCTTCTCCTTGACACCCTTCTAACCAATTCTTAGTTTTGGCACTTTAGCAGCAACAATATTAGTAGCATTTGCTTCTTGGTCTATGACTCCTTAAATAGAAGTCTTGGAGTTCTTTTCCCACTCAATCCTTCCATTCTTTAATTTCAATTCATATGGATTAGGTAGGATTCATTACATCTAACCCATATTTTTTTCCTCTAGAAACTTCTTGAATAATCCTCTTAAATTCGCTCAAAAATGGTTTACATAGAATTTTGTGCCACCAACTCATCATCCTTATCGTCCAACTGATTCAAAAAATTCAAGGTAATCACTTTGTCAGCTTAGATTTGGTGAATCCTTGTCATTTGAAATAATGCAACAACTTGGCACTATTGAAATATTGGTGCTCAGCACATATTGTGTTACTCGACATCAACTGTGTTTTTCCTAATGCTTAGCACCTGAAGATTACTCAGCACCAACTAAGATTTTCTAATTCTTAGTAGTTTAACTTCACTCAGCACCTGAAGATCACTCGACACATACTAGAATTTCCTATTACTTGGCTCCAACTGAGAATTTGCTCGGCTTTAACTAACTTGCTCAGCACCAACTAATGATCTTAGTTTAAGCTTTGCAATCAACCTTGTTACAACTTATTACTCTAATGTTTCTAAGTGTGACCAACCTCTGTATCTTTGAGTATGTTATCAATACATCATTTGACCATTGTCTTAATTGATCCTTGCACTTCATTACAACATCATAACTCCACCTTTCTCTTAGGTTCTCTTGTTACATCTTGTTGATCAAATCCTCTCCATCAATCAACTAAGTGGTAGTGCTTGGATCTTATAAGAAAATGTCATTCCTACAAATAGCAGGTTTGACATCAATGACAAAACAATGATTGAAAATAACAAACTTCCTTCTTTGCAACAATCTCCCTCTTTGATCCTCAACAATGAGCTTTTTAATCAGATTTCCAATAGAGTTCCCTTTGAAATTGCATCAATATTCATTGCAATAGTCTATATGATCAAAGACCACAAAGAATGGTTCATAACTCAACAAATAAAAACAATCAAGGCTTGTTCTCTTAGGAGGATGATCAAGTATAGGTCCTCATCATTACGATAACCATGTCTAACATGAAACCCAAGATCATGATTAAGGACTTCAAAGTCATGAGGATGAACTGGATGAGATCACCTCCTTAACATGGCTATCAAAGTGAATGTGATGGGGGAAAATAATAATAGCCCAACCAATTAGGAGTTAGCAAGGTAGATCTAATATCAGCACCATGTCTTTCTTTTGAGCTAACAGTTCTTTAGGTGTATTTTCTTGTAAAACATTAATTTTGTTGAAAATTTGTAAATTCTTAGAAAATGCATTCTTGTTTTCTATCACCATTGACGGGCTTCTCTTAAACAAAATCAAAATGAAGAGGCATAAATAGACCAAATTTTTATTTCAAAAGCATATGTGTGGATATAAACATTAAGCACACCATGTCCAATTATTTTGTAGATATACACATTAATTATGCCAAATGTTTCTTTCAAAACCATATGCGTAGATATAAACATGAAGTACAACATGTCCAATATTTTTGCAAATATACACATTAATTACACCAAACATTTCTTTCAAAACCATATGTGCATATATAAACATCAACTACAACATGTCCAATATTTTTTCATATATTCACATTCATTACACAAAAAAATTCTTTCAAACCCATATGTCAAAATATAAACATTAAGTACAACATGTCCAATATTTTTGCAAATATACACATTGATTACACCAAATGTTTCTTTCAAAATCATATGTGTAGATATAAATATTAAGTACAAACAACTCAATAAGATTACATTAATAAGTTATTCTCATGAAGAAGGATCCCGTCAGATAATACAAGGGAATTTGATCAAAATAGGGAGACAGTTGCTAGATTTTTGTCTAACTTTCAAAGAGTAGGCGATGAAAAATGTTATTGTTCTTGCAAGCATTGTAATGGCTTAAAGATAAGAAGAATAAAAATAGAAATAGCTAAGAGACATTGTTGGGAGAATGATCACATTGAAGGGGGGTTTTATTATCATCCATTGGTAAGTTGTTTGTTATATTATTTTCACAATTAATATATATATGAACCATAGGATAGGGGTTTGATTATCATCATTCTTATATAAGTCAATCTCTCCAAGGTAGGATGTGATATGGACCAACACATCTTGGAGTAATATGGAGGTGTAAATATTGAGGAAAATGGAGGTGTGAGTATTGAAGGAGAAGATCATGATCCCATGGAAGATAATGATCATGCTCAAAAAATACATTTGAAGATGATGTTATGAATGCATTGATCCATGACACATTTGGTACTAGTGTTGTTGTTGTTACTGATGATGATGATGATGATGATAATGATGAGGAGGAGGATGACATTGAGATCCTCTATGATATACCTCTACTTGAGAAGACAAACATGACCCTTTATGAAGGATCCCAATAAAATATTCTCTCTATTGTATTTTTGTTGGTTAATTTGAAGGTTATGAATGATTTATCCAACATAACAATGTCAAGTATTCTAAGGTTTGTGATATACATCATTATAGTCTATAGAGTGTAAAATATGTGCCATTAAGATTGTTTAGACTAATGACTAATTTTATTTTTTTGTAGATTTATAGGTGACTATTTTTTACCACCATAAAATGTTCTCCTCACTCATACCAAGAACTATGTGCTACTATGAAACATATTGGAATGGAGTATCAATCAATAGATGCTTGTCCTCAATATCATGTAATTTATCATAAAGAACAAAACAATGCAATAGAATGCCCCAAATTCCATACAAGAAGATATCAAGATGATCAAGTGACCAAAAAGGTGCCTCGTAAGGTTCTTTGTTACATCCCCATTATTTTGCATCTTAAATGATTATTCAGGTGCAATGGCTTGGTACAATTTATGGATTACCATACACGCAATAGAAGTCAAGATGATATTATTTGAAATAATATGGATGTTCCAATATTTAAGGACATAGAGGAAACATTTCCACACTTTAAAGGAGAATCTCAAAATCTTAGGCTTTCTCTAGCAATTGACAGTGTCAATCCATATGGAGGAATGAGATCTATTTACTCAGTGTGGCCTATTTTTGTTATCAACAATAACCTTCCTCCATGGATGTTAATAAAGAGGGAGCACAATATGTTGGCAATAATTTTCCTAGGTATTTAATTATTTTATTATTACCTACATGTAATTATAAGTCTCAGAATGAAATGACCACAATCATTATTTGATGTTGTTCATTCAACTAGGTAAGTACCAAGTGGAAGCTATGAATGTATATATTGTGCCTCTTATCGACAAGTTGTTGGTGTTGTGGAATGGTTTCGCTATGTATGATATCTCTAGACCAATTGGACAAAAATAATTTCAATTCCATGCAATTCTTGTGTGGAAAACTCATGATGCCCCAAGGTTCACACATTTCTATGGTATGTTATGCTGAAATCTGGTGGTACGTGATAATACTAATTCCAAAATTGAACATATTTAATCCAAATGTATCATTATCTTGTATATCTTCAAACAAAGGAAAAATTTGCATGTCCAATTTATGGTCCAAAGATGAAATCTTGTTATTCCAAAAGTTTAAGAATGTAGGTGTTTGATGAGAATATGCACTTCCTCTACAAAAAACATAAGTATCAAAGTGTTAAAAAACATTTTTTCAATGGGAAAGCAGAGACTACATGAAAGCCACAAAGAATGACACCTCACCTAGGGAAGTTAGAATATAATATAATTCGATGTTGTCAAGGCATCGGTACTGACCACCTTCCAAATGGACTATAATTTTATCCTAGAGAATTTAGTAGGTTGCCCTACTATGAGTAGCTACAAGTTGTACATTTGTTTGATACCATACATATTGGAAAGAATGTAATAGAGACACTGTGGAAAATATTGGATGAAAGGAGCGACAAAGAAAAACTTGCCAAAATTTGTAGTGAAATTCATGATTCCAATGATGCAATGAAAAATATCATTGAATCAAATAGCAATGGAGACAAGATTAATGCAAGTGCCCTTCCTTGATTATTAATGGAGAAAAAAAGTAATGTCATAAAAGAATTCATGGAAAAAATTATATTTCCTACAATATTTATTGCAAATTAAAGCAATCTCATATCAAAGAAAAGTGAATTTGGCTTAGGGCTAAAAATGCATGATTGGGATACCTTCATCAAGGTAAGTCATAGTATTTTGTATTTATAAAGAAGATATAAAATATTAGAAGAAAATAATTCCTCTACTAATGTGTGAAATGAAAAAGTGTTTACCTTCAACTTTTTTCAATGCGCAAGAATACTACCTCATAAACCAAGTTGAGGAGATTGAATTGTGCGAGCCTATATAGCCTAGGTCATTATGGATGGTTGAGAGACACTTAAAACATTTGAAGGGTTTGGTTTGACAAAGAGTGCATCCTAAGAGTTATATTAATAAGGGATATATGGCATACCATATGATGGTGTACGTTACTCAATATCTTCCTAATCTTGTAGCAAAGACTAATATAGATTGTACTTGAGATCTTGACTCCATTAAAAAAATTGAAGGGGAGTACTTGGTGGGGAAAGGTAGATTTAAGAAACTAAAAGGTAATAAATTATGAGATGTTATTATATTTAATTAATTCATAATCTTTAAATTAATTTTTTTCTAAGTCATCTATTTAGTTTTGTACAACTGCTAAAGAGTGGGATGTAATATATTTGTTTATTACAAACAATCAAAGATTGGATGATAGTATGGATTGAATGATGTCAACATTTTGGTCATGGATTAAAATGGGAATTTGTGTCTTCATTGGTTAAAAAAGCTTATTTTAATGGAGATCCCAATGTTATACAAAAGGAAATAGATTTAGCATATGGTTTAAGAGTTCTCTAGGTACTTATAAGTTTTTTAATCAACCATATGTTTTTGAACTCATGATGGAATAATTTATACATGTTTGACATCATTTTAGGTGAAACACCACAAGACTATGTTATAAAATGGATATAAATTTTGCATCAAATATTTAGATGACATGAAGAGAACTTGTGATTCTAGGATAAGTGCATTCTTCTAGGTGACCAATATTTCAACTAGAAACAACTTATATCCTCAACAATCTCAAAATGAATACTATGGCATTTTGGTTGATATACTTTACTGTGACTTTAATTCCTTCAAATTAGTTCTCTTCATCACCAAATGGTACAAACTATGACCCATTAAAAATGATTCTAATAGAATAACTTTGTTGAGCATGAGAATGGATTTCCAATGATTAATTGTTTGAGCTAGCTGGGGATGAGCCCTATGTTCTTTCAAGCCAATATGAGAAGGTATTATACTCAAAGGTTCCACATAAACTAGGTTGCTCATTTTTTTTTTTAAACATGATCCAAGGGGAAGGCTGATAAAGTATAATGTGATGGAAGAAGAAGATACCAAGGAAGAGGAAGAAGTGGATCATGATCGAGAGTTGGTCAATGATGCTCTTGAAACAAATGATGTTGCTATTGATCAAAATGATAATTCTTCCACTTATTAGGATGATGATGAGGAGGACGAGGACAATGGTGATGATGATGACTAGGATAGTGTTGGTAATAATATTAACGATGACAATGATCTTAATGATGAGATGGATGAAGAAAAATATCAATGTATATACAAGTAAACATTTTCTATTTGATCTTTCATTTTTGAATTATTAATACAAGTTCAAATTTTAAATTGAATTTGGTGTAGTAATAAAAATTTAACTATAATATGTATTGGGATTAAGAAAACATCTTGTATTGGAGTTGTATGGGATGCAGATGATGAGCATGTTGAGGTTCAAGCCAACAGATAAGATGATGTGGTTGGACAAGGTAAAGAATGCTACAATGTTCTTTAAAATCTTCAAAGTCTCAATTTAAAAAAAAATTAACCCTTTTATTTGCTATTTTAGAGGACCAACCTTTACAAAGGACAGGGAGTGTACATCCATGGGTGAGAAGAAACATCAATGACCATATGGATATCCCTCTACAACAATATAGGGAAGGACAAAAAAGAAGAAAGAAAAAAGAAATGACTCATGTAAACTCATGTAACTTATTTCATAATGATTAATGTTTATGTATAGATGTTTTATTTATGTTCTATTGGATATTCATGTGAATGTTCTAATGAAACTCATATTTCAATGTTGATGTGAATGTTCTAATGAAACTAATGTGTTAATGAATGTTATCATGTGATAATTCATGAATGCTACATTTTATTAATAGAATGAATAAATTTTAGATGTAATGGGGAATGTAGATGTTGGGGGAGAGGGGGGAATGAGCTTCCACCTTCATGTGGTTGGCCTTGATTTGTAAACAATATTTAACTATTCGTGAAACCAAGTGAAGCTCAACATTAACCTATGATTACATGACAACTAACTGTGTGAACCTCTTAGTTTTGAGCTATATAGAAGGACGCCATAGTCAAACTCATTTATTTATGAAATTTAGTTACAGTGTATGAAGTATTTGAAAGAATGGATTTCTATGTTATTGACTCAAATTATTCCTCTCTAAGGTATGCTATTTTTTCTATTTATCTGCAATCATGTTTGATTGCATTTGATAACTTTTATTGTAAATTGGGAGACATGAAGAAGAATTTGAATAGTGGAAATAAATGATATTAGATCATTCTAAAGTATACATTGATTTATGAACTATTATCATTGTTTCTTTTGAGTATGGTGATCTGTTGAATAATATTATAGGGAGGAAGCAAAGGATTGTAAAGTCTATATGACATGCAATGCTTAATGAAGAAAGCAGGTAACATTTATAATTTCACAATTTTATAATCCTTGTTGCAAATTATTGTTGAAGAAGACTATGTTTTTCAATCATTTTTTTGTCATTAATGTCAAACCTACTATTTTTTGGTAAGACAATTCCTTATAAGATTCAAGTACTATCACTTATTTTATTGATGAAAAGGATTTGATCAAAAGATGTAACAATAACACCTAGAGAAAAGGTTGAGTTATCCTTATGTAATGAAGTACAAGGATCAGTTAATACAATGATGGCGTGGTGTATTCATGATCTACTTAAGGTTGCAAAGGTTGGTTACACTTAGAAATATTAGAAGAACAAGTTACACAAAGCTTATCTGCCAAGCTTGATGGAGTGGATAGTAGGTGTTCAGCAAAGGCAGAGCAAGCTGAATAGAAAATTAGTTAGAGCTGAGTAAAAGTATATTCTAGTGTATGTCAAATAGAACAGTGGATACCAAGTAAATTTTAATTGATTCTAAGCACCAGTCAACTTTAGTATGTGCCAAGTGATTTCATAGTAGATGCTGAGAACCACAATATGTGCCAAACATCAAAAGCTTGATAATGTTGAGATGCTACATTATTTAAAAGATCATAGATTTAGTGAATCTGAGCCAAAAAAATTGTTTTCTTAGATTTTTTAAATTAGGTGGAAGATAAGGTTGATGAGCTAGTGGCACAAAACTTAAGGTAAACCATTTTTGACAAATTCAAAGTGGATTTTAGGAGAAGTTTTTAGAAGAGATATGAGATATGGGGTAGATACATTATATTCTACCTAATTCATCCAAACCCTAAATTGGATGATGGAGAATGAGAAGAAAAATATCTTAATTTTCTATTAATAGGAATGGTTGGTCATAAAGTAAGCTTGCCATGTGCGAGAACCTAAGGGAGATAAGGAGTCAAGGGTTTTGCTTCATCAAGTGACCTAAGAGAAGAGTCTCTAATGGTGTGTTAAGTAAGAAGGCTTAAGGAGATGAATGTTTAAAGGATGAATAAGCTATAAGAGCTAAAAAATATGAAGGCCAAGCATAATTGAGGACTAAATAGAGATCTATAATCTACAAGTGAAGTTGTAAGTTGTATCAGATCAAAGCCTTACTATTACTCTCTAACAATTGTATCAATCTAGGGTAAATCATTTGGACTAATGTTGATCTAATATTCATTTTAAAATCATTTAATTGGGTGACATTCCAAGTGAATGGTCTAAAGTCCTTTAATAAGACTCGCTCCTAATAGGGTGATTGAAATCCTTTAACAAGGTCACATTTAATAGTGTGTATTGTAACCTTTAACAGGGTTGGCCTTTCTTAGGGCATCACTTCAGAAAAGTGAAAAGAGTAGCATGTTACTGGTGGATTTTCCAAATTGGCTTTCCATGTAAATCATTGTGTCAAGTGTGTTGATGAATCTATTATGTTTCATGCTTTGCATTTTTGCAAGTTGATTTGATAGTAACCTACAAGTTTTTAGTGATTACATAATCTTATGGATGCATGCATAAGTATAAATGTTTTATAGATTCACTAAGCTATAAGAAGTTTTATTTGGACATCTAGACTTTGGATAACTAATTCAACCACACCCCCCCCCCCCCTCCACCTTTCTTAGTTATTCTAAATTATTCTAACAATTTGTATCAGAGCCATCTACTTAAGAGGAGTAGTTCAAAGGTATGAGAAGCATAAATAATAGGATGTCTAAAAGAGAAGTACCCAAGCTCAATAGAGATAAATTTACTACGTGGAAAATTTTTATGAAGCTACATTTCAGAGGATTTGGATATCATGTACAATCTACCATTTCTATGGAGCATGTTGATACTATTGGTGCCCCAACTACTGAAGATATGAAGAAGAAGAAGAAAGAACACAACTAGGAAATGTTGGAGATTGCCTCTACCCTAAGTAATTCCAAATTTGATGGTATCAATCTTATAATTATTTAGAATAACTAAGAGGGGGGGTGAATAAGTTATTGAAGGTCCAATAATGTCCAATTAAACTTTCTAATAAAATAGGGGTGAATCAGAAGTACTATCCTTTTTACATTCTTAACATGCATATAATTAAACATAAAAAGTAAACATGCATCACACCATAACACAAAGAATTTTGATGACCCATAAACCCTCTAGGAATAATAAGGTAAAACTAGGGTGGGGATGATACCCACAAAATAAATGCGCAATTGATTTCAACCACTTCTAATGGTCTACCCTGTTAAAGGCTACAACACACTGTTAAATATTACCCTGTTAAAGGATTTGTGCACCCTATTAGGAGTGTGCCCTATTAGAGGACTTTAAGAATATTCAACTTAGAATGCCACCCTATTAAGGGATTTACATAGAGCTATTAGGCTCACCCAAGTCCATGGGATTTACAGTCACCTTCTCAAAAGAATCTTTTATCCCTCTCTAAGGATCTCCTATCCTTCTCCTAAGGATCTCTTATCCTTCTCCTAAGGATCTCCTATCCTTCTCTTGGGGATCTTCTATCCTTTTCCTAAGGCTCATCCACCTAGCTATTAAGCTAACCAAGCAATGTAGGATTTCAATGTCTAATACAATGATAAGAAAGTATTAGAAAGATTTTAACCTAATAAATATTGCAACCCTAACCTTGTAGATTTCAAATCACTCTTCAATTCCTTTCTTTGCTTGGCTTTTCTCCCTTGCAGTGCTGACAGCTTGTTCACCCTTCAAGATCTATCTCCTTGAGTTCTTTTACTCATTATGCCAATGCACTCTATGGTCACTTGATCAACTCAAAGTCTTGATGCTTTTTACTTACTCCTCACTGTGTCCTCTTCTTGACACTTCACACTAGCCTTCTCTTAGCTTCTTCACATGACCACACTTATGACCAACTCCATCTCACACTCTCTTGATCTCTAACCTATAACTCCTTATAGAGAAGTTTTGTTCTTCATTTCCCACTCAAATCTTAATTTGATCTAAGAAAATGATATTTTTTTTTCCCTCCAAATTGCTTCTTCTAGAAACTTCATGATAAATCCATTAGCATTTGCCTTGAATTGGTTTGCATGGTTCACATGAAATTTTGTGACATCTACTCATCATCCTTATCATCCAACTAATTCACAAATTTTAATGTAACAAACTTATCATTACTGATCTAGCAAATCTTTAACTTAACAAATAATGCAACAACTCAACATCATTGGTTTACTGATGCTCGGCACCTTTTGTGTTACTCGGATCCTACTATATTTATTGATGCTCGGCACCTAAAAAAACTTGTTCGACATACATTACCTTTTTTTGATACTCAGCACTTGAAGGATTTTGTGTTACTCGGCACCTGAATAATCACTCGGCTCACACTGAAGTTGAACTTTCTTGGCTTCAACTACAAATTCCCTCGGCTCTAACTAGCTTGCTTGGCTCTCTCAAATGAACTTAGTTACGCTTTACAAATGACTTAGTTAAACCTTACATCTTTGATGTGTCTTAGTGTGTCCATTCTTTGTGTCTTAGAGTATTTCATCAATACACTATTTCATCAATAGCTTATTTGATCCTTATACTTCTTTACAACATCATAACTTCAACCTTTCTCTAGGTGCTCTAGTTACATCTTATTGATTGCCTCCTCCTTGTCAATCAACCAATTGATAGTACTTGGATCACTTAAGAAATTGTCATTCCTACAAGTAGAAAGTTTGACATCAATGAAAAAATAATGATTGAAAACATTCTTTACCCATTCTATTAGTCTTCATTCATGATCCTTTCAATCATTTCCAACAATCTCCCTCTTTGGCATTGACGGCAAACCAAACTAATCAATTGATTGAGTTGATCAACTTAGTTACCACAAAAATTATATACCAAATAGAAAACTTGTTGTCATTACATATCTTCCTCTTTGTATCATGTCTCCCTCTTTTTTTGATACAAACTAATTCCTTTGTTCCGCTTCTCCCTCTTGACTGTTAAATCCTTACTACTGATCTCATATATCTCCATCTCTTTACCTTCCATTGATCATTTTCTCATAAGTCTCCCTCTTTGACATAAATAAAAAAGATGTAGTATCTTCAACATGCTAAATATAAGCTTTGCATCTTCATGTTTTCTACCTCTATCACCATGCTTGTGACTAATCTAGAATTTCTATTCCTATTGTCATCCTCTACATCATTCTTTTGATATTTCAATGATCTACTCTTGTTGATGTAGGGCAGCTTCTTTGTTGCTTTAGACTGCTTGAGTTAGGGGCATTACCCCCAATTTTCCTCTAAGATATTCATAAGTATCCTTGGGCAATGGTTTGGTGAAGATATCTGCAATTTTTTCCTTTCTGTGAATGTACTCCATCTTTACTTGTTTGTCTTCCATCAATTCTCTTACATAGTGATACTTGATTGCAATATGCTTGGTTTTTGCATGCATTACTGGATTCTTGGATATGTTTATAGCACTTGTATTATCACAATATAGTATCACAGGTTTGGTTACCTCTTCATTCATTTATTTCAATAGATGTTTAAGCCATACAATGTTTGTGCAAGTGATTGCTACTACCACATATTCTGCTTCTACAGTGGATTGAGATGTGCATGTCTATTTCTTGCTAGTCCAAGTAACTAGCCTTTTACCTAAGAATAATGCTCCTCCACTTGTTCTTTTCTTATCATCAATGTTGCCTCCCCAATCTGTGTTTGTGTATGCATTGAGATCAAACTTCTCATTCTTTTTGTAATATAGGCCAAAATCATCAGTTCCTTTCAGATACCTCAGTATCCTTTTTACTACCATGAGATGATTTTCCTTAGGATTAGCAGATAATATAGCCACTATTCCAACTACTAATGCTATGTCTAGTCTTCTATGTACAACATATTGTAGTTTTTCAATCATGGATCTATACATTGTTTGATTGACTTTAGTTGATTCATCATTTTTGGATAGCTTATGTCATGTTGCCATTGGTGTGCTGACTAGTTTGGAGTCTTCCAATCCAAATGTCCTGAGTATCTCTTTGATGTACTTTGATTGTGTCATGAATATACCATGTTTTAGTTGATGTACTTGCAATCCAACAAAGAACTTGATTTCTCCAGACATAGACATCTCAAACTCATGTTTCATTTTGTCAGCAAAACTTTTGAAAAGTTCTTCCTTTCCTCCAAAAACTATGTCATCCACAAAGATTTTAGATACAAGGATATTCTTACCTTTTTTTGATTTGATGTACATGTTGCTATTATCATTAGTTCTTTCAAATCCTATTTACACTAGATACTTGCGAAGTCTCTCATACCAAGCTCTAGTGGCTTTCTTTAATCCATATAGAGCCTTGTGTAATTTGCATACCTTCTTTTTGTTCTTTTCATCAACAAAATTTTTTGGTTTCTCTATGTAGACTTCCTCTTCAAGTATACCATTCAGAAATTCAAACTTTACATTCATTTGATAGACTTTAAATCCTTTGAAGGCTGCATATGCCAGTAACATCCTTACTCCTTCCATTCTGGCAACTGGAGCAAAAGTTTCTCCATAGTCTAGTCCTTCTTCTTGTGCATACCCTTTATAGACTAGTCTTTCCTTGTTCCTTGTGATTTCACCATTCTCATCTAACTTGTTTCTAAACACCCACTTGGTTCCAATTACATTCTTGTCAGCTGATCTTGAGACTAAGGTCCATGTCTTGTTCTTTTCAATTTTTTCTATTTCTTCTTTCATGGCATTGTACCAATCATCATATTTTATAGCTTCACTTACTATTTTTGGTTCCATTTTTCTGAGCAGACATGTCTCACTTCTGAGTCTATTCCTTTTTATTGGTCCTGCCTCTTTGTTTCCAATGATTTCTTCTTACATACTTTGCCAATACTGTTTCTTTCCTTGTTTGCATGTTGTCTCTTTCAGAATCTGAATCCTCATGCATATTTTCATCAGGTATTTGTTCATTTCCTTCATGTTGGCTATTCTTAGAATCTAAATGAACATTCTTTTTATTCTACAACTTGGATTCTAAATGTGTCTGTTGCTCATCATTTACTGTCTATGACTCGGTAGATGCTGGATTTTATTGTTGATTATCATTTTGAGTTGCAACTTCACCATTATTAGATATACCTTCATAAAAGTATACAAAGGTCTTGTATTCTTCTTCTTTCTTGGTGTTCTCAACACTTTGAACTTCTGCAAGCTCATCAAATTTCACATTTGTGCTTTCTACTACTTTGTTAGTATTAACATTCAAGCACTTATAAGATTTGCTTCTAGTAGAATAACCAAGAAATGTGCCTTCCTCACTCTTTGCATCAAACTTTAAAATATATATATAGCATTTGCATCCAAATATTTTGAAATGTTTTACATTAGGAGAATGCCCATACCATAATTCAAAAGGTGTGGCATTTGTACCTTTCTTGACTTGAAATCCATTGAGTGTGTAGACTGCAGTACTTATAGCTTCTCTCTAGTACTTGAGTGCAACATTTTTCTCCATCATTAAGGTCCTGGCATAGTCAATGACTCATCTATTCCTTCTTTCTACTATACCATTCTGAGGTGGAGTCTTAGGTGCTAATGTCTGCCTTTTGATTCCTCTTTCATTGCAAAATTCTTAAAATTCTCTTGATGTGAATTCACCTCCTCTATCAAATCTGAGACATTTTAGACTATTCCTAGTCTCTTTCTCAACTCTTTCCAAGTACCATTTGAACATTTGGAATGCATCTGATTTTTGTTTTAGGAACATGGTTGTCATCATCTTTGAATAGTCATCTACGAATAGCATTATGTATCTATCACCTTTGTAGCTTTTTACTTCAATAGGACCACACAAGTTAGTATGAACTAGCTCTAATACTTCATTAGAAGACTAAGCCTTGCTTTTGAAAGTTGACTTGGTCATCTTCCCTAGTTGGCATTGTTTGCACATGTTGTTATCAGGCTTCTTCAACTTTGGTAGACCTCTGAATTTCTTCATTTTGTTGATGCTTATCAGATTGTCAAAATGTACATGACATAGCCTCTTGTGCCATAACCATACATCATCAGTTTGAAAATTGAGACAAGAAGCATCTTCCATGTCTAGGTAAAACAAATTACTCCTAGTATAATCACCTTTTCCTATTAGACTTCCTTGAGAATCATAAATCTTATCAACTCCTTTTTAAAATTCAACCTTGCATCCTATGTTGCCTAATTGTGAGACACTTGGCAACTTATAATTTAGACCTTCAACATAGTATGCATTATCACATGATATCTTTCTAGTAAGCTTGATACTACCTTTCCCTTTGATCTAACATGGTGCATTGTTACCAAATCTAACACCATTTCTTTCATATTGAGAAAAGGAAATGAACTTACCTTTATCTCCAGTCATGTGATGAAAGCATCCACTATCTATGATCCATTTATCATTCTTGTTCATTTAGGTTACTAGGGCAGTTACTTCATCTTCATCTTATTCATCTTTCATAACCACATAGACTACTTCATCATCATTCTTGTCAGAGTCTTCTTCAACAATGTAGGATCTTTTTCCCTTACCTTTGTAGTCCTTTTTGTCCTCCTTTTTGTTCTTGAAGTTGCCTCCATCCTTGTAATTTTTCTTTTGTGTGCATCTGGCTACAATGTGACCAACTCCATTACAATTGAAACAAATAATTGGCAAACTTACCTTTGAATTTTTCTCTTCCTTTGTGAAATCTTCTTGCTAGTAATGCCTCCAATTGGTCTACATCATCTTCATCAGTGTTGTTATCACTAGATACATACTTACCTTTTCCACTCTTTTTCTTTGTTTGCACCTCCTCATTTTCATTTTATTGTCATCTTGGGTTTGAATGTAGATTCAAAGTTTTCTAGCTTGTAGTTATCAAAGTTGGATAGCTCAAAGGTAGTGAGTCTTCCAATTATTCCTTAAAATGACAATGCATTGCTTGGTACACACCTTAACTCTTGGATGGCTGATACTCTTATAGCATAGATAGGAAGCAAATTTCTCAAGTATTTGCTACATACTATTTCTTCTACTAACTATCCTCATAGGCTTCTTATGGCACTTACAACTTCTTTCATCCTTGCACTGTATTCAGTAGCATTCTCTCCTTCTTCCATTTAAATTCCATCGAACTTTCCTCTTAGGCTCTCTCTTTTGGCTCTCTTGACATTATAGTCTCCTCCATAGGTTCTTAATAATATTTCCCACATCTGATGTGTAGTACCACATTCTTTAATGTCATCATACTCGGCATAACTTAATGCTGAACAAATATCTAACATCACTTGATTGTGCTCCTTCTTCTTGCTCATGTCATCTATAGTGAGAGGTCCTGTAGGGTCTACATGATCAACTATGATTGAGGTCTATGCATAGTCACCTATTGATCTGAGGTGTAGCTTCATCAAACTTTTCCATGCAACAAAGTTTTCTTTGTTTAGCTTGGGAACTTCTCTCTTGAACATCTTGATCTTCCTACTGCTAGTACCTTGAAACAAATTAGTAGTTTGCTTTGATACCAATTGTAAGAATTCTTTAGAATAACTAAGAGAGGGGGTGAATCAATTATTCAAGGTCCAATAATGTCCAATCAAACTTTCTAATAAAATAGAGGTGAATCAGAAGTACTATCCTTTTTACTTTCTTAGCATGCATATAATTAAACATGAAAAGTAAACATGCATCACACCATAACACAATGGATTTTGATGACCCAAAAACCCTCTAAGAATAAGAAGGTAAAACTAGGGTGGGGATGATACCCAAAAAATAATTGCATAATTTATTTCAACCACTTCTGATGGTCAGACCTATTAAAGGCATGCCTTGTTAAAGGCTACAACACACTGTTAAATGTGACCTTGTTAGGAGTGTGCCCTGTTAGAGGACTTTAAGAACATTCAACTTAGAATTCCACCCTATTAAGGGATTTACATAGAGCTATTAGGCTCACCCAAGTCCATGGGATTTACAGTCACCTTCTCAAAAGAATCTTTTATCCCTCTCTAAGGATCTCCTATCCTTCTCCTAAGGATCTCTTATCCTTCTCCTGAGGATCTGCTATCCTTCTCTTGGGGATCTTCTATCATTTTCCTAAGGCTTATCCACCTAGTTGTTAAGCTAACCTAGCAATGTAGGATTTCAATGTCTAATACAATGGTAAGAAAGTATTAGAAAGGTTTTGACCTAATAAAGATTGCAACCCTAACCTTGCAAATTTTAGATCACTCTTCAGTTATTTTCTTTTCTTGTCTTTTCTCCCTTGCAATGCTGACAACTTGTTCACCCTTCAAGATCTATCTCTTTGAGTTCTTCTACTCACTATGCCAATGCACTCTATGGTCACTTGATCAACTCAGAGTCTTGATGCTCTTTACTTACTCCTCAGTGTGTCCTCTTCTTGACACTTCACACTAGCCTTCTCTTGGCTTCTTCGCATGACCACACTTATGACCAACTCCCTCTTGTACTCTCTTGATCTATGACCTATAACTCCTTATAAAGAAGTTATATTCTTTATTTCCCACTCAAAATATAATTTGATCTGAGAAAATGATATTGTTTTCCCTCCAAATTTCTTCTTCTAAAAACTTCATGATAAATCCATTAGCATTGGCCTTGAATTGGTTTGTATGGTTCACATGAAATTCTATGACATCTACTCATCATCCTTATCATCCAACTAATTCAAAAATTTCAATGTAACAAACTTATCATTACTGATCTAGTGAATTTTTGACTTAACAAATAATGCAGCAACTCAGCATCGTTGGTTTACTGATGCTCGGCACCTTCTGTTTTACTTAGCTCTTACTATATTTACTGATGCTCAACACCTGAAGAAACTTTCTCGACATCCATTACCTTTTTCTTATACTCAAAACCTCAAGGATTATGTGTTACTCAACACCTAAATAATCACTCGGTTCACACTGAAGTTGAACTTTCTTGGCTTCAACTACAAATTCGCTCAGCTCTAACTAGCTTGCTCGGCTCTCTCAAATGAACTTAGTTAAACCTTACATATTTTATGTTTCTTAGTGTACCCATTCTCTATGTCTTAGAGTATGTCATCAATACACTATTTCATCAATAGCTTAGCTGATCCTTATACTTCTTTACAACATCATACTTCAACCTTTCTCTAGGTGCTCTAGTTACATCTTATTGATTGCCTCCTCCTTGTGACACAACCAATTGATAGTACTTGGATCACTTAAGAAATTTTCATTCTTGTAAGTAGAAAGTTGGACATCAATGAAAAAATAATGATTGAAATCATTCTTTACCCATTCTATTATTCTTCATTCATGATCCTTTCAATCATATCCAACAATCAAAGGTCTTAATGGTGCCAAAAAAATGTGGAATTCCCTAACAACTATTTATGAAGGAGATGCAAATTTTCTTTGAGCCAAAGCTAAAAGTACCAAAGGTAAGTTTGATGATATGGGAATGGAGAAAGGTGAGAATATTGCTCAATATGTTGAAAGGATAAAAAAAATTGTTAATGCAATAAGAGAAGTTACTTGTAATATAGATGATGATACTATACTAAGAAAAGTTTTAAGGACATTATTGCTTATTTATGCTATTAGTGTTTCTGCAATTCAAGAACTAAGATTTATTATAGGGAATAAGATATTACTTGAAGGTTTGGTATGTAAACTCACTTATTTTGAGCTATCTAACTTTGATAATTACACGCCTAAAAAGATTGAATTTTCTTTCAAAGCTAAGGTATCATTAAAGGAACCTGATGAGAAGGAGAAGAAGAAAAAGAAGAAGTATGTATCTAGTAACAATAATACAAATGAAGAGGATATTGAATAGCTTGAAGTACTACTAGCAAGAAGATTTTATAAAGGCAAAGGCAAGTTCAAAGGTAAGTTGCCCATCATTTCCTTTAATTGCAATGAGGTTGGTCATATTGATACTAGATGTCTAAAGAAGAAGAACTACATAGGTGGTGACAAGTACAATAGTAGAAGAGATGAAGACAACAAAGATTACAAAAACAAAGGCAAGAAGTCTTACTACATTGTTGAAGAGGAAACAAAAAATGATTCTGATGAACATGATGATGAGGTGGTGTATGTTGCAATGAAGGACAAATCTGATGAAGATGAGGCTACTATGCTTGTGACTTGTGTCAAAAAAAATGATAGATGGATCATTGATAGTGGATGTTCACATCACATGACTAGAGAAAAAAGTAAGTTCATTACCCTAAACTATTATGATGGAAATAGTGTAAGATCTAGTAATAAGGCACCATGTTTGATAAAAGGAAAAAGTTCTATCAAACTCACAAACAAGATTATATGTGACAATGCTTACTATATTGAAGGAGTTAACTATAATTTTTTGAGTGTGTCACAACTAAATAATTTGAGATGGAAGGTTGAATTTGAAAACAAGATTGCTAAGATATATCACACAAATGGGAAACTGATTGGAAAAGAGTGATCAAACTAGAAGTAATCTATTCTATCTTGACATAAAGGATGCTACTTATCTTGTTGTAAAATGTGATGATGTATGGCTATGGCATAAGAGGTCATGTCATGTTAATTTTGATAACTTGGTTAGTATTAGTAACATGAAGAAAGTTAGAGGTTTGCCTAAGTTGAAGAAGCTTGATAATGTAATGTGAAAATAATGTCAGTTAGGTAAAATGAAAAAGTCAAGTTTTAAGAGTAAAACTTATACCCCTAAAGGAATAATAAAGATTGTTCATACTGAGTTGTGTGGACCAATTGATGTGAAAAGCTACAAGGGAGATAAGTACATTATACTATTTGTTGATGACTATTCTAAGATGATGATAGTTATGTTTCTGAAATAAAAATCTAAGGCATTCCAAATGTTTAAGTGCTAATTAGCAAGAGTTGAAAAGGAAACAGGTAAATTTCTAACGTGATTGAAATCTGATAGAGGAGGAGAATTCACATAAAATGAGTTTGAGATGTTTTTTAATGATAGAGGAATCAAAAGATAGACATTTTCCCCTAGAACCCCTCCAAAAAATAGAATATTTGAAAGGAGGAATAGATTCTTAATGGATTGTGCTAGAACACTCGTGATGGAGAAGGATGTTACTTTGAAATACTGGAGAGAAGTTGTAAGTATAGCTATCTATAGTTTGAACTATATACAAATCAAGAAAGGTACTCATTCAACACCTTTTGAAATATGGTATGGATACTCACCCAATGTAAAATACTTTAAGGTATTTGGAGGTAAGTGTTATATTTGTAAAGATGTTAGGAATGGTAAACTTGATGCAAGAAGTGAAGAAGGTATATTCCTAGAATACTCCACAAGAAGTAAAGCTTATAAGTGTTTGAATTCCAATACTAAAAAAATTTGGAAAACTGCAAATGTGAATTTTGATGAATATATAGAATTGCATAAGGCTAAACCTATGAAAGAACCATAAGAATACAAATCATTTGTATACTTTTATGAAGGTATACCTACTGAAAAAGATGTTGCAAATCAAGTTACAAATCAACAACAAGTTTTAGTGACTACCAAGTCACACCCTATGAATACGGAGTTGCATTTAGAAATTAAGTTACATTTAGATGTCGAGTTATAGAATGAAGTGGGAGTGCATTATGATTTTGAGATTAGTATACATGAAAGATATGTTGAACTACCTAACATAGATATGCACAGTGATTCTGAAGTTAAAAGACAAAATGAAGAAACTAGAGTTGAACCAAGATTGTCCAAGTATGTCAAAAGACATCATCCTATTGGTCAAATCATTGGAAATAAATATGCTAGACCAATGAAAAGAAATAAATTGAGAATTGAAACATGTTTTCTAAGCATGAAGGAACCCAAATCAGTAAGAGTTGCATTAGAAGATGTTGGCTATTACAAAGCATGGAAGAAGAGATTAAACAAATAGAAAAGAACAAAACATAGAGTCTAGTTCTTAGACTAGAAGACAAAAATGTGATTGGTACCAAGTGAGCATTTAGAAACAAGTTAGATTAAAATGGTGAAGTCATAAGAGAAAATAAAAAGATTAGTTTACAAGGGATATGCACAAGAAGAAGAAATTGAATATGGAGAGACATTTTCCCCTATTGCTAGATTAGAAGCAGAAAGAAATCTACTTTCTTATTCTTCATACAAAGGTTTCAAATTTTATCAGATGGATGTTAAATCTACATTTTTGAATGGCATATTAGAGGAATAAGTTTACATAGAATAGAGAGAAGGTTTTGTTGATGTTAACAATAAGAACATGGTATGTAAACTATACAAAGCTCTATATGGTTTGAAACAAGCACCAAGAGCATGGTATGAGAGACTTCATAATTATCTTGTGAAGATTGGATTTGAAAGGACTAATGATAACAACAATCTATACATAAAGACAGAGAAAGGAAAAGGTATTTTGTTATCTAAAATTTTTGTTGATGATATCATATTTGGAGGTCAAGATGCTTTATGTAAGGAGTTTGCAAATAAAATGAAGCAAGAATTTGAAATGTCTATGTTTGGACAGATCAAAGTTTTTGTGAGTTTGTAAGTATATCAAATGAAAATGGTATATACATAACTTAGTCAATGTATGTCAAGGAAATATTGAAAACTTTTGGATTAGAGGATTCCAAACTAGTAAGTACACTTATGGTGACAGGACACAAGTTGTCAAAGAATGATGATTTGGTTGAGGTGAATCAAATAGTGTATAGGTCTATGATTGAAATTTTGTAATATGTAGTACATAGTAGACCTGATATTGCATTATCTATAGGGATAGCTACAAGATTCTTTGCTAATCCTAGGGAGAACCATTTAATGGTTGTAAAGAAAATAATGAGATATTTAAAAGGAATAGAAGAGTTTTGTAAATACTACAAGAAGAATGAAAAAATTGAATTGAGAGCCTACACTAATGCTAATTGGGCTGAAACATTGATGACAGAAAAAAAATCAATGGAGGAGCATTTTTCTTAGGAAAGAGACTAGTTACATGGACTAGCAAGAAATAAAATTGTACTTCACAATTTATTGTTGAAGCTGAATATGTTGCTGCTATTGTAAATTGCACAAACATTGTATAGATCCAACAGCTACTCAAAGGAATGAAGAAAGAAATCACATAACTAGTGATACTTTATTGTGATAATACAAGTGATATCAATTTATCAAAAAATTCAGTGATGCACACAAAAACCAAGTAGATTGCAATCAAGTATCATTACTTGAGAGAGTTAGTTCAAGATAAAGAAGTGAAAATGGAATATGTTAACACAAAGGAACAAATTTTTGATATCTTCACAAAATTATTACCTAAGGATGCTCATGAGTATCTAAGAGGTAAACTAGGGGTGATACCCCTATCAAAGGCTATCTAAGTAACACAAGGAGTGCCCTGCATCAAACAAGCTAATGTTTATATGTTACGCATTGATGCAAAGGATCTTACTTTAGGAGCTACCTAAAGTAATCAAAGAACTAAAACTTCAAATTAATCACAAGAAAGATGACAGAGGGAGAAGTTGAAGAATGTAGTGCTTGCCCCTAGTTTACATCTTGTTATTATTGCCAATCTCTTTTAGGCCAATTTTATACTTGATGATTAGTAGCATTATCTTTTAGATTATCATATATTATTTCATATTCAGTTGATTTTATGATGAGATTACTTGGTACTCTATAGTTTATGTATGCATAATGATTATTATAGTAATTTTAGTTATTGATGACAATTAGTTAGATGGATTATCATATGTGGATACTTACCCCATACTACATGTGTATGGTGTGCATGTATTTTTTTTTTTATGTATGATATTTCTAATGTGGTTAAGGAAGGGAGTCGTAGTCACTTACTAGTCAGGATCTACATGATGCACCACTTCCTAATTTTTCCTATTTAGCTTAGTATATATTTGTTTGTACATGTTTAGATTTTATGTAGATTGCAGGTACCAGATATCAACTTTCCTGAATTGCCAGGATGAGCATACTCTTATGCATTATCTCAATGGTAAGAGAGGGGAGATAAAATCTTGAGCCCAAATCCTAACCCTTAAACCCATTTGTCCTCAAAAATTTGGACAAGTATCTAAGATGTTTACCTTCCAAATGTGTCATGTGATGTAAATTCATGATTATAACCATTTAGTTTGATCTTGTATGTGTTTTTCTATGGTGGGTTTCCCTATTTTGTCCTATAGCCTTTGGTGATTTTTTCAATTAATTAAGTCAAATTAAATGATTAAATTTAATAATTTAATTTAATAGAAAATTATTATGATATTTTTAATATTTAATTATATTTAATTAATTTTCAAATTAATTAAATAAAAAGAATTAAATTTAAAGATAAAATTATAAGTTTGATTTTAGAAAGTGATAATATTTATTTAATTTAATAATAATATATTTAGGAGTCCATTTTAAAATAAATGTTAAACATCATTATTACTTAAGTTAATAAATATTTTATCAATTGATGTTTCAAAAATAACTTAAAGCATGGAAATGATATTAATTTATTGAAGAATTTTAAGATTGCATAAAGTATGCATGAGAATAAAATTTAATAAATTAATTAAAAAGAGAAGTCAAGTGAATTTAATTAAAGATATTTTATATTGCAATAAAGGTGCATGAAAATATAAAAAGAAAGATAATAGAGAGTTAAAGAGTTGTGAGCAAGGAGTTATCTTGGGTGATCACACAATTAGTGCCCCAAATTTAGGAGAGAACTCCTTATCACAAATTGAGGGTTCATTTTTTAGGGACCACAAATTTTGGAGAAGGAATTTTTGGAGAGAGAAGGTTTTGAGAGAAGAAAACTTCTCTCACAAATCTTTTTGGTGTGTGCAATTTTAGCATTAGAACCTAGGTAGATTCTTGTATTTTGATTTGCACAATTAATTACGTTATTTCATTATTCCTATTTTCTTCATGACTATGGATTGTAAATATGAATTTCTCTGCAATGAATCCTTGAATATTTCAATATTGTAAATTACTAATATGCATGTAGTTATCTTCTGTATATGTGAGGATTAAATTATCAGTAGAACCCTTGTCCAATAGATTAAAAATTAGAATTTAAATCAAAAATGGTTTTGGAATTAAAAAGGAAATTTAAGATTGAAAATTTGATTGGTTGGTCATACTCTCCCTATCAGACTAGTGTTGTAACTTTTTATTAAAAAAATATATTTTAAATGATTTAGGGGGATATGTCTAGTTTTTTTTAAATAACAAAATTTATTTTTTTTTAAATTAAAAATATATATAATATTAAATGAGGGAAGGGGTTTTACCCCACCTCCCCACTTCTTTCTAGCGGCTCACCTACCACTGATCGCAGGGTACTGTGACAAGGACAGTACAAAGTACTGCCACAACTGCATGCCTCTACAACAACCACAAGCTTTTTAAAAGTTGGTGGGCTTTCTAATAATATGTCATGTGCGATATTTTTTTTATTCATTTTTTAAATTATTTTAATTAAATTTTAATTATATTAAATTTAATATATTATATATTATTAATTTTAATAATAATATTTATTAATTTAATAAATAATTAAATGATATTACTATAGTTTTTAATATATAATTATTAATTAATTTAATAAAATTTTATTTAATTAAGTTTATTTAATAATAGAAGTTAATTAATGGAGTTGTAAATTTATTTAATTATTATTAATAATTCAAATTTTAATGAAATTGTAAACTATTTTATTTAAAATCAATGAGTATGATTTTAATATTTTAAATAAATAATTATGCTTAAGTCATTTGGAACAATGAACTTAAAATTGAATTAGGGTAATTGTACATTTTATTCAAATATAAAAATGGGATAAATTGTAAGGATTATATTGTAAATCGTAGGTACTTGCAAACTTATATTGAAACAAGTATTCAAACCTTATTGTGACTCAAATATGTGCTCTCAAAATCAAACCAAACTATGAAACTACTCTGTTATCTATATGTTGTTTGTGTTTTGGGTTTGGGTTTGACCTAGCTTTGACCAGTCTTAAGACATCTACTAGAGGCTTGGGATTTTTGTGATTGTGGTATTATGCTAACTTGATCTTGATCTTTTAAATTCAACCATGGTAATGTTGGTATGCTCTATGATGATTTTGATTGTATTGTTAGTCATTTTTTCAGTGTTATTGTGGGATAATAGGATGAATGTTATGACATACTTGACTTAACCATTTTGAGTTTTTAATAAGTATTTTTAGGATACTTTCCAATTTCTTGTAGAAAATTGATGGGTTAATGTGATTTATATTTTGGATGCTTTCTAGTCACTTGTATAAGATTGAGGTGAAATATTATGATTATTTGATTTGTGGTTTTATGAGCCTAGGGTAGGTTATCTATATGTAATGTTGGGAAGTGGCTTGCAATGGATGCCAAGGCCCTATGTGGTTGTTAGGGTAACCCATTGTAAGTTGTTTAATAAGTGAAAACACTACACTAAATAAGAGTAAAATAAACTTAATAAGGGTCTTTGTATATTCTTGCCCATGCCTCGAGTGCTAGTACAAACTAGGATGAGAGTAGAGAAAATGCTTATTTGTGACCATGCATCATTAGTATGTCTTGTCAATACAAGAGGATACTAGTGCCACATAGAAGTTAGACTACCAAGCTAACTCTAGAATTCATTTGTGTGATGAAACTTTCCCACTTATATAGTATGTTTCTTACGTGTATGTGTTTGCCTCTAGGTCTAGATGTTGATTTATCTTAGAACCTTTGAGTTAGATTACTTTTAGGGTTTCCTATACTGAGATATTACTTTTGATTTTTGGATTGATATCCTATTTGGGACTTGATACTATCTCCTTAGTGTAGTGGGAGTGGGCCTTTTTGGGTTACAACACAGTCAGGTGGTAGTGCTTTTTACTCTTACCATTGAGATTCATCCATTGTTGCCATGGCTGGAGGTTCTTGTCTGCTTTTCCTTTCGTTCTATCTTTGTGTATTATGATGGATGGTTATATATTTATGATGGATGATCTTTATTTGTTATATTTTACTTTGTTTTCATGGATCTAAAAAGGATGATGTAACCCATCTTAAATGTATATTCTTTTAGCCTTTCATACCCTGTGACATGTATAGTGGATGATTGTGCATTTTGAATTTTATTGCCAAGTGGCATTTAGAAAAAATGTATATTATTTAAATGGACTTGAACTTATAATTATTCTTTCATGTGGATGCAGTATTTGTTAGACTTAGTATTAATTAAACTTAAATGTGACTCAACATCTTCGGATTCTTAGGGATTGTAATCTATTATGTCTCCTTATGTATGATTATATGTTATTGCTTTCACTAATTTATGATTGATGTATATGTTATTATTTCTTTAAACAAAATTTTTTTAGCAAACTTAGTAAAAATTTAGGTTAATTCTTTTGGATCCTTTGGTGGGGCATTACAAAGAAACTGAAAAGCTTATATCTACATGTTTAAGATGATGAGTTTTTGGCATATGTCTTTGGCATTGTTGCCAAAGAGGAAGATTTTTTTCTAATTAATCCAGTATGTATAATCATAGAGGGAGATTATATTTCTGATCAATAATATGATTACTAATCAATAGGGAGGAATCCTAATCTACTTATTCAGAGGAAGATATAGTAAGATGGAGTTGTAAGAAAAAAATTTGTAACCTAATCAGAAGACAGAAGTTACTGATAGAGGGAGAGATTTCAATAAAAGTTTTCTTTTTAGTATTGTCTTACTATTTTAACCTAGTTTTTTTGGTTGAACAAAGGTGTTTACCATTTGGTTGATTTGGTTGATTAGTCTAGTTTTCCATCAATGCCAAAGATAGAGATTGTTGAAAATAGATTGAAAAGATCATTGTTGAGAGAGATTGTTGAACTAGATTGAAAGAGGGAGATTGTTGAAGAAGACTATGTGTTTCAATCATCATTTTGTCACTAATGTCAAACCTACTATTTGTTGGTAAGACAACTGCTTATAAGATTCAAATACTATCACTTATTTGATTGATGAAGAGGATATGATCAAAATATGTAACAATAGCACCTACAGGAAAGGTTGAGTTATGCTTATGTAATGAAGTACAAGAATCAATTAAGACAATGATGACATGACATATTTATGGTCTACTTAAGGTTACAAAGGCTGGTTATACTTAGAAAGATTAGGTGAACAAGTTACGCAAAGTTTGTCTACCAAGTTTTAGCCCTAGTGGATAGTAGGTGCCAAGAAAAGATAGAGCAAGCCAAATATAAAATTAGTTGGAGCTGAGTAAAAGTATATTCTAGTGCGTGTCAAGTAGATTAGTGGATGCCAAGTAAATTTTAGTTGATGTAGAGCACTAGTAGACTTTAGTAGGTGCCGAGTGATTTCATAGTAGATGTTGAGCAACACAATAAGTGTCAAGCATCAAAAGCTTAATAACGTTGAGCTACTACATTATTTAAAAGATCACGGATTCGATGAATCTGAGCTAACAAGTTTATTTTCTTGGATTTTGTAAATTAGGTGGAAGAAAAGGTTGATGAGTTGGTGGCACAAAATTCAAGGTAAACCATTTTTTAGGAAAATTTAAAGTGGATTCTAAGAGAAGCTTCTAGAAGAGATATGAGATATGGGGTAGATACATTGTATCCTACCTAATCCATCTAAACCCTAAATTGGATGATGGAGAATGAGTGGAAAAATATCTTAATTTCCTATTTATAGGAATGGTTGGTCATAAAGCAAGGTTGTCATGTGTGAGAACCTAAGGGAGATAAGGAGTCAAGGGTTTCGCTTCATCAAGAAACCTAAGAGAAAATTATGTAATAGAGTGTTAAGCAAGAAGGATTAAGAAGATGAATGCTTGAAGGGTGAACAAGTTATCAAAGCTACAAAGTATGAAGGCTAAGTAGAACTAAGAACTAAAATAAGATCTATAATCTGCAAGTGAAGTTGTAAGTTGTATCAGATCAAAGCCTTACTGTTACTCTCTAACAATTGTATCAATCTAGGGTAAATCATTTGGATTAAGGTTGACCTAATAGTCATTTGTAACTGGGTGACATTCCAAGTGAATGGTCTAGAGTCCTCTAACAAGGCTCACTCCTAACATGGCAATTGAAATCCTTTAACAGTGTCGCATTTAACAGTGTGTATTGTAACCTTTAATAGGGTTGGCCTTTCATAGGGCATCACTTTAGAAGAGTGAAAAGAGTAGCATGTTATTAGTGGTATTTCCCAAGTTGGGTCTCCACATGAATTAGTGTACCAAGTGTGTTGATGAATCTATTATGTTCCATGCTTTACATTTATGCAAGTTGATTTGACAGTAACCTACAAGTTTTTAGTGATTGCATAATCTTATGGATGCATGCACAAGCATAAATGTTTTATGGATTCACTAAGCTATGAGAAGTTTTATTTATACATCTGAACCATGGATAACTAATTCACCCCCCCCCCCCCCCCTCTAGTTATTCTAAAGTATTCCAACATTTGGCATTAGAGCCATATGCTTAAGAGGGGTAGACCTATAGTTTCTATGCCCTATCTTGCTTCCCAGATTCTCTACGTAACATTCATAATCACGGGGGCGGAATAGTAGGCATTCACCCTGCTGCCGGGTCACTTTTGCAGTCATATGACCCAGACTTTTGATCAATGGAGGTGCGTGCAGATGGTCCCAAAGCATCTCTCTTTTTCTTAGGGTAGTCTTGGCGTACACGAAAAGATGCCTACTATTCTATGGGCAACAACCCCCTTACTGGGTGCATTGTGGCTCATAACGACTCTCACTCTGATGCTTAAAGGTGCTAGAAGCACAAAGAGAAAGATATCTAAAAGAGAAGTACAAAAGCTCAATAGAGATAACTTTCATACACAAAAAATCTTGATGAAGGTAAACCTTGGAGGACTTGGAGATCATGCACAATCTACCATTTCTGTGGAGCATGTTGATTCTGTTGGTGCCCTAACTAATAAAGATATGAGGAAGAAGAAAGAACACAACTAGGCAATGTTGGAGAAAGGTCTTACTAGTGCCAAGAAAATGTGGGATGCACTAACCATTATTTATGGAGGAGACGCAAATTTTCTTAGAGCCAAAGCTAAAAGTCTTAGAGCTAAGCTTGATGATATGAGAATGGAGAAAGGTGAGAATATTTCTTAATATTAATCTTGTGTGTACTTCCTTATTCAAAACCCATGCTCTTGCCAAGATCACAATCTCTTTTGTATCTTGAAACCTTCATGAAGGAATGCAGATTTTGTTGTCAATAAAAAGATATAAATGGTGTTTATATTAAATAACTAGGAAAAAAATGACAACTACAAGGATCAAATATAGTCTATATGAGTAGAACATCATTTTAAGCATGTCTGGAGAATACTTATCTAGCCTTGTATAGAAAAATTGTCCACAAAATAAATAAGTGATTATCCTTCAAAGAATAAGAGAAGGAAGAAAATTTTCAAACAAAGGATTATCATTACCTGTATTCAAGAGAGTAGCAAAATCTTACACTTCAAAAATATAAAATTAAATAATATTTACTATTATTTATAGATTTTCCCTACTAAAAATTGTGTAACAATATTATAATCATGTACATAGTAGCCACAACAAAGAGATAAATGCAATAATTATCTCTACTAGAAGAAAATACAATGAAGAGAATTTAAAACAAAAGAGTTTTAAAGTCATACTTTCCTAAAAATTTACACTAGAGATAGATCAATCACATTTC
This sequence comes from Cupressus sempervirens, assembly GCA_028749045.1. Taxonomy (NCBI): domain Eukaryota; kingdom Viridiplantae; phylum Streptophyta; class Pinopsida; order Cupressales; family Cupressaceae; genus Cupressus; species Cupressus sempervirens. The sequence continues at coordinate 836,953,347 of CM053786.1, read as the reverse complement.
TAAGAGGCATGGTCACTAATTGTGCTAAAAATATGATGACCACATAGCCTTGAATGAGAATGCTCTAGTTGTGGCATTCAAATTTTGCCAGCTACATATAGCAATTGGAGAAAGCTTCCCATTAACTCACCATAACCAAAATACATGTAATTTGGTCACAATATATAAGAAAAAAAATGCATAAAATAAAAACACAATATATGACCCAAATAGAGGAAAAAACTAACATCAATGGAAAATTCAAAGTAGTATGTGCGCCTCTCAAAATTGAGCATACCACTAAACCTTCAAAACTACAAATGCCTCGTGGGACCTAGAGTTTTCTTCTTGATTGTGGAATCTTCAAAATTTCTTAATGGAATTGAACTTCTTATTATCATAGCATATTTTGGTGTTCTTATATATTTAGAATAATTCTACTATATATCAAACTTCCATAACAAAGCTAAACACACACTAAATACTATTGATCACTAAAACATGACTATTCAACATAAAGATATTGCAAGCTTGCCCAAACATGAAAATGGAAATAAATGTTAGTCATAATAGAAATGAAAGTACAATTGCAATAATTGATCATTTATCCTTGAACATACAATTACAAATAAAGGATAGTAACTAATAATTTTTTGATCCCCTCACAAACTACATTTATGGGACTTGTCTAAAAAATAAATGTGGTTGAAGCTCTATTCTTAGATAGCATGGCATGTCCAGATTTGAAAACTCTGAAGCATTGCATTTGTTTCTACTACTATAGAACCATCTTCAATAGACCCAATGTTGTTGTAGTTTTGAAATACATTGTTCAAGTTTTCTAGGATTTTCTAGGGTTCTTCTCATGTCATGACTTCATATAGAAAATAAAAGAATAGAACTTAGACCGAGTTGTGTATACTATGAAATCTATCTCATTGTCCACTGAAATAATTTTAGTTAGAAAATACATAGAATGTTGTGGAAAATAGATAAAAAGGTGGTAAAGTGTGTAGAATTCAGATAACAACAATACATAGAATGGTGTGGAAAATAGAAAAAAGGTGGTAAAGTGTGTAGAATTCACGTAACAACAATGTCTAAGAAATTTAGGATTAGAGCATTGATAGTGATTCCTTTTCTAACAATTTAGGATTAGCTGCTTTTTCATAGATGGAGGAAGGTTCTTTAATAGTCATTCCTTTTTAAACATTTTTTGTGGAGTTCTAAGTAATCTTCTTAACTATGTGGATGTCTATATTAGTTTGTTACAACTAACAATGAAAAAATCAACAACAAAAATATCTAGTAGATATTTAATTTCATTACAACATATATGTATAAGCTTAAAGAAGAGATGCATAAAATTTTACTTGTGCCCTTTCCATATGATAATTTAGATAATTTTAGTCCTTGGTATAACACTTTCTCCATTGGCTAAGTACTAAAATAAGAAAAGTGCATTCTCATTAATTTTCGTGATCTAATTTCAATTAACCTCTGTTGAATATTATTTTGATCTATGTTATGTTCAATGAACCTTGTCACAACATACTAATTCAAAGATGGAATATACATGTTTGTAGAGTTCAAATCTTAGCAACCATAGCGATAGCCACACTAATAGAATTTGTAACCAAAACCATATGAGAAAGAGGAACCTCAAAGAAAGAGACAAGCAAGGACGACACACATCCCCCATTGAAACACCAATGAGTAGAGCGGACATGACATTACAAGGACTAAGGAAAGGAGCTCAGGTGAAACCATCAACATCAACAAGAGGAACTTGAACTATGAGGGAAGCAACTGGAACCATCACAATGGGTTATTGAATCAAACAATCTCCATAATGTTGTGAGTTATTAAGCATGATTTTAAGATCATACTCCAATATGTTAGTATACATTATTTAGAGGCAAGTGATTCTTGGCAAAAGCTCCACAAAATCACATTTATTGCTCATTGATTTTAGAGGATACTTATATAACGCTATGTATTAAATATTTTCTATTGAAATTGGGTATTATAAAAATATAATAAAAGATAAATAGATTTAGAAAAAAATAGTTAAATTTGACCTTGTACAATTAAGGATGTTTGCAATTTTAGGTAGTGTTGGGCATTCATTTTGCATGAGGTCAATGGCAGGAATCCATAGTGTAATTCCTCTCTTGAAAAGCAAATCTTTTAAAGGATCCACTCCAAGGTTCAGTGTTTGTCTTGTGACGTACCAAAATCTACTCAGTAGAAGATAAATGTGAATGTTTATGAAGAGGCCTTAGCTGGTTCCAAAAACTCTTTTACCTTGGAATCAAGTAAAATCTGTTCGCTGTCTCAAAATATCACACCAAAACAACAATATTTTTGTATTTTCTATTTTTCAATGAATGCAACTCTAACAATGCAGCTACTATGAGGTCCTATTCTAACAGGGGGTTAGCAAAGCAAATAATGAAACTAAAAGAAAATAACATGAAATCAAATAACTTCAAATTGAAATTCCTAAATGGACATAAGCTATAGAACATAACACGTTGCGAGTTAAACCTTCGAAGAAATCGGTAGGAAACCAATGAAAATAGGAGCAACACTTCCTAGAATCCACTGATGCAATCGTTAGTGAGAATCTTTAACAAATTGAATGATGTTTCACTCTTCATCAAATCGCAAGGCCACGGAAAGTGCGCTCATGCGAGACAAAAAGCTATGTAGACACAATCGGGTGATCTCTTCTCAAGCTCATTACGTCAACAGAATGCATATATTTGTAGCAAACACTAGAACTAAAAGATCACACAACCAAAAACAACGCAATAAATCTTTGATTCAATCAAAATCTCATGAATAAATCCACAAAACAATGACACATTTAGGCAAGAATAACTGCACTACGAATGCTAGCACCAAAAACATAACTTTATTGCATAACAACGGTGGCCCTTGTTACATTTTATAATGGGATATTTATAAGAAATCATCTCCTCAATTTGTGTTGAGAGTGAGAGATATCTCAATGAAATAAAATGCTTTTAAAACATTAAAACAATATAAATATATACAAACTAGTAATCTAACTGGTTCTTAGAAGGACTCCATCCATATTTTATTCATTAATTGGATGCATGAGCCCTTTGCATGTCAAAAAAAATGAAAGCGTGAGAGAGAAAGTAGGAGGAAGCCATCAGTCGAAGTAGAAGTGCATGGAGACACCTAAAATAGAAGCTGGCCCTTCACTCGATGTGTGTCGGAGTTAACTTGCCATCAAAATGTGTTTCCAATGCATTGAAAGTGCTATTTTTGAAACTGGCAGTCAACTGTCAGTGCACCTTTGAATTTCAAAGCTGCAGACCTACTGTGGACCTGCAGAGCTGCGGACCTCAACTGAGTCAAAAATCTCAAAAATTTTCCAAGTGTCAAAATTGAAATTTTGCCATCTGGGTTTTGTTCATCTTCATCCTAAAGATATGTTTGGATATTTGCCCTTGAATTTCTCTACAATCTTAGTAATCTTAGTAGCATCACGAAGATCCAAAGCCTCATACTTATCTTTGACCTTCTGTCTATAGTTGTTCACCTCAATTTGAGTTTTTGAAAAATCCTCATGTTTGGTATCCGACTCTAACAATGCTTCTTCTGTCCTAAAGGCTTGTCTGATGTCTTAATCACTGGATGCTTCCTCTAAAGTCTTTCTAAATTTTTCTACAACTACCTCAAATGGTAAAAGATTCTTTCATTCTTGATCTTCAAAAATATCCAAGCATGCATCACTATATAACTTTTCTGCTTCCAAAATTCGCTCTCGAGCTTGGTCTTTGAGCCTATGTATCTCATCATGCAATGTTTCCATCACTTTATTTCCCTTTGCAATCTTTTATATCTAATCATCTATCATGTCTATCTCTTCGTCAGTATATACATCAATCAGAATACAGTACCTTTATCCTTTTATGGCATGTAGAATTTGCAAATCCTTGCTCCAAACCCATACCTCATTCATAATGCTGAAGTCCTAACTCAAAATTGCCATGATCTTATCAACATTGTCTTCTGTAGCATGCAATAATTTTAGACTTCCTGTAATTATAGTGATACCCCTATTCTCAAGGTTGTCTCACCAATCCTGACAAGCTCTCAGAAATGGATTGAGCCATACACCTTCCCCTTCTTTAAGAATGGTAGTCAAAGTCTCCTTAGGGTGTTCAGAATCAAGAGGACCAATCATTTCAGCTAGATATCCTTTCAAGATCTCAACTTGCCTTCAAAGTGCTCTGATTTCAATCTCACCACATTCCATATGGTTAAGAACCTCTTTAACTCCCATATTCATCATCTTTCGAGAATTATCCTATGTAGGTTTCCCTAACATGATATCCTTTATTTCATAGTCCTAAAGCATGAAAACTACTTCATTTGTACCTTTTGGGGGATGAGCCACTTGTGCAAATAAGTCCTAATTCTGAGTAGTGGTAATGAATGCAAATGGTGTTGCATCCTATAATAGAGAGTCAGGCTTGTTCAAAATCTCTACAATGTCACAAATATCATCCTCTGAAGCAAGGAATTGATGCTTAGCACTTCTCATTATTTCCTTCCAAAACCATCTCAGGATATGTCTTTCTTTAACCTTGGCTCTAGATGATGAAGGGATGTGTTCAGCTACATCCTTCACTCTATTGCTTTTCCTTGGAGTTTCTTGTTGTGAGGTTTCTTCTTCTGTAGTCTCAGTTTCTATAGATCCCATAGTTTGATCCTCAACTTCGTGGGAAGGCTATTGTATACATTCCATTACCTGTGCCTCTTTTGGTGGCTCATTAGTAGTCCTTGGTTCTGGTTTTCCTTGTAATGATGATCCTTTCTGAACATGTTCCTTTGAACTCAGAGGTGGAGGTGTCACTGAAACCTTATCTACCATCATAGCTTGAGGTGAAGATGGGGACGTTGGATGAGGACCTTGTGTCTCAAGTGGCATCTGCATCCAATCTTGCATTTGAGATTCACCTGTAGGAGTATCTCTAATCTTATCTCCAACCAATTCTGTACCCACTGGCATAAAATCAAAATCTAGAATGGAGAGAATATAATCACCTAGCTCTTTTTTCTCATTCACCCATCATTGTACTTTGTCTTTCGAAGAAGAGAGCTCTACCATTTCAGCTTGGGTGGGCGGTGGGGTATTTGTGACATTCTTCTTTCTTTCCAATTCTGTGGCTTTGGCAAATCAAGTTCTCCCTTGTAAAGGCACTTGTTCTTCCTCCCCATCTGACTCTATTTCATCCTCATCTAATTCTTCCTTGAGAATGGTTTCAGGAATAGATGGATTAGGCACTAATCTTTTATGAACTCTTTGCCTCTTGTTCATTCTAACCTTAACCCTCCTTTGCTTTTGTGGAACCATAAGAGAAGCAGGTTCTTCATGCATCAGATGAATGGATGTCTCTAGAATCTCTCCTCCTTCTTGTTGGCTTGAAAAAATAGGAGATAATGGAAAATCAACCTGGATATGATAAATTGTAGGGTCTCAGGGGTCTTGGTAAGTAGATTCATGTTGCTACACAGGGGCCTATTCTTCAACATGCTCTATCTGGATCCTCTGAGGAGAGGCTCTCTTCCTCTTCTCTTTCTTCTTCTCTGAAGGATGGTAGTATCCGACTAGATGATCAAGCTAGTAGACTATTACTGGCCTGATAGGAGACTAGAGTGCAAAGATAGGAATTGTGACCTTCCTCCCCTTTACCCTTTCTGCGTGAGCATGTGCATGGAATATCACTGTGTCCAAAATCGGATCAAGTTGAAAGGGTTTCTTGATTCAACTCTTTTTCATTCTGATGACATGTCTTGCTTGATGATTAATATCATCTCCTTCCTTCCTATCAACTTTTGCATTCAGAATGGGCCTCTCACCAACCTTATCTGTATTGAATAAGGGATCCAGTAGCTCTTGAAAATCTTGCAGCCTTATCTCATCTGGGATGGTCAAATGGAGAGCCTTCTCTGCTAAATATAAAGTCATTCTACAATAGTCCCTAATACGGGACATCATAGTCATTTGTGGCATTCATACGATGATCTTTAATGGCATCCTCATGGTAGAACTCTTTTCCTACCAGATTTTCCACTTTACCAACATTGTCGAAGAATGGTCGGGGAGAGTTATATTCTTCCAGGCGATAGTTCTCCCATTCCCACTTGAAAGTCGGGATATCCTACTTCCTCTTTACCTGGTATGCTCCTATTACAAATGGCCAATCCCAACAAGGTCTTTGTTATTTCTTGATCCTCTCATAAGCTAACTCAATCTATCAAGAAATTTCCATTAGAACCAACTTGTCACTTGGGTACCTTGGGAGCTTCTTTGGATGGATAGATGCACCACCAACCTGAATGTATGTGAATGTTCAGAACTAGATAAAATATGCACTAAGAGCTATGATCTGTGCCTTGTCCTCATCAGACAACCTCTTTCTATAATCACCTTCGATGAATTGAATGATGGCAAAGATAAAGGCATCATTCACAATCCTGTACTCTTTGCTTTGTGGCGAGAGCTTCTTCTTAACTAGCTAAGGATAAACTATATACGGCAATGCATTAGGGTCCTACATACTGCCCTTTTTCTATAATCTAGGATAGTCAGTGGCTCTTTTTGCAAGTAGATATACCACATAAGAAGTCGTATAAAACTTCTTCTTGTCCTTTACTATCTGCAACTGATCACACATGTTCTCACTAAGTGTGGTGGCCCAATCTAGTGGCATTTTGGCGTGTTTGATGGTTTCAATGAAGTTAACCATGAATGGAGCGAGATGACTTGCTCCATGCAATCCCATAACTCTACTCAGAAGAATGATTGAATATCCAATATCATCCTTTATGTATCCTTGTGCCATATCTACTTTGTTGATTGTCTTTCCTCGAGATGGCTTCTCAATGAAGTATGAGGAACATATGATGTCCATGGCCTCCTAGTGATGATCCTTATGCCACCTCTTAGCTGCTTCATATGAAAGTTTGATAAACTGATCAACTCTAGGTAAGTGAAAAACTCTCTCGATATTATTAGGTCATAGATCTAAGACCACTTTCCCAGTGACGCTCTTTACCACCCTTTCCTCGGGAACAAATTGTTGAGATAAGGTCAAAATCAATTCAGCTAACTGAACGGTCCCAAGATGTGATGCTGTATTTATTAATCCAAACCGGATTAAGGCTGATCTCAAAGAAGATCTTTCGATTGGGTTGTTACAAACCCTAAAAAAATCTCCCAAGTTCATGTGTCCAAGTTTTGTGTCTTTGATCTCAGAGTGTTCATTGTGCAATCATGACTTTGGGGTTACGCCTTGGAACTTGTACACAACTGGCTTTGCTATTGGTTCGAATGTGGATGCCATTTGATTATATTACCTATACATCACAAAGAAAAAGAACGATAAATCATTGGATACATATAAAACATTAAAAAAAATAAAAAAATGATATTCTAAAATTTATTTTACTTCTTGTGATTTTTTTAAAAAATTTTAATTTTTTAATTTTTTTTTAAAATCTTTTTTTTTCTTTTTTTGTGTTTTTTGAGATCATAAATAAAAATTAAAAAACAAATAAAACAAATTTTTATTTTAAAAAAAAAATGAACTTTGGGGTTTGAAAATGTGACGGCACATGCGCCAAGAGGGGCACGGCAATGGCCACGTGCATGCATCCCAGAGGACGTCGCGATGGCAGCCACATGCTACCTAGAAGACACGTGCCACGATAGCTATGCGCGGCCCTTAAGGCGCGTACATGGTCATGAGGCGCGTGTGCGGTCATGGGCACGACAGTAAGGTGCGGTAGCCGCAACGACCACGCACGACCTTGAAGGTTCATGCAGGGCATGCCACCGCGCACCCAAAAGGGCACGATGGCCACTTGGCCCAAAAGTTGCACAGTGGCGCGCCACCATGTGTCCAAAAATGGGCACATCAGCATCGACCGCCGCACGACCCAAAATGGTGTCACGGTGCACGCGCGACCCAGAAGGGCGCTGCGGTGGCGTGGTGCACATGCAGCACCAGGCCACATGCTTCCTTTTCTAGTCGCCTGCACACGAGCTCTAAGTCTGCATGCAAGGTGGAGGGGGGAAGGTTTCCATACCTTTCCCTCCTTAGCTCCACCTCTTCAACATCAAAAAAAATTTAAAAAGAAGGGGGGAGGGGGCATTTTATAACTTCCCTCCCCTCTTTTCTTTAAATGCACACGTGCCTTAGTATGCGCGCGCATGAGTGTTTTTTTTTTTACGATTTATTATTATTATTATTATTTCTCTTCTTATTAGGCTTTCAATTTTTTATTTTTTTTGTGATTTTTAATTTTTCAATTTTTTACTCTAACTAATCTAATCGAGACTTTCTCCTTCTTCAGATTCCTGAACTATGAGTCCGAGAGTCAGAAGAAAGTAGGGGGTCCCCATTCTTAGTGAGGAATGGGGCATGTGTTGTGGATACCACAACAAGTAGACCTGTAGGAGAGAAAATGGAGTGTGCTTCAGAAGGAGGAAATTTTTGCTACATGAATGAATTTGTACCACATTGAAAGGACCTTATAAAAGAAATATTACGAAATAAAAAGGCATGGTAAATCCCTTGGGAGAAGTGTAGATAAGTAAATACAACACAATATCTCATCATGTGTCAAGACATTAGATATAACAAACATTGAATGATGCCACAAGGAAAACATCTGAAGAACATGTTTTTTTAAAAAAAATTCTTCTTTATAGTGATACCCCTATCCTTAAGGTTGTCTCGCCAATCCTGACAAGCTCTCAGAAATGGATTGAGCCTACACCTTCCCCTTCTTTAAGAATGGTAGTCAAAGTCTCCTCAGTGTGTTTAGAATCAAGAGGACCAATAATTTCAGCTAGATATCCTTTCAAGATCTCAACTTGCCTTCAAAGTGCTCTGATTTCAATCTCATCACATTCCATATGGTTAAGAAGCTCTTTGACTCCCATAGTCATCATCTTTCGAGAAGTATCCTATGTAGGTTTCCCTAACATGATATCCTTTACTTCATAGTCCTAAAGGATGACAACTTCTTCATTTGTACCTTTCGGGGGATGAGCCACTTGTGCAAATAAGTCCTAATTCTGAGTAGTGGTAATGAATGCAAATGGTGTTGCATCCTGTAATAGAGAGTCAGGCTTGTTCAAAATCTCTACAATGTCATATATATCATCCTCTGAAGCAAGGAATTGATGCTTAGCACTTCTCATTATTTCCTTCCAAAACCATCTCAGGATATGTCTTTCTTTAACCTTTTCTCTAGATGATGAAGGGATGTGTTCAGCTACCTCCTTCACTCTATTGCTTTTCCTTGGAGTTTCTTGTTGTGAGGTTTCTTCTTCTGTAGTCTTAGTTTCTATAGATCCCATAGTTTGATCCTCAACTTCGTGGGAAGGCTATTGTATACATTCCATTACCTGTGCCTCTTTTGGTGGCTCATTAGTAGTCCTTGGTTCTGGTTTTCCTTGTAATGATGATCCTTTCTGAACATGTTCCTTTGAACTCAGAGGTGGAGGTGTCACTGAAACCTTATCTACCATCATAGCTTGAGGTGAAGATGGGGACGTTGGATGAGGACCTTGTGTCTCAAGTGGCATCTGCATCTAATCTTGCATTTGAGATTCACCTGTAGGAGTATCTCTAATCTTATCTCCAACCAATTCTGTACCCACTAGCATGAAATCAAAATCTAGAATGGAGAGAATATAATCACCTAGCTCTTTTTTCTCATTCACCCATCATTGTACTTTGTCTTCCAAAGAAGAGAGATCTACTATTTCAGCTTGGGTGGGTGGTGGGGTATTTGTGACATTCTTCTTTCTTTCCAATTCTGTGACTTTGGAAAACTGAGTTCTCCCTTGTAAAGGCACTTGTTCTTCCTCCCCATCTGACTCTATTTCATCCTCATTTGATTCTTCCTTGAGAATGGTTTCAGGAATAGATGGATTAGGCACTAATCTTTTAAGAACTCTCTGCCTCTTGTTCATTCTAACCTTAACCCTCCTTTGCTTCTGTGGAACCATAGGAGAAGCGGGTTCTTCATGCATCGGATGAATGGATGTCTCTGGAATCTCTCCTCCTTCTTGTTGGCTTGAAAAAATAGGAGGTAATGGAAAATCAACCTGGATATGAGAAATTGTAGGGTCTCAGGGGTCTTGGTAAGTAGATTCATGTTGCTACATAGGGGCCTATTCTTCAACATGCTCTATCTGGATCCTCTGAGGAGAGGCTCTCTTCCTCTTCTCTTTCTTCTTCTCTGAAGGATGGTAGTATCCCACTAGATGATCAAGCTAGTAGAATATTACTGGCCTGATAGGAGACTGGAGTGCAAAGATAGGAAGTGTGACCTTCCTCCCCTTTACCCTTTCTGGGTGAGCATGTGCATGGAATATCACTGTGTCCAAAATTGGATCAAGTGGAAAGGGTTTCTTGATTCAACTCTTTTTCATTCTAATGACATGTCTTGCTTGATGATTAATATCATCTCCTTCCTTCCTATCAACTTTTGCATTCAGAATGGGCCTCTCACCAACCTTATCTGTATTGAATAAGGGATCCAGTAGCTCTTGCAAATCTTCCAGCCTTATCTCATCCGGGATGGTCAAATGGAGAGCCTTCTCTGCTAAATATAAAGTCATTCTACAATAGTCCCTGATATGGGACATCATAGTCATTTGTGGCATTCATACGATGATCTTTAATGGCATCCTCATGGTAGAACTCTTTTCCTACCTAATTTTCCACTTTACCAACATTGTCGAAGAATGGTCGGGGAGAGTTATATTCTTCGAGGGGATAGTTCTCCCATTCCCACTCAAAAGTCAGGATATCCTACTTCCTCTTTACCTGGTATGCTCCTATTACAAATGGCCAATCCCAACAAGGTCTTTGTTATTTCTTGATCCTCTCATAAGCTGACTCAATCTACCAAGAAGTTTTCATTAGAACCAACTTGTCACTTGGGTACCTTGGGAGCTTCTTTGGTTGGATAGATGCACCACCAACCCAAATGTATGTGAATTTTTGGAACTAGATAAAATATGCACTAAGAGCTATCATCTATGCCTTGGCCTCATCAGACAACATCTTTCCATAATTACCTTCAATGAATCGAATGATGGCAAAGATAAAGGCATCATTCACAATCCTATACTCTTTTCTTTATGGCGAGAGCTTCTTCTTAACTAGCTGAGGATAAACTTTATACGACCATGTGTTAGGGTCCTACATACTGCCCTTTTTGTACAATCAGGGATAGTCAGTGGCTCTTGCTACAAGTAGATATACCACATAAGAAGTCATATAAAAATTCTTCTTTTCCTTTACTATCTGCAACTGATCACACATGTTCTCACTATGTGTGGTGGCCCAATCTAGTGGCATTTTTGCGTGTTTGATGGTTTCAATGAAGTTAACCATGAATGGAGCGAGATGACCTACTGCAGGCAATCCCATAACTCTGCTCAGAAGAATGATTGAATATGAAATGTCATCCTTCATATATCCTCGTGCCATATGTACTTTGCTGATTGTCTTTACCTTAGATGGCTTCTCAATGAAGTATGAGAAATATATGATGTCCATGGCCTCCTAGTGATGATCCTTATGCCACCTCTAAGCTACTTCATATGAAAGTCTAATAAACTGATCAGCTCTAGGTAAGTGAAAAACTCTCTCGATATTATCAGGTCATAGATCTAAGACCACTTCCCTAGTGATGCTCTTTACCACCCTTTCCTCGAGAACAAAATGTCGAGATAAGGTCAAAATCAATTCAGGTAACTGAATGGTCCTAGGATGTGATGTTGCATTTACCAATCCAGACTAGATTAAGGCAGATCTCAAAGAAGATCTTTCAGTTGGGTTGTTACAAACCCTAAAAAATTCTCCCAAGTCCGTGTGTCCAAGTTTTGTGTCTTTGATCTCTAAGTGTTCATTGTGCAATTGTGACTTTGGAGTTATGCCTTGGAACTTGTACACAATTGGCTTTGTTATTGATCCAGATGTGGATGCCATTTGATTATATTACCTGTACATCACAAAGAAAAAGAACGATTAATCACTGGATACATATAAAACATTAAAAAAAATCAATAAAATGATATTCTAAAATTTATTTTACTTCTTGTGATTTTTTATTTTTATTTTTATTTATTTATTTTTTTTAATCTTTTTTTCTTTTTTTGGGTTTTTTGAGATCATAAATAAAAATTAAAAAAATAAAAAAAAAATTATTTTTTTAAAAAAAAGAAGTTTGGGGTTTGAAAATGTGGTGGCATGCATGCCAAGACGGGGGCGGCAGTGGTCGCACACGTGCGTCCCAAAGCGCACCGTGATGATAGCCACACGCTGCCTAGAAGGCACACGCTGCGACGGTCGTGTGCGGCGCGACGTGCCACTGCATGCCCAAAAGGGCATAGTGGTTGTGCATCCAAAAAAGCGTGCGACGGTAGTGGCGTGCCACACACTTCCTCTTCTAGTTGCGCACACGAGCACTAAGTCTGCCTGCAAGGTAGAGGGGGGAAGGTTTCCATACCTTTCCCTCCTCGGCTCTACCTCTTCAACATCAAAAAAAAAAAATTTAAAAAGAGGGGGGAGGGGGCATTTTATAACTTCCCTCCCCTCTTTTCTTTGCCTGTGCGCATGCCTCAGTATGTGCACGTGGAGTTTTTTTTTTTTTAATCTTTTTCTTAGGCTTTCAATTTTTTGATTTTTTTTGTGATTTTCAATTTTTTTATTTTTTACTCTAACTGATTTAATCGATACTTTCTCCTTCTTCTAATTCTTGAACTATGAGTCCAAGAGTAAGAAGAAATTAGGGGGTCCCCATTCGTAGTGAGGAATGGGGCATGTGTTGTGGATACCACAACAAACAACCCCAAAAAAAGGAAGAAATGACCAAGGCATTTCTTCATCAGAAAACATTCTTCCACTGTGTGTCAAACACCAACCAAATTTCAAACACCTCGAGTGTATCTCAGATGACCTTGCAATCCAAATTTCTGAAGTCTAAACCTTCAAACTCAATGTGTGCATTGTGTATTCATTCTCTTTGACGTATTAGGATGTCATCAATCAAAGTTCTCTATCAACTCAAAACAATCTTCCACCCCTCCCAGTTCATTCATTCAAAATTTTCATGAAGGCTCATTGTTAATCAATTGCTTGACCAGATAAGAGAATCAGTTCGAGGGCTCTTGGTGGGATGTCATGTTCTTTTATTTCAGGCCTTTTGCATAATTGCTCCATTTCATTTAAAATGTTACTTTTGATGAAACAATACTTTTGATTGCCAGGTGCTTTGTTTTGTAATGCACCTCTAGCCATTTTAGATCGGTAGAATCCTTCTGACTTAACATCGTCTCTCTCCTTTTTTTTAGTTTATGTATCCTGACTACACTTAGATTGTGTAGCCAAAAAATCGATGTGATTTCTTGGATTTGATCTCTTATGAACATCCCTTGCATTCCTCTTTTAGAACTTTTTTTTTTTTAAGAAACACTTATGCCAAACAATGATTTTAGCAACCCTCTGAGGAGACCCCTCCTATTTGAACCAGTCAAAATTTGGATCATTTCTCATCATCTTTGACTTGAAATTGAACAACACCTAACACCATCAAACCTTTAAATTTGCAAAGTGTTCAGAGCTTGTTAGTCTAGGCTTCTAATTTCCAGACTAAAAGTCCCTTTAATTCCATGAGAGATGTATGTTGCTTGGTTGGTATAAAACACACAATCATCCAAATGTTTTGACAAAGAAATACCTCCTCCTAAAATTGGGACCAAAGAGTGGTTAGTGAAATCTTGAGAAAATTCCCAAGTACACCTTATCCCCTAAGACTGATCTAACTTTAAAAGAAAACACACGACTAAAAGCAAACACACAACTTAGAAAAAAGGAAACATACCATTGAGAAAATGAAAATTTAATCTACGTGCGGAAATGAAACCTAACTAATGTTTTTTTTTTTTTTTCTTAGGCTTCAAAATAATGTTTCAAAAATTTCCCATTTACGGGCAAAGGTAGAAACTCCCCTATAAGGAACTTAGCCTAAATGTGTTTTCTCCAAGAATTTCCACAATCTGATATGGGCCTATCCACAAGCGTTGAAACTTGGTATGGCTTCCTGGCTTTTCTTTTGCCTTATCCCAAAGTAGGACTAGGTCAAAAATCCTAAAGGATTTTATTGTGGCCCTCTTTTTGAACCATCTCTTGAAAATGGCTTGATGTTTAGCCATGTGTTCTAATGCAGTTGTTCATTTCTTATCCATTTCTAGAAGATTCATCAATCAAATTTGTACTCTATCAGTGGCATCAGCATACCCACTCATGAATTTTGAAATAGGAATCTTGAGGTTGAGCAGGAATATCAGTTCTTGCCCATAAACAAGTAAATAGGGAGAAGTACCCAAGGCCTTTTTCACTTTGACCCAATCTATCCACAAGGCATATTTCGATTGTGTATGCCAATCTCTAGGGTTCTCCTTTAGTAGTTGTTTTATTATAGTGATCAAATTTTTGTTTGTAGACTCCGCTACCTCATTTCCTTGTAGGTAGTAATTTGAAGAGAATCTGATGATGACTTTGTTTTCAAATTCCCATTGTGTCAAAAATGCAGATGCAAATGCAAATCCATTGTCGCATACAAGAGCAAAAAGCATTCCAAATTTGGTAACAATATGTTCTTCCAAAAAGTCTGTCACCACCTTAGTAGTGCAATTTCTGAAAGTGTCAGCCTCCATCCATCGTGTGCAGTAATCTGTAGCTATAAGGATGAATTTATGTCCAGTTGATAATGGTGGGTTTACTAGACCAATGAAATCTAGTCCCCACTTTGTGAAAGGGTGCACCTCGTATACTGGTTGCAGTGGCATTGCTGGGTGCCTCTCTTTGTTAGCACTAGTTTGGCATGTATGATAGGAATGTACATGTTGAAAAATATCCTTGAATATTGAGGGCCAAAAATAACCCGATCTTAAAATCATGTGAGTTGTTGCTTCTACTAAATCGTGTCCTATACCATACTTATCATGAAAATGTTCTAGGACATCCTTAGCTTCTTCACGTCCTGAGCATTTTAAATAAATCCCTTCGTAGTTTCTTTTATACAACTTGTTACCAAGTAACTTGTAAGACTCACATTTCATCTTAAGTCCCCTACGTTGTGAACTATTCATCCACTTGGGGCATTGATCTTGTAGGAGAAAATAGACAATATCTTGGTACAACACATCTATCACCACACCTTGATTGATATCAACTTGTGATACAACCATCTTCTTTTGATCATCTTCATTAATTTCATCATCAAATTTGAATTCCTTTTGATTTCCTTCTTGGTTGTTAGCGATCATTTTGGATAATCCTTGGCCTCTGACTAATCACATAGGTTGAATCTCTAGATTGAATTCTTGAAGTATTGCCATCCACTTTCCTCTTCTTTCACCAAGTTCATTTTGCATCAAAAGCGTCTTTACTACTAGGTCAGGTAAAATTGCATACACCTTACTTCTAAGTATGTAGTGACAGAACTTCTTTACTACCTTGATTAATGCAAAGTACTGTTTATCAAGATTTGAATATTTTAACTCAACATTCTTTAGAGGACAACTCATGAAAGCAATGGGTCATTCATCCTCCTTCTCTCTTTTTTGCATCAAGATCCCTATGCAAGAATATTCGAAAGCAAAGGAATAGATCTTGAAGGGTAACCCATAATTTGGACTTACCAAAATTAGGGCTATAGAAATGGAAACCTTGATATCTTGGAAGGATTTCTTTATCTCTGGTATCCATTCTATTTTAGCCCCTTTTTTGAGTAAATCATTGAGGGGACAAACTATCTCTGCGAAACCACTTATGAATTTGCATACAAAGTTTATCTTTCCAAAGAAAGATTTCAATTTCTTCCTGCTATGAGGAGGTGCTAACCTCAAAATAGACTCAACTCTATCTGGATCAATGGAAATTCCAACTTCAAAAATGACATGTCCCAAGAGCTTTCCTTTAGTAACACCAAATGAACATTTTTTGGGATTGAACAATATGTCATACCTGCGACATCTATTGAATACCTGCCTTAGATCAGCAATATGAGTACTTTGATCCTTCGAAAAGAAAGTCAAGTCATCCATGTAGATTACTATACCCCTATTTATCAATCCTTTGAAAGCTTCATCTATTTCTTGTTGAAATGTAGTTCTCGCATTAATCAACTCGAAAGGCATCCTTCTGTAGGCAAATGTTCCCCACTTGGTCGTGAAAGCAATCTTTAGCCTATCTTCTTCATTGACCATCACTTGGTTATATCCTGAGTAACCATCCAAAAATGACATCATCTTTGAACCATTAACGATTTGAAACACTTCATCTAATGAGGGTAGAGGATAGTTATCCTTCTGAGATGCCAAGTTCAAGTTACAAAAGTCAACACAAAGGCAAATCTCTCTGGTCTTTTTCCGTATAGGGACCAAATTTGCTACCCAGGTGGAATGATGAATAGGTAATATGATCTTAGCATCCAGTAGTTTTTTTACTTCTTTCATAATCAATGGTTAGATTATCAGATTTTTCGGTCGTTGTCTTTGCCAAAAAGGTTTAGCATCTGGTTTCAATGGGATGTCGTGTGTGATAATCTCAGGATCATAAGTCTTGAATTCTTCATAGCTCCAAGAAATGACATCTTTATACTCAATGAGCAACTTGAGCATGTCATCCCATTCCTTTTGATTGCATGCTTTTCCTATTTGCACCATTTTTGGTTCTTCATCAGTACCTAAATTGTACGAGTCACATTCTTTGATTCCTTTCTCTTGAGTTTCTCTTCTATTGAGTGTCGATTCGTCACGATCGAAGATGCGTTCAAGTTCAACCATCCCTTTCAGAATGCTATTGGTTTTCAAATTAAGGATTCCATCATCATCCTCAAGCTCATCATCTTCAAGCTTGTCTTCAGGTGTATCATCAATCTCTTGTCCTTGGAAATGGTGACTGCACATAATAAACTCAAGTATATGTTGATCATCTTGGAAGACCTGAAAGTTTGTGATATTGTTGGGAATGGCAAGAATGGCAACTAATTCAACTAAGAATCTTTTCAACTTTGTTCTTTCTACTAGTTGTAAAGCACTGGCTGAAATAGCAAGGGCATTTGCTACCACATTCTTTCTTCTTGGAATGGATTTGATGTTCAGAGCTTCAAAGTCATCCATTATATCCCATACCCTTTTTCTGTAAGTGATTAATCTTTTTTCATTGCATGAGTATATGGATTTTACTTGTCTTATCACTAGTTGAGAATCCCCTTCAATTATAAGAGCAGTAACTCCCTTTTCCAATGCAAGGAGAAGTCCTCGAATTAAGGCTTCATATTTTGTGCCATTATTGGTACATCTAAATTGAAATTGATATGTGGCATAGAAAGACCTACCTTTTGGGTTGATTAGTTCAATACCTACACTGGCTCCTAATTTGCATCTAGAACCATCGAAGCAGAGTGTCCAAACTACATTTTCCTTGGGTTTTCTGACTTTATGTTTATTCGTCCTTAACTTTTCTTTTACTTGAGCCTTAAATGACTGTTTCTTGGGCACCCATTGTAACTTTTCTGATGTAGGGCTTGATGAACCTCCTTCATACCCCATGGATAGAGGAAGAGTGTGTTTTTCTTGTTCTTCCTAAATTTCCCCTATTAGCTTAGTGATTTGTTCAACTTTAGGTTCAAGATGAATGACTATTGAGGTCCATCCTTTACCTTTAACATATCGTCTTCTTCTCTAAACTTTAATCATCCCAAGAGGAGGAGAAGATAAACCTCCACCATCTAAAGAGGTATCACTATATGATACATTTAAATCTTCACTTTCCTCTTTAGCTTGCTTAAGAAGGTTGAATGAATTTACTAAATTTTGACTTTGGATAATTTCATCACTTGAGGTCTTCGTACTTTTGTTTCCCATTATTTGTGTCAAAATTTTTGCTACTGCTTCTTGGCATGCTGAACATTCAAACTTTGAATGACTAACTTTGTGCAACTGGAAAAATCCTAGAAGGAGGAGGATACTGGGGTTAGCTTCCTCTCCTAAACACTGTAGATTAGTCACCATATTTTCTATGAATTTTGTCACGGTCTCACTTTTAGGTATCATCACCTTAGGTTCTTCATTATGGTCTTGAGATGTCTTGTTTGGAACCATGTTCAATGCCATTACTTTGTATGAATCCAAATCAGATTGTAAGAATGCTACCTCATTCGGGGCATTGTAATCTGTGATCATTGTTTCCAATTTGGGCTTGGCATCTATCTTGATTTGATCGATCAAACCTTTCCATGGTAACCATAATTGAGTGAAATCTGTAGAGAACTATCCTCTAAGACATTTTTTCCATTCTCTTCTCAGGAGTAATATGTATGTTTCTAGGATGTCAACCACATGTATGTCAACAATATCTTGGATCCAAGGATCAACTGTTAGCTGTATCCACACATCTTTCAATACTCCAATGACTTTTACCTTTGTTTTATCCAACTGTATTACCACTCGGTTAGAGGGTTTAGGATTAACTCCTAGCCTTTGAGCTATTGATAATGGAATCACATTACAGGAAGCTCCTGAATCAATAAGACAATTGTGAAGATTCTTTCCATATATCCTTATGCTCAGCAAAAATGGGGGTACCTCAACTTTGTCCTTGAACATAGTAGGCATCACTTCTGTAGCATTTACTTGTTGCGGCACCATCTTTTGGGGGACATTATTCATATTATGGGAAACCTTTGTATTATCCAATGTCTTCATGAGTGCTTCTCTTTGTTGTGGACAATTTTGCAACATGTCAAACATGGACATATTGGCTTTTGTTTTCTACAGGTCTTCAACCACATTATATTTTTTAGTAGACCAAGCAGGGTTCTTCAGTATTGTTGGTATGTTTGCTTGATTTTGATATTGTGGTCCTCCTTCGGCTGGCTTTACTAGTGGTGGATTGTTGCTTGCTCTAGGATCAGGTGGGGTTGGTTGCAAACTAGGAGGAATTCCATCAGTCAAGGGATCCTTTTTGTTTTTGAGATTATATGTGTTTTGATTATCATTTCGAAAGGAAAACATCTAATCGTGTTGAAGATCGGGTTCTTGACTAAAAGGGAATGAGAATTCTTCATTTGCTTGTTGTTCCACTTGTACATTCTATGTAGAATCATAAGATTCTAATAGCATTGCATTGAATTGAACATGAGGTAGATTATCATTCATTGGTGGGTTTTGATTTACATCTTGATTACCATTGTAGTATGCACCATCATTGCTAGGCATATTTTGGCTACCATCATACTGATTAATGTCGGCATACTAAATGTTGTTGTTATTGGCAGGAATGCTTCCATTATTTGGTCTAGTGTTCCATTGTCAATTTTGTCTTTGGAAGCCATTGTTGTGATCAGGAGGATTGAAGTTGTTTCCTCTCCCATTGTTTCCTACATTTTTGTTACCATTATTGTTGAAGTTCCTATTGTAATTCTGACCAAAATTGTTGTTGTAGGGGTCGGGATTGTTTCTCTGGAAGTTGTTATTTTGTCCTTGAGACAATCTAAGATGAGTCAATTTTTTTTTCATTTACGACATGGTTTTTTTCATCTGATCAACTTCTGAAAGGAGATTTTTATCTACTTCCACAGGAACCGTCACCTTTTGTTCAAAGAAGGCTATTTTTGAGGGCTCATACCCTATATATGTTATCACTTGAGTTTGTGGAGTGGATACCTATTGTAATGGAACTAGGTTCATAGGTATGAACTAACTAGGTACAACAGGTGCTCTTATAGGAACTGTTGGCATGGTAGGAACTATTTGTGTAGGAAGCATCATTCCCCCTCTATTAGGATTAGCTTGCTTTGTGAACATGATTGCTTCTACAAAGACTTTGTCCAATGTGTCAATATTTGCTGCAGCAAGTCTTCTTAGAAAAATTGCAATAAGAGGATCCATGGCATAGAAATAAACTTGGATGGTAGCTTCAACTAGAATTGTGTACGGTATTTCCAACTTGTGGTAGGCCATATGAAAATGATGATTGAAGCATGAAACTATTTCAGCTAGGTCCCTTTTTATTGATATGAATTATTGATGTATCACTGCTGGATTGATGAATGTTTTGAATTGTTCCAAAAATGATTTTTTGAAAGTGTCCTAGTCTCCAATACATCCTGGTGGTAGGTTCACATACCAATTGAAGGCAATTTCCCCCAAAGAGTAGGGGAATAAACGAAGAACCACATCTTCATTGGCAATTTTCTTCCGATTTCAAATTTCCTTAAAAATCTTGACATGATCTTTGGTGGCTCTTGTTTCTCTGTAAATAAACCTTGGAAAAAATTTCTTGGGATTCTTAGGGAGGTCATGGAGGGCACCTCTCAAGCTAAGGGGTGAATCAACTGCATTTGCAAAAAAGGCCATCGAAGGATTTTGTGGACCTAAAGGCAGGTGGAATGGTGATGGGAGTGTTGGAATATGTGGAGGTCCACCTGGTGGTTGAATGGGTGGTAGAGTAGGAGAAGATGATGAAATGTCGAATGGAAGTAGCTAAATTCAAGGTATTTCTTTGTCACTACGTGGCTTACGAAAATGAGTAAGGTCTAGAAATTCTTGGGCACTTGGTGAAGATCTTAATGCTCACTGGAATGGGGATCTAGGATCAATATCTTCCAGCTTGTATCAATTCTAGGAAAAGTGCACCTCTGCAAAAGTACACTTCCTCACTTCTTCTAAATTTTGTAGACTATAGAGTTCTGTAGACCTGCAGACCTGTAGATCTGCAGACCTACGGACCTGTGGACCTGCAGAGCTGCAGACCTGCGGACCTAAATTTATGAAAATTTCAAAAGTGATTTCTGAACTTTTTACATAGTGTAGATTATTGCAAGGGTGCAAAATTTTTAAAATTTGATCAAATCTTTCCTGTTTCCAATAGTATGTTCTTTGTATGGCCCTCCTTCTAGCACCACTTCTGTTGGGCATTCATTTTGCATGAGGTCAATAGCGGGAATCCATAGTGTAATTCCTCTCTTAAAAAGAAAATATGTTAAAGGATCCACTCCAAGGTTCAATGTTTGTCTTACAATGTACCAAAATTTTCTTAGTAGAAGATAAATGTGAATGTTTACGAGGAGGCCTTTGCTGGTTCCAAAAACTCTCTTACCTTGGAATCAAGTAAAATCTGTTCACTGTCTCAAAATATCACACCAAAAGAACAATAGTTTTGTATTTTCTATTTTTCAATGAATGCAACTCTAACAATGCAGCTACTATGAGGTCCTATTCTAACAAGGGGTTAGCAAAGAAAATAACAAAACTAAAAGAAAATAACATGAAAACAAATAAATTTAAATTGAAATTCCTAAACGAACATAAGCTATAGAACACAACATGCTACAAATTAAACCTTCAAAGAAATCGGTAGGAAACCAATGAAAACAAGAGCAGTGCTTCTTAGAATCCACTGATGCAATCATCAGTGAGAATCTTTAACAAATCGAATGCTATTTCACTCTTCATCAAATTGCAAGGCCACAGAAAGTGCAGTCATGCGAGACAAAAAGCTATGTAGACACAATCAGGTGATCTCTTCTTAAGCTTGTTACGTCAATGAAATTCATATATCTATAGCAAACACTAGAACTAAAAGATTACACAACCAAAAACAAGTCAATAAACATTTGGCTCAATCAAAATCTCATGAATAAATCCAAAAAACAATGGCACATTCAGGGAAGAATAACTACACTCCAAATGCTAGCACCAAAATCATAATTTTATTGCATAATAATGGCGGCCCTTGTTACATTTTACAATGGAGTATTTATAAGAAATTGTCTCCTCAATTTGTGTTGAGAGTGAGAGATATATCAATGCAATAAAATGCTTTTAAAACATTAAAACAAACTAAATATATACAAACTGGTAATCTAACTGGTGCTTAGAGGGACTCCATCCATATTTTATTCATTAATTGGATGCATGAGCCCTTTACATGTCAAAAAAAATGAAAGCATGAGAGAGAAAGTAGGAGGAAGCCATCAGTCAAAGTAGAAGTGCATGGAGACACCTAAAATAGAAGCTGGCCCTTCACTTGATGTGTGTCAGAGTTAACTTGCAATCAAAATGTGTTTTCAATCCATGGAAAGTGCTATTTTTGAAATTGGCAGTCAACTGTCGGTGCACCTTTGAACTATAGAGCTGTAGACTTGTGGAGCTACGGACCTATGGAACTACAAATCTATGGAGCTGCGGACCTCAACTGAGTCAAAAATCTCAAAAAATTTCTAAGTGTTAAAATTGAAATTCTGGCATCTGGGTTTTGTTCATCTTCATCCTAACGATATATTTGGATATTTTCCCTTGAATTTCTCTATAATCTCAAGAATCTTAGTAGCATTAGGAAGATCCAAAGCCTCATACTTATCTTTGACCTTATGTCTGTAGTTGTCCACCTCAATTCGAGTTTTTGCAAAATCCCCAAGTTTGGTATCCAACTCTAACAATGCTTCTTCTATCCTAAAGGCTTTTCTAATGTCTTCATCATTAGATGCTTCCTCTAAAGTCTTTTTGAAGTTTTCTACAACTACCTCAACTAGTAAAAGCTTCTCTCATTATTCATCTTCAAAAATATCCAAGCATGCATCACTATATAATTTTTTTGCTTCCAAAATTCGCTGTTGGACTTGGTCCTTGAGCCTATGTATCTCATCATGCAATGTTTCCATCACTTTATTTCCCTCTGCAATCTTTTCTATCCAATCATCTATCATGTCTAGCTCTTTTCCAGTATATACATCAATCAGAATGTGGTACCTTTGTCCTTTTATGGCATGTAGAATTTGAAAACCCTTGCTCCAAACCCGTACCTCATCCATAATGCTCAAGTCCTACCTCAAAATAGCCACAATCTTATCAACATTGTCTTATGTAGCATGCAATAATTTTAGACTTCCTGTAATTATAGTGATACCCCTATCCTCAAGGTTGTCTCACTAATCCTGACAAGCTCTAAAAAATGGATTGAGTCGTGCACCTTCCCCTTCTTTAAGAATGGTAGTCAAAGTCTCCTCAGGGCGTTCAGAATCAAGAGGACCAATAACTTCAGCTAGATATCATTTTAAGATCTCAACTTCCCTTCAAAGTGCTCTGATTTCAATCTCATCATGTTCCATATGGTTAAGAACCTCTTTGACTCCCATAGTCATCATCTATCGAGAAGTATCCCGTGTAGCTTTCCCTAACATGATATACTTTACTTCATAGTCTTGAAGTCTAACAGCTTCTTCATCTGTACCTTTCGGGGGATGAGCCACTTGTGCAAATAAGTCTTGATTCTGAGTAGTGGTAATGAATGAAAATGGTGTTGCATCATGTAATGGAGAGTCGGGCTTGTTCAAAATCTCTGCAATGTCACAAATATCATCCTCTGAAGCAAGGAATTGATGCTTAAAACTTCTCATTATTTCCTTCTAGAACTATCTCGAGATATGTCTTTCTTTAACCTTGGCTCTAGATGATGAAGGGATGTGTTTAGCTACCTCCTTCCCTCTATCACTTTTTCTTGCAGTTTCCTATTGTGAGTGTTCTTCTTCTATAGTCTCAATTTTTGTAGATCCTATAGTTTGATCCTCAACTTCCTGAGAAGGCTGTTGTATACATTCCATTACCTTTGCCTCTTTTGGTGGCTCATTAGTAGTCCTTGGTTCTGGTTCTCCTTGTAATGATGACCCTTTCTAAACATGTTCCTCTAAACTCGGAGGTGGAGGTGTCACTAAAACCTTTTCTACCATCATAGCTTGAGGTGAAGATGGGGGCCTTGGATGAGGACCCTGTGTCTCAGGTGGCATCTACATCCAATCTTGCTTTTGAGATTCACCTGTAGGAGTATCTCTAATCTTATCTCCAACCAATTCTTTACCCACTGGCATGAAATCAAAATTTGGAATGGAGAGAATATCATCACCTAGCTCTCTTTGCTCATTTACCCATCGTTGTGCTTTGTCTTCTGAAGAAGAGAGCTCTACGTTTTAGCTTGGGTGAGTGGTTGGGTATTTGTACATTCTTCTTTCTTTCCAATTCTGTGGCTTTGACAAATCGAGTTCTCCCTTGTAAAGGCACTTGTTCTTCCTCCCCATCTGACTCTATTTCATTGTCATCTAATTTATCCTTAGAAATGGTTTGAGGAATAGAGGGATTAGGCACTAATCTTTTACAAACTCTCTGCCTCTTGTTCATTCTAACCTTAACCCTCCTTTGCTTCTGTGGAACCATAGGAGAAGCGGGTTCTTCAAGCATTGGATGAATGGATGTCTTTGGAATCTCTCCTCCTTCTTGTTGGCTTGACAAAATAGGAGGTAATGGAAAATCAACCTGGATATGAGAAATTGCAGGGTCTCGAGGGTCTTGGTAAGTAGATTCATGTTGCTACACAGGGGCCTATTCTTCAACATGCTCTATCTAGATCCTCTGAGGAGAGGCTCTCTTCCTCTTCTCTTTCTTCTTCTCTAAAGGATGGTAGTATCCAACTAGATGATCAAGCTGGTAGACTATTTCTAGCCTGATAGGAGACTGGAGCACAAAGATAGGAACTGTGACCTTCCTCTCCTTTACCCTTTCTGGGTGAGCATGTGCATGGAATATCACTGTGTCTAGAATTGGATCAAGTGGAAAGGGTTTCTTGATCCAACTCTTTTTCATTTTGATTACATGTCTTGCTTGATGATTAATATCATCTCCTTCCTCCCTATCAACTTTTGCATTCAGAATGGGCCCCTTGCCAACCTTATATGTATTGAATAAGGGATCCAGTAGCTCTTGCAAATCTTGTAGCCTTATCTCATCTGGGATGGTCAAATAGAGAGCCTTCTCTGCTAAATATAAATTCATTCTACAATAGTCCCTGATACGGACATGATAGTCATTTCTAGTATTCATCCAATGATCTTCAATGGCATCCTCATGGTAGAACTCTTTTCCTGCCAGATTTTCCACTTTACCAATATTGTCGAAGAATGGTTGGGGAGAGTTATATTCTTTGAGGGGATAGTTTTCCCATTCCCACTCAAAAGTCAAGATATCTTGCTTCCTCTTTACCTGGTATGTTCCTATTACAAATGGCCAATCCCAACAAGGTCTTCATTGTTTCTTGATCCTCTCATAAGCTGACTCAATCTGCCAAGAAATTTCCATTAGAACCAACTTGTCACTTGGGTACCTTGGGAGCTTCTTTGGATGGATAGATGCACCACCAACCTGAATGTATGTGAATGTTCAGAACTAGATAAAATATGCACCAAGAGCTATGATCTATGCCTTGGCCTCATCAGACAACCTCTTTCCATAATCACCTTCGATGAATTGAATGATGGCGAAGATAAAGGAATCATTCACAATCCTGTACTCTTTGCTTTGTGGCGAGAGCTTCTTCTTAACTAGCTGAGGATAAACTATATACGGCCATGCATTAGGGTCCTACATACTGCCCTTTTTCTATAATCTGGGATAGTCAGTGGCTCTTGTTGCAAGTAGATATACCACATAAGAATTCATATAAAACTTCTTCTTGTCCTTTACTATCCGCAACTGATCACACATGTTCTCACTAAGTGTGGTGGCCC
Source organism: Cupressus sempervirens (assembly GCA_028749045.1). Lineage (NCBI taxonomy): Eukaryota > Viridiplantae > Streptophyta > Pinopsida > Cupressales > Cupressaceae > Cupressus > Cupressus sempervirens. The sequence goes on along the minus strand of CM053786.1, from coordinate 836,927,670 downwards.
AATCTAGTGACATTTTTTCATGTCTAATGGTTTCAATGAAGTTAACCATGAATGGAGTGAGATGACTTGCTGCAGACAATCCCATAACTCTACTCAGAATAATGATTGAATATCCAATATCATCCTTCATGTATCCTCACGCCATATCTACTTTGTTGATTGTCTTTCCTCGAGATGGCTTCTCAATGAAGTATGAGAAATATATGATGTCCATGGCCTCCTGGTGATGATCCTTATGCCACCTCTTAGCTGCTTCATATGAAAGTTTGATAAACTAATCAACTCTAGGTAAGTGAAAAACTCTCTCGATATTATTAGGTCATAGATCTAGGACCACTTTCCCAGTGATGCTCTTTACCACCCTTTCCTCGAGAACAAAATGTTGAGATAAGGTCAAAATCAATTCAGCTAACTGAATGGTCCCAGGATGTGATGCTGCATTTATTAATCCAAACCGCATTAAGGCTAATCTCAAAGAAGATCTTTCAATTGGGTTGTTACAAACCCTAAAAAAATCTCTCAAGTTTGTGTGTCCAAGTTCTGTTTCTTTGATCTCAGAGTGTTCATTGTGCAATCATGACTTCGGGGTTATGCCTTGGAACTTGTACACAACTGGCTTTGCTATTGGTCTGAATGTGGATGCCATTTTATTATATTACCTATACATCACAAAGAAAAAGAACGATTAATCACTGGATACATATAAAACATTAAAAAAAACAAAAAAATGATATTCTAAAATTTATTTTGCTTCTTCTGATTTTTTTTTGATTTTTTAATTTTTAAATTTTTTTTTTAAATCTTTTTTTTTCTTTTTTTGTGTTTTTTGAGATCATAAATAAAAATTTAATAACAAATAAAACAAATTTTTATTTTTTTTTTAAAATGAAGTTTGGGGTTTGAAAACGTGACGGTGCGTGCGCCAAGAGGGGCATGGCAATGGCCCCGTGCATGCATCCCAGAAGGCGCCGTGATGGTAGCCGTGTGCTTCCTAGAAGACATGCACCGAGACAACTATGCGCGGCCCTTAAGGCGCGCACGATCGTGGGGCACGACAGCAAGGTGCGCCAGTTGCAACGACCGCATACGACCTTGAAGGTTCACGCAGGGTGCGCCACTGTGCACCCAAAAGGATGCGACGACTGCTTGGCCCAAAAGGTGCGCAGTGGCATTGCCACCATGCATCCAAAAATGGGCGCATTGCCATCAGCCACCACACGACCTAGAATGGTGTCACGACACACGTGCAACCTAGAAGGGCGCTGCGGTGTCGTGGTGCACATGCAGCACCAGGCCACATGCTTCCTCTTCTAGTCCCGTGCACACGAGCTCTAAGTCTGCATGCAAGGTGGAGGGGGGAAGGTTTCCATACCTTTCCCTCCTCAGCTCCACCTCTTCAACATCAAAAAATTAAAAAAAAGAAGGGGGGAGCGCACATTTTATAACTTCCCTCCCCTCTTTTCTTTAAATGCACACATGCCTTAGTATGCGCGCACATGAGTTTTTTTTTTAACGATTTATTATTAATATTATTATTTCTCTTCTTATTAGGCTTTCAATTTTTTGATTTTTTTTTGTGATTTTCAATTTTTTGATTTTTTACTCTAACTGATTTAATCGAGACTTTATCCTTCTTTCGATTCCTGAACTATGAGTCTGAGAGTTAGAAGAAAGTAGGGGGTCCCCATTCCTAGTGAGGAATGGGGCGTGTGTTGTGAATACCACAACAAGTAGACCTGTAGGAGAGAAAATGGAGTGTGCTTCAGAAGGAGGAAATTTTTGCTACATGAATGAAGTTGTACCACATTGAAAGGACCTTATAAAAGAAATATTAAGAAATAAAAAGGCATGGTAAATCCCTTGGGAGAAGTGTAGATAATTAAATACTGTAGACACCTAAAAACCTTTAGAAAATAAAGTATTTTTATTTTCTGAAAAAGTCCTGATGACATCATCATTTATTAATTAATTAATTATTTAATTAATTAATTAATTTTTATGCCATTAAATCCATTTATCTTAATTAAAAATATTTAATTAAGGAATCCCTCCCAAAAATGTTTAAATCTTATTTAAACATTATTTCCTTATTTATTAATTATTTAATTAATAAATTGACCAAAAATCCTAAAATAAATAAAAAATTTATTTTTTGCCCAAAAATTGGCCAATTTCCTTATGACCAATAACCTCTTCCAAAATCTTCTAATCCTTCTTTAATTTCGATTAAAGGCTAATCTCATCATTTCCTACCCCTAACCCCAACTCAAAATATTTAATTAAGATTAAATATTAATCGTCATGTTTATTAAAAAAGTTTTAATAAATATCTCCTCAACCCAAACCCTTGAAATAAATAAAAATGTATTTATTTCCTAAAAATCTAATTTATCCTCATCCTAAGAAGTTCTAGACTCTTCTAGAAAGTCTTCATCCTCATCCTAGGAAATTCTAGACTATTCTAGAAAGTCTTTATCCTCATCCAAAATCTAGACTCTTCTAGAAGATGTCTTTAAACCTAATCCTAATCCCCTCCTAACCTTGTCACATTCCCTAAACATGGGTTAAAACTTACTAACCCAAGCCAAAGTTAACAAATATCTCTTCCTTCACCCACCCTCATTAAATGCCATCCACTTGCCTATCCTTAAGCTAATCCTAAACATCCTAATCCATCCTCTAATCATTTGCACAAGCCTAAACAAGCTTAAAACATTTCTAATCAAGTCCAAGTCAAATTTTCTCTCATCACCCTCAAAATATCTCAACCATAAAACTTTATGAAGTCCACTAGGTCATAAATGACTCTTACAAGCTCTTTTATTGCTCTTACAAGTCATTATGAGAGTCTTTATGAAGATTTTATCTCTTGAGCCTCCTTTGTTGACTCATCCTTGCCCTTTCCTCCATCCTCTCACCATGTGACATGTGTCACTCCTTGATTGGTTGTAAGAAAGCACAATCCATGTGCTCTCCTCTCATGCAATCTAAGCCCTCCATGAGCTTTTTCCCATCCTTGCATCTTAGCCCTCAATCCCTCAAGCCTCTTGCCTATAAATTGGATCCTTCCCCTTTACAAAATAACACAATCCATGAAGTAAAGTTATAATGCTATTTTGAGAGCCAAATCCATACTAAAGCCATCTATCCACACCAAAAATCCACAATCATCCATTGAAGCCTTTGGAAGCATATTGAGCATACATCCTATCCATTTAGACAAAGCTACTCAACAAGAGAGCTTCTTATTGAGAGAGTCCATTAATGGCTCATATTCTCAATTGAGAGCTCATCTTAGTCTATCTTGAAGTTTATGAATTTTGTTTAGTTTGTAGAAGCTTTATTTAAATTTGGTTTCTATTAGCATACTAACATTTTCTCATATACAAATACAACACAATATCTCATCATGTGTCAAGACATGAGATATAACAAACATCGAATGATGCCACAAGGAAAACATCTGAAGAACATGTTTTAAAAAAAATAAAATTTCTTTATTAAAAATATATTTTACTATGTTGATCACATGCATACGTTGTTTAGAACAGGTCATTTAGTTTCCTCTTTGGCCCCTTTCATGGAAATTGTGTTTGACATTCTTCTAAGTTGTTTGATTGATACTACTACTCAAGTGTTTCACAAATAGTGTTGCATTTCCATTTCCTTTTTATATTACTATAGACAAGAAGCCCAATTTCATGATTATTTTTCCATGTAGGAAGTCATGGATTCAATGTAGATTTCAATATGCATTTGTATGTATATAAATAGAGAGATCTATTTAGATGTATATATACATACATACATAGACACACACATAACAGTGAAGATGGACTTCCCCTAAGATTATTAGGAGGCAATGATGACATTCTAGGTACTTTAAAGATTGATATTATTACATTCTAAGTAACTTAGTAGGCTTATGCATATGGATGTTCAATTAATCAACCTTATATTTAATAAAAGGAATATGTGCTTCAAAACTATCTTTTAAACATAACTATATAAGGAGTGGGTTAGGAAATATATAGGTTGACCTTACATTAATTATAAACTACAACAAAAAGGTTACATCAGGGTATTATAGTATTGTAATTATAGAAAACTATCAGATTCGTCTGAGTGGGTGTATGATGGTGTAGAGTTGTATTATGTGAGTAAATCTCACTAGTGGTTATAAGAATATAGTTATATCAAAACAATTAGAAACTAGAACTATATATTCATTAGAGTGAGTAGTTCAAGGTTCTTGATCCTGTAGATATAGGTATGTAGGCAGCCTAGTAGGTGGTGTACAAATTCCTTGGACATAGTTAGGTAGAACTTAACTATTTTAAAACATTATATGTTACTAACGAGGCTCATTCCATTCCATAAGCCTTTGCCACAATGACATTACCTCTAAACCATGCAAATGATGTTGAAGTGTTTCCCAACCTTGAAACACTCTTATAAGAAATGGCAAAGAAAATGCAAATCAATACATATGTTACTATTATTTATGCATGTGTTTGTGTGTGTGTGTGTGTGTGTGTGTGTAAATAGAGAGATCTTGGCACAATAGAAAAATTGATCCAGCTACATACATATTCCAAAATCCAAATAATAAAACATTCTTAAGTAGACATTTGTGAGCACTAGGTGTGTAAATACTCCATGCAAAAACATGTAGAAGCAAAAAATGTCATTAACATTTTTGATGATATTTTTTCCAAGAGCATACACAAGTTCCTCAAGATGACTTTCATTATTAAATTTTCATATACATTTTTTCTTGTTATCATTCATTTCTTTATTAATTTTGTTATAAGAATCCATCACATTTTGTATTAGGTGATGAAACCTATGGGTACGGTTATATATTTATAAAATCATAGTATGCTTACACTAAAACATGTCCCACATTTAACTCAATTAGGGTTTTCTATGAGTTTCCTATGGACTCACAAGGATTATCATTTGGTGTTATGGGTTATAAATGGAAATCACTTTATTGTCTAGCTATGGAATTGATTTTGAATTAGTGGGTATGTTGTATTTATTTGTATATTCAATAGAGCTTTTGGTAGTGTAGGTTGTAATGGGATTTCATGTTTATGATCTACTAATCGAGATGAGTTTCTTAATCGCAACTTTCATTGGTACATATGTGTGTGGGTTATGAAAGGATTAGAAGTTCCTGATGATCTAACAATGGAGATGAGTTTCATACAAGTTGAAATTGTTCATATGTGAATTATAAATCTTTTGGTATGGTGAAGTAGACAGAGATTTCATTTTTATGATTTGATGTGTATGTTGTAAATTATCTTGTAGATTTTGTTTTTGTGGTCTCATTATGGGTTTGACTTTCATATCTGTTGGATTGCTACTAGAAATTGTCTGTAGACTTAAATATAGATCTTTTGGTTTTTTTTTTGTGGAATACCTCTAGTAATAACCTTAATTAATACTAGTCATCACCCACAGCGTGGATCCCACTTTAGGGAAACAATAGGTGTCTTTTTCTTATGCATATATTTCAATCACTTCCTTCAAACTCGTATGTGGTGTGCCCATTAAATTATTCAAGTGACTCCCACTACCCATGGAATTTGAGGCTTTCTATTGAGCATATGTTGCTGCTACTTTTTTCTACTAAAGTGCTGCAAATTGGTGTTACTTTGTCACCCTAAGATAGCTTACATTCTCTCTATCCCCAGGTTGTTCCACGGGCATACCCTCTACAGTTTGATTCATCATTTCAAGGGATACATTTAGCTAACTTATTATCCTCTCATTACCAAGAAGCTTAGGGGAAAATAGTTCTTTCCACCCTAAAAACCATTGTGTTACTTCATTAAAATCAAAAATTGAACAAATAAAATGATACAAAACATGTTGCCACTTCAGGAAAAAAAAATTTCTCCAACATTGAAACCATATGATAAATGGGAATAAAAGATGTCCAAGCCATAACCTAGTTAAATTGGTCTAGTTTTTTATTAGCTAGGTTGATTACAAATTACTATTGAATTTTCATCAAATTAGGTACAATAAAATAAACAATTAGTTGTTCCCAACTAGTAGGATCAAATACAATTGTCCAAAGTGATAAAATTGCATATGTAGATGCATCACTTGAATGCCATGCATTAAGCACATCCCCCAACTTCTAATGAATGGTTGGATATAAAGGCTCCATATGTTGGCCCAACAACATAAGCCAAGGATGTAACCATGCATGTATCGACATGCTCTCCCTATGAAGATCCCAAGTATCTATTGTTGTTGTTAATTTGGGCATCACTATATGACCTAGAATGTTATAAAGTAATGAAGTCAGTAGTAACTTCTCCCATGTCTCTAGAAAATGTGGCATAGGTTTAGGGTCCCTTGGCTCCCAAGAATTTGTAGCGGCTCTTCTCACTGCTAGAAGAATAACTTCAATGAAGAGTTGAGTGTAAGGAGTTGGAGAAGAAAGTTTTTCTTCTATGTAAATGGCATAATCAAAAGGCTCATTCCCTTGCAGAAGCCTCTACCATAATGAAATTACCTCTAAACCATGCAAAGGATGTTGAAGTGGTTTCTGAGTTTGAAATGATCTTATAAGAAATGGAAAAGAAAATGTAGAGGCAATACATATATTACTATTATTTATGTGCGTATGTGTGTGTGTATGTATGTATGTATGTATATGTGTATATAAAAGAGGTAGCCTATTTAAATGGGTTTACTTACAAATTAGCTGGGTTGATTACAAATTCTTGTAGAACTGTTATCATATTAGCTACAATAAAATGAACAATCAGTTGTTCCCAAATAGCAAGGTCAAATATAGTTTTCCAAGGTGATTAAATTGTATGTGTAGATGCATCACTTGAATGCCAGGCAATAAGCACACTCCCCAATTTATAATGAATGTTTTGATATAAAGGTTCCATACATTGGTCCAAGCATGGAAGCCAAGGATGTAACCATGAATGTATTGGCACAATCTCCATGTGAGGATCCCAAGTATCTACTATTGCTGCTACAATAACAAAGAAAATATAGATGCAATACCTATATTACTATAGGCCATATGGAGGACTATGTAAAATATTTAAAAAGAAAAGAAAAGAAAACATGACATTAATAATTCCCTATTTGGTTTATGTAAATGCCATAATTGTGAGGCTCATTCTATTGCAAAAGCCTTTGCTACAATGACATTGTCTCTAAACCATGCAAAGGATGTAGATCTATGTATGTATGTATATATGTATGTGTATATGTATGTATGTATGTATATATGTATGTATGTATGTATGTATGTAGACTAGGGAAAATGGGTAGAGTTAATGTCATTGTTAATAGGTATTATATTTCCCCTACATACATACATTATATATACACATATTTCCCATTAACTCTGCTTTATTTCTATGCAATATTTTGAGATAGGTCACTTAGCATAGGTTGAGTGAACTTTTTTATTATTATTTGGATTTTGGAATATGTATGCGACTAAACCAATTTTTCTATTGTGCTAAGATGTAGTAAGCACCTTAAAAAAAATCTCTTTATATACATACATGCATACATGTATATGTATGTATGTATGTATATGTATTTATATGTATGTATATATGTATGTATGTATGTATATATGTATCAGTGGATATCTAGGATTTCATTGTCATGCCCTTGTGATTGCTACATTTTGTTGCCATGCCCTTCTGATCTCTACATCTCATTACCATGCCCTTCTAATCTCTACATCTCATTTGTTTTATTGTACCTAATATGATGATAGTTCTATAGGAATTCGTAATCAACCCAACTAATTAGTAACTAGACCCATTTAACTGGGTTATGGCTTGTTTCTTTCTAAAAATATCTGCTACGATATGTTTTTGTAAAATTTCTTATGAACTCTATACAGTTTCCTAGTTTGCATTATTTTTATGGAGAATCTTGAGTTAAGTGACTTAGCACCTTAAAAAAGATCTCTCTATATACATACATACATACATACATATATACATGTATTTGTGTACATATGTATGTATGTATGTATGTATGTATGTATGTATGTATGTATGTATGTATATGTATGTATGTATGTATGTATATGTATGTATGTATGTATGTATGTATGTGGCCTTGTGATTGCTGCATTTCATTTCCATGCCCTTGTGATCTCTGCATCTTGTTTTCATTCCCTTATGATCTTTGTATATGTCTGTATGTGTGTGTGTGTGTGTGTGTGTGTGTGTGTGTGTGTGTGTGTGTATGTATATAAACAAAGAGATATTGGCACAATAGAAAAACAATAAAACTCACTCAACATGTAGCATGCTATTGGTAAGTATATTCCTCTTTTTCTCTCTCATTTTTCATGTGCTTATCTCACTTGAACTATTATTTCTTAGGGGGTACTTTGTAATATTTATTCATTTATGTAAGAGGCAATGAGGACATTCCTATATGTACTCATGTTAGATGTATAAGAATTAGTAAAGATTTGTTGTGAATTACTTGTGAGCAATGAAGATTGTCTTCTCCTGAGAGTAGTAGGAGGTGATGAGGACATTCTAGGTACCTTAAAGATTGATCCTTTCTTAAATATTTTAGATCTTGATGGGGAATTTAGATGTTTGGGGTGGGGGGGAATGAGATTCCACCTTTGTGTGGTTGGCCCTTCTTAGTAGAGAATATTAAACTATTCTTGAAACCAAGTGAAGCTCAACATTGATCTTATATGATTACATGACAACTAACTATGTGAATCTCTTGGTTTCAAAAAATGCAAAAGGAGGCAATAATTCAATATGCAATCTCAATTAATATGTATATGACATCAAGTATAGCTAAAAAATGCAACAGGTTTGCATTTTTTCTTAGAGGTATTTAATTAGGTATTTTAATTTATAGACCATCACAAACATTCTCTTGGTCATAGCAACTAGAGTTCTAATATTCATGATGGTATATAATTTTAAAAACCTAATAGACCTATTAAATAAATGTGACTATGCTACATTTTTTCAACTACACCTATTGTCCATTCATATAGAATGCAGTTGCATGTGCATTCTTGATTCAGAGTGGTAGATTCTTATTTTGAATTCGATGGAAAATTGACATGCACTAGAAGATGGGAAAATGATGTCACTTTTGCAAGTCTAGAACCTTTTTTTTACTTTAATTGATCATTTCTTAAAGATTTTAGATGTTGGGGGGTGGGGGGGAATGAGCTTCCACCTTCACATGGCTAGCCCTACTTAGTAAAGAATATTAAACTATTCTCAAAACCAAGTGAATCTCAACATCAACCTATGATTGTATGATAACTAATTGTGTGAATCTATTGGTTTTAAGCAATGCAAAATAATGTCATAGTTCAATATATAATCTCAATTCATATGCATATGACATTAGGCGAAGCTGAAAAAACCCAACAATTTTGTATTTTTGCTAGAGGTTTGCATAGATCTATTAAATAAATGTAAATGTGCTTGTTTTTTTCAACTCCATGTATTGTCCATGCATATAGAATGCAGTTGTATGTACATTCTCAATTTAGAGTGGAAGAATCTTATTTTGGATGTGACAAAAAAATGACATACACCAGTAGAAGGGAAAATGATGTCACTTTTGCAAGTTTGGAACCTTTTTGCACTTTAAAGATTGGGTGGGGCCAAATTAGCTTACACCTTCATGTGGTTGGCCCTAATTGATAGAGAATATTAAACTATTATCAAAACCAAGTAAAGCTCAATATTAACCTATGATTGCATGACAACTAACTATGTGAATCTCTTGGTTTCAAGCGATTCAAAAGGATGTCATATTCAAACTCGTTTATTTATGAAATTTAGTTGTAGTATATGAAGTTGGTAATTTTTGTTTGATTAGTTACTGTATAGTTGAGATTATTTCAACTTTTATCAAGACTTCAATGGAGAATATCTTCATAAAATTTGTACAAAAGATGGTATGGAAGCCATCCATCTAGAGTGTGATTATGTAATCCATGCAAAGCTTTTCAATTTTTTTAGTTTTATTTTGATAATGTAGAAATCTATCATAATTTTGATGACTTGTCCAACAGGCATTTATCACTCTGACAACATTAGCGTTGCATGTCATCAGGACTACAATGACAACCACTGATGGATGGTCATCACTCCAACAATTTTTTCATCACCATTCTGACATCCTTTTGACTAGATGCCTATTGGGCTTGTAGCAATGTCATTGGACCTATGATGACTGGCTAAAATAATAGGTTGTTATAGTCATGATAGTATACCATCAAACATCTGGCGATGTGAAGAGCAATGCTTAACCTTGTTTTCTTTCACATTGTGATGAATTTTTCCATCACAATTGTGATGGAAGAAAATGTTGTCAAAATTTGCAATATAAAAAGTTTGATGCTCGTCCAATAGGGACCAATTCTTGTTCCTATCACTTAAGTGATGGGTGGTCATCTCAATTATGATATCCTATCATCACAATTGGAGACAAATTGTAGTAGTGTCAACTCCAAGAGCATAGTAAAGAATAATGGTGATACCCTTCTATCAATTTCTAGGGAGACTATCATGTTAGTCCTCAAATTACATGAGTCATCATTTGCTAGTTTTGGTCCTACTCAATCCTTGGTTCAATTTTGAGAGGACCCTCAAAAGCATCATAATTGGATAGCCAAAAAGTGGACTGAAACCTTCTACAAAGGAGGTTCAAGGCTCCCAAAGTTGTCAACTAAAGATAATATCAAACCTCACATACATGACCTAGTAGTTTTGTTGCACATAGTTAAATTTTCAGCTGATGTCCTTATTTTTGAAGATTGGATGTCCCACTACATAGATATTATTTTGAATAGTAAGTAATTACTTCATTGGGCTAAATTGATGACTACTAGGAAAGAATTCTACATGTCCTCCTATTTAACTCATTTTCTTGCATGTGCATGTAACCTCACCAAAATTCCTCATGAACCATGTAGAGAAGACATCGTAGTGTACCAAAATTTTCCTCTACTAAGAACAAATAGAGGGTTGGAGGATTTTCAAATACATGATGGTATCTTAGAAAAAATTTGCCTCAACCTCATTGGAACCCCAATGCAAAGGATGTCTCTAGAAGACCAAAATTTAGTCCAAAACTACATAAAATTCTACATATAGTACCCTAAGTTCAGTTACATAAGGGTAGAGGGGTTTGAGAAGGAACAACTCAGGTTATCGAGGTATGCACTAGACTATTTTATTCTTGCTAAATTTTGTAGACAAATGGTTTTTGTGATCAAGGACAAGCTCCCTAAAGAAAAATAGAAAGTTGTATTTTCCATTAAACTAGGTTCCCTTGCTTGTAATACTATGATCAATGCCTCAATCATTGGGAGTGATTTTTTGTATCTCATCTTAGGGCTCTATCATGAAAGGAGGAATTTTGATAATAAGAACTTTGAAAAACTAGTGCTTGGCCTAGGAGACCAAATACAATCACTCCCTCACATTTAAGATTTGTGGGAAGGTTACAATAATGAACAAGAGATCATGTAGAGGGATCAATCAAGGCACTACAGTTGAAGCTCAATGTAGAATGAATCATCAAAGAAGGTTTAGATGTTATTGAACCAAGATATGAAGAAACTAGTGAAAAAACCCTCCCAAAAATTGATTAGAGTCGAGATGAAGAGGATGATATAAATCTTAGGTCTAGGTTCATACTAAGATGCACTTACAATTGGTTGTAAGGGAAAAGGTAGAAATTGGCTAGTTAAATGCATATTTAAAGAGTTAAAAAGGATTTGTCTTTATTATAATCCTCACCTTCTAACATTCCCCTTTTGTTGAATGATGCAGGTGTCATTTCCTTAGCCAATAATAAAATGGTGGCAACCTCACTTAAACCATCCACTCACACTCCTAAACTTAGAAAGGTAAAGAGTAATTCCTTCTTGACCAAAGACCCTATTACGGGGACGGTGATTGTGAAGATAGCCACTTATAAGAATAAAGAAGGAATGCATGAGGTGGAGGCTAAAGATTTTGAGGTTACAAAAATGGAATTGGGAATTGTGAGTAGGGATACTAGTAACCATCTATTTAAGTTCTTAGTCGATCACATATTGAACCAATCTAAAAAGGATAGCCAAAAAAAGAGGGAATTGAAATGGTTAGTTATCACTATGGTTGAGTACATTGATTCTCTAATGAATGTTGGGTTGTTTACCCTAATCCAGGAACGCCAGTAATTTGATCCTAACTACTCTAATAGCAAGAAAATATTAAAGAAAATGCAAAGGGGATAACTGTTCTTGGAAGAAATGAACACCTAGATAGGAGCTATCATAGAAGAAGGGAATAAGTTCATCCAAGAGTTCAGTACTACCTGTGTGGAAGGAGATTGTTAGAAATAGATAATACTAAGAGGGGGGTCAATTTGTATTCTAAAAACATTTTCCCACAAATGGGTATTATTAATTACTTTGCAACATGCATATGAAAGTAAAACCAATATTGTTGAATAGAAAATAAAACCATACACAAAGAGAACTCATAACACCATTTTTTTAACAAGGGAAACCCTTGATCAAATGGAAAACATCGATGGGGATGGTACCCATATGATGATGTACTTATATAAATATTCCTTGTTAGAGAATGGACCCTATTAGAAGTCTATAAAATGATTCAATACATATTAGTCCTTGTTAGGAGACTTTGAATCCCTATTAGGAGATTCTAACCTTGTTAGGAGTTGTGCCAACCCTATTAGGAGTTGTAGAAGGTAGATGGACCCTTTGTCCAAATAGCATCAAGGGAAAGACCAATGAACCCACTATCCAAATGATCTATGTATTATTCCTTGTAGAATAATAGAATTGAACTATACCTCTCCTTCCTCTTCCTCTATCCAAACCTTGATGTCAGATCACAAACTTCACATCTAATAATCCTTTGGATAGCTTACTCACATTTACCAAACACTCTTCTCTCATTCATACTTCCTTGAAATATTTGCATTCCCATTACACTTTAGAATCAATAAAAATACTTTCCTTTATACCAAGTCCTCAAAAAAATTCCTTGAGTCAACCTTGAGGCTTTCCCAATTAATTATAATAGGACCACAATAAGATAATTAGTTACAATAGCATTGTTGACTCATAGTCTACACAACTTATCACACGTACAACTTCAAGACTTGGACACACGCTGATGTATCAGACTTTCCTATATCACTATATAAATGTGTATCCTAATTATATCTTTGTTAAGAGATAAAATCCAATCATTAGAAACCTCTTTTTAGGTACTCTATTTCTACAGTACTTTTTATAAATCATATATATCTTCTATATCTCTTTGACTTATGTTACATGCACTTGACCTCATCATCAAGACACCATGTGGAACATGTCCTTAACTTTGCATCACTTGATCATTAAAACTATGTCCATGCAACTATGACCTTTGTATGTTACTCTATGAGTCTTTATAGAATTACTGCTATGTTGACATCAATGACAAACATAGTCATGAATGCAACATGTCAATACTACCACATGCTCACCAATGCTTAGGATGTAAGGAAACTCAAGTGTAGAAATATCTTCCTAAACTAATCCCTTAAGGAATGTATTGTGCAAATTTCTATTAAATCCTTAAAATCTTAGATTTGATATTATGTAAAAATTAATACTGCAGTTAACCATGGATACAAAAAACAAATAGAGAAAGAAAACACATAAACACAAAGATATGCTGGTGGTGAAAAACCTTTTAGTAAAAAAACCCCACCCCTTCAAAACCTACACAATGTATTATCTTCAACACAAAAGGTTACAACACACTTGCAATGCAAGTTCTTTTAGAAGAACAATGATATAGAAGACCAATCTAGTCACAACATACCATACCAAAAAAACACTTTCTTAATCTCCAATTTGTAACCTTAAAAATGCTTATATCATATTCTTTCCCTTTTAGGGAAACTTCCAAAGAACAACTGTATTAGGGTTTTACCATTCTTCAAAAAAATAGGAACCCAAATGAGTTGGAGACTCAAGTTTACAATACTCAATGATCAATTGCCACATGTCTTCACATCTTTACCCTCCATTGAATCTTCCAAAGATAGTATGTGTCAGAGTAATCTGTCATAATTGTTTCAACCATGATCTCCTTACACACAATTCAAGATGCCAACACATATAAGTGGAGTGACACATCAACATGCCAACTAGACATGTACACTCATACTTAATTACATTATTTGCAAAAAAATACATTTACAAAACAAATAAAAAGTATAGGAAATATCCAGGGTTGAGACACCTTATTCCTAACAATCTGATAATAAATTGGAATTGGTTAATATAGACTTATGTGGACCTAGTGGTGTTCAAAGATATTGTGGAGAAAAATATTTCATTCTATTTATTAATGAGTACTCTAGAATGATGATTGTGATGTTACTTAGAGAAAAATATGATGCTTTTAAGTTGTTTAAGTGGTATTTATCTAGAGTTGAAAACAAGATAGGAAAGAGTTTGAAATGCTTGAGATTTGATAGAGGTGGTAAATTCATTTCCAACAAGTTCAACATATTCCACAATGATAGAGGTAGAGGATGACCTCATTATCCTTTGTTGTCAGGATTAAGAAGTTAGTTCTCTAGGGATTACTTTAGTGGAAAATCTTCACCTTTTGGCGATCCCATCTGATGATTCAATTGTCATTTGGCGAATATCACATGCAACGTAGGTCAACCATGTCACCAAATATTTATTAGATTTGGGTCCAACGCCTAGGGTAGTCACCCATTAATTATCACATGATTGGTCAAAAATATCAGTCCAATTGCCAATGCAATATACATTTTGGATACATTTATTTTAAACATATCATTAGTCTTTGCATGTTATTTCTTATTGGCCCACATTCTTTCAACATTACTACAACCAAATAATTTTCCCTTGGGTTGGGTGTCACTAACCATTTTACCAACATGTGTTGATCACCAGCCCCATTTAGCCAATTGTTTCCTACTATGGGCTTGCATAGGGAGGTGCATTTTGCATGCATTTGACATTTCTGCTTGTTAATCCTACCTAATTTTCCAACCTAGATTGGACTATAAGATATTATTATTCTACACAATTCGCTATTTTTTGGTTTGGAGACTAGCATTTCTTATTACTACCAAACTTTTAGAGTGTTAAGTGCATTGGCCATTAACTTGTGGACCCTGGTTTTTGTAAAAGGAAAGTGATTTTTAATTTATTTTTTATTTCAATAGTAGTACTAGACCATTGGTACAGTGGTACTAGTTATTTTTTTAGTTTTACTGTCTAGTGTCCACTGGTGACTAGACATCTCACATGCTAAGATAGCCTATAGGTTTGTGAATTATATTGGTTAGTACCATAGACTGTAGTACCATAGCAGTAGTACCCTTTTTTGAGAGTGAATCATATTATTGTTATTATATGTAGTCTAAGTAGTTGAGTCTTTTTTTCAACAACTAAATTGATATTTTTTTGCAGCCTTTATTAGTTTGCCATGTTAAACAAGAGCGGCAATAGGGGTTCCAGTAGGATCCTTGAAAGCCAAGAGAGGCCACCATTACCAAAATGTAGAACCATAGTGGCATATTTTGGTGGTGGAAATGTTGGTGACCTATACGATTCGCAAGTTAGATCTCCAATAGTTATTGAAAAAGGAGATTCATCACAAGTTGGACCCTCAGACTCTATTGAAGTTCAAGTTGGTAAACCTGATATCTCAGTTGAGGATGAACTTGAACAAGATTTGGAGGCACTTACCTTGAGTAGGGAGACACAAACTGAGATTATAAAGTTAAAGTCGGTCTCAAACCAATTGCATGAGAAAACCAAAAATGATTCCATAAATTGCGTTCATGCATAAAAGGGGAAAAGAAAATTGGAATCAATGAAAGATTGATCTCACTGGGATCTATCCAAAAGAAATTTTCAGTTAGAATGGATGGAATAGTACTAGTTCATTGAATCTGTGCCCAATCCAATTGATGGTGAGCCTCTTGCAGAATGTAGATGTAAGATTTTCATAGAGATAACAAAGAAGGAGAAGAGGTTGCAGCTTAAAATTGATACCATAGAAAAGCATGTTGGTAAAGTTTACAAGAAGGAAACTCTAGATTGAGTTGAAAAATTTGTGCTAACTTGGAAAAAAAAGGAGAACTATCTGCATATTAGGAATGCCAAAATATACAAGTTACACCAGCAATTACTGGAGAAGCATTCTATAGTAAAAGGTTCCATTAAAGATTTCATTGGGAAAGCAATGGAAGTGCAAAATATAGGAAAAGTAGTTCAATTAAGTGTAGTGTTTTATATATTGAAAAGAGGACGTCCTATGATAGACTACCCTCCAATTCCTACCTTATTATGCTTTTTGAAAACTCGAAACTATCTGAACAGTCACTGGTCAGTAAATAGTGAGTGGGAATGGGCTAGATGTCTTGCACAGGTTGAAAAAGAAGATACGAAGGACAAAATTAAAGACCCTAATTTCATTGCATTTTCTTTAGATGAAGTTACAAAAATTGATAGTACTTCTTGGGTGTGCATGCATGTTTATACCATAAACAATCTTTGCCATCAACCATTTCTACTATTTGTTGCTATATTGAATCATAGTACAACAACTAAAAATTTATATGAATTATTAAAGACTAATATAATTAAATCTATAGGTTTGGATAGCATGGAGATTTCCAAAAATTTGGTGTGTATTAGAACAGATGGAGTTTCAGTTATGCGAGGTCATAAAGGTGGTCTTTGCAAAAAGAGCACGAATAATTTGGCACCCTACGTTATTCCCATTCATTGCATGGCCCATCAAATGAATCTATCTTTTGGAATTTTCAGCAATTTTGGTTGTGTAAGTAAAGTGTAATCTCTAATCAAAGAGATTTACCAATACTTCACTCAAATTCCAAAACGAGTCCTAGAATTTCAACACTTTTCTGAAGGATTTACTGATGGGAAGAAGCTTCTTAAAGACAATGATACTAGATGGATCTCTTTGGATGGACCAGCACATCGAGTAATGTCTGAATACCTATCATTGCTTAGACTAATCCACTCTATGTGAGAAAGATTCCCTTGGCTATATTCAAGCCTAACTAATGTTAAGGTACTCTTAACTTTAGCAACTATTCTCCCCATGCTACAGGACATGAGAAATATTATAAAAAAAGGTTCAACAAAGAGCTATGTACATTGCAGAATATAATAAGCTGCATAAAATGACATGTAGTAGCCTTGATACTCTGTACTAATTAATACCATTAGATGAAACAAAGTTTTTAAAGTGGTTAGAAATCTTAGATTTGAACAATCTTGGGAAATTTTTACATATTGGTGCAAACAATGAGGTATATGTCATGGTATGTGGAGTTGACATACCAACGCAATACTATGTCCATGTCAACCCTAACTCCAACCCCAATGAAGCAAGAAGTGAAGTTGAATCAGTACCAGAGAAGGTACTTTCACATGTTACAAGTGAAGACTTCAAAAAGATCAAAGACTCTATGCTTGACTCTGTCAAGCGAGTTTTCTATAATCTTTCGTTAGAAATCAGATTCAAATTCCCTCTAGAGGAACTGCTCAAAGCAATGCCAATTTTTTTTCCACAATAGTGGTCTCTAAACTATCCAACTAATTTTTGAAGAAGGATGATGACTTTGGTTTAGCATTTTTGCAAACCTAAAGTAATTGATGGAGTCACTATAAATGAAATTTTAGATGAATCTTGACTGAGAGATCAATCATGTTTTTTGCAAACATAATGAGGGAGCAATATGCTCTTATGGAGAACTCAAATGAAGAGGGAGTGATAACAAAGCTTTGGAAAAACCTTGGTGAGAGCAATCAATTGAGAGAGACAATACTAGAATATTTCAAGCTTACTAATTTATTTTTGACAATGATATTGTGTTCAGTGGAAGATGAGAGATTTTTCAGTACTTTGGGCTTCCTGAAGTCAAAGGTTAGAAACAAATTAGACAAAAATTTGGACAATTGTCTGAGGTTCTATAATTCTAGGTATGAGGTAGAAAATTTCCCTTATGATAGGGCTATTAGCATTTGGAGAAACCAATGTCAAAGATGAGGGATTGTCAACATTTCAAACCAAAGTGGTAGTGGCACTGGTAGTGGTGGTGGCAATGGTAGTGGTAGTGGCAGTGGCAGTGGTTCATATCCTAATATTGGAAGTAATGAAGATGATGTTGACTTTGGCATGCATAGTGAATCTGACGCTGATAGTGAATCTGAACAAAACACAATGGACAATGAAATATTGTATGCAATAAATGAGGAGGATTTTGATGATAGTGATGTTGAGTTAATCCAAGTGGAATGGAAACTATAACAGTGTCTCAACCTCAAGTTCTAACTTTTGTGTGAGTCAAGTGGTAGGTTAGTAGCTCTGATCTAAGACTCTACCTACTAATTAATTATGTAACATGTTTGTAGAAGTTAATTTATGTCCTTCATATATTGTCCCTTTATAGATGCTTAAATTATTAATTTTTGAACATGTTAATGTTACAAACTTACGTGTTGAGATTTTTATTGATTGTATTTTTTTAACATGTTGAGATTTTCATTGATTCTAGTTTCTTTAAGAAATTGTAACCTAATGCATTTAATAGAATAAGCTCTATTTTAAAAAATTGTATTATAATTTATAATTATAAATCAGCCTGCAACATAATACATTTAACAATTGTCAATTACAAACAATTACAAACCTTTGCAAATGACTCAATGTCAAATTGAAATGACCTTGAATTCCCTTTTGTAGATACAAGGGAGCAAAAATATTTGTAGGTTGGTTTCTAATTGTATATATAATCAGATTATTACTACATAATATATTATGTGTATACAACATAGTTCTAAGAATCACAGTGATTCACATGATTCGACGATTCGACTCATGATTCGATTCGAGCTTGCTGATTCTAATCCGATTCCAATTCTTGCATTCTCTAATTCCTTTCTCAAATCAAAGACTTTCTTTACTGCTGACTCCTCTTTTTTATTTGCATTCTTCAATTCCCTCCTTATGTGGTGGATTGTGTTAGTGCTTGTAGTAGCACTAGACTCTGTTTTCTTCACATTATCCAATTCCTTCTCCAAATTACTGATAGTTTTTGCAGTTGACTCCTCTTTTTGTTTCATATTCTCCAATTGCTTATTCAAATTGTCAATAATTTTTGCACTAGACTCCTCTTTTTTCTTCTCATTCCCCAATTCCTTTTTGCAATTTAAAAACCGTATTTTCCCTAAACACTAAATGTTTCTTTTCATTCTCCTATTCAGTCTTCAAAATATTATTTTCCTTGAAATCATAGTCCAGGTCCATTTTCAATTTATTTTTGACTTCTGCACTACTCTCTACAGACTTGAACAACTATGCAGTAGAGGCTTGTTCATGTTGAAGTCTTTTTTGGCACTCATCCAATTCTTTGGTCAATTTTTGCACTTTTTCATTCATCTTTTCTTGTTGGACAATTGCCTTTGTAGGAGAAGATTTCTTTATCCTATTTTGTAATTCTTTGAACCTATTGTCTGTTGTTTTCTCCTTCACCTTCACATTATCAAGGTCTGTATGTAACTTTTCTATTTTCTTTGTAAGCCTTTTGTTTTCCCTCTCCACTTTCAGAAGTGTAGAGTAGACCATTTTGTTGCTCTCTTTTGATATATTGATTTTGTCAATATTTTTCACTTTTGACAAATCCATTTGAAGACTAGTAACTTGTATATCATTAGGATTTATTACATTTTGTGGTGGATTATTATCTCTATCCAGGTGCATAATAGCCATGAAGTTCATCATTTCATTGTTTGGATCATATGTTGGAAATATTCTATTAGTAGATCCCTAACATTCAACAACTGCATCACTTTTTAAATTCTTCATAATTTGCCTATTTCTTTCACTTGTCTATTCAAATTTTGATGCAAACTTGTTCAAACTAAAATTTTGGTTTGCTGACACAATTGAGTGTTTGAAAGGTGAATTATTAGTTGTATCCTTGTGCACTCCTCCAACTCCAGTTAAACTTACTCTACCTAAAATTTTATTTTGAGGATTTCCAATAGACTGAATATGGCCCATTCCAAATCCTAGCATTTTAGGACTGTTTTTTGAGTTTTGTACAAAAGCTACTAGTGCATAAATTGGTGAAGTAACCGCTGACATTATTGGCAGTGTAATTGTCATAACTTTTTTCCTTTTTGCACAAGGTTCATCCATGCTAGTGCCAGTGCCAGTGCCAGTGGAATCAACTACAACTGGATTCAAAGATTTAACAAATAATGTTTTGGGATGACCTTTAGAAGTAGAGGCATAATGTTTTTTGCCCTTTCTAGATTAATCATCTTCATTCTCAAAGAGCCCAATGATTGGTTTACATCCTCTTTTGGGTGGGTTTGGTACTGGAACTGGATTTCAAATCCCTTCAACACTTGCACCAATGGGACCTATATCTGCATAACCCATTTTTTGTATCATAGTTACCCCTCTACTATACATTTGTGTAACATAATCATTCATTTCAAGTGTAACAATATCTCTGCCCCTGGTTGACCCAGAATCCTGAATACCTTGAATGTTAGCATTAGATTGGAGGTCCTTCTGCCTTTCATTATTACTATCACTGCAAAAATCATACAGTGCAATTGGATGCTCTTTATTCCAATAATTATTGAAAATTTTATCCTCCTCAATTTCATCAAAACCAGTTGATGTCTTTGGTTCACCCAATTTTGCCTCATTTTCCATAAATCAGTCATCTTGGTTTGACACCACATTTCAACTATACATGTCTCTTTAATTTATTTAGGCATAGACCTCTTAAAAGGTTGAGATTCTTTCTTGTAGAAATTTAAGTATGTCAAAGGCTCTGATTTGTGCAATGTTGTAATTTGGGATGACAATTCTTGCATTGAAATATTATTCTCTATTGTATGTTTTTCCATCTCTTTCTTAACCTCATCCCATGAATCCTTGTTTTTAAACTTTTCTATCAATGGCATCTCCTAATGTTGATATTTTCTTGTAGAGTTCCCATTGGCAATAAGTCTCATTTGTATTATGTTTAGTGGATCATAATTCTAGTGACTGACAAAATCAAAGCCAAAAAAAGTTACCAATTCATTTCTTAGTTTGAAAGCCTTTCTCTCAAATGTGAGGCCTCTAATTGCGAAAAGCATGGAAGGAAATATTGTTTTCTTTTGTTGTCCACTAAAAATTTCATCTTTGCTCTCGATCTGCCATACATATTTTAGTGCAAAAACCCTTTCTGTAATATGCATTGGAAGTTTCCAAGGTTCAAGTACTGAACCGTAAAACCTTAAGACAGTGTACTCTTCCATGAAGAACCAGTCAGCCAATTGAATCTGACTTTCTAGTTGAATGCAATCTTTACAAGACATAGGCAATCTAGGCATCGAAGTACCTATGATTTTTTGATAAATAGGTGCCAAAAAGAAGTCTACAAAATGGTTATAGTTTTTATTTGCAGCAATCATCCTCATCTTATGTGTCCACTCATATACTAGACTTGGAGTCTCTAATTTCTTCTAGGTTCTCTCATCAAACTTATAGACCTCAATATCAAGCTGCTTGTTCTCTATCTCAAATATTGGGCGATGCTTTGCTAAAAGAAGGTAGCACAAGTAACTTGTGAACCTAAATTTCTTGGTCTTGCCTATAGTTGTAATTTTTTTAATCATCAGTAATTGTTGTTGCATAGATTCAATAATGTGCTAAAAAAAATTATATCTTACATCTACTTGCTCAACTAACTGACCTCGACAGTGGATGTTATAAATCATTTCAAGAACATTGGCCCCTACTTCATTATTACTGTCCAATCCCAAACAAAATGATAACAAAGAAATAGTATTCTGAACCCATGGCACAAAAATATGATACTGATAAGGAGGCTTATGGTCTATGCCCAGTGTAACACTAGTAGAGCTAGAGGACTCTGATTTTATTAAACCCTTAATAAATGAATTTTGAAAAAATCTTTCTAGTTTTTCATAGGCCCATGCTAGTTTATCCAAGTCAATGTGCTCATTAGAGCTTTCTGGTTTAAACCCTAGCCCTAGGTCTAACAGAGTGAAAAATTCACTCTCAGTTATGGATAAAATTTCCTCCTAAGTGTTTTGGTTTACAATTGTCTTTCTATTTTTATTATAATTATGAGTGCATAGCATTACAATTTCAGGGCAAGGGAATACTTCAGGTACAATGAAGTTTGCTAATCTAGTAACCAGAGCAGCTAGTTTATTTCTATATGCACCAATTTTGTTGTTATATTTGTAATAAATTCTCCCTTTCTGTAGATCTTTTCACTTATTAAACAATGAATGTCTAATTCCCATGATTCCTAAATCTCCATGGATAACAGGATAAAAAAATATCATGACATTCATCGGTGAAACTTGGGGTTTGTAGCACTTGCCTAAGTTTTATAATGTGTTTCTTTTCCTTTATGTTTGCACTTGTACAGGAGGTTTTTGACTTTGTTTTGCCCATGCCTACTACTAGTTATTACACAAAATTCTTCTTCATGCCCTATTTAAAATAATTGTAAAGTGTAAACCTAAGCAGTTAAAATCAAGATTTCTATTGCTGCAAATTGTAATGAAAAAAGTTTTAAAAAAATTAAATACCCGAAATCAAGATTGGATAATTGGTGTTGTCATCTAATACTCAAGTTTCACACCTTAAGTCTTTAGAACACAAAATGGAATTCTGCCAATCTGAGAAAATTGGAAATTTGAAAACCCTACTGATGTATTGGACTCTAAAAAACAATGAACATACAGGGTAGGGTTAATATTTAAAAAGAAAGTATTAAGTAGCTATGGAGATCCTGGCATTGTTGGCATTGGATTCCTGGGCCCATCGGGTGTGGAACCTAGAAGCAGATATGGAGATCCTATTAGTAGCTAATAATTACTTTATGGTTATTTTCTCATGCATGTTGGATAGGAATAAGGCTTTTGAAGGGGGTCTTATTTCTTTAACCAAGTGGGACTATTCATCAAGCTTTAATTCTATTGAGGAAATCCTCTCTCAGGTTCTGGTGTGGGTTCACTTACTGAGACTTCCTTTGGAATTCTAGAGGGAAGATATTCTTCACTCAATCTCTATGCTTTTGGGAAAGCTTGTGGGATTGGCTACACAGACTCAAGATCATAAAGTATATTATTTTTCTTGTATTTTCATAGATGTTGATTTGAATAACCCATTACTAGATTCTATGGAGATTTCTATGGGCTCAGTTTCCAAGATCCAGTAGTTGGATTACAAGACCCTACCTTTTAGATGCAGAATTTGCCATGAATGTGGGCATCTACTGAGCAGATGCCCCAGGTACAAGAATCTTTCCTTGGATGCTTTAGGTCCCCTTAGGGAGGAAAAGGGAAAGGCTACAGTATCTAATGGACCTATTGATAGTGAGGGGTTCACTCAAGTTAAATCTCGTAACAAGGACAAAGGCAAGAAGAGAACCTGGATGACTAGGTGGACTGATGACACCTTTAATAGGTTTGATGCTCTTGGAGATATGGTCTAAGAGGAAGGTATCCCAGTCAAGCTCTCTTCTAAGGCCAAAAGTAAACAGGAGACTCATGTCGGGGATATGTAGAGAGAGGATCAGATTCTACTTACAGGGGACCTACAGGTTGAGTAGTTGGAAATTGATGAGCCCACTCCTGTTCAAGATATCAGGGATCCTCATGGAGCGTAAGGTTCACAGGGCCCTGCCTTGGTGGCCACTGACCCCCTTAGGTCTATGGGCACATCAAATTCTATTAAGAGTAATAAGGCTCCTCTTGTTTTAGGTATTTAGCAAAAATCCTTCAAAAAGGGGCCTTTAGATAAATCATTAAAAAGTGGTAGGAAGACTAATTAGGAGAAAGCGAAGATAATGGGTGAAAATTTGGTCAAGTCTAGGTGTATGAGACCCATTGATTCTCACTTCTCTCACCCCCATAAATTATTGTGCTATCATGGAATGTAAGGGGGTTGAACAACATCCCCAGACAAAAGGATGTTCGCAGATTAATTGAGTCTCACTCTCTTGATATGGTCTTTATTTAGGAAACTAAGCTTTCATTGGATGGATTGGCTAATTGTGCTGAGTATATATAGCCCTAGGCCTCTTAGCAAGGGGTGAGTGCCTTGAATATTTTATGAGGCGTGGCTTGCTTCTAGGACCAGCAAAAATTCTCCCCATTATGGTGGATCTCTAGTCAGTCATCCATTTCTTTGATTGCCACTAGTTTTGAGAACAGAGAAAGGTGCTTCTTTTCTAACATTTATGCTCCTACGGACTTTGTAGGTAAATCCTAGTTATGGACCCATATTCAATTCATCTGATCCCTCGAACCTTATCTCCCATGGATTTTGGCTGGAGATTTTAATGCAGTCATTAGCTTGGAGGAAAAAAGAGGGGGGCTAGCTAGGCTGGACCAGTCCTCAAATCTGCTCAAGGATATGATTGGATCATTGTTTCTCATTGATGTGAAGCCATCTAATGGTGTTTTTATATGGAATAATTAGAGATGTGGTGGTGAGGCTATCTCAAAGAGGCTTGATAGATTTTTGGTTTCATGCTATTGGATGGACAACAGGTGGATCACCAGTTTTGAAATTCTTGACTAGAGGGGATCGGATCACTGGCCTATTAAGCTTTCCATCAATTCACACAAGATCACCAAGAATCCCTCTTTCAAATTCCATTTGATGTGGTTAAGAGACTTATATTTACCTGATCTTATGGTGGATTGGTGGTATGAGGGGATGCCTGATCACGATATGGCCATGTATACTTTTAGTAAACAACTTCAACATGTGAAGTAAAGGCTTAAGAGATGGAATAAATAACATTTCAATTATCTACATGTTTAGAAGACCGCTTCTCAAACCAAGTTGGATAACATTACTCACCAAATTTGAGACCATGGGTTGAACTTTGAGATGAGTGAAGCTAAGCCCCTAGCTCTTAAGGAGCTAGAAGAATGGGAGCTTCAGGAGGAGATTTTTTGGAAGCAAAAATCTTGTATTGATTGGCTTTAGGAGGGGGATAGGAACACTTCTTTTTTCCACAACTTTGTTAAGGCACAAAGGCATGGGAACTCTCTCTCCTCTCTTGTCTTAACGGATGGTACTCATATCTTTTCTTGTGAAGATATCTCTAGGGAAGCAGTCCATTACTTTTCTATCCTCTTTTCTAGGGAGGATCCTAGTGCTAGGCCTAAGGAGCGTGATATCTTGAATTGTATCCCTTGCCTAGTCTCTGCAAAAATGAACAACGCCCTCTTATGCCCTATCTTGCTTCTAAAATTGGAAAAAATTGTGTTTAATATGAAGAAAGGTAAAGCCCTTGGTCCAGACGGGTTTCCAATTGAGTTCTTCCAAGAATTATGGGAGATAATAAAGTATGATCTCCTAGATGTTGTCCAAGAATCATATAGGAATAAATAGATGCTAAAATCTTTGAATTCTACCTTCTTGGCCGTCATACCTAAGAAGGAAGCAGCTAATTGGTTGGATCAATTCAAGCCTATAGCTTTATGTAATGTTGTCTACAAGATCATCACCAAATTTATTATTAAGAGACTTAAGCCATTCCTCGATTCTTTGATCTCTATGGAACAGGGTGACTTTGTTGACAGAAGACAAATTTTGGATGGAGTTGCGATAGCAACAGAGGCTGTCCACTCTATGGCCACTTCTAAGGAGAAAGCTATGTTTATTAAACTTGACATGGCCAAGGTGTATGATAGGGTAAGTTAGGAGTTCTTATAGAAAATTCATCTAACTTTTGTATTTGCTATGGAATGGGTCTAATGGGTTCTTAGCTGTGTGACCTTGTCTTCCTTCTTAATTCTTATTAATGGAGAACCTTCTGAGTTGTTTGATTCCTCTTGGGGACTTCAGCAAGGAGATCCTTTATCTCCCTATTTATTCATTATCATGGCAGAGGGGCTTGGTAGATTTTTAAAAGCTCAAGTGTAGCAAGGGTTTTTCCAAGGTTGGAGTTGGAATAATAACCTTCCTTCATATTCTCATCTTCATTTTGTGGATGATACAAGATTGATGGGCATGGCTAGAATCAATGAGACAGTGAATATCATGAAAGCTCTGGATATCTATTTGAAAGCCTCCGGTCGAAAAATTAATGATGATAAGTCTTCTATTTATTTCTTTAATACTCCTCGACTTATTCAAAATAGGATTGCTAGAATTCTTCGATTCCAAATTGGCTTCCTTCCTCTAATGTATCTTGGGGTCCCTTTGTCCTTGGGTGCCTAGTGGAAGGATTACTAGTAGGGGATTTTGGATAAATTCAGGAGTAAAGTTAGTCACTAGACTTGTATATGGTTATCTTCTACTTGGAGATTGGTTCTTCTTAAGATTTTGGTGCAATCTCTACCCATTTACAAGTGTTGCGTTCAGGTTCCCCCTTCTAATTTGTAAGGGGCTTTGATGCTTTATCTTGGCAATTCCTTTGGTCTAGTAGTCTCCTATCCTCGAAGTGGAGCCTAGTCAAGTGGGAGTATGTGTGTAGGCCAAAACATGTGGGTGGCCTTGGGCTTTTCTTGATGGCTATTGTTGTCACTGCTTTGGCTACCAAACTATACTAGTGATGGTGTAACAGTCAAGATCAAGACTGGGCCAAGATTCTTACCCATAAGTACTTTCTTGGTGTGGATTTCTCTGAGGTGCCACATCTTCCTTTAGTGGGTAAAGGCTCCTGTATTTGGGATACTCTTAAGAAGGGAGCCCAATTAGTTAAGGAGGGGCTCTTTTGGATTTGTAATAGAGGCTCAGATACTCTATTTTGGCAAGACACGTGGGATGGTCATCCTCCTATTCTTTCTAGTTTTCTCTAGCTTCTCCCCCTCTCCCAATCTTTTACTAATGTAGGGTGGATTAAGGTGGAGCATTTTAAGACTGCCAAGCATCTAGGGTAGGTTGAGATGACTTGTTGGAAGGATCCTTAGGAGTGGCCAATGGGTGGATCTAATGAGGACCGGGCCCTTCTCTCTAGAGTTTTGGAGGATAGGTTTTGCAGCTCTCTTAGTGGGAGGGACAACTTGGCTTGGAGTCCAAGTCCAAAAGGTAAATTTATAATGACTCAAGGCTATGCTATTCTTGATAGGAACCTTCACGATCAGGATGAGGTGCACTGGTGGAAGAAGGTTTGGAGTAGCTTTGTGTGGCCCAAGTGTAACTTTTTCTTATGGTTGTTGGTTCAGAAGAAATGTCTCACTTGGGAGAATCTTCATGAATAAGGTTTCTAGGGACCATCAGTTTGCGCTCTTTGTTTGCACAATGAGGAGTGTGTCTCCCACTTGTTTTTTCTTTGCCCCTTTTTGAGAGAGATATGGCATAGATGGTGGGAGGCTTGGTGCCATAGTTGTATTCATGCTACTTCTCTTATTGATTTTTGGAAAAGCTTGGGAAGACCTCCACTGAAGACTTCTTTATTATAGGTTGCCTAGTTGGTTGGTCCGATCTTCATTCTTTGGAACCTTTCGCTGGAAAGGGATCGCAAAATTTTTTGTAACTCCAAAATTGGAAGCTCCCAATTGTGGAATTTGATTCTTAATAGGCTCTAGGAAACAATTTATGCAAAGTGTGATATGTCTATTAATATAGATCCTAGACATCAAGTTATTATGAGGAATATGAACCTAGGAGATAACTGTCAAGGATGTATTCCCAGAAAAAGATTGAGCCATAGTAAGCAACAGGTTTGTAGAGATGGGAGGTGGTCTCCTCCCTCGACTGGGTTCTTGAAGATCAATAAAGATGGGTCTTCTCGGGGGAACCCTAGTCCTACTGGTATTGGGGCTATTGGTAGAAGTGATGATTGAGGTGTGGTTTTCCTCCTCTTTGTTTATAAGGGTCAACATTCAAATAATCTGATGGAGGCCCTGGCTATTAAGATTGTGATTGAGTGTGGCTACTCGTTAGGGTGGAGGAAGATCATCTGTGAATCTGACTCTTAGATTGTTGTGGATATGCTGAATAACCAGAGGTTGGAAGATGTTAGTTGGAAACTTGCCTCTTTGGCTAGGAAAATCCTTAGTCTCTATAGTTCCTTGGACTCTATCTCCTTTCATCATATCCCTTGTGAATGGAACAGAGTGGTAGATTGTTTGGTGAAGTGGGCTTTAGAGAATGTGGGTAGATGGGATATTAATGGTAGGGATGAGTTACCTTTTGAGTATTGTGAGATCATTGATTAGATGTTATTGGAGGACATGAGTGTGTACTGTTGTTTTGGGCCTTTGGCCTTTGCTTTGTATCTTGGATTTGATTGAATAAATTTTTACCCCTCTTTTTTCAAAAATAAATCTTAAATGATTATATAATATAAGTAATATTATTTTTAATTGAATGACAAAAAAAATATTATAATTTATAAAAAAATACATTATTACAATATAAAATATTAAACCAATGCACTTACATTAAAAAAATAAAAATATTAACGTTGATGAATCACATTGAAAATGAAATATTTAGCTCTTAGCTCTAAGCCTAGTAGCTACCAGCCTACCAACAAATACCAATAATTATTAATAAATTATAATGACAATAGTTTAATATAAATAAAATAAATTTAATTTTAAAAAAATTGCAAATGTTATATTTTTATTCATATTTAATATTTAGTTTCAAAATAAAAATGTAATATACTTTAATTATCTATAAATTATTAACATATATTGATAATTGTGATAATTGTTTATAAACATAATTATTAATAATAATATTAACCAAGTCTTTCGATTGGCAATGATTGGACACGTGTCAGGATTTCGAATGAATCTAGGCACATGGGAAAGCATTCCCCACATTGGCCCAAAATTCATCTCGGGCCATTAATCTTTCTTTTAGTCAACGGTCAGGATTTCAATTTTTGGGTAGAATCTTGTAGTACACATGTCCCGATTTTAGGTTAATTTAATTATTGATTAAAATATTTCAATTGATAAAAATGTAATATAATTATTTTTTTTGTAATGATGTTAATTTAAATTTAAATTTTATTCATAAATATTTTATAATAGTACATATATATCATATGGTTATAATTATATTATATAAATAATTATATAATATGTTTTATTATATAATAAATAATTATAAATAAAAAATAATAATATTTTTATAATAATAATAAATCGTAAATGATTATATAATATAAGTAATATTATTTTTAATTGAAAGACAAAAAAATATATTATAATTTATAAAAAAATACATTAGTACAATATAAAATATAAACCAATGCACTTACATTAAAAAAATAAAAATATTAACCGAGTCTTCTGATTGGTAATGATCGGACACATGTCACGATTTCAGATGAATGTAGGCACATGGGAAAGCATTCCCCAAATCAGCTCGAAATTCATCTTAGGTCGTTGATCCTTCTTTTATGCAAAGGTCGAGATTTCGGGCAAAACCTATTATCAATCAAAAATTATTATTATTATAGTTTTAATATATAAATAAAGGATTTTTTTTCTATTAAATAATTGATTTTCTTTTCTATCATAACTATAAGCTTTTTATTGTAAAGATGATATGAAAAATTCAATGAAGATATATTAAATTTTATAAAATAAAATTGGTGCAAGATATCATGAAATAATAATAATGTAAATAAAATAATTACAATTTAAAAATATAATTGCAAATGCTATATTTTTATTCATATTTATTATTTAGTTTCAAAATTAAAATATAATATAGTTAAAATATCTATAAATTATTAAAATCTAACATATATTGAAAATTGCGATAATTGTTTATAAACTATTCTTCATCATTTAAAAAATTTCATAATGGAAAAAAAAAAGTTAGGAATAGGTGACAAGATAGGTATGAAATAAAAATTTGACACATAAATTATCAAAATTAGATTTAACTTTGTTAAGGTCATAATCTATTAATCTTTACTTTTCCTTGAAGCTCCATTTGTTTTAACCAATCATATTAAAAAAAATAGTTAATTATTAACAATTAACTATTTTTAACAAAGTCACAGACTAACATTAACATTTCAATAGTGCATTGAGAATCAAGGTGCCAAAAACAAACTTACAAAGTGTCAAAGTCATAGACTAACAAGAACAACGATTTGAGAAGCCAAAAAATATTGTTTTAATTGATAATATTTTAGACTATACAATGTACATAGTACTAATTCATATTTCATTGCATAGATATTCAAAATAGCTGATTAAATCAGCCTAGTTTTACTATTTTGTAATTTATGAAAAAGGGCAAGACCCAATCCAAAGAAAAAAGTAAAAATACAGATATCTTTAAAACATTTTTTCCCCTAAGGGCAACGGGTAAGGAAACAAGTTACAATGTTCGAAAACAGGGCTGAGGGAATAGGGAACTAGAGAGGCTAAAAGTATGAGCGGGCTGAGGGGCCGAGAGTTTGAAGCCTTTAATCAGAAAGATCTTCAAGTCTATCCGTGAGGAATCTGTTAGAGAAGATGATGTCATTGAACTCATCCAACCATGTGAAGTTGGTCTCGTTGATGTCATCCAACAACAACCATTTTCATAGGAAATCCCTTTTGAGCTGCGCCCACTTTTGATGGTGAGTCAATTGCCATTAGTTTATGCCGAGTAAGAAAGGATGCTTATGTATAATGCACCCTATGCCTTCCTCCCAACACTTGTTTGCTACATGTACAAAAGGGATGCCAATGCCCAGCCCTAGTATCTGCTCGACCAATATAATAATTTTGACATCATCTTCTAAAAATGTTATGCAAAAGCATCAGCATGTCTATTTGACTAGCTCCAAGGTCGAGAAGAGACATGAGGAAGTGAGAGGTAATATCTCTGGACACATGGTAGCTCTTATCATTTTTCAAGAATTCATGGCCAAGTACCATGAATATAGCATGATAGGTAAAATGACTCTGGGCATCTACCTTGCAAACCATGGCAAGGACATTGTCAAGAATCCTGCCTAGAAAGGGCTTTTGCAGAGCCATTGTAGTGCATTTGAGGTGAATTGGTGTATCCATGACTAAGATTC
Source organism: Cupressus sempervirens (assembly GCA_028749045.1). Classification (NCBI taxonomy): domain Eukaryota; kingdom Viridiplantae; phylum Streptophyta; class Pinopsida; order Cupressales; family Cupressaceae; genus Cupressus; species Cupressus sempervirens. The sequence goes on along the minus strand of CM053786.1, from coordinate 836,896,518 downwards.
AAGAAACTCTACAAACTACAACTACAAACCGAATTCAGATTGAAGTCTAAAGAATATGAGAAATGATAATGAAAGAGGAATCGAAGAGGCTATTTAATGGCACTTCTTGTTCCATTATGGCAGTTGCATTTAATTCTTTAGTGTTCGTGATCTTTCATATTTTTATTTTTCATATTCTTATTAATTTTAAGTGTGTGAAACACCGAAATGTACTAGCATTAATGTCAAACAGTTGATAGTTCCTAACATTGAGTAATGATTTGGATGCAAACCTTTCCACGTGTCTCCATTTTGGATAATTACATGAGACTACATGTCTTTTCAAGTGAGTGGCCCTGAGATGCATCTTCTATCGTTGATCTCCAAGTAATCAATTGTTAATAAAACTATTGTATTTACTATTAACAATACGAAAGTGATGGTAGCCAACTTGGTAATAGTGACATTGACGTAATGATGTTACGACATTATTAATAACACACCTAAGATAGTACACAAGTTGATACTTGAAGTGACTACTTAGTAGTCAGTACAGTCACAAGCCAATACATGTGCAAATTTCACTTTTAGATTAAACAATTTTTCAATTTACCATTGAAGATTAGCCAAGACCATTATTATTCATTTTCCTACAAAACAAGTAATTTTCCTATGACATTATTAATTCATTTTTGGCAAAGAAAAAAATAGCCATTATTTATTTATCCATCGGCCAAAAAAAACATATTAATTCGACACATTTAAAATGATTTTTGTTAGGGCAAAACAAAAATCGCTAACATATAATATTTTATTTCCCTATATGGAACAAAAAAATCCCCCTTGACATTAAAATTTTCCTACCCACAAAATGTTGGATTTGCCAGCATTTTAGGCTTTTTTTTCGGGAGGGATTTCTTAAAGTTCTCCCTGTAGTTCTCTTTTTAGTTAATAGATCTTTTAGATCCTTACAAGTATAGACTGGGTTTTCTAGTTCTTGTAATGTTTTATCATAAGTTTGTGGCACTTATTATCTTGCATAGTTTAGGGCTTTTGACCTTATTTATAGTATTAGACTATTTTAACTAATCCATATAGACTTATTTAGCTTTGGTGCTCTAGATGGCATCTACCTTGATGTTTTTTTGGGTTTCTCTTCTCTGACCCTATCTTAGATCTCTTTTTAGTTTAGTTAGATTGGTTTATCTACACCCATATATATATATATATATATATATATATTCTCATTATTTTATCTCTACTCCTATTTTTAATTCCTTTTGTAGCAACTCTCTCGCTTTTCCCCTCATGGTGGTAGAATGGGTTGTTTCTTGTTTGTTTGGTTGTTGTTGTCACTTAGGTTTGCACCCTTGTCCAAGGCCTATGCGCAAGGACAACCTAGTGAAACATGGAAACAACCTCCAAGCTGTGGGACTTGGACTACGAGGTTGAGTCTTCGGAGAAGGCCGGCTTCCTCTTACTGTCAGGGCGCACCTATCTATTCTAAGAAGGGAAAGGGAGAAAGAGAGCATCAAAGCAAATCTACCTAGTCTAATCTAAGGCGGTGATGCACCAAAACAGAGTGTTCAGACTCATTCCTGCCCATGTATATGCTACAAAACCAGAATAACATACAAAAGTCATACACATCCAGACTTATATCGATCAGTAATCACATACAGATCAGGAGAAACCAACCGAATGACACTAGGAAAAGGAGATTTCACTTATGTATTATTTGATAGGCCAAAGATAGATACAGTATGCAGATCGTTGATCTCAACAATACACCAATGGGAGGCAAAGTGATGCACATTCACACTGATGGCTGAAAGAGATGATACAGGTTATTACATGGCTCAGAGATAAAGGGGTCTTACACTACAAGTCTGCAAGCAGTAGCAGAGGAATCAGGAAGAATCGACCCTCAGAACAGATCACAAAACTGCCTTTATAGATCAGGCACAACTGAAGATTTCCACGTTACATTCACTTCTTACCTACTGGCATTAACTTCCTATCATGAGAATCCAATCGAGGATCTGGATTGAAATCCTGGCCTGCGTACCGAGAAATCTCATTTCTTCTAAGAAGAGCCTGGAGAAGATAGAAATGGTGCCACAACATTCCCTGACATGGTAGATGGATCGACCGGATGGGTGGAGTGTCCTTATGTCCTACATTCATTCCTGGTAGGTCAGAAATGATCGCAAAGATCAGATCACAAGATACGTCGATCACCTCTGCATTTTGGTTCATGAATCATCCAAGCCTATCAGTCGACACGACTCCCTATAAGCCGACTAGGCCACGCGGGCCAATTGTAATCCTTTGTCTTGCCACCTGGAGAGTCCTTCCACGGTTGACCGCCTTCATCGAACTAACTGCGCCACCTTATCACCTAACCGCTAGCCGTCAGCTAATTGCCACATTGAAAACTGAAATGCGAGGACACGTGTCTTCCGAGCGCTAACTCGCTATTGTAAAATCCGCGCAATTCCTCCATGGCAAGATAGCGTCGACCCTAGATTCCTGTAGATCTGATAGTGTAGAATCGACCCCTCAATGCGCTGATCACATTAAGAAACTTGGCCCCACGACGCATTTGTGTTCTGACTCGGCACACTTGGTTGTTTCTGATTCGCCGCAAAATCTCTTTCCTGTGACTAGGCCCCATCCGAATCGGTGCCACCTCAATGATGCATCCGATGAGAACTGACCCCACAGATACGTGTCAGTCGGGCGCAATGTCACCATGGTAAAAATCCTGCAGCTTCACTAAGGCGACATGGTGACTACCGTTGATCTCTTCAAATCTGACGGTGGAGAACCTGACCTTCCGTAACCCTCCGTTACTATTGATTCGTTGGGCCCTCCAACACGTGGCATCCCCCTGTTGGTTTGTCAGTCACTCCACCATATCTGCTTCTGACGGCATGAAATGCAGCCCCGCCAGGACACGTGGCGCATAGGCGCCATGTCGCTAATGCTAAAGTTCGGGCAGCTCCTGATGGCGAGGTAGCGCCAGCCGTAGATCTCCTCAAATCTGACAGTCAGAGCGATGTACTTCACTTGCCATCCCTCCTGAACTACTGGGAGTGCTGGTTGCCGTGTCCTGACATATACACACGACATCATCCGGTTGGTGAACCCGAGACTTGATCCGTAAGATGGCCACACGGCGGATGGGCGCTATGTCGCCAAGATAATATTTGCGCATCTCCGCCATAGCGAGATGGCGCCATCTGTTGATGTAACCAAAACTGACGGTGGAGATCGCAAACCTTGACTATGCCAACCATACTGATACAGACTCTAGCCTGGTTACACGCGGTGGTTCCTCACTGGCCCATTGGGACACCACTAGGCAATCTTGCGACTTGGCCTCACAGGGTGACCACATGTCGACCGGGCGCCATGTCGCTATGGGAAAATTGAGGTTAAATTTCCATAGCGCCATAGCACCCAACCAATGATGTGTCCCTATTTTTGCATGCTTATTTTGATTTGCTGCTGTGATACGGGCTCTGCCAACTAGACAAATAAGTTACGCAATGGGGCCCAATATTTGTCTGAAGTTCTCGCCGTTTATTTTCTCCGGCCCGCCAAACTTTATCCAACTGATGAGCCAACTCCAAGGATGGGAACTCCAATAAGATTGGGAGTCTAGCTTCCCTACCATATACTAGCACAAAAGGTGAATTCCCAATAGATCTCTTGGGTGTTATCCTATCAGCCCATAGAGTAGTCCTTAATTTCTTGTGCCAGGTCCTCTGATTGTCTTCTATTGTCCTCTTCATAATTCTGATCAGATTCTTGTTGGAAGATTTAGCCAAACCATTACCCTGAGGATAGTAGTTCGATGATGTGCTCAGGTAGATATTGTGATTCATAGCCCATGCACAAATTTGGGTTCCAATAAAAGACTTGGCATTATCTGAGATGATAGTAGAAGGAGCACCAAATCTAGATACAATTCCATCAAGGAATTCAACAACAGATGGCTCTGTGGCATCCTTCAAGGCAACTGCCTCTGTCCACCTAGTGAAATAATCAGTAGCAGCCAAGATCCATTTATGACCTGCACTAGATGGAGGATTAATGGGGCCTATCAAATCCAACCCCCACTGAGTGAAGGGTTGATCCACCTGAATAGGATGAAGAGGAAGAGCTGCAAGTCTTTGTTTGCCTGAGAAAAAAGCACATTTCTCACATTTCCTCACATACCTGTAACAATCATGGAATAGAGATGGCCAATAATATCCAGCCCTCATGATTTTCATAGCGGTTGTTCTTGCAGAGAAGTGGCCGCCATCAGGGCCATCATGGAGTTCTCTAATCACACTTTCAGCCTGATTCACTTCAACACACCTCAATAGGGTCCCATTAAAATCCCTCCTGAATAGGATATTGTCAATCACAACATAGGGGATGGATTGTAGTCGATATTTTCTTCTTTTAGTTTTGTCCAATCCCTGAGGGTATCCATTCCCTAATAAGAAATTCTTTATTTCATTTATCCAGCTCCTTGGACCATCAGCATACCTTTCCTCCTGTTGCTCTGCTATCACAATGGCAACTTCTTCATCTGAGTTCTGATTTGATAAAATTTCTTTACATAATCCTCTTCCTCTTACCAATTTGGTAATCTGAATGTCAACATCATATTCCATTACCCTAGTGATCCATCCAGCTCTCTTCTCACTGACATCTTTGTTTAATAGGAAGTCTTTTACACTTGCATGGGGCACCAACAAATGGATCCTATAATGGGATAAGAGGTGTCTGAACTTCTTCAAGGCTCTAATGACTGCAAGGGCCTGCTTCTCAACAAAGCTATACTTATCTTCATATTCCTTAAGCCCTTCACTAAAGAAGGCTATGGGCTGCTCCTCATTCCTGTCATTTGTTTGGGTCAAAACAGCAGAGATACTTGACTCACCACCTAAAGTGTAGAGGATGAAATCTTTCTCAAATTTTGGATTCATGAGGGTAGGGGCCAATGCTATGGCTGCCTTGGTCTTTTCAAAACTCTCCTTCCCCTCCTTGGTCCATGAGAAGACCATATCTTTCTTGAGCATGGTTGTAAGGGGTTTCACCATGGTGGCAAGATTAGGAATAAACCTTCTTACAAAATTTATCCTACCAAGGAAACTTTGTAGCCCTTTCTTGTGTTTAGGTAGAGGAAGGGCAAGTATTGCTTTGGTCCTTTCTGGATCAACGATCAATCCATCCTTAGATATAATGTGTCCCAATAGTTTTCCTTGGTCTGTAGCAAAGACACATTTGGCTGGGTTGAGAGATACCCCAAACTTTCTACATCTTAGAAATACCTGTCTCAAATGATCAAGATGATCTTCCACATTCCTGGAATACATAGTTATATCATCAAGGTATACCAAGACAAACTTGTCAATTAATCTTCTGAAAGCTACCTCCATTGCCTTTTGAAATGTGGCACCTACATTTGTTAACCCAAATGGCATTTTGCAATAAGCATAGGTGCCCCATTTAGTAGTAAATGATGTCTTGTATCTATCAGACTCTTTAACCAGCACTTGGTTATAACCAGAAAACCCATCAAGAAAAGAGAATCTCCTTGACCCACTGACCTTGGACAGAATTTGCTCCATAGAAGGGAGAGGATGGTGATCTTTAAGGGAAGCCTGATTGAGATCCCTAAAGTCCACACATAATCTGATTTCTCCATTGTTCTTCCTCACAGGGACAAGGTTAGCTACCCATGATGAGTGTTTGATAGGAAAAAATATGTTAGCCTCAATCAGTTTGGATAGTTCTTTCCTCATTAAAGGTTCAATCTTGGGATTCACTGGCCTCTGCTTTTGCCTTACTGGTTTCACCCTATCAACTAAATCTATGGTATGCTGAAACAAACTAGGGTCAAACCCTTTTAAATCATCATATGTCCAAGCAAATACATCACTAAATTATTGACATAGATGAATGAAATCTTCTTGCTCAGCTTTAGAACATACCTTCCCCATGTTAAGAGATTTTCCATCAGCAATAGTAACTGGGGCATGGTCATCCTTTTCTACAACTAGATTCATCCCTTTGCCCCTTGTTTGATCATCAGGATTAAAGACGCCCTCCAAGGTAATGAGACCCTTAGGTAGCTTGTTGGAACTGAGATGAATGATCTGATCACCGTATTGATCTTGTAGCCTTAGTTGACTTCTCTCTGAAAATTCTGCTTCATTCTGCAAGAAGCTCACAATTTGCTCATAAGACTCGAACACTTGCCAATGAGTATTATTATCAGGAACAGCAGGCCTCACCACTACCCTTATTTGTTGTTTCTTTTCTTCCTCAAGATTCCCTGGCACATCATAAGATGCACCCACTGCTGCAAGTCTGTCAGCATGTTTATTTTCTTTCCTAGGAATGCTTTGAATGTTAAATGCATTGAAACCTTTGAGCAAATCCCAGTCTCTATGTTTATAAGACTTGAGCAGGCCATTTTTGGTGGTATTCTGATTTCTCACTTGGTTCACTACCAACTCACTATCCCCATATACTTTCAAGGCTTGAATTCCCCTTTTTTGGGCAAGTAGGAGACCTTGGATCAAGGATTCATACTCGGCCACATTATTGGTACAACTGAATTGGAACCTAAAGGAGAAGTAGTATTTTATTTGTGTAGGAAAGATCAACATAACACCAGCCCCTGATCCATTTTTATTCCTTGAGCCATCAAAGTACATTCTCCATACTCCATTTAAGTTGTCATTAGTCCTAACAAGGTCAAGAACTTGAACCTCCTTCTCTATTATGCAATATGTACTAAGGCCTGTCTCAAGGGTTTCCGACATAGATTCAAACTGACATGCATTTTCCCACTCATCCAAGAAGAAATCAGGAATCTCTGCTATGGAAGTGACAGGCTCGTTTACTATGTTATTTTTGTTCACTTCCAGGATAGGGCAATTCATATTGATGAAGTTGGGAGTGTAGGGTTCAGTGTGGTGAAGGGCTTGAGGTTCTGCTCTTATTGAAGCATTGGCCCCATATCTGGTCTTAAATGACATGTAAGACCAATCAGCAGATATGAATCCACCAATTTGAGCAGTGAAGTCTCTCGAAAGACAGATGGCAAAATAGGGCTTAACCTCAGCCACAGATATGTCTTGAATCACAGTACAACCAAGGTATGCATGTAGGGCCATTTCCACACTTCTAAGGATGCCTACGGTTTTGACAGTACTCCCATCTAGTTGTAACACATCCCTAACAATGGGCTCATATTTCATCCCTAAAGCATCAGCAACACACCTAGGCATTACTAAGCTGCTAGCCCCTAAATCTATCATGCAATTATGGACTAATTTGCCCCCTATAATCAGAGAAACATAAAATGGAGGAGGTCTAACCTTTTTATTTGCCTCCACATCTTCTGCTGGTTGTACTAAACTAGTGGCACTCTCCACGGTAGATGACTGATCCTTGGGCTCAATCCTTTCCAATTCTTGCTGCAGCATCTTCTTCTGTATTGGAATGGTAGCAACAGCATCCCACATGGAAATTTTTACATTGGTCTTCTTCATTTGCTCTACCACACTCAATGGTGCACTAGGGATTTTGGTAGAAACTTTATGGGGCTGCACATATAAGAGGTTGAGGTGGGACAACAAAAGGATCACTTGCATCCTCATTTCTTGGACCTTGCTTTTGCTATTGTGAGGTGTATGTCTGCTCATTTGTTGTCTGTGTGTTAGGTATAACACTTGAAGTTGAGGCCTGTTTAGGAGAAGGAGGAGCAACATGTTCCATAGCTCTCTTCTTGCTTCTTTTGTTATGAGCAACAGAGTCCTGGTTTACATTACAATGTTCTTCCATTCCGTGATTCATAAAAGAGCAATCACCCTGCCTCTGAACATATGAGGCTTCCTTGGGATGATCTTCTTTGTGTGATTGCTTTACTATGGACTCCTGGACAGTTAGGGCCAAATAAGATTCTACTTTCTGACACAAGCAGTAGGTATAAGAATAGTTACATGAGGGACAAAAATCTTGGTCTTGGGCCAAGTTATTTTGAGGGACTATAGCTCTATTCTAATTTGAGCTTGAAGCAGAAGCATGACTACTCTGCCTATTCTGATCAAAAGAGCTATTCCACTGATTAGGAGGCCTACCACCACTTGGAGCCTGATATTGCAATTGGGGAGGCTTGCCACCCTGGGCCTACTGTCTTTCTAAGGCCACCACCTTGTTACTCATCTTTTGTATTAGAGAATAACTATCCTCTAGTCTCTTCCCTTGGTCCTTCAACTCCCTCCCCTGCTCTTGTAATTTTTTATCCAGGGTCTTTTCTCTTTTATCTGCGTTCAATACTAGACCTTGGAGCATTTCCTTGAGTTCATCTATTCCGTTTGAGGATGTGGAAGGTGGGGGAACTGAAGTAAGGGCTTGCGATGTAGAGATTGTAGGGAGAGGGGCTATTGCTGGTTGGTGGTTGGGAACATCAGGAAAGAAAGGCATAGGAGGCCTTGGGGCCAACTTTCCTCCTCGTATTAGAATGTTCTCAGCTTTTATGGCTGTCTCATAAGCATTAGGTAATGTATCTCCTCCCATAGTTTGGATTGTAGTGGCAATATCACTGTTAAAAGCTCTAAGGTAATGCAAGAAAGTATTACCAGGGTTAGGTTTCACTATAGTAGGTATTCTATCCCATGTATTTTGGAATCTGTAATTAAAATCAGTCATACATTCATGGGGGGCTCTTTTTATTGTAGTCAGCTGCTCTAATAGTGACAAATGGTCACTTTTATCCTCAAAATGTTTGCATAATCCTGCTCCTAGTCCATCCCAATCAGTTATGGAACCATGAGCTAAGCCTCTATACCACTGTAATGCTTTTCCTTTTAGAGATGAGGCTAGAAGTCTGACAACAACATCATCTTCCATAATACCATGAATATTGCAGACATTCGCTACCTCTTGGATATGCTCTAAGGGGGAAATAGAAGTTTCACCAATAAAATTAGGTATGCTTTTTAGTGCAGCTACTGGTATATCATGTCTTTGGGCTAACAACAGAGGACTTCCACCATTAAAGGTGGCAAAAGGATGAACTCTTGGTTGTGCCATATAAACAAGTGTTTTATTGATGAGTGCTGATGGCAATCTAGGCTGAGTTCGGACAGAAGGAGGAGTAGAGATAGATCTCACAGGTATGTTGATTGTTACTCCACCTCTAACTGGTGATAATGAAGCTCTAGCCCTCCTTCTTCTAGGACTTGAAAGTGAGAGTTCTTGATATTGAAAATTACCTCTAGAAGATGCCCTTGTTTCAGCTCTGGGCATGAATTTCTACAACTTTAGCCTGAAACCAGATTTGTTGATGCTCAGAGTCGCCAAGTACTTGATGAATCAGCCTCTTGAAGGCTTGAATACTGAAGCCAGCACTACTTCTTCAGCATTAATCTCAAAAACTCTTTCTTCTTTTGACACCAGTAGACATGAAATCTTTTGATATAAGTCCCACCGAGCGTGCCAAAAACTGTTGTCACTTAGGTTTGCACACTTGTCCAAGGCCTATGCGCGAGGACAACCTAGTGAAACATGGAAACAACCTCCAAGCTGTGGGACTTGGACTACGAGGTTGAGTCTCCAGAGAAGGCCGGCTTCCTCTTACTATCAGGGCGCACCTATCTATTCTCAGAAGGGAAAGGGAGAAAGAGAGCATCAAAGCAAATCTACCTAGTCTAATCTAAGGCGGTGATGCACCAAAATAGAGTGTTCAGACTCATTCCTGCCCATGTATATGCGACAAAACCAGAATAACATACAAAAGTCATACACATCCAGACTTATATCGATCAGTAATCACATACAGATCAAGAGAAACCAACCGAATGACACTAGGAAAAGGAGATTTCACTTATGTATTATTTGATAGGCCAAAGATAGATACAGTATGCAGATCGTTGATCTCAACAATACACCAATGGGAGGCAAAGTGATGCATATTCACACTGATGGTTGAAAGAGATGATACAGGTTATTACATGGCTCAGAGATAAAGGGGTCTTACACTACAAGTCTGCAAGTAGTAGCAGAGGAATCAGGAAGAATCGACCCTCAAAACAGATCACAAAACTCCCTTTATAGATCAGGCACAACTGAAGATTTCCGCGTTACATTCACTTCTTACCTACTGGCATTAACTTCCTATCATGAGAATCCAATCGGGGATCTGGATTGAAATCCTAGCCTGCGTACTGAGAAATCTCATTTCTTCTGAGAAGAGCTTGGAGAAGATAGAAACGGTGCCACAACATTCCCTGACATGGTAGATGGATCGACCGGATGGGTGGAGTGTCCTTATGTCCTGCATTCATTCCTGGTAGGTCAAAAATGATCACGAAGATCAGATCGCAAGATACGTCGATCGCCTCTGCATTTTGGTTCATGAATCATCCAAGCCTATCAGTCGACACGACTCCCTATAAGCCGACTAGGCCACGCAGGCCAATTGTAATCCTTTGTCTTGCCACCTGGAGAGTCCTTTCGCGGTTGACCGCCTTCATCGAACTAACCGCGCCACCTTATCACCTAACCGCTGGCCGTCAGCTAATTGCCACGTTGAAAACTGAAATGCGAGGACACATGTCTTCCGAGCGCAAGTCGCTATTGTAAAATCCGCGCAATTCCTCCATGGTGAGATAGCGTCGACCCTAGATTCCCGCAGATCTGATGGTGGAGAATCGACCCCTCAATGCACTGATCGCATTAAGAAACTCGGCCCCATGACGCATCTCTGTTCTGACTCAGCACACTTGGTTGTTTCTGATTCACCGCGAAATCTCTTTCCTGTGACTAGGCCCCATCCGAATTGGCGCCACCTCAATGATGCATCTGGTGAGACCTGACCCCACCGATACGTGTCAGTCAGGCACGATGTCACCATGGTAAAAATCCTGCAGCTTCACTAAGGCGACATGGCGCCTATCGTTGATCTCTTCAAATCTGACGGTGGAGAACCTGACATTTCGTAACCCTCCGTTCCTATTGATTCGCTGGGCCTGCCAACACGTGGCATCCCCCTATTGGTTCGTCAGTCACCCCATCCTATCTGCTTCTGACGGCATGAAACGCAACCCCACCAGGACACGTGGCACATAGGCACCATGTCGCTGATGCTAAATTTCGGGCAGCTCCTAATGGTGAGATAGCGCCAGCCGTAGATCTCCTCAAATCTGACGGTCAGAGCGACGTACTTCACTCGTCATCCCTCCTGAACTACTGGGCCCGCTGGTTGCCGTGTCCTGACATATACACACGGCATCATCCGGTTGGTGAACCCGAGACTTGATCTGTAGGATGGCCACGCGATGGATGGGCGCTATGTCGCCAAGATAATATCTGCGCATCTCCGCCATAGCGAGATGGCGCCATCCGTTGATGCAACCAAAACTGACGGTGGAGATCGCAAACCTTGACTGTGCCAACCGTACTGATAGAGACTCTAGCCTGGTTACACGCGGCGGTTCCTCACTGGCCCATTGGGACACCACTAGGCAATCTTGCTACTGCACCTCACAGGGTGCCCACGTGTCGACTAGGCGGCATGTCGCTATGGGAAAATCGAGGTTAAATTTCCATAGCACCATAGTGCCCAACCGATGACGTGTCCCTATTTGTGCATGCTTCTTTTGATTCGCTACCGTGACACGGGCTCCGCCAACTTGGCAGATAAGGTACGCAATGGGGCCCAATATTTTTCTGAAGTTCTCGTCGTTTATTTTCTCCGGCGTGCCAAACTTTATCCGATCGTCGCAACATTTTTGGCCACGTGTCCCGCCCACCGTCGTGAGTATCTCCACCGGGCGCTATGTCGCCATGGAGATTTTTCGGTTGGCGTGTGATAGCGCCATAGCGCCTACGGCACTGAAAAACTTTCTCGACCCGCCCTCTGTTGTAGCCTCCCGCCAGGCCCACCAACACGTGTCATTCGGGCGCGATGTCGCCAACACTACCTCCCTTGCAACTTTCGATGACGAGATCGCGCCGACCGTCGATCTATCTAAAATCTGACGGTCACAGGACCTTGGCGAGTCGGGGCATTAAAATAGCAATTTTTTGGCTAACCGTTGAACAGGTCGCGGATTTGAATTTGAACCTTTTGGCCACAAAACCAGAGGTAACACTTCTGGTGACTCGCAGGGGGCATGAGCCTGCTCAATGCATGACCAGTGCCTGAGAATGATCCATTGGGCTATGGAGTTGAAAGAGGACCAGGAGGCACAAGCTGAGAGCTGCAAGAACCCTAATCCTTAAAGAGGAAATCAAAACATTAAAAGCCCTTAAGGTTCTAACTCTGCTTCTATGATTGGAAACAAAAAACAAAAAACGGGACCTCCTCAGCAGCATGAGACATGTCAAAGATGACTCATGAAGAGGGCCATGTGCTCGTGCACTTATTGAAAAATAGAAACAAGTAGGAAGCAACTAGATTAACTATGTACATAGATTCACAACCCTTCAGAAACAGGGCTTCAGATAGATCCCATTGACTGGAATGGGTAGAACTTCACCACTTGGCCTGCTTAGTTGGAATGCGTTGGCCTATTTGCAACTGGAAATCAAATAAGGGCCACTCCATAATGGATCAAATTTGGAGTGCCTTCTTGGTTTTGCTCTGTCTGAGTCCCACTTGAGAACTAAATCTCCCTCTCTGAAGATTCTGGCCCTTGCCTTCTTGTCAAAATTCCTCTTCATCTGTTGCTGGTGAATCCCTAGAGTTTTCATGGCTTTGTTTCTCTTTTCTTCCAACTCAATTAGTTCTGCCATTCTTACTAACATGGCATCATTTTCAAACAGTTCCAGCTGATGAGCCAACTCCAAGGATGGGAACTCCAATGAGATTGGGAGTCTATCTTCCCTACCATATACTAGCACAAAAGGTGAATTCCCAATAGATCTCTTGGGTGTTATCCTATCAGCCCACAGAGCAGTCCTTAATTTCTTGTGCCAGGTCCTCTGATTGTCTTCTATTGTCCTCTTCATAATTCTGATCAGATTCTTGTTGGAAGATTTAGCCAAACCATTACCCTGAGGATAGTAGTTCGATGATGTGCTCAGGTAGATATTGTGATTCATAGCCCATGCACAAATTTGGGTTCCAATAAAAGACTTGGCATTATCTGAGATGATAGTAGAAGGAGCACCAAATCTAGATACAATTCCATCAAGGAATTCAACAACAGATGGCTCTGTGGCATCCTTCAAGGCAACTGCCTCTGTCCACCTAGTGAAATAATCAGTAGCAGCCAAGATCCATTTATGACCTGCACTAGATGCAGGATTAATGGGGCCTATAAAATCCAACCCCCACTGAGTGAAGGGCTGATCCACCTAAATAGGATGAAGAGGAAGAGCTGCAAGTCTCTGTTTGCCTGAGAAAAAAGAACATTTCTCACATTTCCTCACATACCTATAAAAATCATGGAATAGAGATGGCCAATAATATCCAACCCTCATGATTTTCATAGCGGTTGTTCTTGCAGAGAAGTGGCCGCCATCAGGGCCATCGTGGAGTTATCTAATCACCCCTTCAGCCTGATTCACTTCAACACACCTCAATAGGGTCCCATTAAAATCCCTCCTGAATAGGATATTGTCAATCACAACATAGGGGATGGATTGTAGTCTATATTGTCTTCTTTTAGTTCTGTCCAATCCCTGAGGTATCCATTCCCTAATAAGAAATTCTTCATGTCATTTATCCAGCTCCTTGGACCATCAGCATACCTTTCCTCCTGCTGCTCTGCTATCACCATGGAAACTTCTTCATCTGAGTTCTGATCTGATAACATTTCTTTACATAATCCTCTTCCTCTTACCAATTTGGTAATCTAAATGTCAACATCATATTCCATTACCCTAGTGATCCATCCAGCTCTCTTCTCACTGACATCTTTGTTTAACAGGAAGTCTTTTACACTTGCATGGGGCACCAAAAAATGGATCCTATAATGGGATAAGAGGTGTCTGAACTTCTTCAAGGCTCTAATGACTGCAAGGGCCTGCTTCTCAAAAAAGCTATACTTATCTTCATATTCCTTAAGCCCTTCACTAAAGAAGGCTATGGGTTGCTCCTCATTCCTGTCATTTGTTTGGGTCAAAACAGTAGAGATACTTGACTCACCACCTAAAGTGTAGAGGATGAAATATTTCTCAAATTTTGGATTCATGAGGGTAGGGGCCGATGCTATGGCTTCCTTGATCTTTTCAAAACTCTCCTTCCCCTCCTTGGTCCATGAGAAGACCATATCTTTCTTGAGCATGGTTGTAAGGGGTTTCACCATGGTGGCAAGATTAGGAATAAACCTTCTTACAAAATTTATCCTACCAAGGAAACTTTGTAGCCCTTTCTTGTGTTTAGGTAGAGGAAGGGAAAGTATTGCTTTTGTCCTTTCTGGATCAACGGTCAATCCATCCTTAGATACAATGTGTCCCAATAGTTTTCCTTGGTCTGTAGCAAAGACACATTTGGCTGGGTTGAGAGATACCCCAAACTTTCTACATCTTAGAAATACCTGTCTCAAATGATCAAGATGATCTTCCACATTCCTGGAATACACAGTTATATCATCAAGGTATACCAAGACAAACTTGTCAATTAATCTTCTGAAAGCTACCTCCATTGCCTTTTGAAATGTGGCACCTGCATTTGTTAACCCAAATGGCATTTTGCAATAAGCATAGGTGCCCCATTTAGTAGTAAATGATGTCTTGTATCTATCAGACTCTTTAACCAGCACTTGGTTACAACCAGAAAACCCATCAAGAAAAGAGAATCTCCTTGACCCACTGACCTTGGACAGAATTTGCTCCATAGAAGGGAGAGGATGGTGATCTTTAAGGGAAGCCTGATTGAGATCCCTAAAGTCCACACCTAATCTGATTTCTCCATTTTTCTTCCTCACAGGGGCAAGGTTAGCTACCCATGATGAGTGTTTGATAGGAAAAATTATGTTAGCCTCAATCAGTTTGGATAGTTCTTTCCTCATTAAAGGTTCAATCTTGGGATTCACTAGCCTCTGCTTTTGCCTTACTGGTTTCACCCTATCAACTAAATCTATGGTATGCTGAAACAAACTAGGGTCAAACCCTTTTAAATCATCATATGTCCAAGCAAATACATCACTAAATTCTTGACATAGATGAATGAAATCTTCTTGCTCAGCTTTAGAACATACCTTCCCCATGTTAAGAGATTTTCCATCAGCAATAGTAACTGGGGCATGGTCATCCTTTTCTGCAACTAGATTCATCCCTTTGCCCATTGTTTGATCATCAGGATTAAAGACGCCCTCCAAGGTAATGAGACCCTTGGGTAGCTTGTTGGAACTGAGATGAATGATCTGATCACCATATTGATCTTGTAGTCTTAGCTGACTTCTCTCTAAAAATTCTGCTTCATTCTGCAAGAAGCTCACAATTTTCTCATCAGACTCGAACACTTGCCAATGAGTATTATTATCAGGAACAGCAGGCCTCACCACTACCCTTATTTTTTGTTTCTTTTCTTCCTCAAGATTCCCTGGCACATCATAAGATGCACCCAACGCTGCAAGTCTGTCAGCATGTTTATTTTCTTTCCTAGGAATGCTCTGAATGTTAAATGCATTGAAACCTTCGAGCAAATCCCAGACTCTATGTTTATAAGACTTGAGCAGGCCATTTTTGGTGATATTCTGATTTCTCACTTGGTTCACTACCAACTCACTGTCCCCATATACTTTCAAGGCTTGAATTCCCCTTTTTTGGGCAAGTAGGAGACCTTGGATCAAGGATTCATACTCGGCCACATTATTGGTACAACTGAATTGGAACCTAAAGGAGAAGTAGTATCTTATTTGTGTAGGAGAGATCAACATAACACCAGCCCCTGATCCATTTTTATTCCTTGAGCCATCAAAGTACATTCTCCATACTCCATTTAAGTCGTCATTAGTCCTAACAAGGTTAGGAACTTGAACCTCCTTCTCTATTATGCAATATGTACTAAGGCCTGTCTCAAGGGTTTCCAACATAGATTCAAACTGACATGCATTTTCCCACTCATCCAAGAAGAAATCAGGAATCTCTGCTATGGAAGTGACAGGCTCATTTACTATGTTATTTTCGTTCACTTCCAGGATAGGGCAATTCATATTGATGAAGTTGGGACATGTAAGACCAATCAACAGATATGAATCCACCAATTTGAGCAGTGAAGTCTCTCGAAAGACAGATGGCAAAATAGGGCTTAACCTCAGCCACAGATATGTCTTGAATCACAGTACAACCAGGGCATGCATGTAGGGCCATTTCCACACTTCTAAGGATGCCTACGGTTTTGACAGTACTCCCATCTAGTTGTAACACATCCCTCACAATGGGCTCATATTTCATCCCTAAAGCATCAGCAACACACCTAGGCATTACTGAGCTGCTAGCCCCTAAATCTATCATGCAATTATGGACTAATTTTCCCCCTATAATCAGAGAAACATAAAATGGAGGAGGTCTAACCTTTTTATTTTCCTCCACATCTTCTGCTGGTTGTACTAAACTAGTGGCACTCTCCACGGTAGATGACTGATCCTTGGGCTCAATTCTTTCCAATTCTTGCTGCAGCATCTTCTTCTGTATTGCTATGGTAGCAACAGCATCCCACATGGAAATGTTTACATTGGTCTTCTTCATTTTCTCTACCACACTCAATGGTGCACTAGGGATTTTGGTAGAAACTTTGGGGGCTGCACATATAAGAGGTTGAGGTGGGACAACAAAAGGATCACTTGCGTCCTCATTTCTTCGACCTTGCTTTCGCTGTTGTGAGGTGTCTGTCTGCTCATTTGCTGTCTGTGTGTTAGGTATAACACTTGAAGTTGAGGCCTGTTTAGGAGAAGGAGGAGCAACATGTTCCATAGCTCTCTTCTTGCTTCTTGTGTTATGAGCAACGGAGCCCTGGTTTACGTTACAATGTTCCTCCATTCGGTGATTCATAAAAGAGCAATCACCCTGCCTCTGAACATATGAGGCTTCCTTGGGATGATCTTCTTTGTGTGATTGCTTTGCTATGGACTCCTGGACAGTTAGGGCCAAATAAGATTCTGCTTTCTGACACAAGCAGTAGGTATAAGAATAGTTGCATGAGGGACAAAAATCTTGGTCTTGGGCCAAGTTATTTTGAGGGACTATAGCTCTATTCTGATTTGAGCTTGAAGCAGAAGCATGACTACTCTGCCTATTCTGATCAAAAGAGCTATTCCACTGACTAGGAGGCCTACCACCACTTGGAGCCTGATTTTGCAATTGGGGAGGCTTGGCACCATGGGCCTGTTGTCTTTCGAAGGCCACCACCTTGTTACTCATCTTTTGTATTAGAGAATAACTATCCTCTAGTCTCTTCCCTTGGTCCTTCAACTCCCTCCCCTGCTCTTGTAATTTTTTATCCAGGGTCTTTTCTCTTTTATCTGCGTTCAATACTAGACCTTGGAGCATTTCCTTGAGTTCATCTATTCCGTTTGAGGATGTGGAAGCTTGGGGAACTGGAGTAAGGGCTTGCGATGTAGAGATTGTAGGGAGAGGGGCTATTGTTGGTTGGTGGTTGGGAACATCAGGAAAGAAAGGCATAGGAGGCCTTGGGGCCAACTTTCCTCCTTGTATTAGAATGTTCTCAGCTTTTATGGCTGTCTCATAAGCATTAGGTAATGTATCTCCTCCCATAGTTTGGATTGTAGTGGCAATATCACTATTAAAAGCTCTAAGGTAATGCAAGAAAGCATTACCAGGGGTAGGTTTCACTATAGTAGGTATTCTATCCCATGTATTTTGGAATCTATAATTAAAATCAATCATACATTCACGGGGGGCTCTTTTTATTATAGTCAGCTGCTCTAATAGTGACAAATGGTCACTTTTATCCTCAAAATGTTTGCATAATCCTGCTCCTAGTCCATCCCAATCAGTTATGGAACCATGAGCTAAGCCTCTATACCACTGTAATGCTTTTCCTTTTAGAGATGAGGCTAGAACTCTGACAGCAACATCATCTTCCGTAATACCATGAATATTGTAGACATTCGCTACCTCTTGGATATGCTCTAAGGGGGAAATAGAAGTTTCACCAGTAAAATCAGGTATGCTTTTTAGTGCAGCTACTGGTATATCATGTCTTTGGGCTAACAACAGAGGACTTCCACCATTAAAGGTGGCAAAAGGATGAACTCTTGGTTGTGCCATATAAACAAGTGTTTTATTGATGAGTGCTGATGGCAATCTAGGCTGAGTTCGGACAGAAGGAGGAGTAGAGACAGATCTCACAGGTATGTTGATTGTTACTCCACCTCTAACTGGTGATAATGAAGCTCTAGCCCTCCTTCTTCTAGGACTTGAAAGTGAGAGTTCTTGATATTGAAAATTACCTCTAGAAGACGCCCTTGTTTCAGCTCTAGGCATGAATTTCTGCAACTTTAGCTTGAAACCAGATTTGTTGATGCTCAGAGTCGCCAAGTACTTGATGAATCAACCTCTTGAAGGCTTGAATACTGAAGCTAGCACTACTTCTTCAGCATTAATCTCAGAAACTCTTTCTTCTTTTGACACCAGTAGACATGAAATCTTCTGATATAAGTCCCACCGGGCGTGCCAAAAATTGTTGTCACTTAGGTTTGCACCCTTGTCCAAGGCCTATGCACAAGGACAACCTAGTGAAACATGGAAACAACCTCCAAGCTGTGGGACTTGGACTACGAGGTTGAGTCTCCGGAGAAGTCCGGCTTCCTCTTACTGTCAGGGCGCACCTATCTATTCTCAGAAGGGAAAGGGAGAAAGAGAGCATCAAAGCAAATCTACCTAGTCTAATCTAAGGCGGTGATGCACCAAAACAAAGTGTTCAGACTCATTCCTGCCCATGTATATGCTACAAAACCAGAATAACATACAAAAGTCATACACATCCAGACTTATATCGATCAGTAATCACATACAGATCAGGAGAAACCAACCGAATGACACTAGGAAAAGGAGATTTCACTTATGTATTATTCGATAGGCCAAATATAGATACAGTATGCAGATCATTGATCTCAACAATACACCAATGGGAGGCAAAGTGATGCACATTCACACTGATGGCTGAAAGAGATGATACAGGTTATTACATGGCTCAGAGATAAAGGGGTCTTACACTACAAGTTTGCAAGTAGTAGCAGAGGAATCAGGAAGAATCGACCCTCAGAACAGATCACGAAACTGCCTTTATAGATCAGGCACAACTGAAGATTTCCGCATTACATTCACTTCTTACCTACTGGCATTAACTTCCTATCATGAGAATCCAATCGAGGATCTGGATTGAAATCCTGGCCTGCGTACCGAGAAATCTCATTTCTTCTGAGAAGAGCCTGGAGAAGATAGAAACGGCGCCACAACATTCCCTGACATGGTAGATGGATCCACCGGATGGGTGGAGTGTCCTTATGTCCTGCATTCATTCCTGGTAAGTCGGAAATGATCGCGAAGATCAGATTGCAAGATACGTCGATCGCCTCTGCATTTTGGTTCATGAATCATCCAAGCCTATCATTCGACACGACTCCCTATAAGCCGACTAGGCCACGCTGGCCAATTGTAATCCTTTGTC
The DNA here is from genome assembly GCA_028749045.1 of Cupressus sempervirens. NCBI lineage: Eukaryota > Viridiplantae > Streptophyta > Pinopsida > Cupressales > Cupressaceae > Cupressus > Cupressus sempervirens. The sequence goes on along the minus strand of CM053786.1, from coordinate 836,876,879 downwards.
TTGCCACCTAGAGAGTCCTTCCGCGATTGACCGCCTTCATCGAACTAATTGCGCCACCTTATCACCTAACCGCTGGCCGTCAGCTAATTGCCACGTTGAAAACCGAAATGCGAGGACACGTGTCTTCCGAGCGCTAACTCGCTATTGTAAAATTCGAGCAATTCCTCCATGGCAAGATAGCGCCGACCCTAGATTCCCGCAGATCTGATGGTGGAGAATCGACCCCTCAATGCGCTGATCGCATTAAGAAACTCGGCCCCACGATGCATCTATGTTCTGACTCGGCACACTTGGTTGTTTCTGATTTGCCACGAAATCTCTTTCCTGTGACTGGGCCCCATCCGAATCGGCGCCACCTCAATGATGCATCCGGTGAGACCTGACCCCACCGATACGTGTCAGTCGAGCGCAATGTCGCCATGGTAAAAATCTCGTAGCTTCACTAAGGCGACATGGCGCCTATCGTTGATCTCTTCAAATCTGACGGTGGAGAACCTGACCTTCCGTAACCCTCCATTCCTATTGATTTGTTGGGCCCGCCAACACGTGGCATCCCCCTGTTGGTTCGTCAGTCACCCCACCCTATCTGCTTCTGACGGCATGAAACGCAGCCCCGCCAGGACACGTGGCGCACGGGCGCCATGTCGCTGATGCTAAAGTCCGGGCAGCTCCTGATGGCGAGATAGTGCCAGCCGTAGATCTCCTTAAATCTGACGGTCAGAGTGATGTACTTCACTCGCCGTCCCTCCTGAACTACTGGGCCTGCTGGTTGCCGTGTCCTGACATATACACACGGCATCATCCGGTTGGTGAACCCGAGACTTGATCCATAGGATGGCCACGCGGCGGATGGGCACTATGTCGCCAAGATAATATCTGCGCATCTCCGCCATAGCGAGATGGCGCCATCCGTTGATGCAACCAAAACTGACGATGGAGATCGCAAACCTTGACTATGCTAACTGTACTGATAGAGACTCCAGCCTGGTTACACGCGGCGGTTCCTCACTGGCCCATTGGGACACCTAGGCAATCTTGCGACTTGGCCTCACAGGGTGACCACGTGTCGATCGGGCGCCATGTCGCTATGGGAAAATCGAGGTTAAATTTCCATAGCGCCATAGCGCCCAACCGATGACGTGTCCCTATTTGTGCATGCTTCTTTTGATTCGCTTCCGTGACACGGGCTCCGCCAACTGGGCAGATAAGGTACGCAATGGGGCCCAATATTTGTCCGAAGTTCTCGCCGTTTATTTTCTCCGGCCCGCCAAAATTTATCCGATTGTCGCAACATTTTCGGCCACGTGTCCTGCCCACCGTCATGAGTATCTCCGCCGAGCACTATGTCGCCATGGAGATTTTTCGGTTGGCTTGTGATAGCCCCATAGCGCCTGCGGTGCCGAAAAACTTTCCCGACCCGCCCTCCGTTGTAGCCTCCCACCGGGCCCACCAACACGTGTCGTTCGGGTGCAATGTCGCCAACACTACCTCCTGTGCAACTTTTGATGACGAGATCGCGCCGACCGTTGATCTATCTAAAATCTGACGGTCACAGAACCTTGGCGAGTCGGGGCATTAAAATAGCAATTTTTTGGCTAACCGTTGAACAGGTCGCGGATTTGAATTTGAACCTTTTGGCGGCAAAACCAGAGGTAATAGTTGCCTTGGTAGATCTTGTATCTCAGTATTGAGTTTTCAAGATGATGACATTTAGTTCAATGTTTCCCTATTTAGGGCAACACCCATTCTACTAGGGTCTATATTTTTTGTTGGAATTAATGGTGGGTTTCTACTACTTTTTCTTTCTTGTTGTTGTTTTGGGTTTCCTACTACTCTTGCTCTTCCTTTCAAGTTTTTTTTTTTTAAACATGGTCATCTGTTCTGTAATTTCATTTCTCCTATAGTATATTATTTAATATCATTGCATACTATATGAGGCTTTGAGGTTTTTTTTCTCTATAGGCTTCGTGTCATATAAATCTTCATTTCTCAATCGACTATGAAAGTTAGATCTCTTGTCTTTCTAATTTGTTAATGCCAATGGTATGCTCAACACATCTTCTAGCCTTTCTAATATTATTAATGTCCTCGATTGGATATTCTAACTTTAGAAGCTTGTTGTTTCAGTTTTAATTATAATTATATTTATTTAGTTCAAACTATTAACTGGGAAATGGTTTCTTCCAAGACACACTACCAGGATGTATTTTATTATAGGGGGTTCTTAATCGGACTCTAGGTAGAATTTTAAAGTGATCTCTTCCTTTTAGCATAATATGGTCATCATAATAAATGGAATGACATATATGGTTATTGCTATGATGATACATTGAGGGTTACCTTCAAAATCTTAACATGAGAATTGGGGTTTATAGCTCAATACAACATGATAGAGTTAAAGTGGTTTGGATCATTATGTATTAGTATTGATATGTTAAAAGATAGGGGTAGAGGCAATTGGATTACAAGGATTGTAAGCTTGTTTCTTTATTTCTTTGGATTGCCTTCACTCGAAAATGTTCTATACAAATATGAATATTTGATCATAGAGTTAGCAAGACTCTAGTTTCTTCTTTGCAAACTAACAATGGTGCAAGACTGTCGGTGTCCTATTAAGGGGTAAGTTTAAAACCTATTGCGAGAAAATTGACATTTGGATTATAAGCATATACACTAGCAATGTTATCATTGGAACTTAGTCAAAGTATCTTGTTGGAGACCAAGCATCTTGGACACTAATAGAATTTCAATCACCAGAAAATGACAACATCACTTTGGTTTTTATTAATATAAAGGAGGGAATGCCCTCCTAAGACCCCCAAATTGTGAGGTATTTGTACTTTTCACATCTCAGATTTGTAATTACAAGGAAGTTATGTAGAGAAGGGAATGCCCTTCTTAAGATGAAAAACTAAGAATGGTGTTGTATAGGAGGGATTGCCCATCTAAAGACCCCTAAAATGGAGGCAAATGTATCAACTTACTATACATGGCGTTATCGTCCAACTTGCTCGAGGGTTTTCTTCGAGATAAACCAATGTAAATTTTAAATTTATTAATTAAAATAGGTTTTGTCATTTATTTATAAAAAATATTAAAAAAATTGAATATCAATCAATAATATTTCTTAATCTGTTTAAAAGATTTTTTAAATATTATTCATAGGATATTTGTGGGAGGAGTTGCTATTTTTATTTTAATTTTTAATTTTCACCTATTAATTTTTCATGATAGAATTTTTTGGTGGAGATTTTTCTAAATGACTATTTTACTTATATATGATAAATTGAATATAAATAAATAATTTTTTTCATTTATTTAAATACATTTATATTTAAATTGAAATTTATTTATTATTTAATTTATTCATATAAGGTTATATTTAAATGATTACCTTATTCATATAGGATTGAATATAAACAAATAGTCAACAAGCCTTTGGTCTATTAGCGAAGTTGGATGGCTCACAAAGAGCCCACCAAGTATTAAGTCTTGTTTAAGTGGAAGGCTCCGACATCATAAGGAAAGAGGTGGGGATCATCCCTAGACGAATTTAGTGGCGATGCCCCTTAGTAGTTGACTCTAAACTGAATAGGGCACGTGTGGATAATATTTCTTAATATGTTTAAAATATTTTTTATTTAAATTAGCAATCGTTTATAATTTAATTTATTCAAATAAGATTCTATTTAAAATAATAACTTTATTATTAAACGTAAAATTGAAAAAATAATTTTATTATCAGACACAAAATTGAAAAATAATTTTATTAACAAATAAAAAATGTAAAATAATTTTATTATGTTTTTTCAATTATGCACGAGTCAACAATTTGACCAGATTATAAGAATTAAAATCCTACTACTAAATTGACAAAAGGGCTAGAGTGTGATAAAGCTAGATAGAAGATAATGCACAATCACACTGCAAAAAACAGAAAACCAAACACTTAAACAGAACATGAGGGCTATCAATCAATCTCAAAATCTGAACTCACCTTCTGAAGAAACTCCAGTAACGCCAAATTCGTCCGTTAGGCCTCAAAAACCCCACACAACTGATCCAAAATCAATTCTTACACAGGATGAACTTGGAAAACTGAGCCTCAAGGTAGGAAGTGGCAGATGTCTTCATGGCAAGATGAACCCACGGTGTATACAGGGGAAGCCACCCGATGTCAATGAAAGATGTTTCAAATATTGTAAAGGCCTCAAAATTTGAACCCTATTGAGGCAACCATGCAGTACAGAAACAAATGCAGAAAGTAAAATTTGGACATTTCTGAAGATGATAATAACCCAGACAAATGCAGAAAGTCCCAAGAACCCATCCAGATCTTGATTGAAGAATCTATCTGACATTGAAGGTATGAACATCACTGTAAGAAGTGACTGTGATGTTTGTGATGAAGGTATGCCAAGCTCAATGTGGATGTTTGAATGAAGTTACCGAGCCTTGTAATATAACTCCTCGAAAACACATAATGAATACAGGATGCTACAATGCCAATCACTTCCATATGATCAGATTTTCCCAATCCTGGCATATGCACTTTATCGATAAAATCATCAAGCTAGGAATTCCAAGGGGTATGAAGGAGGTGCGCCATATGTTCGACAAAATGTCAATAACCTCCAAATGGCCTGTGAATTCCAACTCCACATTAGGCTCGTCAATGATGGCAGGAGTGTCCGATGAAATCCTAAGATCAATGTTGAGCAGAGGGGTAATTTGGCATTTTGCAGTATGGTTCAGCATAAGACATTGAACTCCATAATTTCTTAAGAGAAATTAAACATGAAATTGAATATGATCAAGCCCAAGGACGATGAATCCACGAATGCCCCAATAATGGAAAGCGGTTGAATATTGAATGATACCCAAAGAATATAATTCGAGTCAACCTCGGCTAAGTATGGTTCTCGATGTGGAAGCTTTCTAGTTTTGAAGCCGAAAGGTACAGTAGTCTTTCTCTAATGTTGCAGTGAATACAGAGAATGGCCAAATTCACCCCAAATGACTGAAGGTTCTGTGATTGAATCGGTTAAATGGATAACCTAACCTGTGAATACATGATTTCATGGTGACGGTTATGAGGAATTGGCAGACCTGTGTAAAACCCAGGTGTTGAATTATGTCTAATGGAGCAGTTGATTAGGTGTTGTGTCAATTAATAGTGGGATTATCAGTCACTCTGCCCAGCGATTGCACTGAAGGTAAGCTCGGAGAGAGATTCAAACCCTGGACCATGGTATGACCTATCGATCACAACCACAATGCATAAAATGACTCCGCTAGATACACTTTGGAATACTCTGAAATTCTTTTGATTTTAGCATCTTTCAAATCCTTAATTATGAAAATGAGGATCACTAAATGTTAGGGTATTTTTAGGGATTGTTGTTCAAGAACACCATACACCTGGGTAGTTTTAAGGAAAACGTCAGGGGTTAAAGAATCAACCTATTCCAACAAATTCCATTGAATTCCAAGCAGTTGAGAACAACCATCGATTTCTGATCTATATGTCTCATAATACTAATTTTTGTGCGTTTGCTTTTTGTCAGTTGACGCCCAGAACAATAAGATTATTGTTCTGGAAATGAAAAGGCCGTGAAGGAAACAAGCTTCGTACGGAGAAAAGAATGGAGGAGATATTCCGGACAGCAAAAGCAATGCAGATGGATGAGATCTTACATTATACTTTTGACTCGGGAGTTGCAAATTATCATACAAATATTTCTTTCTTAAATGTGTTTTAAAATCTTATCTATAAATAATTTTTTCTTTGACAGCTACTTTGGGATTAGATTTAGAGTCTTAAATATTATAATGTTCACTAAAGATAAAAATTGGCCCATGGCACATATTTTCCTAGGCATAATGAATATTTAATGTTTGGCCATCTTAATTAGAAATCTGGATTCATGAACGTTGCTAAAACTGGCCTTGCTTCTTCCATTAACAGAATCTGGAGAAAAAGATAATGCAGTTTATATCTGCTCAAAAGAGCAAATGGAAATAAAAAATCACAAATGACCCTACCATTTGCAGTCTCATCTGTTAAATGCTTCAGTATCATGACTTAACGAAGATATTTAATTATGCACAGGGAAAGATTATTGCTATCATATATTTTCTTACAACACACAGCTTAAGTTGTAGAGTTCATGAGGCAAAATTGTGTAGCAGATGAGTCAAAAGATAAATTCTAATTTGAAATGAAAAAACCTTGGATATTAGTGACAAAAAACCAGTAGTCTCTGCCTAGGAGACTGAAAATACTGTTGTTAGCATTGCATTAGTATTCTGTATTTTCTTAAAAGGCTTACCTGCCCATGACTAATATTTTGAATCATCACATTCTTAGTTTGTTGTATGTGAATTCCTTCAGTGTTTTGACTGTCACAAGGAGCAATGATTTTCAGCTCATATGCTTTAAGTTTGTCAATGAATAATGCAAATAGTATGTGAACTTGCTTGCTGTAGGTGAATTTAGTTATTATATGTGCATCTGCTAAGTTGCAAGCACTGTAAATATGCATGATCATAAATTAGTAATTACACTTTCTTTGTATAATACCACAAGAAACCACATTTTCAAATGAACAATGATTATGAGAAATGAGACTTTCTGTTTTGGTAAAGGGATCTCCTCTTTCAGGAGTTAAAATACACAAAGAGCTTCTTACATAATCATCAATTGTTCAGATTACCAGATTTTAAATTAGTTTCTTTTCTGACCAAATATTTAGATTGATCACTTGTAGGAATAACATCCAAAATAACAAACTGGTTGCATCTCAAAATAAAATGAAAGCAAAATTCAGTATTCAATATGTTCAATATGTGGGCTATCTATCGAAATTGGGATTGTGCTTGAGTGAATTTGGCAGAATGGATATTCAGCCATAAAGCTCATACTCCTGTATCAGATAACTAAAACAATTTCATAGATGATCTCCATTAAAATATACATATTAGATTATTTTACAGGCAATAATAGTAACATTTCACACAGTTGTCCTTGCCAACCACTGTTTGTATGTAGATGATCTTTATCAGCTTAATGTTTTATAAATAAGTTTGGCATCTAGTATACTTTGATTACGTGGAGCAAAAAAATTAAACCCATCTCCTTAGATAGCATCAAACTCCCACATAAAAAATTCTCATTGAATACTACAAATACAATTGAAGGCACCTTCTAACTGGGATCCTCTTTCTGAAGGAGAGAGCTTGGAAGCTGCAGAAAGCATTGGAGACATGAAGTGCTTCATTCTATCTCCTTTGGATGCAGGGGTGTTCAAATCTTTGAATGCGGAGGCCCTTTGAAGGTAATCTGTAGAGTAAAAACACATGTTAACAAACAATCATTTTTTTTTTTGAGTTCCTGTTGAAATTTTATTTTAAAAAGTTGAAGTTCATCGGTTTTGCATAGTCTTTACCTGTACGGTCATTGGCTGGAGTGGAGTTGAGGAACTCGTTACACTTTTTAGGAGGAGCTTCCTTGGGAAGAACATTGTCATTGATCTTCTCTTTGATGCCATTGCTGTCCTTTTCCTTGGACTTGTTTGTCACAGCTGATAAAGCTTCATCTTCTTCTGATTTGAGAAATTGGTGCTTCTCAAATCCCTCCTCTTCGATCACATCGAGGCCCCTGTTGGGTTGATACCTAAGGAAATCAGGCCTCGGAGAAAGATAATTCTTGATGGGGTCATAAGCAGGAAGAATAGGAATAGTTTCTTCTGTAGCATCAGAAGAAATTCCAAATTCAGAGAATTCAGAGTTGCTGAACTCCCCATCAGCTTGCATGCCTTCAATGTCCAAGCTACTGTTACGACCCACAAAAAGATAGTTCTTTGTGGAATTGTAAGGAGGAAGGACAACGGTACACTCTTCTTGAGAAGATTTACCATTGACAACATCCAATCTCTCACCCGGAGATTCAATCTCCTCAGTTTCACTAATCCCACTTTTTGGCTCAGAATTCTCTACTTGAGCCACAGCATTGGAAGCTGCAGAGATTGTCGGGGACATGAAATGCTTTATGCAGGATTTTTGCTGGAGGATTTTTGGAGGGGCATTTTTTGGTGGAGAATTTTTGGCAGATGCACATTTTGGAAGCAATGGGCGGACATTTTCCTCATCCATCCTCTCTCCCGGAAATTCAATTTCCATAGTTTTACTAATCCCACTTTTTGGCTCAGATCTCTCAACTCGAACCACAACTTTGGAAGCTGCAGAAACTGTTAGGGACATGAAATTCTTTGGGCCTTTTGGTGGAGGATTTTTGGCAGGTGCATATTTCGGACTCAATGGGCAGACGTCTTTTGGCTCAGATACCTTTTGTTTCCTAGAGGTAGACTTTCCAGATGCAAAAACTGTTAATTTCTTCATTCCTTTGGGAGCAGGGGATTTTACTGGTGCGGATTTAGGGGGACATGGGCAAACATTTTGGTCCCTTTTTTTGGAAGAGGTGACCTTGGAAGCTGCTGAAAATGTAGTGGACATGAAATGCTTCATGCCTTTGGACGCAGGGGACACATTTGCCTTAGTTTTGGTTGCTGCAGGAGTGGAACCAATTGCCATGGTAGTGTTCTATCTTCTTCAAAATGAACTTCTGGTAAAATGGTTGTTATATTGGCCTCCCCTGGAAGCAATTTATACTTAGCCGTTGCAGGGGATAGCCATTTGGGGCATCAATCTGCAGCTAGAAATGAGGATTCTCTGGCAAATGCAATCGAACCGTTACGTAGTGAATTTGTGCTCTGTATCATCCAAAGATTTGAATTCAAGCTCTGTAGACTGCAGATTATTCTCTGGCAAACACAATCGGCCCGTTCCATGGCGGATTCGGCATCCCAAAGATTAATATTCATTCGGCGAACAGTGCGGGGGATTGATGACACTATTAATCTGTGATTACCTGTCGTCTACTAAATAAGCAAAATTAGGAACAGAATCAGCGAACTGCAATTGCAAAATTAGGAATAGAAAATAGACGATTCTCTGGCAAACACAATCGGCCCGTTCCATGGCGGATTCGGCATACCAAATCTTCGTATTCATTTTTTGAACACTGTGTGCGGGAATCAATGAAAATAGACGATTCTCTGGCAAACACAATTGGCCCGTTCCATGGCGGATTCGGCATACCAAATCTTCGTATTCATTTTTTGAACACTGTGTGCGGGAATCAATGAAGTAAAATCAACTTCAATTTCGGTGCATTTCATCTGTGAACAGTGTCAGGCATCAATATATTCGGGGAAGGTAAAAATGATTGCAGTGAAGGAACCATTATCTATGAATGCCAATCCCTGTCATGGCAAACTAGGAAGAGGGAAAATAGATTAAATTATGAGGACATAAAGGGGGTATTGCATCAAAACTTCAGGGGTTAAAGAATCAACCTATTCCAACAAATTCCATTGAATTCCAAGCAGTTGAGAACAACCATCGATTTCTGATCTATATGCCTTATAATACTAATTTTTGTGCATTTTCTTTTTGTCAGTTGACGCCCAGAACAATAAGATTATTGTTCTGGAAATGAAAAGGCCGTGAAGGAAACAAGCTTCGTACGGAGAAAAAAATGGAGGAGATATTCCGGACAGCAAAAGCAATGCAGATGGATGAGATCTTACATTATACTTTTGACTCGGGAGTTGCAAATTATCATACAAATATTTCTTTCTTAAATGTGTTTTAAAATCTTATCTATAAATAATTTTTTCTTTGACAGCTACTTTGGGATTAGATTTAGAGTCTTAAATATTATAATGTTCACTAAAGATAAAAATTGGCCCATGGCACATATTTTCTTAGGCATAATGAATATTTAATGTTTGGCCATCTTAATTAGAAATCTGGATTCATGAACGTTGCTAAAACTGGCCTTGCTTCTTCCATTAACAGAATCTGGAGAAAAAGATAATGCAGTTTATATCTGCTCAAAAGAGCAAATGGAAATAAAAAATCACAAATGACCCTACCATTTGCAGTCTCATCTGTTAAATGCTTCAGTATCATGACTTAACGAAGATATTTAATTATGCACAGGGAAAGATTATTGCTATCATATATTTTCTTACAACACACAGCTTAAGTTGTAGAGTTCATGAGGCAAAATTGTGTAGCGGATGAGTCAAAAGATAAATTCTAATTTGAAATGAAAAAACCTTGGATATTAGTGACAAAAAACCAGTAGTCTCTGCCTAGGAGACTGAAAATACTGTTGTTAGCATTGCATTAGTATTCTGTATTTTCTTAAAAGGCTTACCTGCCCATGACTAATATTTTGAATCATCACATTCTTAGTTTGTTGTATGTGAATTCCTTCAGTGTTTTGACTGTCACAAGGAGCAATGATTTTCAGCTCATATGCTTTAAGTTTGTCAATGAATAATGCAAATAGTATGTGAACTTGCTTGCTGTAGATGAATTTAGTTATTATATGTGCATCTGCTAAGTTGCAAGCATTGTAAATATGCATGATCATAAATTAGTAATTACACTTTCTTTGTATAATACCACAAGGAACCACATTTTCAAATGAACAATGATTATGAGAAATGAGACTTTTTGTTTTGGTAAAGGGATCTCCTCTTTCAGGAGTTAAAATGCACAAAGAGCTTCTTACATAATCATCAATTGTTCAGATTACCAGATTTTAAATTAGTTTCTTTTCTGACCAAATATTTAGATTGATCACTTGTAGGAATAACATCCAAAATAAAAAACTGGTTGCATCTCAAAATAAAATGAAAGCAAAATTCAGTATTCAATATGTTCAATATGTGGGCTATCTATCGAAATTGGGATTGTGCTTGAGTGAATTTGGCAGAATGGATATTCAGCCATAAAGCTCATACTCCTATATCAGATAACTAAAACAATTTCATAGATGATCTCCATTAAAATATTCATATTAGATTATTTTACAGGCAATAATAGTAACATTTCACACAGTTGTCCTTGCCAACCACTGTTTGTATGTAGATGATCTTTATCAGCTTAATGTTTTATAAATAAGTTTGGCATCTAGTATACTTTGATTACGTGAAGCAAAAAAATTAAACCCATCTCCTTAGATAGAATCAAACTCCCACATAAAAAAATTCTCATTGAATACTACAAATACAATTGAAGGCACTTTCTAACTGGGATCCTCTTTCTGAAGGAGACAACTTGGAAGCTGCAGAAAGCATTGGAGACATGAAATGCTTCATTCTATCTCCTTTGGATGCAGGGGTGTTCAAATCTTTGAATGGGGAGGCCCTTTGAAGGTAATCTGCAAAGTAAAAGCACATGTTAACAAACAATCATTTTTTTTTTGAGTTCCTGTTGAAATTTTATTTTAAAAAGTTGAAGTTCATCGGTTTTGCATAGTCTTTACCTGTACAGTCATTGGCTGGAGTGGAGTTGAGGAACTCATTACCCTTTTTAGGAGGAGCTTCCTTGGGAAGAACGTTGGCATTGATCTTCTCTTTGATGTCATTGCTGTCCTTTTCCTTGGACTTGTTTTTCACAGCTGATAAAGCTTCATCTTCTTCTGATTTGAGAAATTGGTGCTTCTCAAATCCCTCCTCTTCGATCACATCGAGGCCCTGGTTGGGTCGATACCTAAGGAAATCAGGCCTCGGAGAAAGATAATTCTTGATGGGGTCATAAGCAGGAAGAATAGGAATAGTTTCTTCTGTAGCATCAAAAGAAATTCCAAATTCGGAGAATTCAGGATTGCTGAACTCCCCATCAGCTTGCATGCCTTCAATGTCCAAGCTACTATTACGACCCACAAAAAGATAGTTCTTTGTGGAATTGTAAGGAGGAAGGACAACGGTACACTCTTCTTGAGAAGATTTACCATTGACAACATCCAATCTCTCACCCGGAGATTCAATCTCCTCAGTTTCACTAATCCCACTTTTTGGCTCAGAATTCTCTACTTGAGCCACAACATTGGAAGCTGCAGAGATTTTCGGGGACATGAAATGCTTTATGCAGGATTTTTGCTGGAGGATTTTTGGAGGGGCATTTTTTGGTGGAGAATTTTTGGCAGATGCACATTTTGGAAGCAATGGGCAGACATTTTCCTCATCCATTCTCTCTCCTAGAGATTCAATCTCCATAGTTTTACTAATCCCACTTTTTGGCTCAGATCTCTCAACTCGAACCACAGCTTTGGAAGCTACAGAGATTGTCGAGGACATGAAATTCTTTGGGCCTTTTGGTGGAGGATTTTTGGCAGGTGCATATTTCAGACTCAATGGGCGGACGTTTTTTGGCTCAGATACCTTCTGTTTCCCAAAGGCAGACTTGCCAGATGCAGAAACTGTTAATTTCTTCATTCCTTTGGGAGCAGGGGATTTTACTGATGCGGATTTAGGGGGACATGGGCAAACATTTTGGTCCCTGTTTTTGGAAGAGGTGACCTTGGAAGCTGCTGAAAATGTAGTGGACATGAAATGCTTCATGCCTTTGGACGCAGGGGACACATTTGCCTTAGTTTTGGTTGCTGCAGGAGTGGAACCAATTGCCATGGTAGTGTTCTATCTTCTTCAAAATGAACTTCTGGTTACGGGGATTGACTTCCAAGTAGTCAGTAAACAAATTGATTGATTATGTGCAGTAAAATGGTTGTTATATTGGCCTCCCCTGGAAGCAATTTATACTTAGCCGTTGCAAGGGATAGCTATTTGGGGCATCAATCTGCAGCTAGAAATGAGGATTCTCTAGCAAATGCAATCGAACCGTTACGTAGTGAATTTGTGCTCTGTATCATCCAAAGATTTGAATTCAAGCTCTGTAGACTGTAGATTATTCTCTGGCAAACACAATCGGCCCGTTACATGGCGAATTCAAGTTCTTTATCATCCAAATCTTTGAATTCTAGGTTTGAAGACTTGAAAATGGTTTCTCGGCCCGTTCCATGGCAGATTCAGCATCCCAAAGATTGATATTCGTTTGACGAACAGTGCGGGGGATTGATGACACTATTTATCTGTGAATACCTGTCGTCTACTAAATAAGCAAAATTAGGAACAGAATTAGCAAACTGCAATTGCAAAATTAGGAATAGAAAATAGACGATTCTCTGGCAAACACAATCGGCCCGTTCCATGGCGGATTTGGCATACCAAATCTTCGTATTCATTTTTTGAACACTGTGTGCGGGAATCAATGAAAATAGACGATTCTCTGGCAAACACAATTAGCCCGTTCCATGGCGGATTCGGCATACCAAATCTTCGTATTCATTTTTTGAACACTGTGTGTGGGAATCAATGAAGTAAAATCGTCGACGATATCCATTTTCCCACATTAATATCTACCCTTTTTAAACTTCAATTTCGATGCATTTCATCTGTGAACAGTGTCAGGCATCAATATATTCGGGGAAGGTAAAAATGATTGCAGTGAAGGAACCATTATCTATGAATGCCTATCCCTGTCATGGCAAACTAGGAAGAGGGAAAATAGATTAAATTATGAGGACATAAAGGGGGTATTGCATCAAAACTTGATGGCTTAGAAGGTCTGAAAAATGATAGCATATGTACGATTTTTATGGTGAGTGGCTATTGGGGTGAACATTATAGGTTTCATGCTAATGCTTTAAAATGACACTTTTAGACCACCTTGCATTTTACGAGTTTTACTGCGAGCTCCGTAAAGGGAAGCCAAAAGGTTAGCTTTAAGCTCTTCACTCACCTATGAAGGTTCATTGAAAAAATCGTCAAATTTCAACATACAGATTAGGAACTCTAGGTGCACGAAGTTACTTGGGCGGCTACTAGGTTGTTTCTCCTAGTGACTTTTGTTCCATAATTTTTATGTTATTACTTTCAGACATTCTTTTAAACACTACATCCTTTATGGCAAGTATAATTGTATTACAAATTAGTAGGTATTTCATTGTTTGTTAGATTTGAACTTGTGACCTATTCACTAGCATTGACCTTCACTACTATACTGAGTCTATCATCTCCAAAGAAGACATGTTCAATTTATTCTACTAGAAGTGACATGTGTCCTATCATTTGAAAATTATTTACCCCAAACAAGTGATATAGGAGCATCTACTCATGGTTAATTATTTTTTAATAAAGATTGTGACACCTTTTTTTCCTCAATTTAACACCATTTTCATTCCCTAATATTGACTATTTTCATAGATTTTATTGATAATTTTATATATAGCTATTGTGAAATGTAAGAAGAATAAAGTGCTTTGGTTTCAAATCAAGTATAAAATCAATTAAGGAGGGAAGAAAGGCATGCGTAGTGGTATGGTGGGAAATGAGTGCATCTGTAGAGAGGAAGAAAGTGGGAGGTGAAGTGGAAGAGCCTTAATACACATGAATATAAGACTACAAAGGAAAGAAAAGGGGCAAGTAGAAGGTAGTTAGTGGAATATTAGATAAGGGCAAAAGGCTTTCAAAGGAAGATGCATAGAGATTTAAAAGGAACCGTGCAAAAAAAGGGGAGATAGGGTGTGGGTCTGCATGGAGAAGGTAAGCAATGCAATAATGGCCAAAGGAGACAATGTGAGAAAATTTTGGTGTGAAGAAGATGATTTTGTAAAGTTGAGTATGATTGTATTGTAAATGAGTTATGAATGTAATTGATGTATTTTTGAATTAACGAGAAATAAATTTTATTATTGGTTGCAGTCCATTTTTTAGTGCAAAGAGTTTGTGAATGTTTTATGCTTGAGCTTTTTTGTCAGAAGATAATAGGATCATTTCTTTGTAATGCATTAGCTAGTTATCCAACTACATATACACAACATGAAATGAATTCATAATAGCTACTATCATCTTATTCTTGTTGGCAAGAGACACTGATATCTTATCTTGTATGTTGTCATCAATGGCAACCATAAATGTTTCTTTTGATCACTCAACATATTTTAGTTCTATTGGAGGTTAGATTGATAAATTAGCTAAGTAAGGAAGAATAGGCATAGTGTAAGAAGAGTTAAATTTTCAAGTCACACAGTTAGGATATGATCCTACAAGGTATATAATATGTTATCTTATGTTCGCACCTATTGATGTAATCATTTTCTCAGTTATGAAGTTCTAACTGTTGATTAAGCAATGAAATATGAAGAAAAATATTTGCTATCTATTTGATGAATTGGTGATCCTAACAAATAGATGATCCAATAAGTTTGAGAGTTGTAATTGGTGGTGCCAACATAATTAATGATATATATGTATTTGGTTAAGGTTAGCATGAAGATTTGTGAATGGATTTGGTTGACATTCTAAATGTTGCACTTTATGTTCTTGAGGTAGACTAATTGAGTTTTTGTAATGGTGTATATAAGATCAAGTATTTGAGTTTATTTGACATAGAAAAGTAGAGTGAAGTACAAAAATGGCATGTTTACATGTTTTATGAGTGAAAAAACATGATTATAAAAGCTAGGTTGATGGTTTTGTATTGTATCTACATAGAACTATATAGGAATAATTGATGCTATTTCCTAGTTCACTATTTTGGATTGTAGTCCATTAATTTTGTATGGTAGTAAGCTTTAATATGTTTTAATATGAGAAGTGATCTTTAGGCAATGTACTTGAATGTAAGTTCTTTCTTTTTTTGCACTCAAAAACTTTGGCAAGGTTAATACTTCTATACAGTGGTCATTTGTGGGTGTTATCCCCCACTATGGTTTCAAACCCCTAACAGGGATTCTACACAAGAATCATGGCGTCATAATGTTGTGGATGTTTTGTTTATGCTTTTTTTGTTTTCTTTGAGTTATAATTGGTTTATGGTTGCGCAGTCAATTTAAGAAGGTTAAAAAGTTTAGAACATTGACCAACCCCCCCTCTCCCCTCATCCCAATGTTCCTATATCCTAACAATTATCACTATTCATGTGTAAACATAAACCCAATCATTGCTGGTATCTCTAACTATTTCTGTCTATTAGTGTCAAATAGTTAGTCATCTACTAGGCAAAGTCAGACATTCATAACTACAACTAAACTACTCTATATAGGTTGACTCATGAGATAGACTTATATATAAATATGTATATATTGAGTTCTATAGGAGCTGAGCAAGTCTATGGTCATTAATTATTCTTAATGTAACTTGAGTCTAATGTTAACCAAGCAATTCGAGCACATTGAAGATGAGTTACATAGAAGGTGTTGAGCATAATGAAGACCGGGCGTCAGTAGCATATATAATGAGTGCCAAGTATTGGAAATAGTAAGTGTCGAGTAACACATAATTTACATTCAAGTAAGAAATGATACAAACTTTGAGGTAAACTATTTCAGGATGACATGGTAAAGATATTTTATATTTTATATTTACAAAGAGTTTTATGCATTTTATGACATGGATCACAGATCCCTATGTTCTGTGATGAACAAATCAAATGGAGAGGCGAAACAAGGAAGCGTCTAGAAAACTCTTTATGAAATCTTTAAATAGAGAAGATCTAGACCTATTTTCCATATAGAGAAGAGTGTGAAATGTATGGTGGTATGAAGAAGTGAACAAGATATTCATGTGATTCAAGTGTGAATGTGTGAACATTGCAGAAGAGGCAAAGAGTTTTGTAATTCCATAATAGAACAAGTGACCTAGTCAGAGGAGTGAAGGACAAAAAAGCTTTATCAGAATAGAGATCAAATCAAATTAGAAGGAGGAGATCCAACATCATCTTATTAGAGAAGACTAAGGATCAGGTACTGAGTCAATTTTAACAAATTGAGTTAGGGTAAATCTCTTAACAGAGTGGTCTTGACAGATCTTTGTAAATCTCCTAATAGAGTCCTTACTTTGTTGTAAGTGTGAAATTGTCCAATAAGGTGAGATCTAACAATCTCAAATGCATCTAATAAGGAAGACCCCTCACATGGTAGATCATTGTTTATGGTCAAACATTGTAACCCTAGCAAGTTAACTTTATTACTACAGTAGTGAAGATTTGTGGGTGTCATCCTCGCCCCAATTTTACCTTCACCTTGGAGGGTTTCTGGGTAACCAAAATCTTTGTGTCATGTGATTATTGTTCATGCATGTGGATGATAGATTAGATCTATATGTTATTATAGTTTGATTATATAAGTTATGAATACATAAGAAATTGAATTTGAGATTGTAAATTTTAATGACTTGGAGTTAAGATCTTGGAGATGGAGGCTTATAAATTGGACAAATTTATTCTCAAACAAGTGACTGATATCTAGCTCATACTAAAACAAATTGAGACCATAAGACAATATTTGAGGAAATCCATGAAAAGGAGAAAGGAGTTGGCTATTCAAATAAAAGAGTTTCATTGTGAAGAAGTTGAAATTGAAGGGTTGTTTGAAACAGTAAATTCAAATGACACAACATATGAAGATATATTGGAAAAGAATAGACTCCTAAATGAAGAAATTAGAGGACTAAAATGGAACATATGATTGAATCAATAAGGCTATATGAAGTGATTAAGCAAAAGAAGAAAAGTGAGGAAGACAAGGTTATTGTTGAGGAAGACAAAAGGAAAATGGTAACTAGACTTGAAGAAAGGATATCCAATGTACAAAACCTCACAAACACTCAACTAGATATGATGAATCAACTGATGCTTGCAGAATCAAGTGTTGAATAGAAAGGATGTGGAAATAGAAAATATGATATCATAGAATGAATTACTAAATAATGAACTTAAATCTTAAAAATAACTTGTGGAAAGATTCAACAAGCCTAATGAAGCAATTAAATACTTTGAAGAACTTATGAAGTCATCTGGTAGCACTACTGGTTTAGGCATTCATCTACCAAGAAAAGAGAATCATCCAAGAGTGGAGAACTAAGAAATGTAAAATTGAAGGGAAAACCAACACATTATCATTGTGGAAAATTTGGCCATACTGCAAATGTCCATAGAAGAAAAAATGGTATGCAAAATCCTAAACCTAAGGTTATTGGTTATTGTTTTTACTACAAGAAGTAAGGGCATCAAATACATGAGTGTCAAAAAAGAATGAAAAATGCATCCACTACACCTAGATTTGGTGGTTGTTGTTACAATTGTCAAAAGTATGGACATAAAGCATATGAATGTAGATCATAGACAATACCCTATTGGACTAATCAAAGGAAGAACTATGCACCTAAAAATGTATGTTCCAATTGTCACAAGTTTGGACATCCAAGAAAATACCATAGAACTCAAGCATCAACAAAAAATCACAACAAAACCAAGGGTGAAGACAAAGTGGACATTGATCAAACAAGGAAGGATATGAATCAAAAATGGAAGAGAAAAGAAGATGGAAGCAGTGAAACAAATGGAGTTGAGATCACCCAATCCAATGAAGAAGGTGATCACATCATCTCAAACTAATCAAGAAAGGTATATATGGAACTATATATTTACATGATATATCATACATCAGTTCCTAACATAAAATGTGCTAAATTTAATATTTGCATAAGTAAAAATGCATAAGAACATATCTATGAAAGGACCAATACAAAGATAATAATTTATACAAATAGTGTCGAACATTAGTAAAATTGTCTATATTGATCGAGCATTGCAATATGGACTAAGTATTTATGAAGAAAAAATGATGCATAGGACAAGTTAGATGGAAGCAACTGAGTTGTATAGTAAAGACTTAGTTCGAAGGCACAATGTTGACTGAGACAACTGGCTTCCACCTACTTGAGTACATACCATAAATCAAGCAAAAGGAAATTTATTGAAATGTGAATACATTATTTCATACCTTGCATACATAATTCGAGAGAAGTAAGTGATTTGAGTGAAAGGAGATCCTAAAGCAATTTAGAGATAAAATCTAAGACAAAGCATTGACCAAGTGAACATCTGAGAAGTGTTGAGTTATCTAGAGAGAAAAGTTTTGAAACCCTAATAGAGAAACATATAAGCTTCATCATCCATAGGAAAGAGTTAAGGAGTAAAGGTTAGTGAGATTCAATTGGTAAGGAGTGGCACTTTTCCTCCTAAATTTTGTGCTATTCCTAAAAATTCAATTAAAGGTGACTCAATGGGTGCTTTATCTTCGATACCACCTAATGTGATCATGATATATGATGTCCAAGGTTGCTACATGTGCTAGATTGAAGAAGTAGGAGATTATGAGATTCAAAAAGCACGTGAGAAATTGTGTTAAGAAGGAGTTTTGAAGAAGAAATTCAAAATTGTCAAAATAAAAGGGTTAACTCATTCCATAAAGTTCCCAAGAAATTGCAAGATCAAATGAATTAAGGTTGTTCTAAGTAGGATCCACGATATGAAGTTTTGGCTACGCAATGGACCAGTCATGATAACCAAGAAAATGATTGACAAGGTTACTATTTATCCTACATTGGATAAGAAGAATATAATAAGAGTCTGAATCATGAGGAAATTGAAGCCAATACTAGAGCCAAGTGGAATGGATGAGGGTTGTCCATCAAAAACATCTCTAATCCATTGATCCAATTTGCAGTGAGAGTTATTTCTCACAAATTCTATCAATCTAGTAGATTTAATAGTGTGCCATGTATGATAGTAGATCAAGTGTGGAAGATAGTCATGAAAGATCATGAATATGACCTTGCCAAGTTACAAAAGCTTCAAATGGAAAAAAACTTGATAGCCACTAGGAAGGAAAAGAACTCAACATGTAAGTTCAGATTACTTATCATGTGTATTTTCTTCTATGTATGGAAGTATTTTCCTAGTATCGGTAATATTGTTTGGGAACAAGGTTAACTAATGACAAGGAAAATAAATGAGTACATAACTCAATTATGAGAGAATTTTGAAAATGTCATGGATACATAATTTGAAGAATTCAAGTGAAGAATGAAGATGAGGATGAGAATACCAGAAGAATTGGTAATGAAACATTATGATGATGTATGTTTTCTAGTAGACATAGATAAGAAATTTGTGCAGGAAGTTAAGCCAAGGAAAGCATGGCTAACATATGGCTAACCAAAGAGAAGAAGATTGGTTAAGAGATCAACCAAAAGGAGATTAAGAGCTATAGATGAAATATGTGCTAACATATGAAGCTTTGTTGGTTTATCTAGTTTTAGATATGTAAAATATGATACATTAAATGATGAAGAAAAGTCCAAGATTCGAGAAGCCATGGAAGATATGATGGCAAGTCATAGGTTGGCTACTTTAGAATTAGTGAACAAAATCCCAATGGATATGTATAGTAGACTTGACAGGAGGTGGTAACAGGCAACAGAAGAAGAGAAAAACATTATATGTAGCATATTAGCCAAAGTTATGCCTGATCTGTCATAGGAATAAAAAGAAACATTTTTGGAGAAGTATAGGAACTAATTTATTCCTAAGTTTAGAATCTTTATGATATTGCAAAATAAGATTGATGTTGTAATTCAACAAAATGAGTTACTCTGGAAAAGTATTTTTTGTCTCACAACTAAAGAAAAGGATATTGAGACAATTATAGTTAAAGATGATGAAAGTGATGAAATGAGTCTAGATGTGACAAGTATACAATGCAACATGTCACCAATTCATTCTAATACCCCTAATGCTCTAGTTAACGAGCAAGAGAAATATTTAGATGTAGATAAGGAGGAGAAAGAGGAAAAAGAAACTTTTAAAGACATAAGTGTAGATAACTCTACCAAAGGTCAAGAAGGACCAAATGTGTTAGGACCTCACATTGAGGAAAATAAAATAGTTTTGAGTGCACCTATTGTTGTCTCTAGCACTGATGTACAAACATGATCGAGTGGTGATACCCCCTCACCATTTCCAAAAGAAGTGTTGAGAAAGAAAACTTCTATACCTCACACAAAGAAAGAGATAAAAGACTTCTCTCCAAATTTTGAACTTAGTCTAGATGAAGTTATTGAGATGCCACAATTGGATTTGGCAAATATCACTCTTGATAAAGCAAATTTTCTACAAGAAATTTTGGCCAAGTAGAAGTAGTAAGAATTAAGGAGAGCACATCAATAGAAGCAGGTATTGCATGATGTTAAAGACATTTTTGTTGAGACATTTGATATAAACAATTTTGATGGGGAATACCCAATCATTTCCCATCTTGTAAATATTGTTGAGAAAATAAATGTTGGAGAGATTGAATCAAATGAAAAATTGGTGAATTGGTAAGCAAGAAAAATCAAGAATACGACTGTGGACAAAGTTTCTATGACAATTTCCAAGCAAAAAGTTCTATTGCAAGAACATGTATAGAACATAATAGAACTTATACAGAAAGTACAACATTTTATGTTATGTCCCAAGATTCACGAGTGATCTTTAGGAAAACATCTATCAAATTCAAGCTGATATGAAGACAACAAGTAACATTATTTTACAATTAGCCAAATCAAGCTCCCATCATTATAATAAGTTATTGAATGTTCAAGGAAAATTGGTCAAGCCTTAGACAACTAATAGAAACATGAGATCAAAGTTGATCTCCATTCAATCACAGTTGATACCTCATTTGGGGGTTATGCAGAGAGAAATCAAATCAACACAAGATCTTATTAATGAAGATCATAATCTTTTGGTGGTTGATAGTTTGATTGATTTGACAACTAGTTTATAGTTGCAAAATCACATTTTGGAATCAACAAGAACCACTTGGGATCATGCACTTTCTATGATCAGCCACGTTCACAAACCTATTATTGACAAATATGTTTGATTCTACCCATTCAACCCCAACAACAAACATAAGTGATGAAAATAAGGGGGGATGTAATAATCAAAAGAAAATGTCAAATAATTTAGAGATCAAAATTTTGAATATAGAAGGCAAACATGGTATGACACTTAAATAATCAGACTA
Source organism: Cupressus sempervirens (assembly GCA_028749045.1). Taxonomy (NCBI): domain Eukaryota; kingdom Viridiplantae; phylum Streptophyta; class Pinopsida; order Cupressales; family Cupressaceae; genus Cupressus; species Cupressus sempervirens. The sequence continues at coordinate 836,855,047 of CM053786.1, read as the reverse complement.
CTTAGAGTCATGTGTACATATATATTTTGATATATTCTCATTCTTCATTTTTTATTCGACATAAGTCAAAGTTTTGTAGTTCTACATGAGTTGAGTCATAGGCTTAGGGGAGTTACTCATATTTGTAATGATGTAATCATGACAAAGTGTTTTTTCCATTAATTTCAAAGGGGGAGATTGTTGATATCTCTAACTATTGTTGTCTATTAGTGTCAAACACTTAGTCATCTAGTAGGTAGAGTCAGTCAATCATCACTATGACCAAGCTACTCTCTATAGGTTGAGTCATGAGATAGACTTATAAATATGTATATATCGAGACCTATAGGAGCTGAGAAAGTATATGGTCCCCAAGTATCCTTAATGTAAGCCAAGTCTAATGTTAATTGAGAAATTTGAGCACATTGAAGCTAAGTTACACAAAAGGTGCCAAACATAGTAAAGACCAATTGTCAACAACATATACAATATGTCAAGTATCAAAAACAATAAGTCTCAAGCAATGCATAATTTACATTCAAGTCAAGAATGATACAAACTTTGAGGTAAACCATTTTAGGCCAACATGGGCAAGATATTTGATATTTGTAGAGTTTGTTATAGAGAGTTTTATGCATTTTATGATATGGATCATAGATCCCTATATTTTGTGATGAACGAATTAGATGGAGAGGCGAAACAAGGAAGAATCTAGAAAAATATTTATGAAATATTTAAATAGGGAAGATCTAGACCTATTTTCCATATAGAGAAGAGTGTGAAGTGTATGGTGGTACAAAGAAGTGAACAAGCTATTCATGGAATTCAAGTATGAATGTAAAAACATTGTAAAAGAGGCAAAGAGTTATGTTATTCTAGAACAAAAAAAGTGACCTAATCAGAGTAGTGAAGGACACAAAAGCTTTATTAGATTAGAGATTAGATCAAATTGGAAAGAAGAGATCCAACATCAACTTATCAAAGAAGACCAAGCATCATGTATTGAATCAGTTTTAATAGATTAAGTTAGGGTAAACTTCTTACTCGTGTGGTCTTAACAGATCTTTGTAAATCTCCAAATAGAGTTCTTACATTGTTGTAAGTGCAAAATCCTCTAACAAGGTGAGATTTAATAGTCTTAAAATATTTTAACAAGGAAGACCCCTCACAGGGTAGATCATTAGATATTGTCAAACATTATAACCCTAGTAGGTTAACTTTATTACTACAGGAGTGAAGATTTATGGGTGTCATCCCCACCCTAGCTTTACCTTCACCTTGGAGGATTTCTGAGTAACCAAAATCTTTGTGTCATGTGATTACTTTTCATGCATGTGGATGATAGATTAGATCTATTGTTATTATAGTTTGATTATATAAGTTATATATACATAAGTAATTGGATATGAGATGGTAAATGTGGTGAATGCATTATTGTATTTTAAAAAGATTAAAACTGTTATAGATCTTGATTCACCATACCACCCCACCCCCCCCCCCAGTATCTTTGTTTCCAACTAAGACATCCAACAATCATACCATCCACAATATAAGATGTATATATAAAAATCACAATAGATCTCCCCTAGCTACTAAATTTCATATAAAAATATGAAATTTATAACCTCACACCAAACCATGGCACCACCTAATTACTTTTAACTAATAATATTGAAAATGCCTCCACAAACATAATGCATTTTAGAAATTCAATTCTAAATATGTTCAGCTAAATGCCATATATTTTATGTTTTTTGAACAAGAGTGGTAAGAGATGTAATAAGCCCTTAGAGGACTACACTATAAGACATAAAAGGCCAATATAAAACCAAGACTTATGTATCTATCCCTTAATAAATTTATCAAGGATCCCAAAATAGTGGGTTACACTTTCACCCATAAAGGAAAAATGTACACATGGTGAAAGTGATTGGGAAGCATGTTCGATTGAATTCAAAGTTTCAATCAAACATGGTCTAGGATTTTAATTAAAATCTATAAAGTAAATGGTTTTGATCAATCATAAATGATGCCACATGTTTGATCAAAACCTATATTTTATTAGCAATTTAATAGTTTTAATTGAAGATGGGTTTCTATCAAAAATCTTATGAATATAATTCTTAACTAATGGTTAATAAGCCTAAGAAAATAGTTAAAAGGTCATTTTCTACTATTTCTATGGGATCCACAATTATTTCAAGTGAATCCACTTAGAAATGTTTTAGCTAACAAGGATATCTATCACACTACATCACCCAAAACATCAACGCGACTATATAAGGTGCACCAAATTATACTATTCTTTATTCTTCTTCAATTGTATATTGCATGTTTTTTTGTTGTTGTTTGATTTTATAGTTATTTATGCAAGTATATGCTAGGTTTTTGTATTTTGTAATTATTGTATTATTAGATAAATAATTGCATATTTTTAAAAATTTGTACAAGTAATTTGATGAGATTATCATCAAAGGGGGAGAACATTTTAATGATATTGGATAAAGGATTTTTATATTTGGCATATTGGCTCCTTTTTCCATTGATGTCAAAGGGGAAGATATGTTGGATATAATTGTCTAATTGTGTGTTTTCTTTGATGTTACACAAATATCATACCAATTGTTAGTTAGTGCTTACCAAGCTCACTTGGTTAGCAAGACAATTTTCCTTGTCTACTGAGCATTCTTGAAGTTTACTTTGCAAAGACAATGTCTATCAAGCTCACTTGGGTGTCGAAGAAAATTATGGTAGAAAATAGTGTTAACCGAGTTATCATGGTTAATGAGGGAAAGTTGGACAGAGTTAGTGCTAATCGAGTTCACTCAATTACCAAAGGGTTTTTGCAAGTTCATAGTGTTAACCAAGCTTCTGTTGGTTAACATAGGAAATTGTCTCAAAATCAGTGTTTACCAAGTAAGGTCAGCTAATAAAGGATTTTTTTGTTTTGGCACGAGAAGCTTAATTATTTAAGTATTAGTTCTAGTCAACTATGGTAATGATTAGTGGTCATTATAATTTGTTTTGAGCCGAATTGACAATTTGGAAGGTATAAATGTAAGGACAAATTGTGATTTTCAAGTGTGTGTGCAAATGTGTTAATTGAATTAAGAAGGAAAGAGTGAGAGCGAACTTGAAGGATAAGAAGGTATCCTTATGGAGTAGAAAAGTGTTATTTGATCAGGAAGAAGCAAGTATGAAGCAAAATAGAGATCTATAATCAACAATTCAGTTGCATCACAATTAGGTCATTTCATTGTTACTCTCTAACCATTGTAGCAGTGATCTAAACTCTCTTAACCGAATTGGTTTAAAAATAAGTTGTAAATCCTCTAACAAGGTGAAAATTCCATTGAATTGTTCTAAGACCTCTTGCATGGCCACTCCTAACAGGGTGATTAAATCCTCTAATAGGGTCACACCTAATAGTGTGTTTTTTAACCTTTAATAGGGTTGGCTCCCAACAGGGCTCACTTCAGAAGAGTGAAAAATAATTAGTTACATTGGTAGTTTTTCTCATATTGGGTTTTCACTTTAAATCTTGGTGTCTCATGTGTTCATGTTATTTCTCTTATGTTTGCAAATTAATTACTATTAATGTTAGATCTGCTAAAGTAATTCAGACTCTACACTTACCGAGTTATAGCATTTTCTGTGGAGTTTACTGAGTAACAGTAGCAATTAGTTTTCTTAGTGTAAAATTTATTGTTGACATCTAAGGGATCTAAGATTTATTTTAGTGGTAACTGATTCACCCCCCCCTCTTAGTTACTTCTTCTATATTTCCAACAAGATAATCAATGAGAAAACTATCATCAAGGAAGGTATATGTAGGAGTGTATAAGAGATACTCAAGAAAGGTATATGTATAAGAATTTTGAAGTTTGAAGATTGTATATATGGATGATATTCAAATGTTTAGTTTTGAATTGAGGATTTTTCACCATATATTTGTTGAAAATATGGCTAGGTAGATATATGAGTGTTGTCATTTATGGAAACATATCCATTTTGGTATTTCATGATGTAATCGAAGTTAGAAAATTGTTTAAGTGTTAAACAGTTTGCAGTAGTATAGAGACATATATGGTATGTATGGATGAAAAACTTTGAGTTAGCTCATGCACAATTGAGGAATGATAGATGATAGTATGTAGTGTCACTCATGTTTGCAGTTTGTACCTTGTTATATTTTGATTTCAGAGATACTTATTACTCATGTTATTTTTACATTTGAGATGACTTGAGGGTCAAATGTTATACTTTGATTTCAGTATCATAGATTTTAGATTAATATACTATTTAGTTAATCATATTTGCATGATGATTCCATTTTGAGATGACAGTACATTTTATGATGATATTTGGTTATCCATTATTTTGAAATATCTTTGATTTGGTTATATCTGATAATGTTGCCAAAACTGAAGAAATATTATAAGCACCTTATTCCTCCTTACAAATTAATATAAAATATTTCTTCTTGTCTAATATATGTCTTGTGAAGAGTGATTTCTCAAAGGGTTTCCAAGTGAATCAAAGACTAAGATGACAATGAAGGCTAGATAGTGAATCAACTTGTGAGCCAAATAGAGATCTATATTTGCAAAGTGGGTTATACTTGTAGATCAAAAGGTGCTATTACTTTCTAACCATTGTACCAGTATTTAAAATCCTTAAATCAAGGTTCGGTCTAACAGTCATATGTAAATCCTTTAATCAAGGTGACATTCTGATGGAATGTTATAAAGTCCCCTAACAAGGCCCCTTTTAATAAGGTGATTAAATCCTTTAACAAGATCACATTTAATAGTGTGTTTTGTAAACCTTTAATAGGGGTGGCTCCTAATAAAAATCACTTTAGAAGAGTCAAAAATATTGGTGACATGTTACTCATGGTTTTACCCAAATTGGGTTTCGACATTACTTGTGTGGATATTATTTGTGGTGATTTATTGTTAATGTTTTCATTCTGCAATTCTATTATATTTAGGACAGTGGACTGCTAGTTGATGTTATTGAAAGTTGACTATAGAGATTGAGCTATGGAATGTTATGACTTGAACTAGTTTAAGTCTTTGGTTGTTCAATTGGTACATCTATACCTTGGATAATTGATTCACCACCACCCATACACCCCCCCCCCCCCCCCCCCCCACTGGACATTTATTATAAACATTATAACAATTGGTATTAGAGAAATAGGTGCTTGTAGTGAAAAGTTTAAAGGTGCTTAAAGGCTATAGATCAAGCTGGACAAAAAGGAGGTGCCCATATTGAACAAAGAGAATTTTTATGCATGACAAAGATTGATGAGTTTACACATAGCTAGAATTCGTGATGTTGCACTAGAGTTCATGGATAATGCATATGTGGAGATAATAATAGTCCCTTTGACCACTCACCAACTAAAAGAGAAGCAAGACAATAATCAAGAAATGTTGGAGATTGCATTAGCCCTAAGCTATGTTAATTTTGATGAGATAAAGTATTGTAAGAATGTAAAGGAAATGTGAGATAAGACCATATATGGAGGAGATGGTAATATCATGAGAGTCAAATCAAAAATCTTGAGAAGAAAATTTGATGAAATGAGAATGACAAAAGGTGAGAATATAGTCTAGTAATGTGAAAGAATCGAAGAGGTTGTCAATTCTATTAGAGCTGCTAATGGAAAGATTGGGGATGAAATAATAATAAGAAAGGTATTGAGAACTCTACTTCCTATTTATGCTATTAGGGTTTTTGCAATACAAGAACTAATATGTGCTCCAAGTAATGCCCTAACCCTAGAAGGTGTGATTGATAGACTTACTTCTTTTGAGATGTCTAATTTTGATAATTACACTCCTACTACTATTGAATCTTCTTTTAAATTAGAATTGGTTCTTAGAAATAAAGGAAAAGGGAAACATGTGAAAAGTGACAGTGACACTTTTGGTGATGAACTCGATGAACTTGAAGCACTAATGTCTAGAAGACTTTCAATAGGCAAAAGAAAATACAAAGGTAAACTTCCTATAATCTATTTTTCATATAACAAAATTGGTCATATTTTTGTAAGATGTCCTAACAAAGAAGACAAGGATGAAAGAAAGGAAAGAAAGTAAAAAGAAAGATGAGAATGACAAAGGCAATGAGAGAAACAAGGACTATAAAGATAAAGGTAAGAAATATTTTTACATTGTTGAAGAAGAAACCAATACTGAATCTAAAAGTAATGATGAAGAAGTTATCTATGTTGCTATGAAAGAAGATGAGAAAGTTGCATTAATCTCTTATGCAAATAAAAGTGATAGATGGATAATTGATAGTGGTTGTTCAAATCACATGACTGGTGATGAAAGTAAATTTGAGAACACTAGACCATACAAAGGTAGATGTGTTACATTTGGTAATGATGTACCATGTCTTGTGAAAGCTAACAGTTCAATACAACTGACTAATAAGATCAAGTGTGACAATGTTTATTGGGTTGAAGGACTTAACTATAATCTATTGTGTGTTTCACAACTGAACAAATCAAGAAATAGAGTTGAATTTCATTACAGAAATGACAAGTTATTTGATGTTGATGGTAAACTGATTGGAAGGGATGACCAAACACAAGGTAACTTGCTCTACCTATATTTATTTGATGAGACATTTTTGTTCACACGATATGAGGATATTTGGTTATGACAAAAGAGGTTATGTCATGTAAATTTTGACAATTTGATTAGCATTATTAAAATGAAAAGAGTAAGAGGTTTTCCAAAACTGAAGAAATCTAATAGCATTGTGTAAAAAATGTCAATTGGAAAAATGACAAAGTCAAGTTTCAAGAGAAAGACATATTCATCTAAGGAAACTCAGGTGCAGAAACAACTTCCTACACTAATCCCTTAAGGAAAGCATTGTGCAAATTCCTATCAAATCCTTACAATTTCAAATTCGATATTATGTAAACAATATTGTTGTCAACCATGGATACAAAAAATAGATAGAGAAAGAAAACACATAAACAAAAAGATATGCCAGTGGGGAAAAACCTTTCAGTAAAACAACCCCACCCCTCCAAAACCTGCACAATGTATTATCTTCAACATAGAAGGTTACAACACACTTGCAATGCAAGTTCTTTTAGGATAACAATGACAAAGAAGACCAATCTAGAAGCAACATACCACACTAACAATACATTTTCTCACACTCCAATATGAAACCCTAAAAAAACTCATATCATGTGTTTTCCCTTTTAGGAAAACTTCCAAAGAATAAACATATTAGGGTTTTACTATTCTCAAAAAAATAAGAACCAAAATGAGTTGGAAACTCAAGTGTATAGAGTTCAATGATCAATTGCCACATGCTTTCACATCTTCATTAACCATTAAATCTTCTAGAGATAGCTCTTACACATCATATGAATCCATCATAACTATTTCAGCCATAATCTCCTTACACACAATTCAAGATGTTGACGCATACAAGTGGAGTGACACATCAACATGCCAACTAGACATGTACACTCACACTAGATTACATTATTTGCAAAAAATAGATTTACAAAACAAATAATAAGAATAGGAATTATCCAAGGTTGAGACACCTTATTCCTAACATAGGAATATCATTAGTATTCATGCTAAAAATCTCCCCCTTTGGCATTGATGGAAAGATAGATGAAAAACATCTAGGTTCCAAGAACACCAAACAATACTCTATTTTTGTTGTTGTTCTCATCTTTTCAAATCCTCTTCATCAATCAAACCTAAAATCCTCTAGAACACTATTATTTTTTACTTCTTCTTGGGGTTGGCATAAGTTGTTCACATGCTAAACAACTCTCAACTTCTCCCCTATGCATTATAACTCTTCATGCTACATATCTCCTCCATAGAGATATTTTTTCTTCTAATGTACATGAATCTTTTTAAATCTCCCTAATAAGGAATAAGTATGTGCTTATCTCTTCACATTCATTTGTCTCTCCCCCATTAACCTAGAGAATGGTTTTCATGTAGATATCTTCTCCATTGAAATCAATGACAAAGACCTCATTATGTCAATCAACTGCTTCAAGTCTTCAACCAACTCAAGTGCCCAAAGACACTCTTTAAGACCGATAACCAAGAGTCCTTATTGACTCTTCTCATCATAGATACTCTTCTAATCTTTAGTACTAACATACTACAATTTCATCTCTTTATCAACTACCTTCTCTCTCAAAGCATGATACTTAATAGATATATGCTTAGTCTTAGAATGAAATATAGGATTCTTAGACATACTTATTGTATTTGTGTTATCATAATATATGATAATAGGTTCTAAAAATTATATCCCAATATCCTTCAACATCTACTTTATCCATATAACTTGATTACATTTATTTTTTGCTACATACTTTTCCTTAGCCATACTCTACAAAATATAATATTGTTTCTTTATAGCCAAGAAACCAATCTTCTTCCAAGAAAGAGTGCTCTACCACTAGTTCTTTTTCTATCATACCACCCTACTTGCCCAATCCACATCAGTATAAGCACATAGAATGAAATCACTTCATCTATCATACTATATCCCATAATCAAATGTTCCCTTCAAATATATGAATATCATATTTACTATTGCGTAATGATACTCCTTAGGATCATCTTGAAATCTAGTTGCAATCCCAACTACATTTTCTATATATGGTCTAGTGTGAGTCAAATATTAATGCAAATCTCTCATCAGGGATCTATTGCCCCACTTTTCATTCTCTACCAATTAGAAAAAGTGAATACTAGTGTTTCTATGAGAGGAGTGAATTCTTAGTTGTGATTAAGTCTAGGTCTAAGCTCTCTTAGGTTGGATAGGTCTCCATTGGATAGGTTCATAGCTAGGTGGTTCTTTATTTTGTTAGGTGATCTTATGGGTAGGTTAGTGCCTAGTTTGATAGAGATTCATGTTACTCTTTCAATGATCATTTACAAGTTATATCCACTTGTAACCCACCACTATTTCAAAAAATAGAAGCTTGCATAAATTTGGAGGTTGTCTTCTCCTTGGCAGGTTTTCTACCCATGAGGATGATTTCCCATGAAAGGCACTAAATGATGCACACAAATCAAAACATAAAAATAATAAGGCATCCCTCATTGAATCAATGCTCACTTTTTGATTATGACTTTATGAAATTTTTCTGATTCATCATGCCTCTCATAATCTTCCCCAATGGAAAACTTAGAAAAAATTTCTCCTCGGTAGGTTTTCAACCCATGAAGTTGGTTTTTTGAAAAGGAAGTTGAGGCTGAAAAAGAATGATTAGTGGTCTTCAAAAATGTTTTAGCACCTCACTTAGACATTTCCAATTCCAAGAGGGGTCAATGATCTAAATTTCAACTAAGAAAGGAAACATTGGTGGAGAAGTGAAAATTGTCTTTTCATCAGTGGGTTTTCAACCCATGAAAATAGTTTCCCAAATTCTAAAGAAAATCAAGCTAATGATCAAGTTAGATTCATAATTTGTGTTTAAGACATCTCAAAATGATAATGAAGAGAACCTAAACTTTTCTAAAAAGAGATGATGATTAGAATTTGACTTAACGAGCATTCTCCTATGGAGTACTTTAATGGTAACTTCCCAAAACTTAAAAGAAAATGACAAAGTAAGTTACGAAAATATAGAAAGTTACCATTGAACCCAACGGAAGAAAGAAAATTCCCCGAGATGGCCATTAAAACCTTGCATTTACTATATCAATGGGAAACTCCTTCAATTCATTCATGTGGCTTAAATTTTGAAGAGCAACGGATGAATCAAGGCTTCCATATTTATGGAAACATAAACAGTTAAACAAACTACCGCTCTTTCTTTGAATGGATATTCTATTAATTTGCACAAGTTTTTGAAAAATATAGTAATTGTTGTATTAGAAATTCCTTTCACTTTCTTACTTCAAATCTCACTCTCAAAGTCATGGCAACTAGGTTTCTAGGTTTTAACAGGTTGAACAGAATCAAATCCTAATTACAGAATTTTACAAATACCTCTCTTCTTTTCTATAATATGGAGGATTTTCAAAAGAGAGTGAAGTCTAAGTAGATTCACCCCATCACTGAGAAGCTCTAAGGATGTGAGTTGGTTGAGTCAACTAGTTTTTCAATCGCAGTCTAGGCCCCAAAGTTAATCTACGAATGTATAAATCATTACAACCCAAAAACAAGGCAAATTGTGCTACTTGATAATATATTGTTGATTTTGATTGATAGAAAAATTGTACTGAATTTTGTTTGAGTATTAGAATGGGAGGAATTATTAGACTTGACCTTTAGAGGAGTCATTTCTGAGTTCTCCACAAAGAAGATGACTTGGATGAAAGAAATAATGTAGACATGGTTCTAGAAACCACGAAGTGCTAAGAGTACAGTTCCTAAGACCTTGTTTGGGACCAACCTTAAACCAAAGATTATTGATATCCTAGTCCTCCTACATAGGTTGAAAGGTGAGGTAGAAGCTTTGAGTTTCAATGAGTAGTATTTCTTTTTAGTTCAAGTCATTTCCTCTGACACCCAATATATTGATTGGGCCCATGAGGTAAATGAAATTCCATCCAACGCTCTTCGTGCTAAATTTTTTTAAAATACACTCTATATGTCATCTTTCCTCATCTATATGTTAGCCTCATTGCAACTATGGACAAGCCTCCCAAGAGTGGAGAATTTTCTTGATGATGTGAAGTCTTATGAGTTTTATCCATGCTTATAGTTGGAAAATAGCTATGTACAGTATGTGAAAGTTAATGATGCATTCACTATGAGGATTGTTGGAAGATTGATTGGAAGCATGAATAATAATGATATTCCTATGGAGGAGTACTAATATGATGATATGTTACATTCATGACTGAGTTTGTCATTGATGTCAACATAACAGTCTTCTGTAGTATTTGATAGAAGAATGGTGGAAAGATCAAGTTGTTATGGATGGCTAGTTGAGCATTATAACCATGTGAGGTTGTGGGAGATACTTTAGAGTATTTGATATATGTAGTTAATGTTAGAAAAAGAAAGGATAAGTCTAGAAGAAGTTACGTAAGTTTTGGTGATGTATGTTCTGAGATAGAGTTTACAGAAGCATGTTCTAGTAAATTTATTATATCTCTTAGTAGAGCTGATATCTTGAGAATTGAGGTTGAGGACATCAAGAAGACATGTTGAAGATGATGTGGCTAAGATTTCTCATCATAATATTTCCTGTACAAAAAGTTATTCAAGTTTCAAGTGGAATATTAATGTTATCACTAAGTGTAACATGTTCTTAATGTGGTCCTATAATAATTAATTGATAATGTCTAATAGCCAACTCAAAGAATTATTTTATGGACTTAATATAAGGAAGGAAATTTTCTTTTCTCATGATAGATGTGATGCTATGAATGTGAATGTTGGAGAAGCAGTTGACAGTGTGGAATGTGAAGTTGAGCAGAGCAATCCAGAAGTGAAGGAAACTTCATTACTGAGGTTTTGGTGAGTGATCCAAGGTTTGATATCTAGATCTAAGGTTTTGTGACCTAGTCTACAAGGTCTAAGAGTGATTGGTCTGATTTAAAGGATAGAGGAAAGAGAAAAGTAAAGAGGAAGATAACGTTAAATTACTTATTTGAGTAGTGAGCTCTTCTTGTAGTTGAAATTGCATGTTTGGATAGTGGGCTATTCGTACATACATTATACCACAACTCCTAATAGAGCTAGAATCTCCTAACAAGGATTCAAAGTCTCCTAGCAGGGACTCTATGTATGAAATGTTGTAATAGACTCCTAACAGGGTCCATCCTATAACAAGGAATATTTATATTAGTACATCATCTTGTGGGCATCATTCCCACTGGGCTTTTGCCTCTGATCAAAGTTTCCCTAGTCAATATATCTCATGTAATTTACTATGAGCATTTTATAATGGTTGACGTTTACTTTGGTTGAATGATTAAGTTTGTTTAAAGAAGATAAATTTTTTAATTATTGGATAACTGACTCACCCCCTCACTCTCAGTTATCTTGGTGGACTATTGTTTCTAACAATTGGTATTAGAGCATCAGGTCCCTGAAGATAAAGTTTAACAACTTTGGCAGATCCATAGCAAACATGTTCAAGAAAGATAGTCTAAAGTTTGATAGAACAAACTATGACAGCTGGAAGGAAAAGATGAAGACATATTTTTTATGTATGGGTCTGAGATATTGGATCTTAACAAAATTAGTGAAGACAATCATTGCTAAAAAGGATTTGGAAATTTTCACTGAGGTAGAAAGAGATCTTTTCATGTGTGACATGAGAGCTAGAGAAGCCCTATTGACTATACTTCCTGAAATTGAGTACAATCAGGTAAGATCACTTGATACTTCGCATTTTATTTGGAAAGATTTGGAAAATAGTTTTAAAGGTGATGCACATTCTAAGAAGTTGAGGGTACAAAGTTGGATTTGTGTGTTTCAAGATGCTAAAATGATGGAACGTGAATTTTTAAGAACATATATAAGCAGGATAACATAAATTATTGTAGGTATTAAAGCTCAAGGAGGAACCAAAGAAGATGATGAGGTTATATGGAAGATATTGAAGAATCTAACTCCATCATTTAAGTCAATATTTCAAATGATATAGTTGTTGATATCTTGTACTAAAGGAGACATTGCTTGGAAGACTTGAAGCAGTTGAGAATGAACTTAGATAGTCTAGGGAATCGATCAGAACAGAGAGCTTTCAATGCACTGAATATTTGACCTAATTTATCAAGAACATGTGCTAGAGGAGATTTTGCTAGTAGTAGTAGATCTGAGGAAGATAGAAAGATTGAAGAAAGAATAGGCCTTCTGGTAAGAAGAGAAAAAGGAGGTAAGAAAATATTTAAGTGTTGGACTTCTGATGAATATGGTCATTATGCATCTAAGTTTCCTAAAAGGGAGAAAAAGTATAAGGGAAATCATAAGCCTAGAAAAGATAGAGAGTGTTTGTATTCAAATGAAGATAATGATTCTGATGAACAAGCATTAAGTGCTAATGATGATGAAATTGAATTTGTGGCAATTAAATAAGAAAGTCTAGAGAAGGTAGCTTTGGTATCATAGGTTGAGAAGAAATCTAATTGGATAATTGACTATGGTTGTTCACATCATATGATTGGTGACATGAACAAGTTTTTTGACTTCAAAAGTCAAGATGGATGAATTGTTAGAGTTAGAAACAATGCAACATACCAAATTAAAGGTATTGGATCTATAAATCTTGATGGTAAAACTAACACTTAGAATGTATACTTTTTTTATGGTCTAAAGCACAATATTTTCAGTGTTGGACAACTAGTAGACAAAGGTTATTAGTTGAAGTTCATAGAAAAGGCATGCATGATCAAAGATAAAGATGGAAAGGTAATTGGAATAGGAACCAGATCTAGAGGTAATGCATTTTAGTGAATCCTACTAAAATGACATGTTTGGTTGCAAAGGTAGATGACATTTGGTTATGGCATAAGAGATTTTTTCATATAAACTTTCACAATATTTTGATGAGTAGTAGAGTGTTTGTAGTTAAAGATTTTCCAAAGATTGTAAAGCCTGCTAACATAATTTACAAGGAGTTTATTTTGGCAAAGCATAAAATAACTTCTTTTTCCAATGAGAAGTTTACCACTACAATGAAGTTGGATATTGTACACACAGATCTCAACAGCACTACAAAGACTAAAGGATTATATGATGAAAGGTATTTTATGATTCTAGTTGATGATTTTTCTAGAATGATGTGTGTAGCATTTCTTAAAGATAAATCTGAGGCATTTGACAAGTTCAAAATATTTAAGAATAGAGTTTTCAATGAATCTGGTATGAAGATTAAATGTTTAAGATCAAATAGAGGAGGAGAATTTACTTCAAATGAGTTTAACATATTTTGGGAATAAAATGGAATTAAAAGACCACTATTAGCTTCAAGAACCCCTAAACAGAATGGCATTGTAGAGAGAAGGAACAAGTTAGTTACAAAAGCTACAAGAGCTATGTTAGTTGAGAATGATGTATCCAAGACATTTTGGAGAGAAGTTGTCAATACCATAGTCTACACTATGAATAGAGTACAAGTTAGGAAGGACACAAACAAGACACGTTATGAACTATGGTTTGGTTACTCACCTATAGTTAAGTATTTCTAAAAATTTGAAAGTAAGTGTTACATAAAGAGAGATGATGATATTGGTAAGTTTGATGCTAGAAGTGATGAAGGTATGTTTCTTGGTTATTCATTGAAAAGCAAGGCTTATAGATGTTATAATTAGAGAACTGAGACTATTATGGAAATTGAAAATGTAAGAATTGATGAGAAATTCAAAATATAGGAGAGAATAGTTGATTATAATTTAGATGGTGATGTTGTTACTAAGCCAAGGAATGATGAGGTGTTTCTTGAGACTAACAATGATTTGCAGAATGAAGAAGAGCCAAGGCAGGAACAAAACTTGGAACCTTTAGTAGAGCCAAGAGCTGAGATAGCAACTCCTACTTCAAGAAAGAATATGATAAAGAATCACCCATTCAAATAGATCATCAGAAGCAAAGACAAAGGTGTGATGACAAGAAGTAAAGTAAATAAAGAACTATGCTTGATATCTCAAGTTGAGCCTAAGAATAAAGATGAAGCATGTAAAGATGATTATTGAAAACAAGCTATTAAAGAGGAATTGGATCAGATAGAAAAGAATGAGACATGGGAATTGGTCCTTAGACTAGCAGACGAGAATGTGATAGTAACTAAATGGTATTCAAGAACAAGATGAATGAGCAAGGAGAAGTTGTAAGAAACAGGCAAGATTGGTATGTAAAGGTTACTCATAGCAAGAAGGAATAGATTATGAGGAGATGTATGCTCCCATGGCTAGAATAGAAGCAGTAATATTGTTCCTAGCCTATGTAGCATAGAAGAAATTCAAAGTATATTAGATGGATGTCAAGTTAACATTTCTGAATGGAGAACTTGAAGAAGAGGTATACATTGAGCAACCTGAAGGATGTCATTTGAAAAATGACAAGGACATAGTATGCAGACCAAGGAAAGCATTCTATGGATTGAAGAAAGCAC
Organism: Cupressus sempervirens; assembly: GCA_028749045.1. Lineage (NCBI taxonomy): Eukaryota > Viridiplantae > Streptophyta > Pinopsida > Cupressales > Cupressaceae > Cupressus > Cupressus sempervirens. Next base: position 836,839,971 of record CM053786.1, on the reverse strand, counting down.
CCATAACCTAGTATGCAAGATTGGACAAACATTTAACAAACTTGGATATAGCAAAAGTATGGTAGACAATAGTCTATATTGGAAAGAAATTGATGATGGTTTGATGATTTTGGTAATATTTTTTGATGACATCATATTTGGAGGAAATGATGAAGAAAGTAAGAAGTTTATAAAAGAGATGAAGAAAGAATTTGAAATGAGTATGATAGGAGAGATGAAATATTTCTTGGAATTGCAGATTGTGTAGAATAAAGAAGGAATCTTTATTTTTTAGACTATGTACTTGAAGGATTTATTGAAAAGGTTTCATTTGGAAATATGAAAACCTGTTGGAACACCTATGGTAACTAGACACAAGTTATCTACAAATGATGAGACACCTACTATTGACTAGAATAAGTATAGATCTATGATCAAAGGATTGCAATATCTAACTCACACAAGGCTAGACATAGCAAATGCAGTAGGAATTGTTATAAGATTCTAGCCTAATCCCAAAGAAGCACATTATGCAATTCAGTCAAAAGGATATTTAAATATCTAAAAGGAACTTTAGAATTTGGATTATGGTATGACAGATCTAATGATTTTACTCTAAGTGCTTATGCTGATGCAAATTGGGAAGGTAGTATGGATGATAGAAAGAGCACCAATAGAGGAGCTTTCTTTCTTGGAGAAAGATTGGTTTCTTGGTTAATAAAGAAACAATATTGTACATCTCAAAGTACAGCAAAAGTAGAGTATGTTGTAGCAACAAATAATTGCAATCAAGTCATTTGGATGAAGCATATGTTGAAGGATATAAGGATAGAAATTAGTTAACCTGTTGTTATACATTGTGACAACACAAGCATGGTAAATATGTCTAAGAATCAAGTGTTGCATTTGAGGACTAAGCACATTTCTATTAAGTGTTGAAAGAAAAAGTTGCAAAAAAGGAAATCAAATTGGAGTATATTAGCACTAAAGAACAGATTGCAAATATATTCATTGAGCCTCTTTCCAAAGAGACTTTTGAGTATTTGTGATGTATTCTTGGGGTTGTGACCCTTTCTACATTAGAGTAGAAGATGCAAGAGTGCATCGGTATAGGGTAATAGAGCACCATTGTTTGTCTAGACTAAATTTTGATGCTTCCTAAATTAGGGAGTATCTGTGATGGATAGAGTCATCTAGGACTCTTGTTGATATTGTTTTTAATAGTGTCTTTTGACACTTGAGCTAGTAAGTATCAATTATTGTAGAGTTTGATGCAAAGATGTTGGTTGCAAAAACCTTTGACATTGATGTCAATTAGGGAGAAGTTTGGCATGACAAACATTATGTTGAGGAAATTTTTTGGCATAAGCACAGTATGCAGAATAAAAATTCGGTAAAGAGCACATTGAGGTATATCAATTAGGGAGTATGATTGATGAAGAGGATTTGAAGATGAATAGTCTTTTGTTGGTATTCTTGGAACTAGATGTTTTTCATCTATGTTGCCATCAATGCCAAAGGGTGATATTATTGGAAGCATGAATACTAATGATATTCCTATGGGGGAGTACTACTATTGGTGATATGTTACATTCATGACTGAGTTTGTCATTGATGTCAACATAGCAGTCTTCTATAGTATCTAACAGAAGAACAATAGAAAGATAAAGTTGGTATGGATGGTTAGTTGAGAATTATAACCACCTAAGGTTATGGGAGATACTTATGAGTATCTAGTATATGTAGTTAACTATCTTGAGGATTGAGGTTGAAGACATCAACAAGACATGTTAAGGATGATGTGGCTAATCTTGCGTGTCAGAATATTGCATGTACATAAAGTGATTCAAGTTTCAAGGAAGAAGATTAATGTTATTGCTAAGTGTAACATGTTCTTAATGTGGATCGATAATAATTTATTGAGAAGGTCTAATAGCCAAATCAAAGAATTTTTTTATGGACTCAATATAAAGGAAGGAAATTTTCCTTTATCATGATAGATGTGACAATGTGAATGTGAATTTTTGAGAAGCAGTGGAGAGTGTGGAATGCAAAGTTGAGCAGAGCAGTACAAAAGTGAAGGAAACTTTAGTGCCAATGTTTTTTTGAGTGATCTAAGGTGTGGTACTTGGATTTGAGTTTTGTGACCTATTCTGCAAGGTCTAATAGTGATTGTTCTAGTTGATAGGATAGAGGAAAGAGAAAAGGAAAGAGGAAGATAACAATAAATTACTTGTTTAAGTAGTGAGCTCTTCTTGTAGTTAAAATTGCATGTTTGGGCAGTGGGATCTTCTTGCATACATTGTACCACAACTCCTAATAGGGTTAGAATCTCCTAATAGGGATTCAAAGCCTCCTAATAGGGACTCTATGTACTAAATTTTGTAATAGACTCCTAATAGGTTCCATCCTCTAACAAGGAATATTTATATTAGTACAACATCTTGTGGGTATCATTCCAACTGGGGTTTTCTCTTTGATCAAGGGTTTCCCTAGTCAACATATATGGTCTAATTGCCTATGAGAATTTTACTATGGTTATTGTTTACTTTGGTTGAGTGGTTAATTTTGTTTAAAGATAAATGTTTTAATTGTTGGATAATTGATTCACCCCCCTCTCAGTTATCTTGGTGGACTATTGTTTCTAACATGGATTTGCAGGGAGCTATAGGGATGCCCAAAAAGAGATTCAATCCCAAAGCCATGGCAACCATTAGCTAATTTTGGAGTTATTTCATCCAATTCTCATCCTTTTCTTGTTTTTCTTGTAGATTTTGATGGTTTCCCCTTGAAGCTACCAAGATATCCCAGTGACATGTTCGTGCTTTTCAAGATCATGCGACAGGCCATTCAAGTGAATATGTTGAGGGGGAGCTTGAAGAAGGGGTATGAATTCCCCATGAAGGTGGGGCTTTCAATTGTGACACCTGCTTTGATGCCAAGAATATGTTGAAGGTTTTTGAGATGAAGTATAAGTTGGACATGTTTGAAGTCTTGAGACCCATGTTCGATCCAAATGGGTATGTAAGAGATGTTTTGCAAATTGGAAGTGTAATTAAGCCTATTAATACCACTGAGGACTATTGGGCCAATTGCAATAATGAGTATGAGAGCCATGATTGAGCCTTCACCAAATTAATAGTTGATCAAGTGAAAATGTATAAGGTCAACATCGATGTAGAAGGAGTAGAGGATGATGGCCAGAACATGTATAGCAATACTTATCTGAAAAATCTCAGCGGCACTCAAATAAGCTTAGAACCTTATGAAGATATTGGAGAAGAGCTAGCTATAATGATGGCTTGAATCTACAAGATGGTTAGAAATTGGGTCAAATGGACCACAACTAGAAGGAGTCAGAGCAAAGGCACATCCTCTCAAGCCTTCCAAAAAGTTGTAGTGGCTTCATCTTCCCAAGGTGGTACATCAAGTGCAACCTTATCTATTACCCAAGGGATAACATGACCATTAGATGGAGGTGATTAACCTATTGACGAGAGCATTCCCTAGCCAAAACTTGTCAAGATGGTTCTCTGCCTATAATCGAAACTCCAACAGAAGCTAAGAAGAAGAAGGCAAAGGAATTAAAATATGGTGCAATCACTTTTGCTCTCTCACCCCATAGTAGTCTAATCCCATCTATAAGTGTTGCACTACTCCTTCATACAAACCCCAAGTGCAAGTAGTGGATCTTGGATATGGAGGAAGCAGTGAGAGTGAGTCTACTAAGCTTGATGAAGCAAAAAAGAAGACTATAGAGGAAAAGAAAGGCTAAGAATCTTTAAAGCTCATCTCACAAGCCTCAAAGAATCCTTTATTGTCATCCACAAAAACACTAACCCTAGTGAAGAGAAAGATATTTCGTATAGACACACTTGGGACTGCATTTTTTGGTGTAATTAAATACTCACTAATTAGACTTACTTAAGCTTACTTAGGATAATGCATTTCATAGTAGTTTGTGATTGAGATAGTTAGGAGTTTTCACCTCAATTAAACATGTGGTGTATGAGAATTTCACTCTAGGTGGTTATAGTTGTTATCTCATTCCACCTTTAGTGCACATATCACATTATCATCCTTATTATTGCACATACTTCATTGCATAATGGAGGATGATCCACCTTTCGTGGACATGTGATTCCACCTTGTGTGGGTGATAACGTATGTTCTCCTTATCATTTTCTTTTATTGCCTCCCCTATATAAGGAGGCCTATTATGTAGATTTCAAATCAATGCATTGAATTTAGGTCAAGTCCATTATCAATAATAGCATTCTTGCACCTTTATGCAATTGTCTTGCCAATCTCTTGTGGAAGTTATCTTGATCTTTCATTTGATCCTAGAGGTGTTGTAGAGTCACCTAAAACTCTAACATGGTATCAGAGCTCTCATGATGTGAAGACCTCTTCTCAAGAAGTGCAATCTTGGCTTGACTCATTGTTGGTGTAGCATTTGGCAATTTGGACATCACAATTTGGAGGAGATATTCGGAGTCCTATTTTGTGACCTTCTATTGCAAGTGAAAATTTTAGCTTGTTGATGCAAATCAAAGATTGGCATCATATAGAGAAGGTCCAAAAACCCCTCAGTCAAATGTTGTTTCATCCAAATTGGACATCTAAGGCCAAATCTAGAGCTATTTGATTTTTGAAGGTGCGGCAGTAGTGATTCGAAAAAAATAAATTCAAAGATGATTTTCAAATAGTGATATCTCCCTCATACGGACTCCTTTTTTGAGCAAATTTTTTTGTTTTCGAGTAGAATTTCACAATCTACATAGTGGTGTAGGTGATTTTGGATCTTTGTGTCTAAATTTTTTTGAAAATTGCAAATCTCATTTTTGCAACTTTCAAAGGTTCTATTTGGGCACATTTGGTAACATTTTCAAGGGCAATTTTTTTTTAAGTGCATGATTTTTCCTCTACTTTCTAAATCTATAATCAAATTTTAGTGATTTGGAGTGGGCATATCACTTTCATAAATAGGTCTTTTTTGGCCATATTTGCCCTTGGTGAATACTTGGATTTCAATTTTCTTAATTGAGTTAATAATTTGAAGGAGTTATCAATTGATTTTAGTCATCATTTGATTTCATTATGGATTTTTTAGAAGTTATATTTCTCACTCCATATAACTATCATGAATGGAAACAAGTAGTTTCTAAGTAGTTGATGAATATTGGATTGCTTAGAATGATTCTTAGATAGGATCTAGAACTAGCTATAGGTGTTGCAAAAAGAAGGGAATGGTTTGATAGAAGGGATAAAACACTTGGCTCTCTTAGATCTACCATCTCTAATGATTTTCTATATCATATTGCATCCTTCACATATCCTCATGATGCCTAGACAACATTGGAAGGAATCTTTGGTAAATTTGATAGAATAAGGAAATTCAAATTAGAGAATGAACTTATAGGTCTAAGTCCATGTGATTTTGACAATATTAAAGACTTTTTCTCTAAGTTCAATTCCACTAGATTGGAGATTTCTAATTGTGGTATTACTAAAGATGTTGAGCAATTGATATTATCTATTCTTTCCAAGCTAGGTCTTGAATATTCAATCTTTGTTTCCACATTCTATGCTACTATGGATGATCTTGGTAGTGCATATAAAATGCCTTCTCTTGATGAATTTGCAACTCAAATCACAAGGGAACAAGAAAAGTTAGCACACATGGGTCAATTGAAGCCTTCCAAGTATCAAGCATTGGTTACAAATGACTACTCTCCAAAGGCTCCCAAAGGAAAGGGAAACAAACAAAACAAGGATCCTAAGCAACATGAAAAAGGTGATGAATCTCCTTCACAACATGATATTGAATCCAAGTCCTCTTCAAGAGAGAAATCATCTAGAAAAAAAAGAGAGAAAATTTCTTATTGCAAAAATTTAGGACACGATGAGGATAAATGTTTCCATAAGAATATTTATTAGCTTACTCACATTCTTCAAAAGAACAATATCTAGTTGTCCTCATTAGTGTCTTCTCCTTATTTTCAATATCAGGCAACTGCTACATCTACATCATCATCTAGAGGCAAAGGATAAGAACTCATTACTTCTATACATCTTGAGAAAGGTAAATGACTTCTTGATTTAGGTGTATCACATCACATGACATCTTCTATGGATATGTTTTCTTCTATTGAGCCTTGTACTTCTCCAACTATATTGATGGGTAATAATACATACATGAAAGTTTGTGAGAAAGGTTCTATTCCTATGGGAGAGGGTAAATTTAATTATGTTATTTGTGTACCATTCTTGACCACTAATATCCTTTCCATTTACCAAATTACTCATGGGGCACAAGGTAAAATTGTTGAGTTCACTCCTAATTATGTATATATTAAGGACATGGAGACTAGAGATATCATAGCTATGGGAGTTGTTGATCATACATCATGCTTGTATTATTTTGCACATTTTGTTGATAATGATGATGATATTCATGATGTAACTAACCCTTTATCAAGGGTGAATAATTCATGCGAGGAGAACATTGGACACCTAAATCATTTTGTTCTTGAGACAAGTGTTGTTATCAAGGCTAAACTTTGCGGGTTGTATTTTACCTCACTTCATCCTTTTTATTTCCAATTGTAAGTCTTGTAATTTTTGTGTGACAATATCTAAGGGTGACTCTTCTTTGACTCATTTCAAATTGGTCACATCAAAGTCGGATGGCAATTTCGCACCTTTTTGTGCTAACGCTAGTATGTAGCATTCTTTGTGTTTCTCAAGTATCTTGTGCATGATATCAACAAGTTTGGGATTTTTCTGAAAGTCTTCAATTTTAGTTCCGATGCTCTTTTCATTCCATATTTTAGATGAATCCATTTTGGAAAAGGACTCTGAGCTTTGGTTGAATAGGGGTGACTTGTGAGTAATTGCGTTTAGTGAAAATGTAGATTACATGCAAGTAAAAACTCTTAGAATACTATCAAAATGGACATGTAATGAGCTAAACATATTCTTAAATGATATTAATTAATATGAAAACAAAGCTAAAATGGTATCAAAATGACATAAACTTGCTAGAATAACAATGCTAATATGCTTAATATGACAACTCTAAATATGCCTATAATGTAGATGCCTAAAACTTGGGTCCTTTTGCTCTTGAATTCTCCTTCTATTTATGTGATTTTAGAAGGGGTTGGGGTAAGAATCTAGGTGTTACCTTTAACTAGTGGATAAAGGTGAAATTGAAAATATCTCATGAGAGAGAAGAGGAGGAGTCCAAAAGTCTTGATTTTGAGAATAAATGTGGATTTTTTTCAATTATTTATAATATAAAAGGAGGATTTTCATTTTGTGAGGATAAATGGATTTATTGATTTAATAAAATTTCTATTTATTTTCAAAAGTTTTTCTTTTTTCCTTTCCCTTTTGAATTTCATTTTATGATTTTGAATTGTTTTTTCCTCTTTTGAAGTTGGTTTAGGTCTTATTAATTTGATAGATGATTTAATTGATTAATGACCAGATGTAATCCTTAATTTGAAATTTTTTTGTTTTCTTTTGATTTTCTCCTTAATTTGTGTTGATTGGTCAAAGTTGCAGTATTTTAAGTCTTTACTAATTTTTTGGGTGTCTACACTTACAATCACCATGAGACGATGTCTTTTTGAGGAATTCTTTCAAACAATCTAGGTGCCTATTCTAAGATCCCAACTTTTTGGGTAACCTAACTAGGCAAGGAAGATGCATGAAATGGTGCTACATCTTTGAAATGAAGTTATATGTTGTGTTGATGATGTTATAGACCTTTTGTGGGGGTTTCACGTTGGTGGAGTTATAATATTTAGGGCATCTTTAGAATTGAGTGATGTAGGGTAGAATGTTCATATAAAAGTGTTTCTTGTTCTAAAATGATGAAAAAGAGTGTTGAATATGAGTAGCCCATTTACAATTTATTTTCTTCACTTTATTTGTATCAATCACAATTAACAATTTGAGCTGTATTATTAAAAAGATAAAGCTAGTTCTATTTAGAATGATTTTTTTCCTAAATATAACAATTATTTTTCTATGACTATCTTTTAAATGGGAATTTTTAGATTAAAATACTATATTCTTAAAATTATTTGCCTTGGTCTATCCTTTCAACTGCCTGTTACAAGGATATCATTTGACCAATATGTGGCTAGTATATATAATTAGTTTATTTACTTAGCTTACAAAAAGATCATGGAATATAATGATTGCAAGAATTCCCAAATAGTGAATTTTCTGAGAAGGGCTTGTAAATGTTTAAACATCAAGAGCACACTATTTTAAAAACCTATGTGCATACTTGTTGCACCTCTTTTGGGTGCAAGTGCTAGTTTTAAAACTTGACATCTGAAATACAAGATAATTAATTAACTTTATTTACATTATTACAATTATTCATTTTACGACTAGGAAAAAATAGCATTATATACTTGAACTTACATTATTTTTTGTAAACCAAGTAAATAAAACAATTTACAAATATATAAACTATTAATTGACATGATTTTTCTTATTTATAATTCTTGATGCAATGACTATTATGAGTATTGAGATAGTAATGCCCAATAAAATGACTCTATCTACCTAGTATTATTATTCCAAAATAAACATAAGATACCAACCATACATGCACATAACATTAAAGATGAGAATAAAAAAATAAAATATAAGTTTTTGACACCCATTACAAATAGCTACACATTGAACTCAATGATTTCAACTTCTTCGTTGGAATGGAATTTTTCTTCTTCTATTAAATGTGCTATGAAATAAAAATTAGAAACTTTATGATTTATCTACCAATGCACTAGACTTTGGTCCTTTCTAGGTGTAAGCTATGCGGGGAAGTAGATGGGGATCTTTATGCTTTAACAGATGTAGGTTACATGGGGAAGTAGATGGAGTTCACCCCTTTCTAGCCATGTTGTTGAGAAGTAAATGGAGTTCTCCCCTTTCTAGCCATGTCATGGGGAAGTAGATGGAGTTTTCCCTTTTCTAGCCATGTCGTGGGGAAGTAGACAGAGTTTGCCCCTTTCTAGCCATGTCATGGGGAAGTAGCTAGATTTAAACAAGGCATTGGATGGGATAATCCACACACCTTATCTATGCTTCCAATATTTTGGGTTTATGCCAAGTTTTATGAGCTTTATCAAGTTATCAATCTAATTGTGACTAATATAATGTTCCTAAGTTATGAAATAGTCTAATATTGTTGAGCATATGCATTTTACATATTCTAATAGCTTCCAAAGTGTTATAGAATATTAGGCTTACAAAATGTTTGTAGGTATGCTAATGGTTTCTTTAGATTTCTTTATGTAAAAATAAATCAAAATATGATATGATTTCATGATCTTTTATATCTATCTTTGTGGGGATAGTAGACATATTTATTAAAGAATTTGTTTTGGTGAAATGTGGGTTATTTGTTTAATAATTTACTTATGGAATATACAATACATTGTTGTCAGTAATGTAAATTACAACACTTGCATGCTATGTTGATTGACCATCGTTTGTAAACCTAGGAAATTTTATTTGAGAAAAAACCCATATCTGTATTCTAAGGTAATTTTATTTTAGTGTTAGTCTCATCTCAAGAGAAAAGAAACAAAGATTATGGTTTCATATTTAGAGGTCTCATCTCAAGAGAAAAGAAACATAGATGAGGGTTTCATATTTAGAAGAAACTTGCATTTCTATAGTAATAACAACAAGGACTATTTTTTTTTCCTTCTCATAGACATATTAAATTTTTTGAGAACAACACCAGGCAGAGAAGGCTAAGATTTTACATTTAGAGAGAAAATATTTAAATCATTTGTCATAGAGAAACCACCCAAAGAGCCATAGATCTTATGTTTGGTTGGTCTAGAATTAGTCTACTATTACCCATTTTAGTTGTCCATTCATATGACTTTGTTGATTGGAAAATATATAGGTGTATGGATTCAATTACAAAAAGGTAATACCCTTAATCAATGAGAAAGCTTTTTGACAAGCATTTACCAAAATTTACAACACATGAATATGCAATGACAAAAGGTTTATTTGATTTTCTAGTCTTAAATTATTACATAATACACAACTCTCTACACTACTAATGTTTTAACACTACCTAAACCCCTTACCAAAAGCTACACATTGGACTCTCAAGTGAATCTAATAGGTAGAATACATTTTTTGATTTGTTTTTCAAAAGGGCATACATTGATCTGTTATGGGAATTTTTGTTAATAAAAAGTGAAATTGAATTGTGACATGGGTTGCTATCTAATGTCATTAGATGAGAGAAAGGTAATGCTTATCAAACTAGTGGTATGCCTCACAAAGGTTTTAAGAAGTATTAATTAAAATTGAATTCTAACATGGGTTGCTATCTAATGTCATCAATTGAGAGAAATATAATTCTTATTAGACCAGTGGTATGCCACACAAAAGTAGTTTTAAGATGTATTAAGTAAGCATTATTATTTATTATTGCATGGCCAATGTTTCATTTTTTAATGGAGATAATAGGAATGATCGAGTTGGATTTATGTGTATCTACATGGGGTATGAATTATCAGTTTCTAAGAAGGGACTAGAGGTTTGCAAAGAGAGGGAGCTTAGTCATAGTAAATGTGCAATTGGCCATTGACACTTATAAAATAAGGAAACTATTTGGAGTGCAACATAAGCTATATAATTATTAGCTAGGTAAAACTATTTGATTGGGACAGGTAACAATCTCCATGTGAACCAAAAGCTTTGCCTCCCAATTACTGAATGATATTTGTAATCTTATAAAAGTTGGAATAATGTATTTTTGGTAATCAAAGTATATCTAATTATTTACCATAGTTTTTTTAATATTTATCTAAAATATTTACCATATTAGGTATTATCTCATAAATATTACATCAGTGACATGAATAACCTTAGTTCTTCATATAAGAATCATTCATTTACTTTCCATCTAATAAATATAGCAAGAGTAAGACATCTAAATAGAGATCCAATGAAAATATAGAGCAATGAAACTTATCTTCTCACCATACTTATTTCTTCCTCTGAATAGTGATGCTTTCTTAGATGCTTTAGAGAAATTGATGTTAATGAAATTCAAGAGATAAATCATAGGAAATATAGGATGTTCATCGAGTATTCAAATTTCATACTCATTAGGAACTTACTCATTGATATTGACAATAAAAGATAATGATTTGGCTTCTACATTCTCTTTAACGTCCTTTTACTTGTAGGTTAATTGATATGTGGAGATCCAAGATTGAATTCCATCAATATCAGAGCTTGATTATGCAACAAGTTAAGAACCTCTAGATAATAGAAAGTATAGATCCCACAAGGGACAATCACCAACAAGAAACACATAAATTAGAAACATAAGTTACACATTGGCACAACAACTTTTATAGCTTGATTAAGAGTCAAAGAGAATATATTTGTGGACTTCTTGGATGGGTATGGCTTAGTCTCCTTCAACTTGACAATGGAGTAGAAAGACAACAAGGAGAATTTCCATCCATTTATGCTTTGTATGAGGAATAGAAGAGAATACTTGCAAAGATACCAAACAAGGTTTCCTCTAAGGCCACCAAAAGATTTGGTTCAATTGTTCATGCTATAGTGAAAAGGAAAGAAGATAAAAAAAATAGAAGAAGAAATTTGAAAATCTGTTTAAAGAGCTAGACAAGAAAAAAAAAATTGCCCCACATAATATAGAACAAATGAGAAAAGAAGATCAATCCTTTGAAGCTCTATGGAGAACTTGGATATGGTAGTTGCTGCCATAGCTTATTTTTCTTCAGTTGTCTCCAAGGCTTTAATCAACCTATGAAGAAATAAACAGAAAAATAAGTGGGTTCAAATCCAAAAATTGCAATAGAAGAAAAATAAAGCTACCTAAGAGAAGACATTAAAGACCTGTGATTCACACAATTTTCATTTCCTAAGAAAATTTAATGTTGATGTAGATAATAATGGGACAAGATCTAATTAGGATTTCTTATATTACAATTTTTTTAGAGATGAGGGGATGCATGATAACAAGTAGTTGAAAACCATTAATCTACCACAAAACTTGACTGCCAAACTAGCGATTAAAAGTGGTTTACAGGTGATTAAAAATGGTTTACAAGATGATTTTTTAGCATAAGTCAAATTTTAGTTGCAAACAACCTCACAGGGAAAGCTTATCGGCTAATTAACCTATTTACTTATAGCTTTATTTATATATTTGGTAAATAGTTCCATAGATGGTTGGTAAATAGAAATTAGGGTTTTTTCTAGTAAGTCTTATTGTTATTACATAACTATTTTCATATTGATTAATTATTAATTGGATAGTAAGAATTTGGAAGATTACTATATAGAAGACGAGTTAATGACATACGTTGAAGCCTTTTTTGGCCTCTTTTTTCTATTGATAAGTTAGCAGAGCAAAGATGTATTTATTTTTCTTAAATTTATTCTAATCTTGGGTACGACTAGAAATTATTCTAAATTACAAGACAACTAATTTTTAGGTCTTGCATATCATGATTGTTCTAGTAAATCTTTGTCAAGTAAATCTATCTTCTATTATGTGGTTGTTCTAATTGATGCTTATAATGTCATTATGGTGAGATTCATTTATGCTAGTTCTCAATCAATCCTTTTAGTAATGAGATTCACTGACAGTCTTGAAATAAATTTTTAATATCTTTAAATTATTAACATGGGTATTATTTGTCATGCCTTGCTAGGGAACCTGAAAGGATAAGTCTAAAAGTTACCATATTTGGTGAGTTTTTTTTAGAACTAACTTTTACTTTCTTTGTTCACTTAATCATAGATGTAAAACTGAACTTGTTAGGGAAATTGTAATAGGATGTTGAAATGATAGACCAAGGCAAATAATTTCAACAATATATTATTTTTCTCTAAAAATTCCCATTTTAAAGACAGTCATAGAAAAATAATTGTTATATTTAGGAAAAAAAAATTCTAAATAGAACTAGCTTAATTTTTTTAATAATATGGCTCAAATTGTTAATTGTGCTTGATACAACTGAAGTGAAGAAAATATATTGTAAATGGGCTACTCATATTCAACACTCTTTTTCACCATTTTAGAACAAGAAACACTTTTATATCAACATTCTACCCTATATCACTTCATTCTAAAGATGCCCTAAATATTATAACTGCACCAATGTGAAAACCCCACAAATGGTCTATAACATCATCAACGCAACATATAACTTCATTTCAAAGATGTAGTACCATTTCATGCATCTTCCTTGCCTAGTTAGGTTACCCAAAAAGTTGGGATCATATGATAGGCACCTAGATTGTTTGAAAGAATTCCTCACAAAGATGTCATCTTATGGAATGCAATGATTGTAAGTGTAGACACCCAAAAATTGGCAAAGACTTAAAACACTGCAACTTTGACCAATCAACACAAATTAAGGAGAAAAAAAGAGGAAAAAAACAAACTTTCAAATTTAGGATTACATCAGGTCATTAATCGATTAAATCATCTATCAAATTAATAAGACCTAAACCAACTTCAAAAGAGGAAAAAACAATTCAAAATCATAAAATGAAATTCAAAAGGGAGAGGGAAAAAAAAAACTTTTGAAAATGAATAGAACTTTTATTAAATCAATAAATCCGTTTATTCTCATAAAATGAAAATTCTCCTTTTATATTATAATGAATTGAAAGAAATCCACATTTATCCTCAAAATCAAGACTTTTCGACTCCTCCTCTTGTCTCTTATGAGACATTTTCAATTTCACCTTTATCCACTAGTTAAAGGTAAAACCCAGATTCTTACCCCAATCCCTTCTAAACTCCTATAAATAGAAGGAGAATTCAAAAGCAAAAGGACCCAAGTTTTAGGCATCTGCATTATAGGCATCTTTAGAGTTTTCATATTAAGCATATTAGCATTGCTATTCTAGAAAGTTTATGTCATTTTGGTACCATTTTAGCTTTGTTTTCGTATTATTTAGTATCTTTTTAGCACATTTTTAGCTCATTGCATGTCCATTTTGATAGTATTCTAAGAGTTATTACTCGCATGTAATATGCATTTTCATCTTAGATCTTGCATACATATTGGTAGATCTACATTTTAAGCATACTTCTCATTCTAGAACTATTGTTGAGATGCTAGTCTAAGAGTATTCTTTGTAGTTGTAGTTAGGGAAACATGAGACCTTTGTAGAATTTTCATTTTGACATTGATTTATTGGGTTTAGTCTAGTTCATTATCATTTTATCTGCACTCTACATTAAAGTTTCATGAATACACAAATATACTATGTACAAAATGGTGCCCATTGTGGGGATTTGTATTAAATCCTCTCTGTTCTTCAAGTTTTTTTGCTAATTTTTTATTTTTCTTTTAGATCTATTATTCTTTTTCTTTTAGATCTTCGTTTTCTCTAGTTTTTGGTGTAGATCTAACCTTCTGCAAGTTTTACAGTGTGTAAGAAGCTTCATAATGACATCAGAAAACTTTCAAAGATGTTTCCAAGCTCATGAAGATCATATTTGCCACTCTTCTAATGTAGTAGTGCTTTTACACATTTTTAAAATTCTTTTGCCCAATCTTTTAACGCATTTGAAGCATTTTTTTAATGCATTCGCTCATTCTTATAGTGCATTTGATCATTATTATAATGCTTTAGATCATTTATATAGTGTATCTACTTATTTTTATAGTGTTTTTTCTCATTTTTATAGTGCATTTGAAGATTCTTATAGCACACATACCACTTTATGTGATGCATATGTTGTTTGTTTTTATACATCTAATCCGAGCTATTAATCTTCACATCTAATGTTCAAATCTGATTTTTGATTAAATGCAAACCTCATCTAAACTAACAAGAAATCTCAGGCTACTCAAAATGTGTGACAAGAATGAAGACCCTCAAAAATGCATCTAGCCTTTGCTAGCTCCAAATTAGGTAAGTAGATCAGAACCCTCACGAATTAGATTGTGGCATTTTTTTTAAATCTATAACCTAATCTAAGTAGTACATTTGACCTCACCAATCTAATCAGAAGTAGGCCTATGCTCTCAACTCATGATAGTTTATTAGAATACCAAACCTTCTATGAGGGTTAGTAATAGTCAAACAGGGAAAGAACAAACACATAGTTTAACTAGGAGCCCCTTTATCTACTATAGTTAAGGGCTTGGAATTGAAAATAAATTGTTTGTTGTGTTTGGGAGGTTAGAAGAGTAGGAATGTGCTCTCACTCTCCTAGAGTGATCAAATTCTTGGACCTATTTATGATTTCCATTTGCCTGCTTTCTACTAGGTAGGATTACTTAGCCATAGAAAGGCTACCTCCCGAGTTGCATTAGCAGGGCCAGTGAGAGGGAATACCTCTCAATCTTACATTCCTAATTGAATACAAGCCACCTATGTTTGGAACATAGCCTTCCTCTAATAGTTCCATAAGGGATTGCACCAAACCTCATTAGCATTGGTGGGAAGCTCTCTAGTTTAGAAGAGGTAAATTTGAACATTGATGGTTATAAACTAAAACCCACGAGTCACCAACTCTAGATAACCTTGTTAGGAAGTCCTTTTCTTCCATTTTTCTAAGTGTGTGCAGTTTTCTATTTTATTGTAGCTTCTACTATTATGATTGGATGTGTTTTAAAATTTAATAAAAAACTCCAGTTTGAATCACTATCCTTCTAAAAGACATGACTATGAATTGATAACAAGAAACCAAGTTCAAAACTAGAACATCATTGAAAGACTTTGAAAAAACACATATACTACTCCAAAAAATGCATCTAGATAATTATGTCATGCTTTTGAACTTTTTTATAATGCTTATAACTACAAAATATCACATCTAAATCCTTAAATAGCACATTTTACCTACAAAAAAATGCATTTAATAGATAAAATGGAGCATTTTAATTTAAATAGCACATTTGAACATAAATAGTGCATATGATCAATAAAATAGCACATTTAATCAATCCTATGATGCATCTGAGAAAGAACCTAAAATAGAGGCTATCTATGTACAAGACATTTGCAAATGAATGATGGATTTGGATACCCTTTTTCCCATTAACATTTTCTAGACCGAGAGATCCTAAACTTGACTGAAACCATTTTTGGAAACAAGCAAAGCTATGAACGATATTATTAATCCAATAGTCTTCATTGCTTCACTTCACATATCAAGCTAGAAACATTTGGAGAAACACATTTGTTCCCTACTTGACTTCACAAGGGTAAACTTATCCTATCAATATCTCCAATCACCTTGTCCAACCTAGCTTGTTACTCCAAACAAATCATAGTCAATAGAAACCCTTGTATTGTAAAAATGCATAAGAGTTAGAGGAATCCTATTCACTTCTCATGTCACTATGCAAAACTAGTGTAATTGAAAAGAAAAAATGATCACCTCTATGGGTGAGTACCAAAATAGCTAGCAGAACCATCAAATGCACAAAACCTTTGGATTTCATTGAACCCATTACCCCAATAGATCATTCACGAAATACAGTTACTCACAAGTAACCACTGTTCAACCAAAGTCCAAATTTCTTTGCCAAAATGGATTCATCTAAAATATGGAATGAAAAGATCATTGAAAATAAAATTGAAGACTTTCAAAAAAATCCTAAACTTGTTGATATCATGGACAAGATACTTGAGAAATGCAAAGAATTCTACATACTAGCATTAGCACAACAAGGTACAAAATTTCCATCTGACTTTGATGTGACCAATCTAAAATGAGAAAAAGAAGAGTCACCCTTAGATATTGTCACAAAAAAATTACAAGACTTACAATTGGAAATGGAAAGGATGAAGTGAGGGAAAATACAACTCACAAAATTTAGGCTTGAAAAGGTGTGTCCTCTACCATTTGATAAAAACATTATCTTCACACTTTTCCCTCAAAATGTACAGATAAAAATATGATAAATATTTTGTTACATTAGATCCACAAGATCACCTTAGAAAATTCTATGTGCTAAGTATGGAGTTTTTCCATGACACAACTTACCTAATGTGTTTTTTTCCCAAGAGCCTCAAGGGGCACACCATGGAGTGGTTCTCCAAGCTACCCTCCAACATTAAAACCTTTGACCAATTGGCTTCCATTTTTATCACCCAATATTCCTATAACATCTAAAGGGAAGTTACAATGATCAATTTGCATAACACAAAACAACTTCCTAGAAAATCATTCAAGGTCGTCCTACAATAGTGGAGACACATGTTTTCCAAGTATCATAGAGATATACCAAACAAAGAGAAGATAAACATCTTCATCAATAGTCTACCAAAACCCATGAATTACTAGTTGCAACTCCAAGGGCCTAAATATTTGAAGACTACCCTAGAAAATGCTACTAAGGTAGAAGAAACCTTGATAAGCAATGACATTATTGAATTATCTAAAGATGGTAAGGGTTTCTCCAAAAATTCCACATAGAATCATAATTCCTCTGATCACTCCACTAACAAACAAAAATTGTGGTAGAGAAAAAATAACAAAAATATCACCAATGATGGGGTGGTTGAAGCCAACCATGTCAAACCTCAAACTCAACCTCCTCTAAATCAACCAGGTCCTATCATCAACAACACCAATCTAAACACAACTCAACAAGATAACACTTGTCTATTTTACCAATGTAATATGATAACTCCCTCTAAATCTAATCAACAAGTTGCTTATAATAAAGCTCCTCCCCTACAAAGATATCAATTTTCCAATATACCCAAGGAGTATACACCTATTGGGGTGTCCTATGAGAGTTCTTTCCAAACCCTCTTGGCTGATAAACTCATTCTACTACCTAAGGGCAAACCCTGTAAACCCCAAGTCAAATTGAAGTGGTGAAATGACAAGAACATTTGTGCCTATCACTGAAACAAGGGGCACTTAACAAATAATTATTTCTCCCTTAAGGGGTCCATACAAAAATTAATCAATGATGAAACTATCAAAGTGAATAACCGTAGCAACAATGAAGACCAAAAAACCTTCAAAAACCCTTTCATGAGTCATGAAAGGATGAATCCTCTAGAGCTAATTAGAAGGCACCTCCTCACGATAAGGTTTATTACACACATCACTATGATAACACCATAAGTATGATCTCCAAATTTGATGATAATATAAATGTCATCATAATTAAGGATAAAAACAAGAAACAATCATCAAATGTTGTTACCCAAGGCCAAGCCTTTAAAGTCATTTTACCAGGACCTGTGACAAATTCTGATCATGCAACTACAAATTCCTCCTTGCCTAAATACAGCCTGGTCAACCAATTACTTAAGACTCTTGATCATATCTCCATTTTTGAGTTGTTGCAAATCTTGCCAAAGCATAAAGAAATCCTCACCATAGCCTTAGTGTCAAATGACCTGGATGTGAGTAGGTTTCAAAACATGGTCAAAAATCTTGTGGCTCATCATTGTGTCTCCTTCTTAGCCCAAGATGACATGTCCATCATCCAACCACAAAATTTTTCTCTAAATATTTAAGTCTTTATCCACAGAAACAAAGTTAAGAAAGCATTGGTTGATGGTGGGGTAAGTCTCAACATTTGCACACTAAATTTAGTGAAAGCCTTAGGATATATGGAAGATGATGTTGATCCAAGGAAGAAAATCACCATCAAAGCTTATGATGATGAAGAGAGATCCTTCAAAGGCATGGTTATTCTATCGATCAATGTAGGACTAGTTGTGATAGAAACCATTTCTCAAGTTTTAGACTTGCAATTAACTTATAACATCCTATTAGGAAGATTATGGATTCATGATATGCAAGTTTTTCCCTCCACTTATCATCAATGTCTTAAATTTCCCTACATGGGTAAAGATGTGACCATACTTGGGGACCAAAACTTTTCACAATATTTTAACTCCCTTGTTCCTTATAACAGGGAAGACACTGGCACCCTGACAGATGGCATCAATTGGTCTACATTGACAGACACTTCATGTTCTACCAACCAAATATAATAACCACTCATCTACATCAACTAAGGGTAAAGAGAAAGTTGGTTGTTCAAGTTCTTCCCTTCCTTCACCATCATCATCAAATGACCCTAAATAGACACATTATGAAAAAATGGATAGGTTGATGAAGGAGTTTGATAGGAAATGTAAACTTACTCAATTTCCTTATTTGATCCCCCACTTTCTCCAAGATCTCATAGCAAACCATCATCCACCACTAGACCATATCACACACATTAGGCAAGTGGAGTACCCCCAAGCATAGTAGATGAAATCAGTAAACAAAATTTTGACATCTCCCCCCATCTACACGAAAAAGGTTTTGATCTAATGAAAAATATGGGATATATGGGAGAAGGTACCTTAGGGAAAGGGAAAGGCATTTTCAAACCTCTTGTAGCATAGTTCTAGTACAAAAAATCCAAAACAAGGGTAGGGTATATTGAACAAGGCAAAGCACAGAGCACCCTCAGGTCTCTTCCCTATCACAATGATTCTGCCCCTTCCACTTTGGCATGGGTATCGAAAGAAATTTCAAGAAGAGACCAATATAATAAATGTAAATCTATCTCTCCCTAGTTCACACACACAAGAGAACTACTCATGGAAACCTCTAATAATGAAGATAATGATGACTCCACTAAGTGGGAG
Organism: Cupressus sempervirens; assembly: GCA_028749045.1. Lineage (NCBI taxonomy): Eukaryota > Viridiplantae > Streptophyta > Pinopsida > Cupressales > Cupressaceae > Cupressus > Cupressus sempervirens. Next base: position 836,820,312 of record CM053786.1, on the reverse strand, counting down.
TTTGAATCATTATCTAAAGAGTCCATATATGACAAAGAATGTGATGTTGTTCATATTCCTATCCAATGATTTTACTATACAAGAATCAACCTCTTGTCTAGGTCTTACTCAACCAAGGGTTAGAGTACAATAGAACAATGTAGGGGCTACTATAGAATAGACATGTCACACTACATCATATGAGTATGATGAACATATTGAAGGATTCCAATTTCAAACCCTACTTCATGAATTTTTTCTACTAGAAGTCAAATATGAGTACTATGAGCCACTCGCAAGCTCTACTTTTCCAAACACTTTAGAGGAAGCACATGTCATAAACCTAACTAATATAGTGTATGAGCCATCTAATGAGATCATTTATTTGAACCATGTGAAACCCTTTCCATATTATGAATAACTCTCCCTATTCCATCTTGAACTCATTAGATAGGATACAACTAAGCCTCACCATATTCCCCATTTTGACACTGATTATGATGTCCTTTTCTACCTTAACATGGTTGAACCATCTCGTTCATGAAGAACTAAAGAAATGTACATAGCCAGGTCTAATATCAATCATCTCATTCATACTATTATAGGCCAAGTTGTAGCTGATCTTGAGAAAAAAAAAATAGAAAAAAATAGAAGTGATGCATCCAATGGTGAAAACCCAACTGTGGCACCCATAGATGAGATGATTAATACCTTACCTATGCACTCTAAGGAAAGATCATCCATTTTAATTGAACCAATTAAAAAATTCAACATCGATATAGAAAGGATTATCTATTTGGCATAGTTTTTAAGCATAAAGGAAAGAATTGCATTCATTCACTTCTTGAAGAGAGGCAAATAAACTTTGCATGGTCTTATGCAGACATGCTAGGATTAGACCCAACCTCAATCCTCCATCACCTTAGCATTTCTCCAAAAGTCAAGCTAGTTAAACAAAAACTTAGGAAAATGCATCCCCACATATCTTGAGTAGTCAAAGTAGAATTGGAAAAATTTATCAGTACTAGCTTCATCTAGACCCTAGCATATACTTCATGGGTATCAAATATTATTCCTATATCAAAGAGGGATGGTAGCATACACATCTGCATTATTTTTGAGATATAAACAAAGCATGTCCTAAAGATGATTTCCCCCTTCCCAACATTGACACCATCATAGATTTGATAGTGGGCCATTCCATGTTTTCACTTATGGATATATTTTTAGGGTATAATCAAATTAGAATAGCTCTAGAGGACCAAGAGAAAATAGCCTTTACTTGTGCATGGGGTACATTTTTTTGGAATGTGATGCCCTTTGGGCTGAAGAACACAAGGGCCACCTATCAATGAGCCATGACCACTATCTTTCATGACATGATGCACATCTTTATGGAAGACTATGTAGATGATATCCTTACCAAATCCCATACTCAAGAAGAACATCTCCCCATCTTGGACAAGATATTTTCCTACCTAGAAGCATTCAAATTTAGGCTAAATCCAAAGAAATGTGCTTTTGGCATCAAATCTAGCAAGCTTCTAGGAAACATTGTCTCAACCAAAGGGATGGGAGTTGGTCCTGAAAAGGTATAGGCTATAGTTACCATGCAACTACCAAAGAACCCGAGTTAGCTATGTTTTCTCCAAGGAAGACTCCAATCAGTCTGTCATTTCATTTCCTAGTTAGCAGATAAGTGTGTGCCTTTCACTCGCTTATTACACAAAGACATAATTTTCAAATGGGATGATTAGTGTTAGAAAGCTTTTGATCTACTCAAAACCTACTTGATGAATTCACCTATGTTGGTGCCTTCAGTGTCAAAAAAACCATTACTATTGTATATCTTTCTAACTAACAAATCCATTGGAGCCCTCTTAGCATAAGAAAATGACCTAGGAAAGGAATGAGCTATTTATTACATCAATCTCACCCTACTCAATATGAGCTAAATTAATCCTTTATTGAAAATTAATGTTTAGTCATAGTTTTTTCTTCCCAAAAGCTAGACCATTATCTTTTGACACATAAGGTCAAGCTCATTTCCAAGATTGATCCCCTCAAATATCTTCTCATCAAAACAACATTAACAAGAAGATTCACCAAGTGGGTGATGATCCTAAGAAAATTTGATATTGAGTATGTCAATAGGAAAGCAATAAAAGGACAAGCCATCATTGACCAATTGGAATATGCACCTATAGAGAGCTCAAATCCTATCTTAGCTAATTTTCCAAATATGCACATTCATCAAACAGAGCTGGTAACTTGGAAGTTCTATTTTGATGGTCCTTACACACACCATGGTTTATGCTTCAATATTTTGTTCATCACGCCACTGGGTGTTAACATCCCCAAATCCTATAAACTACTTTTCCCTTGCATCAACAACATGGTAGAATATGAAGCCTTAGTCTTAGGCCTTAAGCTAGCTTTATAATGGAAATGTTTATAGAGATTCCCAATTGATCATCAATAAAGTCACAGACACATATCAGACAAAGGATGAAAATTTGCTACCTTACAAACATATGGTTGATACAATTAAGGCATGTTTTGTTCATATTACGTGTGAACAAATTCTGAAAAACAAGAACAAAGTAGTAGATTCCATGGGCACCTTGGCCTCCTTGCTTCAATTACCAGAGCAAAATGAGTGGTATGAGTTCTTAGTAGAAGAGGTGGTTTAACTCGTGTCTACTCAACCTAATTTCCATATCATTTGTCATTTAGATGCTCCTGATTCCCTCTAGTATAACACCATCATTACTTACCTCAAAAATAACACCATCCCCTCTGACCTTTCATGTAACCAAAGATATAATTTCATTCAACAAACCTGACACTACACTTTAGTGGTTGATACACTATATGGGAAGGATCTTGATGGTACTTTTTTTAGATATCTTGAGAAGGATGAGTCAAGATTTTTTTTGCCTAAAGTCCATGCAGGGATTTGTGGGTCACACTCTAGTAGTTTTACATTAGCAAAGAAGATTCTCAGGATGAGTTATTTTTGGCCAACCATGGAAGAGGATTCTATCCACTATGTTAAGACTTGCAAAAAATGTCAAATCCATGGTAACCTTGTTCATGCACCAACCCAAGAACTCAACCCTTTGGCCACACAATGGCCTTTTTATTAGTGGGATTTTGATTTAATTGGAGCCATCCACCCACCTTCCTCTAGTGGACATAAATAGATTATTACTACCACATAATACTTCACAAAGTGGGTTGAAGTGGCATCACTTGATGAATCTATGGGAAAAAAAATCTCTTCCTTTATCCTAAACCATATCATCTATCGATTCATCTATCAGTTTGGAATACCTCATGCCATTCTCAATGAAAATGTCTTGTACTTTAAGAATCAAATAATTGATGAATTATGTGAGAAATTTCATATTATACACCGCTCCTCTTCAATCTATTACCCCTGAGGCAATGACCAAGCAGAGGCCACCAACAAGACTATTATCCACATTCTCAAGAGAATCATCAATGATAGTGGTGGAGATTGGTATTTATAGCTAAATCCTTCCCTCTGGGCCTATAGGATGAGTGTTAGGACACCTATAGGAACAACACCCTTCTCTTTGGTTTATGGTTTTGAATCCATTCTTCCCTTAGAGGTTGAGATTCCATCTTTGAGAGTTACTCTTTGTGATATCCTATGAGATGAAGACTATAGAGTGGCTTGTCTAGAGTAGCTAGAGTTATTAGAAGAACATCAGTGTACAACACATGAACACCTCAAAGTGTATCAGAATAGATTATCAAGACATTACAACAAAAAGGTCAAACCCCATGTCTTTTAGGTTGGTGATCTAGTGCTCCAAGAAAACCCTAAAAGCCAAGCTACTAGGAAAAAGAAAGGAAAATGGGAGGCCAATTGGATTGGTCCTTACATTATCACATAGTATTTTGGGATTGGTACTTATAGACTTGTAGATTGTAATTGTGTAGACTTAGCAAAACCCATCAAAAACATCCATCTCAAAAAGTTCTATGTCTAAGACTTTGAGAAAACATATCATCACCAAAAATCCCAAAAAAATAAAAAAATAGTAGAAAATACCAAAAAAAAAAACAACTAGTGAGAAATGCCATGTTTGGTTTCAAAAGGAGTGAGAGATAGCACCTTTGGACTTCCCTAAATAACATAAGTCCTTCAATGTTGAAGGACACTCAAGATAGAACCCAAGAAAATTTCATAGAGACAAATTTTGCTTGTTTGTGGCTTACCTAGCACAATTGAGTTAATTTCACACATACCCAATGGAGAAACACTTGTGGGTTCCAATTCAGTGGTTTCTTGGTATTAGACAGAGCTCATAGTAGTAGAGATAGTCAATATATCAACACCAAAGGGAAGCACAACAAATCAGGAGAAACATGGAGTCAGATTATGTATTGAGATACCATAGACATGAATTGCAAGAAAATAGATGCATCTCTTAGCTATTTTCCATAGCCAATAATTCTCGATATCCATTTTAGCTTTTTATTTGATCCTTTTGTTGTTTCAAAGATTCTTTTTGCCTTGATCATCTCCAATATAGCTCTCTAAGCCCACTCTTAGCCCTTTCGGCCCACTTTTGTCTTCTTGATTCTTTAGGTGCCTCCACACGGTCCTGGTTATCTCCACAGTCCAAAAGATCTCACTCACATTCTTGTTTTACCCCCACCAATTGGAAAATTGTCAAAATTATCAAAAATAAATAAAAAATTGTCAAAAATTATAAAATGAAAAATCCAAAAATTGTCAAAAATTATCAAAAAAATTCAAAAAATCATAAAAAATTATCAAAAAAAATAAAAAATTGTTTAAAAATATTTTAAAAAATAAAAAATCATCAAAAAATATCAAAAGAACTCAAAAATTGTCAAAAATTATCAAAAACATTTCAAAGGGGGTAATAATTGTCAAAATGAGCTAAAGAATCCAAAAAATTAACAACACTCCAAAAATTCCAATCAAACATGGCTCATTTCAACTCAAATAAGCTATTCAACTATACATAAACTATTAATGTACTTTTGAACCCAATGATCCGTTGATTTCATGTCAAACTAGTGTCTATCTATAATTGTTGCTCCTTTGGGATAGATATGCATACCTCAACCAGTTTTATAAGAAATCAATGGTGAGGCCCAATATATTGAAAAGTATATAAATATTTTATAGCTCTATTACCTCTAGAAAAACCAAAAAAAGAAAAAGTTCCTCAACAACATTAAGAAGCAATGTAGTTATGTCATGAAACATCTCAATAGCCTTTGGAAAATCTGGTACAATGCAAATAGCAAAGAGGATCCAACAGAGTCCCTTATCTTTCCTCTAACTAAGAACAACAATACCCAATGGATTATTAATCTTATTTATGTTGCAGTGGCCACGATTGATCTAGACCCCTCCAACAAATACAGATATTTGTTGGATTCTTTCATCATCTCCTAACAAGAGGTATGAAATAAGTAAGCATAAGTTTTAGAGATTGTAGGGGTCTCCTTGCCTTTTTAGGCCCAAACGCCTTTTTCAAGGCCCTGTTTTGGCCTTTTTAGGCCCTTGAGACACCTTTTTAGTCCTAAACGCCTTTTTTAGGTCCCTGAAGTGCCTTTTTAGGCCCATACACCTTTTTCAAGGCCCTATTTTACCCTTTTCAGGCCCCTGAGACACCTTTTCAGGCCTAAACACCTTTTTAGGCCCTTGAAGTGCCTTTTTTAGGCCCAAACACCTTTTTCAAGGCCCTGTTTTAGCTTTTTTAGGCCCCACAAGACACCTTTTTAGGCCCAAACACCTTCTTTAGGCCACCAAAGTGCCCCTTTAAACCCTAAAGCCTTTTTTGAGACCCTATTTTGGCCTTTTCAAGCCCCCAAAGCAACTTCTTAGGCCCTCAAGTGCCTTTTTAGGCCCTAGATGCCTTTTTCAGAGCCCACACGTCCTTTGCAGACACTCGAGCACCTTTTTCAAGGCTCTTCTTAGCTTCTTTTGACCATCAAAGCCTCTTGCAGGTCCCAACACCTTTTCACAAGCCTCGTGAGCATTTGTTTCAATGCACACCTAGCAAAAATCCTAACTTTGGCCTTATGCATGTCTATAAAGGCTATCAATATATACAATCTTATGTCTCACAATTTGTGGTTTAGCACTTCCTACTTTTTCCACCACTAAATGCCATGGTTCTCCAACCGTTATAGAATTTTTTACTCATCTTTCATTGGAAGCCCACACAGACATTTGGTTCCCCACATAAAAGTGAAGGTTTTTCTTCCTTTACAAATCGTATTGTCTCCACTTTTACAAAGATTGACACTTTTTCTAAAAATTCCAAAAACATTTGAATATTCCAAAAAATTCCAAAAACATTTGAATATTCCCAAAAATTCCAAAAACATTTGAATATTCCCAAAAATTTCAAAAGCATTTCAATATTCCTAAAAATTCCAAAAACATCCACAAATTCCTAAAAATGCTAAAAACATCCAAATACATTCCAAAAATATCAAGAACAAACACAAATTTTATTCTATTACAATACCAATGACAACATTACATTCAAATATCCTCTAGTGGATCATTTATTCTGGCCTCCTTGGGGGAGTTGGCAAGATAGGGTGTCCAATCATTGGCACTTCTTCATAACCAACTCCTAAAGAAGAAGCCCCTAGAGTCAATCCTCTACATATCCACATTGCATCCATGGGAATTGGAAACCTACCACTGCACAACTATGCATTTAACAGTTGTACAAATTTTGTATACATAAATTACATATCCTATTGGTTCTCATTTGATAATGCCTGATGATAAAGTCCCATATAATAGGTAGCTTCCTAATGTATCTTCGTAATCCATTACATATCTATGAACACATTCTCCATCAGTTTGTTTATTCCTAGTATAGTGATCACTTGTTAGGCCACATCCCACTCCTACTACATTTGATCAGTCACCCTTTCCCAACACTCCATGTCAACTTTTGTCTTCCCAATCACTACTGCAACTATCTTAGCTTTAACTCACTCAATGCTAACTGGTCCTACAATTTCAATGATAGGGAGTTTGATTTTGCAATTACCTCCCTAAATGAGTTGAACTATGACTATAGCAATACCAATTCATTTTACACACTTTCCAACCCAATTCATTCCATCTTTAGGGATTTCTACAATCTCTAAGCTCATGACTACTCCACCCACATCCCTGTGTCATTCCCTTTCGAATGTAATTACTCTACATGTAGTTTTGCTTCTAGTGATTGCACCCATGCCTATTCCTTATTCACCACCACTTGGAGCCATCTTGCCTCTATTTGTGCTCCATCTCCCTGTGCCTTCTCTATCAATCCCAATAGAAGCTTGAATTCCTATTTAGCATTCTCTTATTGGACTCTCTCTACATCCAAGATTCTTCATTATTCTTCCATGTTTCTTGATGGTTGATCTCCATCCCCCGCCTCTAGCCACAACAACTCCACACTTACACCACTCACTTCCCCTTCCACTGATCCTTGTCCTAGAATTTTGAGGTGAATCAACTAACATGTTTCACTCATCCCCTCACCCACACTAACATCTCCTACGTCCCTCAAAGCTTTTTTAGTGGACTTTTTAGGGGATTTTATCTCCCCCACTTCCTCCTCCACTCTAAACATACTCTTTGTCATCTCTAGCAGACTATTCTTTGCCTGTATTGTCAATTCATTGTCATCTAATAACACTTACAATGCCCAAAAACATCATTAATGCTGACAAGGGTATTTCTTTTGCCCCAATCCTTGCATCTTTAGGTTGTGCCAATCCTCGTCCCACCTGAATTGATTCACCTTGTAGTTTGGGCTAATACACTCGCTCCTTAGAGGTTCACCAATTACACTTTTCTCTTCATCCTTGCCTAATCCACCTTCCTTGGCTAGCATCACCCTCCTACTACAACTGATCTGGTGAGTCTGACATGCTTTCACTTACACACTGCCTCAGACTTCTCAATTAATATGATGACCACATTTTACTCTTCACCTTGCTTCATTCTATTCCCATGCCATCCACCTATTTATGGCCATAACTCACCTAGACTCATTCTTTATCAACCTAAAACACACATCCACTTCCTACAACACCCATACTGAGTACACTTTTACTATTCTTGCACCATAATTACCACTAAAAAAATCTATACCGACCTTCTCTGCCAACACACACTCCATGGATACCGCTACTAATTTCAACTAGCACATCTCATGATTTTTTGCCCAACCATTACAACCACTTTATCAATGGTTTAAATAAATTTTACACTACTGCACACAACTATCAGCACTACTAGTCCACATTTATTGGTTTTTCTATTGTTATGCACTTCTATTACCTTGATGATGTACTTGACTAGAGGTTCCAAGATGAAGTCATGATACTCTATTTTCCTTTGATTTTTCACTGTTCAATTCTATTGATCCTCTAATTTCATACATTATTGGTGTCCACTTGTAAGTACCTCCTCTCATTTGGAAAGCCATTTGTACCTCGACCAATTTTGTACAATACCTTAGGTGAGGACTTCATCTGACATTTGGTTGTTTGCATGCCTGTTTTTATTTACTATGACTATAACATTTGTTTTTCAATAAATTTTCATACTTTTCATGTAAATTATCTGTGATTGGTGGTACTTCTCGGTGTGACACAGTATTCATATCACCATAGCTAAGCTAGTGGTGGTTGTGCTTCATCACTTTTTACTAAACACTCTATGATGATAGTAAATTTTCATCTCTTTACAATAAAAGTGACAATTAGTTGCATTCATTTAGTTTTCATTTTCATCTTAGGTCTCTTGCAAACACACGGTTGACACATAAATCAGGATAACACACATGAATCTCATCAACAGTGCTTAACTACAAGGCTACAAACAATGAGTAAGGTTATTCAACAACAAGTCACCACCCAACATACTAGTGCATGGTTAACACTCTACTATTGTGGACTTGGTCTCATCACAACACTACCACCTTGCATTACACTCCATTCTTGCCTATCACCTATTCCACCTATTACATTATGTGGTTTTTGAATCTCAAATAATTCTACTCATTGTTTCCTTTTATCAAATTTTATTCCTCATTACACCACATTATCTACCACATTATGTGGCTTTCAAATCTCAAACAATTTCATTTCACCACATTTCATTTCCTCCCCTCTTCTTTCGTTTGACACAATTCATTACATCCAATTTGATTTCATTGCATCCCATAGTGCATTTCATTTCGTTATATTTCATTTCCCCCATTTCTTCATATTTCATTCTATCACATTCTCGTCTCATTTCATTTCCATTTTCATTTCATTCCCTTTCATCTTATCACATTTCATTTCTTTTCATTTTATTTCATTTTCCTTACATTATCATATCATGTCATTACACTTTATTACATTTTCATATCATTACCATTTCATCATATTTCATTCTATCATATTCCAATTTCATTTCTTTTTATCACATTTTTTTTGCCTATCAGTTATTTCCATTTTATCATATTTTCTTCCATTTCATTTTACCACATTTCCAGTTCATGTCATTTCTTTCCATTGTGCATTCTATAACCTTGTCACATTTTTGTTCATTTACACATTTCATTTCATTTATCACAATTCATTACATCACATTTCATTACGCCCAATCTCATTTCCTTACATACCACCTTTTGTTTCATTTAATCACATTACAACTCATTTCATCATAGTTCATTACATTAAATTTCATTTCATTATATTTCATATTATTACATCAAATTTCATTTGACATTGATTTCATTACACCCACATATTTACCATATTTTCATTCCTTGCATTTTATTTCATTCATGCATCTCGTTACTTAACATTTCAATATATTTACACCTTTCATTTCATTATATTTCATATTATTACATCAAATTTCATCTTACCACATTTACATTTTATTCATGTTTATTTCACCACATTTTAATACATCACATTTCCCAATTCATTGTATTCCATTACATCTAATACCACATTTCATTTTACCGCATTTTATTTCATTTCATTACATTCATACCATCCAATCACATTTTCATTCATTACATCATTATTGCCATTTAATTATTTCAATCATTATTTGCATTTCATTCTACATTAATCATTCCCTTCTACATCATTATCTACCACTATTGTATCTATCAAATCAAACCATCACATGCATACATGAGTCCATGATATAAAAAGCATACACATTTGTACATCAATAAGCTCATATATCTCATAAAGAAAAAGATCGCATGCTATATCACAAGGATGAAATCAACATGAATATAAGATAGATTGCATCAATAAGAACATCCAAATGATCGAAAGATCATGATTTATATCCACATGAACATCCACAGGTCAACAAGTACATCCACATCAATTTTTTTCCAATTTCATTTTTGAGGGGGCAGTATATCCATATCAAATTGGGCCATCAAATTTTCTAAAAAATAAAAAATGTTCTACCTCATCCAAAATTTCAAACATTAAATAAAAACTAGAGCATCCAAGCAAAAAAAATAAAAAAAATTCGCAAGATGAATCAAATCAACAACATTCAGATAACAAGCCATCGATGATAGCCAGACATCATATCAACCTACAAAATGTCAAAATATCATTGACCAGACATCCAGTTATTAGAATTGGACCTAAAATTAGAAAATCAAACAATCTTTAAACTGGTATGCTTCCCATATCAGCTCAAAGAGGGGCATTTGTAGACACCCAAAAATTCGCAAAGACTTAAAACATCGCAACTTCAACCAATCAATGCAAACTAAGGAGAAAATTATAGGAAAACAAAAAACTTCCAAATTAAGGATTACATCAGGTCATTAATCAATTAAATCATCTATCAAATTAATAAGACCTAAACCAACTTCAAAAGAGGAGAAAAACAATTCAAAATCATAAAATGAAATTCAAATGGGAGAGGGAAAAATACAAACTTTTAAAAATAAATGAAACTTTTATTAAATCAGCAAATTCATTTATCCTTACAAAATGAAAATCCTCCTTTTATATTATAAAGAATTTAAAGAAATCCACATTTATCCTCAAAATCAAGACTTTTGGACTCCTCATCTTCTCTCTTATGAGACATTTTAGTTGAAAAAATCTACATTTATCCTCAAAATCAAGACTTTTGGATGACTCCTCTTGTCTCTTATGAGACATTTTAGTTGAAAAAAATCCACGTTTATCCTCAAAATCAAGATTTTTTGGACTCCTCCTCTTGTCTCTTATGAGACATTTTTAATTTCATCTCTATCCACCAGTTAAAGGTAAAATCCAAATTCTTACCCCAACCCTTTCCAAAATCCTATAAATAGAAGGAGAATTCAAGAGCAAAAGGACCCAAGTTTTAGGCATCTACATTATAGGCATATTCAGAGTTGTCATATTGAGCATATTAGCATTTTTATTCTAGCAAGTTTATGTCATTTTGATAGCATTTTAGTTTTTTTTTCATATTATTTAGTATCGTTTAGCACATGTTTAGCTCATTGCATGTCCATTTTGATAGTATTCTAAGACTTGTTACTCACATGTAATCTGCATTTTCATCTTAGATCTTGCATACATGCTGGTAGATCTATATTTTAAGTATACTTCTTATTCTAGAACTGTCACTGAGATGTTGGTCTAAGAGCATTCTTAGCATCTGTAGTTAGGGAAACATGGGACATTTGTAGAGTTTGTATTTTGAGAATGATTTCTTGGGTTTAGTCTAGTTCGTTGTTATTTTTTCTACACTCTTCATTAAAGTTTCATGAATATGCAAATATACCATGTACAGTAAGATTCTCAAAAGATAGAAAGATAAAAAGCTTCAAGGACATATGAAAAATGTAATTGTCTATGTAAAGATGGGTTCTCTTCTAGTGTTTTCCTAGCATGTGCCAAAATAGAAACCCAATCATTTGATTTGACGCCTCTGATAGATCATGGAATGCAATGATTGCAAGAGTTCCCAGAAAATATATTTTTTGAGAAGGGCTTAAAATCGTTTAATTAGCAAGAGCACACAGTTTTAGAAACCTATCAGCGTACCCCTTGTACCTCTTTTTGGTGAAAGTGCTAGTTATTATTATGTGTTAAGCTTGAGTAGATTTGAACTGAAGACCTCACGCATGAGAGGCTCACAATTTACCATTGTATTATAGGGTCTTAACTATGTTTAAATGAAATTATTGATAATAAACTTTAAAATTAAAGTTTAGAGAGAAAAAATACCAACAAAAAAAAAGAAATCAATTCTTAAAGTCATGTGTAATTTTGTACTACTTTGTATCAATAATAAGTCATATTTAAACCTACTTTTTCTCATCTTATTTTTCATTATTACACTAGTTCTTCCACTAAAATAAAACAAGATTTAAATTTCTAACTAACTAGCTGATATGCTTTTAATGTGGGATTGTCCTTGTACATTTTTCTTGGAAAATTTGTCTCAAGCCATGAAACTACTTTAAAAGCCACAAAACAACTTTTAAAAACCTGTAAAACCATTTTGCGGTGGACAAAAAATCTATTCAAATTAAGAAAATGATATCCAATATTATATAGTTTTAATTTTATTTGAAAAAACTTTTCTTATCAAAATTTTAATGAGTAAAATAATTATTGCTAATTATCTTTTTTATTAATCAATTTGAAAAAAATCCATTATAAAGAAGAAATAACAAGTTTATTTCTTCTTTAAACTTATTATTATTTTAGCAATAAAAGAAAAAAATAATTAATTAAAATAATTATTACAAATTTTCCTTTTTTAAATTAAAAACAATAATATTCTTGAGTGAATAAAATAAAATTTATATAATTGCAATTATAAAACTTTAAAAAAATAGATTTCAATAATATCTCAAAACTTTAAATAGTAAATTTAAGACTACTTTTTATATTAAGAATTAAATAAATACTTTATCAAAATTTTAATTCTATGAAAAATACCTATAATCTATTTAATTAACTTAAATAAAGTTGGCATACTAAAGTTAAGAGATTTTTTCACGAGAATTTAAAAAAATATTTTGTCAATATTTTCATTATCATAAAAAATAAATATAGTGTATTCAATTAATTAAAAAATTCTAATAAACATTTCATTAAAAGGTATGTTGTTGTTAGTAACTTTATCTTTTGTATTAATCGTTTTGAAAATTAAAATAAAGAATAATTTTGTATAAAATAATTTATAAAATTAATTGTATAAAATTTAAAACTTATATTTTTTGGATAAAAATATGTATTAATCAAATAAAGTATTAAAATTATAAATATTATAATTATTAAAAATATATCATTCAAATTAAAATTATATCTTTGAATGAATAAAATAAAAAATCTAAATGAAATAATAATATATTTACATTTAAAAAATAATTATAATAATATTTTAAAAACTTTATACTAAATTTATGATTACTTTTTAAATGAACAATTAAATAAATAGTTTTTCAATATTTTATTTTCATTAAAAAACAACTATCATTTATGTAATTAATTTAAGCTTTGCTAGGAAAATTAGTTTATTTCCCTTGTGCACTTTTTTGTCTTGGGTTCTTGTAAGAGGCTTATTTGATTTCATGTTCTTTGATATTTCATTAATATCAAGCTTATATGGTAGTGTTCTAAGTTATGATTGTTGATCAGTATGGCTATGTTGCCTATTAGTGTCCAAACACTTAGTCATTTACTAGGCAAGGATGAATGGTCATCACTAGGACTAAGTCATCTAATAAAGGTTGAACACATGAGGACTTGTTTATTTTGCATTATATGTTGAGCAAGTCAGAGATTTTTGAGTACCCCAGTTGAGATCAAACACATATATAAGATGAACTAACACAATAGAGACTAAGTAAATTGAAAGATAGTTATTGTCAAGCAAACAATAAGAAGCAAGCATATAGAAGCTAAGTGTCAGTATGAATGTTATTTACAACCAAGCATCAAAATATTTAGATGCCAAGTAGACTAGTTTGGTCATATGAGTATGTAATCTCAAAAACATCTATGTAAACCATTTTTGGTCGACTTCTATACAATATTTAATGGTTTTAGAGATAGTTAAGATGGAGATTACACATCATTATAGAAGGTAATGATCTTGAGGGAAGCTAGTCCACCAATTAGAAAGAAATGGAAAAATAAGGTGAACTATGAACCTTGATTATAATCCAAAACTTTTGAAGATTGTCTATTTAAAGAGGATTCTAACCCTAGGATCATAATGGAATAGAGTGGAGCAAATGTGTGAATGTGCAAGAAAAGAAGTGAAAAAGGATAGAACAAAGTAACAAAGGATAAGTCTAAAAGTAGATTAGACAAAGGTAGTCCAAATAGTGAAGGACTAAACAATGATATCATATTAAGAGATCTGATCAAGATATTGTACAGAGGAGACCCAAAATAATCTTACAAAGCATACTGAGGGTTGGGTACTAAATCAATTTTTAACAAGATTGAATCAGGGAAAATCTCTTAACTGAGTGATCCTAAAAGATCTATGTTAATCTCCTAACATAGCCCTTGCTTAATTGTAAGTGTAGAATCCTTTAATAGGGTTGAACTTAACAGTCTTGAAGCTTTTAATAGGGTAGGCCCCTTACAGGGTAGATCATATATTATGATCAAACATTATAACCCTAATAGGTAAACTTTATTGTTGCAATAGTGAAGATCTATGGGTTTCATACTCACCCCATTTTTACCTTCATATTAAAGTTTTTCAGTAACCAAATCATTTTTTCTATGTGTTGAATCTTTTCATGGATATGATGTATTCATTTACAATTTAACATTACATTTTTGATGTTAGATCTAAAATATGATATGAATTAGGTGTGAATTAAGTTATTTGGTTTTAGTAGAAAAAGATTAAGATCTTAATTCACCCCCCCACCCCCAACTTAGTATATTGTTTCTCATTAAATCCTTCCAACAATTGGTATCAAAGCCCAGTTCTCTTGGAAGAAGTCTAATAACTTGAGAAGATCAGATCTTGGAGACAAAGGAATACAAGATGGGAAAAATCATTAAGAACCAAATGATTGAAATCTAGATCATATTATAACAACTTTAAGGAGCAAGAGAAGAGTTAAGGAAAGACATAGAAATTCAAAAAAATGACACACTATATAAGGAAATAGATATAGAAGGACCACTTGATAGAAGAAAAGGTGGAAACAATGATGAAGGAATAGAAGAACTATTGGAGAAGAACAATGTTCTAAGAAAAGAGGCAAAAGAAATCAAGAGAGAACAAGAAATCCAATCAGTAAGACTATGTGAAGTAAAAGAGAAAAAGAAGAAAGATGAAGAAGACAAATTCATGGTTGAAGAAGGTAAAAGATAGATATAAATTAGACTAGAAGAGAGATCATTTGAAGTACATAAGCTTGCAAATATCCAATTGGATATGATGAATCAACTAATGATTGCAACTCAATAAGAAAACAAAAAGGACATGGAGATTACAAACTTAAGGTCACAAAATGAGCAACTAAAAAATGAGTTGAGGAATGAAAAATAACTTCTTGAAAGAATTAACAAACCAAGGGAGTCTATCAAATACTTTGAAGAATAGATGAGATCACCTAGATCAAAAAAAGATACTTCTAGACTCAGATACAACAAGCACTTTTCATCTACTAAAGAAGGTGAATCATCAAAGAGTGGAGAACAAAGAAATGAAAAATCTAAAGGAAAGCCTACATGTCATTATTGTGGCAAATTTGGACACATGACTAACATCTGTAGATGCAAGAATGGTATGCAAACTTCTAAACATAAGTCTATCAATAATTTCTTTAATTGCAAGAAGGTGAGACATCAAGCACAATAATGTAGATTAAAGAAAAGTGATTTACCCCCAACATTTAAAAGATATTGCTATAAATGTTAGAAATATGGACATAGAGATCATGAGTGTAAAAACAAGGAAAAACCTAATTGGATATCTAAGAAACAAACACATGCACCAAGGAAAATAAATTCTTATAATTGGGATTACAACACATAGTATACTTGTCACTATTGTGCAAAGTATGGACACATTCCAAAGAATTTCATTTAGACACATTTTAGAAGAAATTACAAGAAATGGTTGAATGGAGAATTAGTATGCTTCAATTGTCTCAAAGTTGGACATATCAATAGAAACTACACAACCAAAGCACCATCACCAAACAATGGAAATGATAATGGTAAAGAAAAGGTTGAGATAAAGAAAACATGTAAGGAAATAGTGAAAGCTGGAAGGAGTGGAGCAAGAAAAGTTGAGATCACCCAATCCAATGAATTAGGTGATCACACCACAACTAACTAAATAACTTGAAGGTATGGAGGAGTTGTATATTCAATAATATATTTTACATCAATTCCTAACATAAATGTGCTATAGAGTTCATATTTTTATAAATAAAGATGCAACAAGAACATATCTATAAAGAAGAAAGTAAAAGAGAATCATTTACTACATAGGGCACCAAGCATCATTGATCCAGTTTGTATTGATTGAGTATTTCAGTATGGACTGAGTGATCAATTGAGTTGATGTGTTGACCAAATGAATTAGTGTTGGCCAAGTAAGGTAATAACAACCAAGTGTTTATGAACACGCATGAAGATATAGCCAACTGCCATACACCTACCAAGCACCAAGACATTTATTGTAAACCTAGAATGGAAATTTGAAAGTATTTCTCGAATTTAAGCATAAATTTCTATTTACCAACCAATTTTAGAGCTCACAAATTATTTAAAGTTGATTAAGGAAAATTTGGTGATGAAAAAAGAAAATCATAGTGGAGCATTGAAAAACTTGATAACATCAATAAGTGTTGTTTTTGGTTCCAAGTTAATTATTTTTTGAAGATATCTTAGAAGAGTTTTTTTTCAAAACCCTAGACAAAAATGGCATTATCAAGCCAAATGTTGAAAGATAGAAAAGCTAAAATTGTGAGGAATGACCAATTTCAAGAATAGTGTAAATATTGAAAAGACTAAAGATGATATTGGCACCTTGTTGTCAATTCCATCCAAAGTTTTAACAATTTAGGATGTAAGATCCTTCTATCTATGCAAAGTAGGAGAGATTGGAGGTTTCAAGATTTTGAGATAAGGGAAACTTATGAGAAGATTTGAAATGATGGAGTATTGAAGAATGAAAATAAAATTGTTGCTGAGAAAGGGCTTACCCATGCCCTAGGTTTTCCAAAAGTTTTCAAATCTGAGTGCATAAAAGTCATGCTCAGTCACATCCATGACATGAAGATATGGTTAGAAGGAGGACCAATCAAAAGAAAAAAATCCATAATACATTGAGTCACTAGATACCCTATCTTTGATTGACCAAGGAGTATAAGGAGTGCAACTCAAAATAAAATTGAGAATTTGACCAAAGAAAAATGGAATCACTACTACATTTGGGTTTGAATTGTGATGGTAGGCTATCGTAATTGCAATGGCCACTTGTCACCCAAGTGACACTAATAGGAATTGGCTCTCATTGGATGGGCATCAAACTTTTTCTCTCACAAATTGCAACAAAAAGGGCTTATGTCACTATTGCAATGCCAAAATTTGTCATGAATTGAAGTGAGATGGGGTCATACACCATCACAATTGTGATAGCTATCTGTCAGAGTTGTCATTGTACATATGACATTTATGTGACAATAATGTTGTGGGTCTAACACTATCCGTCAAAATTGTGACAACATCGTAATAGAAAAACAATATGGAATGTGTGACATTGGAGAGAGTGTTTTCCTAACAAATCTATTTTTAAAATTCAACTTTGGTTATGAACACTATTAGGAGATTGCAATGCTCTTACCCCTAAAACTAGTTTTCCTATTATTTTTATATTTTGGGAGAGACTAGATTATTCTTGTGACTATCAAATTCTACCCATTATGGGGAGTAGTGAAGACTAATGGAAAAAGTATTTTGTACGTTCAAGCTTGAAATAGACAACTTTTTTCAATTAGTCTTTGACCCTCCCAACAATGGGCATAATTTGACAGTCACAAGAATCATTTGGTCTCTCCCAAAAGATAAAAATAACAAGAAAAATAGTTATAGGGATAAGAATGTTGCATTCTCTTGATAATATTCATAACCAAAATTAAATTTTAGAAATAGATTTGTTAGGAAAGCACTCACTCCAATTTCACACATTCCATATTTTTTTCTCTTATGATTGTAAAAATTAAAGTTACTAGATTTTTCCTAGTCTATATATATATATATATATATGTATATACACACATAAATACATATATATAGAAACAAAACTTGCTTCTTCAACTCCTTATGCTCAACTCTTCATTGAAGTTATTCTTCTAGTAGTGAGAATAGTTGCTACAAATTTTTGGGAGCCAAGGGACCCTAAGCCTCTGCTACATTTTCTAGAGACATGGGAGGAGTTTTCATAACATTCTAGATCATATAGTGATCCCCAAATTAACAATAGTAGTAGATACTTGAGATACTTGAAGGGAGAGTGTGCCAATACATCCTTGGCCTCCATTATTGGGCCAGGGTATGGAGCCTTTATATTGAACCATTCATTATGAATTGAGGAATGTGCTTCATGCCTGGTATTCAAGTGATGCATCTACATATGCAATTTTATCACCTTGGAAAACTATATTTGATCCTACTGGTTGGGAATAACTGATTGCTCATTTTATTGTACCTAATCTAATCACAGTTCTACAAGAATTTTTAATCAACCTAGCTAATCAGAAACTAGACAAATGAATTACAATAACAAGGGCATAAAATATGTTACTGAAGTCAAAGAATGTTTGCACAAGCCTGCAAGATCCTTGAGATATTATTTTGTACAATTTAGTTCTCACTCTTGTAATAATGTTCTCACTCTTGTAATAATGTTGTTACTAAAGTCTTCATAAAACCAAACTCATACTAAAAAAAGTCAACAATAGTCTTGGTGAAATAAAAAGCACTTTAGGAAAATTGATGTTGAATTAAAATTCAAGATCCATTTACCTAATCTTGTTTGTGATGTATATGCATAACTTTTCCAGGCATAACCTAGTTGAGGGTATTATATCAAATAGGAGATGCTCCATTTTTTGGAATCTCAGGCTATATTTGTATTCCAAGTATGCAAAGCCAACAAGTGAGTTTGACCTTTGTTATACATACACTCATATATATATATGTATATATATATATACATACATATATATGTATGTATATATATACATACATATATATGTATGTGTATATATACATATACATATATATGTATGTATATATACACATACATATATATATGTATGTATATATATACATATAGATACATAAATAAATAAATATATATATATATATTTATGTATGTATATGTATATATATATATGTATATATATACATACATATAGATACATATATATATACATATATATATACATATATATATACATATATATATATATACATACATATATGTATACATATATATATATATATATGTATATATATATACACATATACATATATATACATATATACATATATGTATGTATACATATATGTATGTATATATACATATATGTATATATACATACATATATGTATACATACATATATGTATATATGTATATATATATGTATATGTGTATATATATATACATATATATATATATATACACATATATATATACATATGTATATGTGTATATATATATACATATATATATATATACACATATATATATACACATATATATATACATATACATATATACATATATACATATACATATATACATATATACAGATACATATATACATATATATATATATATATATATATATATATATATATATATATATATATATATATATATATATATATATATATATACACACACACATATCACTACTACATTTAACATCATTTTTCGACCAAAAATTTTGACCATCAACTAAATAAATTTAGGGTGGTCGAAATGTAAAGGCAAAAATTTCATTTTTTTACATATAAGACCCGTGTTGGTCGAAATTTCACCAACATAGGGCTTATACATCTGCAAAGTTCAGAAAACATTTGCCCAATTACATTTTTCACACCCGATTTCATTTGACATTTTTGGAGCATTTTCACATGGTTATCTCTGCATTTTCACATGGTTTCCTCTGAGCCTAGTTTCATTTCAGGTTTTCTCCACCCACTTGATTAATGACGCTTGCTAGCCCTGAGAATAATATGAAAGAGGGCCCTGCATTTGCATCAATATAGGGGGGGAAGAATAGTAGTTTGAAACTCTCGATATTGTCTTTCTTTCATTCTTCTTGATGTGCTCAACTTCAAAAGCTATTCCATTCACGACCTCCAATCACACCTGCATCTCTGGTGGTTGAGGAGAGGGATTTCTCTTCGAGCATATTTCCATACGTACATGTGTATTTTTGTTGTAGGTTTTTATGATTATATTGAAGATGGAAGTGAATACTATTACTATCATTATTATTGTTTATGCTAAAGTTCAGCCATTGTTGTGTAATATAAATAGGAGAGTCTCCACTCAAGTGTTTTTTCTTAGTGATGTTTTGATGATAAGTGTTAAAAAGAGTCTAGTTGCAAAAAGAATGTAATGTACTTGTTGTTTCATTTTATTGAAAGTGTGTAGATGCAGATTTATCATTTGGAATGTTGGTCTATTGTAACAACTATTATACTTTTTTTTATAATAATGAAAGAAAAGAAAGGAAATGTATATGCAGAAGCTGTAGTTGTAAAAGCTTAGAAGAAATAATAATGACAAATTTTTTGTTTTATAAATATAGTTGTGTTGGTATCATATTTTTCTTGTATTTTTGTTTTAATAATACATAATTATATTGTATCATTTAGACAATAGTTTCATATTTAAAAAAGGAACAAAAAGAAAAAAAAATTGTGTGTTTCTCTCTTCAACTCTAGAACATTCAACTTAAACATCAACACATAAAGATAATAATTTGAAATCTGATGTGTTTAGTGCTTGGAGTTGTACCCTCAATACCTAGGCCATGTGGGCTATAAAACATGATATTCATGTGATTCTATGTTAGATGATGATGATGATAATCAATAATCACCATCTACTACTAGCTCATGTAGTGATAAAAGATCTTCAATGCACCTCTAACTACAAGTATGCCATGGAAAACTTGTGATGGAGATGACTCCTCAAACTAATAGACTATCATGGAAATTTTTTGATGAAGATGACAACTACAAATACTGGACTATCTTCAAAAACTTATGATGAAGATGACACCTAAATTTACTAGACTATAATTGAATTGATGTACTTTGGATCCTTCACCGAAAGTCTCTATCATTTTTTTAGAAGATGATTTATCTTCTAGTTCAACCAAAAGAATCTCTCTCCTATATTTCAACATTACATTTAATTGTTACAATGCAATTAGGTCTTCCTACAAGGGTTTCCTTTTGGATGAATAACAAACTTGTTGGTGTTTTAAAACTACTAAGCAACAAAATGCTTAATACCAAGATGACAATACTCACACAATCTAAAGACTAGCCAATTATTATTATCAATTGTATGTGCACACCATTTGGGCGAAACTTCTACAAAACCAAGCGTGGTTTTCTACTCTTTTGGCTCTGCAAAACTAGGGTGGGTATACTCAGGGATGAGACAAGACTAGGAAAACTGTATGAGAATTATCTTAGTTTCATTCTAATTCTCATATCAAATTCTCCAATACATGTACAATTCTTGATACTTTAATAAACACATCCCATATAAAAAATATGGCCAAAAATCTTCTATAGGTCTGCAGATTTTCTCAACAATAATGGCTAACTAAAGCTAAAACATTCCATGCAAACAAGTAGAGGACAATTTTGAAGATCTGCAGGAAATAAAAGTAAAGTTGATTATAATTCTGCATTTTGACAATCATGTGTGACACATTTCTCTTTAAGTTGGATTAAATTTGATCAGTGCCTAATCCATTGGGGTTCAAAGTCTACTACAAATCTCTAGATCTAATTTGTTGCCTTACAAATTTTTTTATCAGCAATTCTTATCAGAAATCATCATTCAAAATCCTTTCCACTACTACAACAACCTTATCAAATTCATCAAAGCTTTTACTTAATCCACTAAATTAATAGCTATGATAAATAGATATACAACCTAATTGAACTACATTCAATTGCACAAGCCTTTACTTATACAACATCAAGATAACCAAGTAATCAAAAGGAGACAAAGTTCAGAAAGAACTGATATGGGGATAGTTCATAATTTGTATTCATTTTCCTTGAAAATTGTATACAATTTACAATAGACCCAGAATGACCTTCAGAAAGAAACACAGATCATTCTATATTCATGTATTCTCAAGATCTAACAAAGAAAATACATCACAATTTTTTGCTCAAAAATGGTGGACCAAAAACAAACTAAGTGTATCACTTACCAAATAGAATTCAGACCTTTTCTCTTGCCCTGGAATTTCACTTATATAGTGTGAAATGTAACAAGCTTCAGGCTAAGAGAAACTGACAGGTGTCTTTTACAAGGAATATCTACATACACCTATCACAAAATGACAAAACTATGGGTAACAGAGATATCAAAATCATATCATTCCTTTTGGTGGGTTAGCTTCTATTACATGTTCCAATGTTGCTAAGTTGGCTATTGATATGATTTATCTTCATATGTAACTGCTAAATTAGCCAACGATCAAGCTTGTTCTGATGAGGGCACATTAACCTCCACTTGTAGGCTTCCACCACCTTCACCCTACATGATAAGGAAAACTTCTACCTTTTCCTTTTATTTAATTGTATTAGCATCTTGTGGTCCTGGTTCTGCAATTGAAAGTGATAGGTTTTTCTTGTCTTCTTCTTCTGATTGGGTTTGAGTAGTGATGGTATCAATGATTTGGACTTCCTCACTATGCACCTCATCACCGTCAGTTTCATCTACATCATACTGTTCACTAGAAGCCATTTTTCCCATCCACTTGTCAAATAATGTGACATCTGGCCAATTGAATTGCAAAATATCCTTCTATTTCTTTATTATATAATCAGCCTCATTATCAATATCAACAAATTCTTGTTTTAAAGAATCAAAGAATATTTTGGCTTTCATGATTTCTTCTGTTGTGGTGGCCCACCATGCATGCCTTGTTTCATTTATGACTTGATTCATTCTTAAACTAAATAAATCATCAAGTTCCTTTACCCATTCATTCCTCTTTGCTTTTCAAACTATTTTTCTTATCTAGGGCATGACGAAATAAATTAAATTTTTGGCTCTTATATTTGTCTAAGTAGCCTATTATTATCTTCTGTAAATGTATCCTTTTCCTATCAAAATTAGCAAGATTAGAAACAATGTCAAAGGTTTTATCAATCTGATCACGAGAATTATTTATAACAAATAGACACAATAAGGTTATTGCTTTCTCCCTTCTCACCCATTTGTTCACAATAGGCTTTAGAGCCTAATCATCTACTTTTAACTCCTCCCAGATGTTAATCACCCTAGCTAATTGATCATGGATTAGTGGTCATTCAACCTTGTCTCCTAGATATGTAAGAGCTATTCTTAGTTTATCTTCATATTTAGATTCTAGCTCTACATGTAAGGCCCATAGTATACTCTTTTCTTCTTCAAAATCCTCAGCAGTGTAATATTGTGGCCCTTGGAATGTGTCTGGTATTTCAATGAGGGGGGTAGATTTGAAAGGTTCAATAGGGGGGTGAGGGTATGTTATTTTAGGCCTAGTGGATTTTCCCAGTAGCTTGTTCTCAAGCTCAACTCTCCTTTTTACCTCTTTATTGTAGGCATCCATAATTGCCTCATATTTACTTTGTAATTCAAACATTTCCTTTTCCTCCCTTTTAGCAGTAGCCAATGCAAATTGAGAATAATCCACATTCATGTGGGCTACTTGTATGTGTGAGGTATTAGTAACTCTCCTCAAAATAATATTCCCTATCAGTCCTAAACCATCAGGCTGTGCTGATACAATCTTGGATCCTCTTCTTAATGAGCACATAACAAGAGTAGCTTGATCATCACTAAATGCAGTCCCTACAAATTCCTTTTTATTTGGGTCTTGTAACTCCAGTCTATTAAAAATAGAGTTGAAAATCAATGCATCTGCAATATCCCAATTAGGCAACAATAGTATGTTAGAAGTTTTTACCATTTTCCTTCCCTCCTCAGGGGTAATGTTCTAGAATTCTTGCATCATTTTCTCCTTTATTTGGTTTTGGATGGAGGCTTCATCCATTTCTAGATGCTCTATTTTCATGTTCTTACATCTTTCCTCAAAATTGTGGATGTTTGCCCTCCAAGAAAATTGATGGAAAGCCCTAGACCTTACAAAACTGTCATCTGACAAAAATTGTTGGCTAGCTTGTTCCAAAATAGGGTCCAATTCCCTTCCCTTAAAATCAGCTACAGTCAGCTTAAGGCTTGGCACAGGAAGTTCTTAGGGGTTCCCTTCATCGATCTCTACTTGAGTGACAAAAACTCCCCCTTGTGATCCAATTTGTTCAATTTGCTCAATAGTAAGCTGCTCCTCCTTGGTTCTCAAATGGGTCTGTGAAGGTGAATACTCCTCAACATGAGAATCCTCCTCTCTTATTATTTTCTTCCTCTTAGGAGAGGGCTCAGTAGGCCTCTCTTCCAAAACCCTACTATTGGACTCAATTATTTGTTTGCCTTTGTCCACTATATTCTTTTTATTTTGAACAATAATATATCTCGACCTTTTTTGGATAGTTAATTGACATGCCCTTATGTTGGGAGTAAAACCCAATCTTCCCATTACTTCCCTGGCCTTATCCAGGTAGAACCTAATATAGAATTGCTTCTTTTCATTCATTGCCTGTATTATTTCAAGAAAATTATTCATAAGTTTTCTCATCTTATCGACATTTGTAACTGCATCATCCAAAGGACTATAATCTTGATCAAAATAATGAATGAATGCCAAAATTTTAGAAAAGACTTTCCACTTTTCTTTCCTAGTCTCTTGCTCCTATAAGGAGTACTCACTCCTTATTAAGTCTTTAGGAAAATAAATTCATGCTCAATTTTACCAAGCTTAATTCTCTGCCTCAAAGCCAAATGATAAAATCCTTTAGAATCACAAAAATGAGGATGGGAAGTGGCTATCTTATAAGGATTCAAAATCTTGTGCAGAGAAAGCCAACCTCCTTTTGTAATTATAAAATGATGAGCCACTATACAAGTAGAAAAAATTGACCCCTTTTGTCTTTTCAATAGAAGGGCTTCCTCTACTCCTCCCAACTACCACAATATCTCAGCAACTCCTACCTTCAGAGGCACTTGGTAGGGTAGTACGTGAGGGATTCCTTTGAAACCATATATTCTAAATAAAATAGAAATAGAATATGGAATGACATCTCCCCAATTATGTGAAACTTTCAAACCACTTGGGTTGTCCATATGCCTAATGAGATTCATTAATGCTTTGGGGATTCTGGGATTGTCCCTTAATAGGAGGCATCTCAGCTTTGAAGTGAAATACCTATGAAACCTGACAAAACTAGCATTCTCTGCATCCCAAGTCATATCTGCACTCCACAATTGAATTGGTAATGCTTCCCCACTCTCTTCTCTGTCTAATTCCATTTCTTTACTAAAATATGTTACTCCCTTGAATAAGAACATATGCATTAACAGAGAATAATGACCAAAAGTTTTTTCCACCTTACCCTTAGCAATTCCAATCAGTCCAATGTGAATCTCCTTAGCTAAGTAAGAAGCAAAATAAAAAATTATATCCACACCAAAAGAGGAAATCTGAGTAATCATATACATAAAATCCATAGGCATGAAATATTCTTCATCTCTCCCAAAAACTTTACACAAGGACCTATATATTTCTATAGCCCTAGAATTGAAGTATGCCCTTTTGAAAGGCTCCCTAGAGGATGCTGTTATTGCTAGCAGTGTTCCAATTCTACCTATGTGTGTGCTCAAAACTCCTTGCCTAACTGCTTCTCTCTTAGACATATACTCATTTTCTAACCCTTTCAAATCAATGGGCACATGATAATCAGTGACAGGCCCTAAACTAAAAAATTCCCTAATCTCCTCTATGCTGAATGTAATCAAGATTTCACCATCAGTTCTCCCCACTACCCTAAGGGCTTGGTCATAATTCTTAGCTATAGCTTCCAAAAGATCATAATCCATGAAAACACTAGGAACCACCATTTTCCCTAGACCAAAATTCTAGATGTTGGCATGTGGGGCAAAAATGTTCCTCTCTAAAAACCATTTTTTGAATAAAACAAGACCAGTCTGTGAAGTTGTTGCATCCCTAACCCAGTTTCCTTTGTCATACAACCCATCTGCTATTTTCAGCCTAGGGTTTAATGAAGTTAGCCTCTTAACTTCTACAATTTCAATAGTGGAAGAAGGGAGCAGTTCAAGCAAATCATCATGGACATTCCTATCCAAATAGTTCTCTTGACCAGAAAACACTTTCTATTTTGGAGCCATTTTAATTAACTCTCAAAGGAATTGAAATAGCAGAAGGATTATAATGCAAGTACTTACTTTGAATTTTGCTCTAGTTCTTCTCAGTGTTATTGCAATCTTTCTGCAAACAAACTCCTTCACAATCTTACCGAATCCAACACGATCTTCTCAACAACTATTTTTCTTAAAAATGCTCTAAATCTTTGTTTGATTACGGTGGAATTAAGAAAATCTTCTATTTTATACTCTATTTTTCTTCACACATGAAGCTTTCATCTCTCATTAATGCACAGGGTGGCATCACCTTCTATATTCAAATTTACACTATGGGTTTATGATAAATCCTATGATCCAGAGATGCAAGCAAAGACGACTCATGTTCCTCTTGACAAGCTAGAAATCAACCCAATGAAAATTTTCCATGTGTACCTTTCCTTCATTGTTGGCACCCCTAAACTAGACCCATAGAACTCTGAGGACACATGCCACATAGGTGCTATCTCGCTATACATAAAGAGTGAGTACCTTGCCATAGCAAGATAATGCCTATCATTGATCCTAATTTGATCATGTGGATGACATTTGATGCATTGCTCAAAAGAAATATGGTGGGCCCCTTGTCACCATGTCGCTATTCGTAACCTTCGTGCAAATTTCCATAGCGAGATAGCGACGATCATGGATTTGAGATAGATTTGACGATTAGAGTCTTTCATATATTTTGCAAATAGGGCGTGTGTCCAATCATTGATAATGTGATGAAATCCTGGCTATATTACCTACTGCTTGGGGCCCATATTTGTTTATTTCTCGGCTGGGCACTATGTCGCTAATGACAAGAAGAACAAGTTCTCAATAGTGACATAGCAAATCCTGGTGTCTTTTCTTTTGCCAGTGTATACATGTAGCCCATTAGATGCTAGTGTGTTCCAAAGCTTTATAATTGATATCTGATGGAGTACTTTCTAGGACCCACTTACTCTGAAAAGTTTCTGCAGTACTACTTTCTGTCTAGGTTCTATGTCACTAATGGTGAGAGACACCAATTCTCTAATAGTGACATAGTGATTTTTGGTGACTCATCAAAATTTAGGGTCGAAAAGATAAAGGCAAGTGAAGTCATAACTACCCTCATTAATGCATCTGACACCTAATAAAATAGCACGTGCACCACACAACCTGAAAACACTTACGATCATCAAAAAATTTAAAAGTGACTGCTGGCCATTATTTTTGGTGAAGGAGTCATGCCGCTAACGGCGAAGTGCCCAATTTCTCCGATAGCGACAAAGCGACTAATCGAAAAAGCTAAGATTTTTGTTGATGCCTTTTGTACCTCAATGTTGTAATTCCTTTTTAGGTTCTAACATGTCTGTTGTAAATGTGATGAAATATCTCTGAAATAATATAGTCTTTGATCATCGTATTTCCACTTGACGGTACCTCTTTTCAACTTAGCAGTGGTCACTATGTCACTAAGGGTAAAATACTTGTATTTTTTCATAGCGAGATAGTGATTGCTGTAGATCTTTTAGGAATCGAGTGGTTAGAAACACAAAAGAAAAGATGTGACTCAGGATGCAAAAAGTTTGAAAAGGATGGGAATCTTTGCATATTTTTAGTTTTGTGCCCAAAAAATTTAAAAGAAAACAAGACCTAGAGTTTCGACAAAAATTTGCTTCAAAGACCTACAAAATATGACTTGGCTAGAAACCCTATTCACCATAGGTGGATCCCAATCTAAATTATTCTATACCTTGGACAAAGGAATTTGATTATGCAAAAATTCAGACCAACAAAGCTATCATGGAAAAATTGTGATGAAGATGCCACCAACAACTATTAGACTATCATAGAAAAATTGTGATGAAGATGTCATTAAAAACTATTGGACTATCATGTGTACAAGTCACAAAATGATTCCAACATATGAAATTAAGTGTACTACATAGGATATTACTGACTAAATTTCCATGCCCTCCAAATTTGGTGGCTATAACATTTATACCAATTTCATTTGTGGGATACACACTCTTGATAAGTTAGTTAGCCTTGCGACTAAGGTCGATGGGGAATGTTGACACATGCAACTTGAGCATGAGTTTGAATTTGGTATTTCCTTGGAGATATTTACTTATTTTTCAAATAGAATGTATCATCTCCATTTTTTCTATCATGATAAGTTGTCACAGGTTTTTTGAATGAATTTATTTTCTTATGTGCATTTCTTCTAATAGAATGAACAAAACTTATTAATGCTCCACCAAAAGCTGTAGAAGGAATAACAATCTAAAGTTTGGGCTTTCCACTGCTAGGATCTCCTCCCTTTCCAAAGAACCCCAAATAGCAAAAGAAAACAAAAAAATTCAAGACCATTTAAGCTTTACCCAATAATAATATCCCAGGAGTCTAAGAACAACATTTGACTACAAGGGTGGTGACGAGAAGTGTGGGACATCATCCCTTCAGACCATATAAATTCTTCTATAATTCATGTTTTGAATGCCATAAAAACCTAGAATTAACATTAGAATCCATGGTTTGAATAATATAAAGTCTTAGAATCAATCAATACAAAATCCATGGTTTGATTGCTATGAAAACTTAGGACCAGTACTAAATTTTATGCTTTGAATGCAATAAAGACTAAGAGTAGTCATATAATGTTTTGTAACTCAACATTGCACTCTTCCCTGGAACATCCAATATAAAACCCTAGGTCACATTGCACTCTTCCCTGGAACACCCAATATAAAAGTCAAAACTCATAAACAAAAAATCAATCAATCTCATTTCTAGGGCTTTTATAATTCCTCAATAAAGTTTGACTCATAAGGCTTTACCACTATGTCACTTTAATGACTTATATAACTATTTTTTGTGTTTGAATTAAGTTATGTCATTATTAAAGGCATACTTTCCCATTAAATATAATGGCTCCTCAATAATACTTTATGAAGATAAGTAATAAATTTACAATATAACCATTATAAATAGCTTTGTTACTAGTACTATAATTTTAATATCTCATTGATTACTCATCATCTCTCTATCTCATCTGAACTAGTTGGTCAACCATTGCTTCCATCACACAACCAACTTCCTTACTAAAAATATTAATGATTCTCTATTAACTCCTAACCTACTATAACTAGTAATTCCCTGAATATTTGATAAAATTAGTAGTGCCAAGGGTCGTCATTGCATTGAGATCGATCTAGGTGCCTTGCCAAATGTAGAAATGTTGGATACATAACTTACTATAAATTGTAAGTGTACCTATCTAAAACAAATGAGGAGCAATCATAAACACTTCTGTACTATAGAAGGGAAAGACCCTCTTGTTTTGCCAGATGAGTCCCTCTAGCCATCAGCCTTAACCTACGAGGGCCAATAATAGGTCAATCCAAACATAAACCATGGCAAGCTAAAATGAGAACATTACACTTTATAAAAAATTCTACTTGTCAAAAAACACATAGGACACTTCAACAAACACTTTGATGAGCCCTCTTAACTTCAATGAGCTCTATTCATCTTTAGAGATCCCATTTTTCATCACCAAATCTCCATTAAATGATCTCTAGCTTCTCATGGAGTTCCTATATTAGAAGCTTCATACATAGTATAACTTCCATCATTTGCAATAGCTGGTGATAATCCAGATGTAACCAATGCATGATTGCCAACTAAAGAAATACTAGAGCCAATGTTGATATCTAAATCCACAATAATAGCTAATGAGTTTCCATGTTTTTTTATCAATGTGTTAATCTATTGAATTATTAGAAACTTTACGAGTCAATTAAAAAAACTCATCAAATCAAGCTTGGTGTTATTCTCAATTATAACAACAACCATTTAGGCCAACTATTCGTAAACTACATATTGATATTTGGTTGAAACTCAATAGTTTGGAAGGTGAATCTGATAATGTTTTTATGGTTGTAGAAGAAGAACTCAGTTTTAGCATATCCTTGCCCAAAATAGTTTCCACAAAAATTTGTTAGGATAAACCATAGACAGAAATAAAAAACTACATGCAAATATAACCAATAACAAAAAATAATAGAACACATAGAAATGAACACAAGGCACCAAGATTTAACGTGGTTCACCCAATCCCTGGGCTACGTGCACCAAACAACAAGTCTGATCTTATTACAATCTAGTGATTACAACCTGATTACAATCCGTAATCCCTTACAGCTCAATACTGCTGCAAGAACCAATTTCATATCACAACATTATAAAAATACCCAACCCTAAGCCCTTTTATACAAGTATTAAACCGCTTTAGGGTTATAACATGTCGGCCATATGTCAGCCATAATATGTCAGCTACCATGTACAATACTTTCCTGATCAGTCACCACAATCTAACAATCTCCCACTTGGGGACTGATCAGGCTCCACACTAAACAACAATCTCCCACTTGGAGACTGATCCTGTAGCAATACCACTACCACATGGGGCTCCCACTGGATCAAACCATCGTGGACTCTACTATTCTTTTATTCATGTTTAGTCTAAAAGACCAACCGAAGCTGAAGAGGAGTTTAGCTTCTCCCTTGTTACAACCTTTGTCAACATATCTGCTGGATTGTCATTGGTATGTATCTTCTCCAGCTTTAACTATCCATCCTCCAAAACTGACTGAATGAAATGGTACCACAATTGTATGTGTTTGGTCTTAGAATGCAGAGCTGAATTCTTAGCAAGATGAATGGCACTCTGACTATCTGTGAACAAATAATTATCCTTCTAAGGATGCCCCAATTCTTCCAAGAAGAACTGAAGCCATATCATCTCCTTGGTTACCTCTGTAGCAGCAACATACTCTGCCTCTATAGTGGAGAGAGCATTAATCTTCTGTAACCTAGAAACCTAGCTCACGGCTGCCCCACCAACAGTAAAGACATAACCTGTAGTACTCCACCTGGTATCAATATCCCCAGCCAAATCTGAGTCAACATAGCCCTGTAAATTAGTAGTAGAGCCCCCAAAGTGTAAACACTTATTGGATGTTCTGCTCAAATATCTAAGAATCCACTTGACAGCATTCCAATGCTCAAATCCTGGATGACTCATATACCTGCTAACGACTCCTATTGCATGTGCAATATCTAGCCTAGTGCATACCATAGCATACATCAAACTTCCTATAGCTGAAGCATAGGGTACCTTGGACATCTTATCCTCCTATTCCTGTGTCTTGGGACACATCTCCTTAGTCAATTTCAAATGACCAGGTAAAGGTGTGCTGACAACTTTAGCATTCTCCATAGAGAAACATTGCAACACCTTCTCAACATAATTAGCTTGAGATAACATCAATGTTTTGTTCTTCCTATCTCTACAAATCTTCATACCAAGGATTTGTTTTTCTGCCCCCAAATCCTTCATAGCAAATTCATGTACTAATTGGCATTTTAGCCCCTTAATATGATCCATGTTAGACCCAGCTATAAGCATATCATCAACATATAGACATAAAATAATGTAGCTATCATCATCCAACCTCTAAAAATAAACACAATAATCTGAATGACACCTGTTATATCCATGCTCATGCATAAAACTGGTAAATTTCAGATACCATTGCCAAGGTGCTTGCTTCAAGCCATATAAACTTTTCTTCAATTTGCACACTAAGTTCTCCTTACCTTTGACCTCAAAACCCTATGGCTGAGCCATATATATTTCTTCATCCAAATAACCATGAAGAAAGGTTGTTTTAACATCCATCTACTCTAAATGAAAATCTTCAGTAGCCACAAGACTTAAAACAATATGAATAGAAGTCATTTTAACAATAGGAGAAAATATCTCATCAAAATCAATTCCCTTTTTCTATGCAAATCCTTTTACAACTAACCTGGCCTTAAATCTTTTCTTACCTCCTTCCTCTTCTTTCAACCTGTAAACCCATTTATTCTGTAAAGCCTTTTTACCTACAGGCATCTTGCACAAATCCCATGTCTTATTTTTCAGCAAAGAGTCCATTTCATCTTTCATTGCAGACTCCCACTGAATCTTAGTATCCACCTGCACAGCTTCATCATAAATTTTAGGCTCACCAGCATCAGTAAGTAAAATAGAATACAAAGAGGGAGAAAACCTTTGTGGAGGTCTAATTTGCCTTGTTGACTGTGTTACATTCAATGGTGTGTGTGGTATTTGTTGTTGTGATTGTTGCACATCATGAGGAATGGCTGGAACATCATCTTTTGGAGTATCATCCAGCACTATATAATCATCTTCTTTCTTCTCATGTTGCTGCAACAGATCTTTGTACAACACTTTTTCATTGAATATGACATCCTGACTTCTTATAATTTTATGATTTTCAAAATCCCAAAGCCTATAACCAAATTAATTAATGCCATATCCAACAAAGACACATTTCTTTGATTTAGCTTCGAGCTTGGTTCTATTTTCAGAGTCTATATGAGCAAAAGTTTCACAACCAAAGGTCTTGAGAAAAGAATAACTCACCTTCTTCCCAGTCCATGCTTCCTCTGGAATACCACAACCCAAAGGAGTAGAGGGACCTCTATTAATCAAATATGCTACAGTATTGACAGCCTCCACCCACATGTGTAAGGGCAACCCAACATGCAATCTCATGCTCCTTGCGCGCTCCATTATAGTCTTGTTCATGCGTTTAGCCACTCCATTTTCCTATGGAGTCCTTGGAATAGTTTTCTATCTATGAATACCATTAATGGAGCAATAATCTTCAAATTCATGACTGCAATACTCACCACCATTATCAGATCTGAGACATTTTAATTTCTTACCAGTCTCATTTTCAACCAAGCATTTCCATTTCTTAAAAGTTTGAAATACATCAGATTTCTGTCTAAGGAAATAAACCCATACTTTTCTAGTTGCATCATCAATAAATGTAACATAATAATGAGAGCCACCAAGGGAAGATACCTAAGCTAGTCCCCATACATCTGTATGCACAAGCTCTAATTTCTCCTTTTTGTTTTCCTTCCCTATCTTTACAAAACTCACTCTCTTTTGTTTTCCATACACAACTTTCACAGAAATCCATATTCACACATTTTAGACCTAGTAAAACTTTCCTTGAATGAAGTACTTTCATACCTTTCTCACTCATGTGCCCAAGTCTATTGTGCCACAATGCTGTATCAAAATCTACAGCAGCTATTTGTTCTCCCTGCTCAACTACAGTAATTGTTCCTGAATATTCATTTTTCTCTGAAACAATCAAAGTAGAAGGAACAATATGACCTGTACAAAGATATAAGGTGCCTACTTTCACACCTTTTGCTACTACAAGGGAACCTTTTGAAACCTTCCAATTTTTATCATTAAAAGTAACTACACAACCCTCATCACCAAGTTGCCCTACTAAAATTAAATTCCTACTTAGTTGTGGAACATGTCTTACCTCATGTAGTAGCCAATGATTCCCATTCTACAACTTAATCTTAATTTTTCCCTTTCCAACAATCTGATAGGGTTCATTATCCCCCAAATAAACAAGCCCAAAATCCCCTTGGACATAATCAATGAAATAACCTTTATGAGTTGTAACATGAAATGAAGCACCAGAATCTAAAACCCATGAATCGTCAACACTCTCTAAAGATAGAAGCAAAGCATCCTCTTCGGATTTGTTACTTACCACATTTGCCTCCTTGTCTCCATCTGATTTATCTCCTTCATTTTTCTTTCGATTCCAGCAATCTTTCTTTTTGTGCCCTGGTTTCCCACAGTACCAGCAATCATTTGGTCCTCTCAATTGAGACCTCCTCCCCTTTGACTTTCCTCTTGATTTCCCACGATTTCTAGAGTTACTTCCTCTTTCAGTCATTCTACCCCTGCTTTGTGTATTTAAAGCACTTTCTGATGTAGATCCACCTGAGGATTTTCTATGAGTTTCCTCACTTAAAATAACACCGATCACATAATCATATTTTAGGGTACTAGATCCAAGAACAGAATTACTCACTGCCATTACCAAGCCATTCCAGCTTTCAAGCAAAGAACACAAAATCAAGAGAGCCTTAATTTCTTCATCAAAATTGATACCCATAGAAGATAATTGACTAGTAATAGTATTAAACTCATTTAAATGATCTGCAATAGATCCACCTTCTGCCATTTTCATATTAAATAAACGCTTCATGAGAAATACCTTATTTGAAGAGGAGGGATTTTCATACAGTGTCGCTAGGTTTTTCATCAAATCTTCTATCATCTTTGCTTTTGTAATATTAAATGCCACCAATGGTGCCAAGCATAACCGAATGCTTTCGAGTGCCTTTCTATCCAAAAGATCCCATTAAGCCTCTGACATAGTTCCCTGATTCTTGGCTTTTCCTTCCAATGGCTTCCATAAATCCTTCTAATATAAATAGTCTTCCATTTGCATCTTCCTTAACTGGAAGTTTTGTCCATTAAACCTGTCAACCCTTAGCTTACCCTCATCTGCCATCGCTCCCACTCAACTGTGAGACTCCCACTTAACCGTGAGACTTTCCTGCAAAGGATAACTGAAAGACAACCTTGATTTGATACCACTTGTTAGGATAAACCACAGACAGAAATAAAAAACTACATGCAAATATAACCAAT
Source organism: Cupressus sempervirens (assembly GCA_028749045.1). Classification (NCBI taxonomy): domain Eukaryota; kingdom Viridiplantae; phylum Streptophyta; class Pinopsida; order Cupressales; family Cupressaceae; genus Cupressus; species Cupressus sempervirens. The sequence goes on along the minus strand of CM053786.1, from coordinate 836,785,110 downwards.
AATAGAAAATAATAGAACACACAGAAATGAACACAAGGCACCAAGATTTAACGTGGTTCACCCAATCCCTAGGCTACGTCCACCAAATAGCAAGTTTGATCTTATTACAATCCAGTGATTACAACCTGATTACAATCCATAATCCCTTACAACTTAATACTGCTGTAAGAACCAATTTCGCATCACAACATTATAAAAATACCCAACCCTAAGCCCTTTTATAGAAGTATTAAACCGCTTTAGTGTTATAACATGTCAGCCATATGTCGGCCATAATATGTCAGCTACCATGTTGGCTACTGCCCAAATTTTTTTTTTTCCCACTATTTATGAAGTATGTACAGTACTTTCCTGATCAGTCACCACAATCTAACAAAATTAAGATCCACCAAATATTCTAAACCTCAAAATAGAAAACAATCAAATGACACTAGTTGTGCACACCATGTTTACTTTGGTTCTAATTATCTTCCTACCAAATAATAGTATAGGGCTTTTCTATAAAACAATGCTACTAGCTGCCACATTTCTAAAATGACTAACCGCATGCCACTATCGACTATACTCTTGCACCTATGCTTGGTGGAAGCACTAGTATATAGTACTTAAGATACCACTGAATATCTAAATCATTGTTTTTCAAAGAAGCTATAAGGCATAAGTCAAATGAATTTAAATACTCCAAGCAATTCCTGAGTGTGGATGTTTCAATTCCTTAGTGTCAAAACTTGAATATATTTCATGCTTATCATTTTCTCTAGCAATTCTTACATAAAACATCATTAAACTAATTGTTCCCTTGTATATATACAATATTTTTGAAGTTGTTTTGTGCTAAATGAACATTTTGTGATCAAGTCTTGTAAATATCTTGGTTGGTACAATTGCAAATCTCTTACTGGCTTTGTACCAGTACCCAAGATTAACATTGATGACATTAGTAGAATTCCAAGTTTTGCTCTTGTATTCCTATTAATTGTACTTGATTGTCGAATATGTTAAAGAAGAAATAAATGCCAGTTAATTTACAGACTGTAACTGACCTGATTTCCTTGATGTATTTTTTAAATGTTGAGATGCATATACTAAGGATTTTTTGTTGTTGCAGGCCAAGCCACAATTGATAGATAGGTCAAAGCTCCCAACTATTGTGGATCCTATGATTAAAGAGTTGCTGAACTTGAAATATCTTCAGCAAGTAAGTTGCATGAAAAATATTTCTTTTGAAGGGGATTGACATTATTTTTAAAAATACATTCAGTTTATACAATTTTACTCATGTTTTGGTGGATAAAAACTTAACGTTCTTCAACATTTCTTGCCCATTTTATTGCATATCTGAAATAAGACATAATCTTGCCATTTTCCAATAGCTAAATGTCTTTAACTGTGATTCGAATTTGGCATAAAATGTATTTTTTAGGTTAGATTGTTAGCTAGTTCTAGTTGATCACCATTTGAAAATTAGAGGTGCTAATCCTTTCATTGAAGATAAAATTTATAGTGCACTACATATCATCACACTTACCCAAAAAATTTGAGCCAAACATTTGATTATCTAGATTGAAAGTCATTGTCCACTTCATAATCTTAGCAAGAAGAACACCATAAGTGCTTGTGAACCAAGTATTTATGATGAAGCAAGAAGGAAAGAAAAATGAAAAAATGTGTCGAGAGATAGACATTGGAAAGAAAGCCATTGATTATAAAAAGTATTAAGATCAAATTTTAAAATAATGTTTTAATTGACAAGCACAAAGCAATATTAGTAGCTAAAGAGCAACAAATTTTCCTTGTATATCTATGCACTATCTCCATGATTCCATGTTTGGTCCTTAGCCTCTTTGCAATAACCACATGATCGATGATTTCCAAATAGTGCCAACATACTATGTGGAAAGGCCCTTTCTAGATCATATTTCAATGCAACAATTTATCAAATGATGGCACTTTAAGGGGACAATGATCATCTTCAACTATGTGACTTTGGCTCATTGCTTCAAATTTGTTAGAGGATATAAAAACTTACTGACTGTAAACAACAGGTATGTTCTTAGAAAAAAAACCCATACTCATTGTAAACAACAGGTATGGACTTAATCCATATTTCATGAGTTGTGGTTCATAAAAACCCATACTCATCAGCTTGAATTGTTTGTTTAATACCCAATGCATTGAGGTGACACTTACAATTTGAATTCATAACAACCATTTCTCATCAACTTAAATTGTTTGTTTAGTACCCATTGGATTGACGTGACACTTACAAGGTTGAAGTATTGCAACTTCCTAGAAGATCTACCTACTCAATTCCATGATGATCCAATTTTCCTTGATCCTTGGGAGAAATATGCAGGAGCATCAAGGTCAAAGTTGAAGGCATGAGAAGACATTAAGGTCTCACGATAACCAACATGACCATGTTAGAATAGTTGATGTAATAAGACCCTATGAAGGTCCTTTTTGATATGTTTGCAATCATTTTAGTTACATTTGAAAACATTAATTAATAAAAACCATATGTGCAGATATAAAAATTAATCACAACATGTCCAATTTATTTGTAGGTATATTTTCCTATGAAGAAAGACCACACCTGACAATATGAATCTATAAGAAAATAATGAGACAATGGGTTCATTGTGGGCTCAATTCCAAAGAAAACCTGATAAATGTTATTGTCCTTGCAAAAAGTGTAAGGGTTTAAAGAATCGAAGAATTCTAATCACAACAGCCCAGAGTCATTGTATGCAATATGGTCATGTTGAAGGGTGCCACGATTTTCATCCATTACTAAATGTGGATTTCCTACTAGAGGAACATGGAGGTTTGAATATCCAAGCTGAGGATAACACTCCCATGGAAGAAGATGATAATGTGCCAGAGGACATGATTGAGGAAGATGGTATTGGGGCAAGTGATGAAGAGGCTCACAATGATGGTACTAGCAAATTTGATAATAATGATGAAGATGGTCTTGATATACCTTTACTTGAGAAGGCACACGAGCCCTTATACCCAGGCTCCCAAACAACTCTACTGTCATCTATAGTGTTGTTGGTGAAGTTAAAGGTTATGAATAGCATATCCAATGTAGCAATGTCACGTATGCTAAGGTATGTCATTTTTGTCATCTTAAATGTTAGCATACAATTACTATTCATTATATTAACAATGCATATTTGTTGTTGTAGGTTGATTAGTGAGTTTTTGTTACCACCATCAAATATTTTGCCTCGTTTGTACCGAGAATTATCTAACATTATGGATCAGATTGGAATGAAGTATCAGACAATACATGCATGTCCCAATGATCACATTCTATATCATAAACAACATAAATTTGCAATAGAATGTCCTAATTGTCATGTTAGTAGATATTGGTCAGATCAAATAACAAAAAAAGTGCCTCACAAGGTTCTTTGGTATATTCCCATTATTCCACATCTAGAATGGTTATTCAGGTGCACTAGCTTGGCACAACTTATGGATTACCATCCATGGAATAGAAGTTAGGATGACATTATGTGAATGCCTGCCAATGGTTCTGCATTTAAAGAGATAGAAGAAACATGGTCACACTTTAAAGAAGAACCTCATAATCTAAAATTTCCATTGGCAGTGGATGGTGTCAATCCATATGGAGATATGAGATCTATTTACTTAGTATGGCCTATTCTTGTTATTAAGAATAACATTCCTCCTTGTATGTCCATAAAGAGGGAGCACATAATGTTGTCAATGATTGTGCCAGGTATTTTTTTTAAAATAGTTATCTAAATTAATTTTTAAATAGTGCTTGAAAATGGTTATAATAATTATGTAATGTTTATGTTCATTCAATTGCTAGGTAAATACCAAGTTAAAGATATGAACGTGTATATTGAGACCCTAATTGATGAGTTGTTGAAGTTATGGAATGGCATCACTATGTATGACATCTCTAGACCGATAGGACATCAACAATTTCAATTCCATTCAATGCTTGTATGGACAATACATGATGCCCCTGGGCTAACTCATTTTTGTGGTATGTTAGATTGTTAAGATCACATATTTTTGGTCTATTATAGTGCTTACATATTACTATCAAATTCTTAAGTTGTGCATGATAATTGTACATGATCCAATTATACATGATCTTTTAGGTCTTCAAAAAAAGGGAAAATTTGCATGTCCAGTTTGTGGTCCAAAGATGAAATGTTGTCATTCGAGAAGTTTAGGAAAGCAGGTGTTTGATGAGTTTAGACACTTTCTCCACAATAATCGTAGGTGTCAAATTTCCAAAAAACATCTTTTCAATGGGAAAGAAGAGACATCATCAAGGCCACGAAGAATGACACCTCATTTATGGAAGTTGGAATACGATTTACTAAATTGTCGAGGTAATGTCCAATTTTTCGTTTGAAGTTTACAATTTGTATTTTGATATTGACTTATATTTACTAATACTGTAATTGATGCTCGTGAAGGTCATCGAGGCATCAATGACCAACTGCCTAGAGGAATAAAAAGTTATCCTACTCAATTTAGTAGGTTACCATACTACAAGGATCTCCCAATCATGCATTTGTTTGATGCTATGCATATTGGAAAGAATGTAACAGAGACACTATGAAAAATGTTGGATGGAAGGCATGATAGAGAATAAATTGCTAAAATTTGTACTAACATTCGTGAATCTAATCATGAACTAAAAGTTTTCATTGAATCAAATAGGAATGGAGATCACATAAATACAAGTGCCCTTCCTTAGTTGTTAACGGAGCAACAAAGTGATGCATTAAAAGAAGCGATAAAAGAAAATAAAATTTCCAACAAGATTTTTTGCAAATATAAGCACTCTTCTATCAAAGAAAGGCGATTTTGGGCCAGGGTTGAAGATACATGATTGGCATACCTCCCTCAAGGTAAGTCATGTTTTCTATTTATAGTATATTTATAAGATTGAATGTAGTACCAGTTGTATTATTTAATAATATATTGAAATGATCATTTTTTAATGATTACAGTTCATCCAACCTCTATACCTTCCACAACAGTTTGATAATAGTATTAAACAAGTTATATATGATCTTGGAAAATACATGAGGCTAGAAGAGTGTTTTTTCTTAGATTTGTAACTTTTTATCTGAAATCTATTGTATAATTATATTTGAAATCTCCTCTTTGTGTTTTTGCGTGTTGAATCTCATTTAGGTGGTTATCATCTAAAGAAATTGATAAAAAAGATATAAAATATTGGAAGAGAAAAATTCCATAGCTTATGTGTGAAATTCAAAAGTTTTTACCTCCGATGTTTTTCAACGCTCAAGAACACTACCTCATACATCAAGTTGAGGAGATTGAATTGTGTGGACCTATACAAGCTAGATCAATGTGGATGGTTGAGAAGCATTTGAAATTTATGAAGGGCTTGGTTCGACAAAGAGTACGTCCTAAGGGTTCTATGATAGAGGGATATATGATATACCAGATCATGGTGTATATTAGTGAATATCTTCCAAAGTTTGCAGCAAGTATCCATCTAGATTGTATTTGGGATCCCAACTGTAATGACAAATTCAAAGGAGAGTACCTAACACAGAAAGGTAGATTGAGGAGGGTGAGAGGTAATTATAAGTTTTTTTTTGTAATTTAACAATTCTTATCCATCATCAATATATATAAGTTGTTTCTAACTAGTGTAATTGTCTTCTTTATAGTTGGTCATGAGTGGGATGCACTACACTTGTATATTGCAAACAATCTTGATTGGATGAGAGTGTGGATTGAACAGTCTCAAGAAAATGGTCACTCATTAACATGGGATGGTGTTGCATCATTGGTTAAAGGATCTCATCTTAATGGAGATTCCAATGTTACGCCAATGGTACTTGATCTAATATATGGCTTAAGAGATACAAAGGTATGCATAAGATTACTAACCATGAGACATAAGTTTAATATCAACTCATAGATCAATGAGAAGATTCTTGACATGTTTGAATAATTTTAGGTCAAATAGCACAAAGCTATCTACTACTATGGCTATAAATTTTGCACAAAAAAGTTAGATGAAACGAAGAAAATGTGTGATTCTAGGATAAGTGTTGTCTTTGCGGTCACTAATATTTCATCTAGAACTGACATACATCCTCAACAATCTAAAAATTGATACTATGGTATTTTGGATGATATAATTGAGTGAAACTTTAATTCATTCAAAATAGTTCTATTTGTCATCAAATGGTTTAGGTTATGACTGAATCAAAATGATCCCGATAGGATTGTTATTGAACACGATAGTGGATTTACTATGATTAATACAAGGTCATTTGAGCCAGTCGAAGATGAGAAGTATGTTCTTCCAAGTCAATGCGAGCAAGTTTTTTACTTTGGTGTTCCAGACAAACCAGGTTGGTCATTTTTTTTTAGACATGACCCAAGAGGAAGGTCAGTAAAGTATAATGTGATCAAAGAAGAAGATATTGAAGAAGCACAAGAGGAAGTAAATGATTATCAGGAATGACAATTACCTAGTGATGAAGAAGAAGAAGATGGTGATGATTTTGGTCATGCTAATGATAATGGTGATAATGATGATGATGATGCTGATGACGATCATGATCATGGTGACGAAGATGGTGATGATCATAGCAATGATGGTCATGATGATGATAGTGATCAAGAGGATGATGATGGTGATGAAGATGGTGTTGGTGATGATGATGATCAAAGTGACAAGTATGATGATGGTGATGATGATGATGATGATGACAAGGATGACAATCATGATGATCAATGAAATCTTCAGGTACGATCAATGTCAACTATGATGGGGTCTTGTATGACCAAATATTTCTTTCCAAACCATATGTGCACATATAAACAGTAAGTAGAACATGCCAAATATTTTTTAAGATATAAATATTAGTTATGCTAAATTTTTAACATTAGACAAATGATTTACATATACAATCTACTTTATTATTAATATTTTTTTTGGTAAGTCTATTACTTTAATTTTGCTGCTGATTCCTAAGACTTACTAATTTTTTTCACAGGGCAATATGGATGCACCATGTCAGACACCTTTAGTAGAGGTAAACATTAATTATTGTAAATTTTAATGTTAATATAGAAACAAATGTACTATTATTATGTTCTTTTCTTTATGGCTTTGGAGTTATTTTGATGAAAGTATATGAATATTTGATGTCACAAATGATAGGAAAAAGCTACAATGGTCTCTGATCAAATGCAATCTGAAATATGAGTGTCATATCTACATGACATTGGCCTTATTACTGACCCTATATTCATCACCCAACAAATTACAAAAATATACACTGATGAGCTTGTTCAAATTATCATCAAGGGTGACAGAAGTGAGAAGAAAGAGGCACTAAGAATAGAATTGGACCATAGAATCCAATCTTTGAAAGTAAGCAGTAATTCGACTAAAGCATTAATAGAAGTTCAATAGATATTAATATTTTATAATACCTTATGGATCATGATCTTTGATTTTATGTGTTCTTAGATAGACATATGTTCTAGTTGCGACATCGCATGCTGAACATGGTCAGGGTTGTTTCACAGTACCTTCGTGTAAGTAACACTTTTTTTGTTTTGATCAACATTATAACACTTACCTTTTTTTTTGTCGATGTTTCTCGCTAGTATCCCATTTTATCTTTATCCATTGCAAATTTATTTGCTAACAATATTTTATTCTTCAGCTCATGATGAAGTGTGGACTCCTCCTTCAGTTGGCAGTCCACTATTGTCTTCTACATTTTTGGCAACAAGGACCATGCAAACTTCATTGTCTATGCCCAATAGAACTGGTAAAACCTTGTTTTTCTATATTTTGTAATGTGCTATATTTTGTAATTTCTTTCTACAAGTTGATGAACAATGAAGTAGCACATTAGTGCTTAAATGATGTCTACAGAAGCTTGCATACACACAAACACATGCATACACACACCACGCATACATACATACATACATACATACATACATACATACACACATACATATATATATAGCCACACATAGAGAGACATGGACATAGGCAGGGAGGTAGACCAATAGATAGCAGTACTAAAATTGTCATTTAATTGTTATGATGTTTTAGTTGATAGAGAAATAGAGAGCAATACTAATGAAGCTGATCCATTTCTTGGAGTAGTTTGTGTGATTAGTACTGTTTCGTATGAAGGGACATTGTTGCTAAATAAGAAAACTATGTTTCCATTAAGAGAATGAAAGCTTCCAAGTGGTTTAAAATTGATATTTTTTAAAGTGTAAATTTAGTTTACTTTTACATTACTCATTTTGGACTGATAAATCCTTTATGTTTTTGTAGGTAATAATGCTTTCTTTGAACATCTTTTTCATATGACATTGAGACTGTTTGGACCCACCATATGTAAAAGGTACATAGTTTCATATCATTGCTACATAATTTTTATTTTCTTCTATTTATTGTAATATATTAAAGTTATTGATGTAAAAATCTATTTGTTTTTAAAAAGGTGGAATTTACAAGCTGGGGAATTAAAAAATTAGCTGATTGCATCCCTTGAGGAGAAATTTGGGAAAAATATTCTTGACACTGGCCTACTTTTGAAAAGAGCAGCAAAGCATATAAATTCTGTGAGGGATCAATATAGAAGGGGTATTAAGGATAACCCAAAGTATGATTGTCCTCCTATGATTCCACCAATGGAGTGGAATGAAATAATAGAAGATGCAAAGGAGAAAAGGATATGTGAAGATAGAGATAATGAAGCAACACAAGGAAAAAGAGGTATGTCATTATAGTATTAAGTAAATTGTAATCATGCACTAATTATTGATATTTGTAAATATATAATCTAAGATGTTTGAAATTTATCATAGATTGCAGGACACATCTGTGGCTACAAAAGCGAGAATAGAAAAGGTTGGCCAACACAAACTTGGCTCTAGTGGTTATATGAATCTGCAGTCTCGACTTGTAAGTAGAGCAATGCATTTTGTTTTTTTTAATATAATGTTGCAAACAATTTTGTTTAATGAAACCATACATGGAAAATTGACGTTATTAAGAAAAAACCACAGGGCATAGATTTCAATGTGGAGGTCATAGATGAAGATAGAAAAATTGCCTTGAAGGAAGGCTATAAAGTTGTGGTTGCACACCTACGTGAATAATGTGTAAGCCTTGCCAAAGAATCCAATGCACCAAATGATATCTCAAAGGTAAATTGGTCAGATGAAAAGTAAATAAAATTAAATAGTTGAGAAGATTCCTTTTTGGTATTAGTTTTAAACGTAATATGACTACATAACAATTTGCATAACATTTTACTGTAGCCTTCATATCCTACCACAGAACCTGCTCCTGACGAAGGCCATGATGTGCATTATAGTGGTGGAGGTATTAATTTGCTATTGGAAATTAATTATGCACTTATGAATAAAATTTAACATCTTCAATTGGAATTTGATGTGTATCCTTTTTTTGAATATTTCAGAGCACGTTGAACATCATGTTGAAGGACTGGACCATGTTCCAAGTGTTCAACATGTTGATGTGATGGCAGATCAAAATGTTAATGTACATGATGTGGCATTTTCAAGTAAGAAAAAGGAATTTTATGTTGTACTCATACTTAATCAAAAACTTGTAACAGTTAGAAAAAGAAAAAGAGTATGCCAATTTATCACATTCACTTGTTCTTGCAACAGAGCCCCCTTTAGTGCAGCAACCTCCTGCTCCTTCAAAGAGAAGGGGCCATCATAATTTGACATTGCATGTGCCAGAAGAGGAGGAGAATGAAGCAGATATGGATGTCCCTATGAGCACTTTTCTTAAGAGAGCTCAGAAAAACAAAAAAAAGAAATGACGTTTTAAAAATCTTCTTTGATAAACCTTATTGGATAATGAAATAACTTTGTTTTAAGTAATTATGTATGAATGATGCGTATTAATATAGATTTTTATTTTATGTTAATGAATATTGTTATGTGTTAATGAATTTTTGATTAGTATTGTGTATTAATGATTTTTACATCATATTAATGAATGTTATGTGATTGTATTGATTGAATGTTATAGTTCATAAATGGATGAATGAATGAATGAAGTATGTAATTAGATGATAATGGGTACTTTAGATTGACTTTAGGGGGAGGGGGGTGAGGCTAGATGAGCTTCCACCTTCACATGGTTGGCCTTGTTAAGTAGAGAATATTATAGTATTCTTGAAATCAAGTGAAGCTCAAATTTGTTAAGTCTTCAAACACACATTGTAGAGTTGGGGTGGTGAGACAAGGCATTGTAAAAAAATTATAATCAATAAAATAATCTTGTTCTCTGCAATTCAGTCTCTGTCCCATGGAATAGTGAGTTCCTATGATGTATCAAATGCATTTTGACTAATATTTAATGTGAGAATATTTTATTATTTTTGTTATCTTGTCCACAAATTTTTTAAATTTTCATTGCAGGTTGAGTAAGGAATAATAGACTGGTGCATTTAAACCAGTGACTAGTAAGGCACAGTCAACTATACTTTTTCTGAAGTTTCCAATGTAGATTCTCTTGTACCACCTGTAGTCACTATTATTGGTGGGAGACAATGAGGTTGTGATAATTTATTTGTACTTTATTAACAAAATGTAGGAGAGTGGGAAAACTTGGTGCAAGTGTAGTGTTGGATGGTAATTGCTGATGGAGGTTTAGCCTGGATTAGACACCGGTCTAATAGATAGAGGATCATTTCATGTTTGAAGATGTTTGGGGGGTGAATCCTTCATGTTTGGGGGGTGTCTCTGTTATCAAAAATGAGATAGTAGAGCACTACTAGTGTTATGATGGGCAAAATATGTCTTTCATTATGATAGACTATTTCTAAGTCATTTGTGTTGTTTCTTGCTATTGTCAAGCAGTCTTTGTTTTCCTTGAGACCATGAACAAAATTATCTACCATTTTTGCTTATGATAAAATTTTGACTTGAACAATGATAAATTTTATTAGTAATCATTATAGTGGAAAAAATTTTGACTTGTTTAAAATTTTTAGTCGAAAGTGTTGGAATTGATAGTGAATCCCAACCTCCTAGAAATCACCTGCAACCAACATGCATGTTACATCTGTGTCTGAGAGAGAATATGATCCAAAAAGCATGCCTACTTTGGTGATTTGGCTATTATTGTAGCACTACAAAGCGTCTTATGGTGTTTCTCATTTTCTTAAATAATAGGCAATTAGTTCATGATTTCATCATATCTTATAGTGGAACAACTCCAAGAATCTTGGGTAAATTGATTGCTATAAGAATTTCTTGTATAGGACACTCAATAATGTGGGCTAAGTGGTGGGCACAAAGAGGAACAAGAAAGGATCTATACAAGTGCACGGTGCAGTAGAATTCAAAAATGAAATTATCTTAGTTTCATTCTGATTCTCCTATGTTACTCTCACATACATACACAACTCACTTCAATTCTTCAATGCTCTCAAACTTATACACATCTCTTATTAGTAGATCTGGTCATAATTCTCCTAAAATTTACAAATATTCCTAGAAATAGAAGCTACCTAATACTCGGGAATTAGATATAAATGAGTTGAGACCAGCATTTATAATTCTTGAAAAAGATTAAAAATAATTTTGATTTTGTAAGATGATTTGATACGCAGCTGATCCGAGGGATACTTTCGTCAAAATTGAAGTATCTCCAAAACTCCAATAATCAGGATCAAGTTAAAATTCTCAAAATTCTAAATCCAATGCAATTTGAATGGACAGAAATGGAGTCCATATGCAAAAGTTATAGTTAGTCAAAGGTTGGTCAAATCGAGTACGAAGGTCATAAAAAAGGTAAAAAAATAATCATCTACAAAGTGCACAACAATGGATTTCAAATTGAAGATCTCGTCAAGAGATTTCTAGCAGTGTTCGTTTCATCAAATTTGGAGCCCATATGTAAAAGATATGGCAGTTTGAAATTAACAAAGAAGTATAAATGGGGATGATGTCAGCATGACCTCGTTCTTCAGCCAAGTCGGCGGGTGGCAAAAACTTTATGGGATTCAAAACCTTGACCACTAGTCTCCAAAGCTTAGCCAATAACCAACTGAACACAAGCCACATTCAATGATATTAATGCACGATATTGTATTTGAGTCTGTTTAGCCACTAATTTTGGATAACAAAGGCCGCCAGTGGTGGGGTTTGAACTGCCCACCACCGACCATTCAAAATGGTTACCCGCCACTGTGCTATTTTAGCGCTTGAAGGTAAAAATGCACATTGTTTTATTTATTTCTTATCTCAATCCCGCCAACCTTAGTAAAATAAGAGTTTTTTGTTATTTTTAACCCCAAAATTGGTAAAAGCCAAATCTTTTAAAAATGGCTAAAGGGTTATTCCGAGGAGCAAATTAATTGAAGGACCTATTATTGTAAATTTTTTTATAGCCTTATTTTGGCTAATTTTTTTGTATAAAAGGGGGTTAGGAGACTCTTAGAGGGCATTCAAAAAGTGGAGAGAATGTCCAAGTGCTGAGAGTAAGGGAGATGTGATCAGTCCTACACTTTGGAATAGCGTTATGCTATTGTACTTGAAAGGAGTGATTTTGTAAACAATTGTACCTGATATTGGAGTTAATCAGATCGGTCCCCCTATTGGAGTAGGACTCGGAGATGTAGTCCATACGGATGAACTCCGAGATCAAATTGTTTGCATCTTCTTTCTCTCAATTTCTCTTTTATCAGCTTAATCTTGTTGTTTGCTTATTTCAATTATGTTAATTTGATTCATTAAAGGTTTAAATTAACTTTATGTAATTAGTTAGCATTCCTCTGTAATAGTCCTAGATCCTAATCAGATCAAATTTGGTATCAGAGCCTTTGTTGGATTAGTATTGCAGATTTGAATGTTAACAAGATCCAGGATTGAGAAAGGCGAAGGAAAGCTTGAGGAATACAATCCTGAGATTGGAAAACGAAGGACTAAACCATCATCACAAATGGTAGACGAAGGTGGACAAGCTTTTCAAGATAAGAGTATTCAAAAGACTCTTCAAAATTTGTAGACAATGGTAGAGGTTTTGGTACAAGAAAGAGAAGAGAAGATGCAAAGATGTGCAGCTCGAAAGGACAAAGGGAAAAAGAAAGGAGCTGATTGTGATCCACCAAAGACACCTCCATCTTCTCCTTCTTCTCCCTCTTCTCCTTCTTCCCCCTCTTCTCCTTCTTCTACCCATTCTGAGTCTTCTAATATTTTCAAAGGAGGACATAAGCCTCGAATTAAGTTGGATGTAAAGTTTGACTTACCAAAATATTGTGGGGAGTTAAATGCCGAGAAACTAGATGACTGGATTCAGCAAGTAGAAGTCTACTGTAGAGTTCAAAACCTTGTAGATGATGTTGATAGAATTCAGTTAGCCACTCTTTGTTTAGGTGGTGTAGCCCTAACTTGGTGGGAGAGTAGGTCTCGGGATGAAACTTCACAACATGGTAAGTTTAGTTTGTCTTGGTCAGAATTTGTTACTGCTTTAAAAAAGAAATTCTACCCCCTAGGCCATATGCAACAGTTAATGATGAACTAGCAACATTTTAGGCAAGGGAAAGGTCAGTTTGTCTAGGATTACACCCATGAATTTTGCAAAAAGGCTATTTCATTAAATGTCCCATTGTATACCCAGGACACCTTACTCAAGCATATAGGTGGTCTTCATTCTTACCTAAGGCATTCTATTCTCATCCTGAATCCTTGTAATTCGGATGAAGTATGTGTCCAAGCAACACATTTAGAATCAAGGGGTAAGGGTACTTTCATTGATAAGTCTGATAAAAAGCCATCTAAGTCTTAGGAAAAGTCCAAAGGAAAAGGAAAGGGTAAAAAGATAGCAACAGTAAAGAAAGAGGGGGAGAAACCCACATGCTCACATTGCAAGAAAGAAGGGCATGATGATTCTAAGTGCTGGAAGCTGCATCTTAAAAAGAGGCCAAAGCGATATGGTGGAAACAAAGGCAAACAAAAGACTGCTGTTATAACTCAACAAGATCTTGGATTTGACTCCAGAGATGAGACAAAGATTGTTGCTACCAGGATTCAAGGTAAAGGAAAAGGTATATCTCTTTCATCAGCTCCAAGTTCTTCTAGCATAAGTGCAAGTACAAGTAAAGAATCTTCTCCTAAGAATGATAAGCAAAGGAATGAATTATTTCACATTCGAGTTGTTATCAAGCATAATAAGGTTGATACGGGTTCCCAAGTTAAATTGATATCTGAGGAAGTTGTTAAAAAGCTTAACTTGACTACAACACCTCATCCAAAACCATACCCTCTTGGATGGGTTTACAATGATGCACAGTTACAGGTAACTAAACAATGCAAGTTAAGATTTACTACCATTGCAAACTTTGTAGATGAGGTAGAAGCTGATGTAGTCCCTTTAGATATATGTGGTCTTGTACTTGGGAGTCCCTATTTGTTTGATCGTCAAGCTATATTTTATAGGGGGGAAAATACATATCATTTGTTTAAAGACAAGATTGAATACATTGTACAAGAACATAAGGTTAAGACTAATCTGGCATTAGTCAATGCTGGTCAAATGAAAAGGTTAGTCAACTCTAGTAAGAATTTTGTGTTAATGCTTGTAAAAGCCAAAGAAGATGAAACATCTGAGGCATTTAAGGGATGTGATCCAAAACATAAGGCTGAAATGGTCAAAGTTGTCTCCGCTTATGATGACTTATTTCAGGAACCGAAAGGATTGCCTCCTAAGAGAGAGATACAACATGAGATTCAGTTGCAGCAAGATGCACCACTTCCTAATATTGGCATGTACCGCTTATCAGTGTTTCAGAATGAAGAAATCAAGAAGCAAGTTCAAGAGCTGGTTGTGAAAGGAGTTATCCATCCTAGTACTTCTCCTTGTGGTTCTCCTATTGTGTTGGTTCCAAAGAGAGATGGGACATGGAGAATGTGTATTGACTATAGGGCTCTGAACAAGATAATGGTAAAGAATAGGTACCCTCTTCCTAAAATTGATGATTTACTTGATCAGTTGAAACATGCAATTCATTTCACTAAGCTAGGCTTACGTAGTGGATATCATCAAATAAGAATTGCAGAAAGTGATATTTGGAAAACTGCTTTTAAGACAAAATAGGGACTTAATGAGTGGTTGGTTATGCCATTTGGGCTTTGTAATTCACCAGCTACATTCATGAGAGTCATGAATGATGTCTTTCGTCTGTTTATTGATGATTTTGTCATAATCTATTTAGATGATATTCTTATATTTAGTAAGTCTTGGGATGATCATGTAATTCATGTAAAGAAAGTATTTGAAATACTGAGAAAAGAAAAACTATATGTAAAGATGTCAAAATGCGAATTTGCAAAGACATCCTTAGTGTACTTAGGCTATGTCGTAGGGAATGGTCAACTAAAAGTAGACCCTGTGAAGGTCAAATGTATTGTAAAATGGCCTAAGCCAAGTACAGTTACAGAAATCAAGATTTTCTTAGGTGCAGTTCAGTACTGGAGGAAGTTCATTGAAAACTTCTCTTTTATTGCATCATTGTTGCACGCATTGACTAGTACCAAGGAAACTTTTCAGTGGGGAGGTCCACAACAAAAGGCTTTTGACACTTTAAAGGAAAAGTTGAGCACTGCACCAGTGTTATCTCTACCTGATCTACATTAACCATTTGAGATTGAGACAGATGCGAGTGGGTTTGCCATGGGAGCTGTACTCATGCAAGGAGGTAAACCAGTCTATTGCCACTCTGAAACTTTTTTAGGAGCAGAAAGTAACTATCCTACGAATGATAAAGAACTTTATGCTTTAGTTCAGAGTGTTAAAAAATGGAAACATTACTTACTGGGAAAAGAAACTGTAATCCACACCGATCACCAGCCACTACAATATTTGCACTCACAATATAAGTTGCAACAAAGTAGGCACTTTAGGTGGATGGGTTTTCTACAACAGTTTCATTTGGTAATTAAGTATAAGAAGGGTTCCCATAAAAAAGTAGCAGATATGTTGTCTAGACCTCCTGTTCAGACTGCTTTGATAATCCTTCAAAATAGTTCAATGACTCATGAAAGTTTTTAGGAACAATATACTAATGATGCGAACTTTAAGGATATCTATGCAGCTTTAATCCAGGGTAAACATGTAGAAGAGAAAGATTACTATGTGCAGGATAATTTGTTGTACCACTTGGGAAAACTATGCATTCCTAAAGATGAGTAGGCACATGTAATTTGTGAAGCACACACCTCTTTGATTGCAGGACATTTTGGGGTAAGTAAGACATTAGCTCAATTGCAGAAATATTGTTACTGGCCTCATATGCAGGAAACTGTCACCAAGTATATAAAAGGATGTGTAATGTGTGCAACTAGCAAACCGAGTAATAGGAAATTGGGTTTGTACACACCACTACCTGTACCATCTCGTCCATGGGAAAGTGTATCTATGGACTTTGTGGGAGGTTTACCTATGTCTAGGAAGGGTAGTGATTATTTGTATGTAGTAGTTGATCGGTTCAGCAAAATGTGTATTTTAATGCCTTGTAAAAAGCAAGTTACTGGTGAACTGACTGCTCATTTGTACTTTCAAAATGTATGGGTTCATTTTGGGTTACCTACTTCTATTTTATCAGATCGAGATTCTCGATTCTTGGGGGAATTTTGGTCATGTTTGTGGGGACTCATGGACACCAAGCTGAAGAAGAGTACAGCCTTCCATCCGCAGACCGACGGATAGACAGAGGTAGTGAATAGGACAATTGTGCATCTACTTAGAGGCTACTACAGCAAACATCCTAAGTTGTGGGATGAAAGTCTTCATTATGTGCAACATGCTTACAACCATGTAGCACACTCTTCTACAAAGAGGTCTCCTTTTGAGACTTGCTTCGGTTACTTGCCTAAAACACCAATGGATTTTGCTTTTGGGAAGGACGACATTATCGATGGGCGCCATGATGTAGAAAAGGCTTTAAAGTTCATCTAGAAGGTCCATGAAATCCATCAGGTAGTAGAAGCACAATTAGAGCAGAGCCAAACAAAATATAAGGCTCGCAATGATAAGCATCACCTTGATCACCATTTCCAAGTTGGTGATAGAGTTTGGTTACATATCAGCAAGGAAAGAATGCAAGGTGAAGGAAGGAAGCTCAAAGCTATCAGGTATGGTCCTTTTGAGATCTTGGAAAAGATCAGTACTAATGCTTTTCGCCTTAATCTTCCTCCATACATGAAAATTTACTCAGTTGTCAATGTTGAGAATCTGAAGTTGTATGAGCCTCCAATGATCTTGGATGAAGACATCAGTGTTCAGGTTCCATCAGTTGATGATCTTTCACCAGAGTATATGTTAGAATTGCCAGAAGATGTTATCCTAGACAGGAATGTCAGAACTTCACAAAGAGGACCAGTTGAATACCTCCGAGTGGGATTGAAGGGGATGCATCCAAGAAAAGCAATATGGATGGAGATTGGTAAAGTGAGGGAACTATACCCTCACCTTCTTTCTGAGTAATCCAAACTTTCGGTGGTCTAAAAGATTCTCAGTGGGGAGGCTTGATCCGGGGGATACTTTTGTCAAAATTGAAGTATCTCCAAAACTCCAATAATCAGCATCAAGTTAAAATTCTCAAAATTCTAAATCCAATGCAATTTGAATGGACAGAAATGGAGTCCATATGCAAAAGTTACAATTAGTCAAAGGTTAGTCAAATCGAGTATGGAGGTCATAAAAAAGGTAAAAAAATAATCATCTACAAAGTTCACAACAATGGATTTCAAATTGAAGATCTCATCAAGAGATTTCTAGCAGCGTTCGTTTCATCAAATTTGGAGCCCGTATGTAAAAGATATGGCAGTTTGAAATTAACAAAGAAGTATAAATGGGGATGATGTCAGCATGACCTCGTTCTTCAGCCAAGTCAGCGGGTGGCAAAAACTTTATGGGATTCGAAACCTTGACCACTAGTCTCCAAAGCTTAGCCATTAACGATATTGTTTTTGAGTTTGTTTAGCCGCTAATTTCAGATAACAAAGGCTGCCAGTGGTGGGGTTTGAACCGCCCACCACCTACCATTCAAAATGGTTACCCACCACTATGCTATTTTAGCACTTGGAGATAAAAATGTGCATTGTTTTATTTATTTCTTATCTCAATCCTGCCAACCTTAGTAAAATAAGGTTTTTTTGTTATTTTTAACCCCAAAATTGGCAAAAGCCAAATCTTTTAAAAATGGCTAAAGGGTTATTCCGAGGGGGAAATTAATTGAAGGACCTATTATTGTAAATTTTGTTATAGCCTTATTTTGGCTAATTTTTTTGTATAAAAGGGGGTTAGGAGACTCTTAGAGGGCATTTAGAAAGTGGAGAGAACGTCCAAGTGCTGAGCATAAGGGAGATGTGATCAGTCCTATACTTTGGAATAGCGTTATGCTGTTATACTTGAAAGGAATGATTTTGTAAACAATTGTACCTGATATTGGAGTTAATCGGATCGGTCCCCCTATTGGAGCAGGACCCAGAGATGTAGTCCATACGGTTGAACTCCAAGATCAAATTGTTTGCATCTTCTTTCTCTCAATTTCTCTTTTATCAGCTTAATCTTGTTGTTCTCTTATTTCAATTATGTTAATTTGATTTATTAAAGGTTTAAATTAACTTTATGTAATTAGTTAGCATTCCTCTGTAATAGTCCTAGATCCTAATCGGATCAGCAGCAGTAGAATTCATCCTTGTTTACTTATAATTTATAGGACCAGTGCCTTATCCATTGGGCAAGAAATTGACTGTTGGCGGGAGATCTAATTCAAATAACTTGTATAAGAATTAATCAACTGTAATCACCCATCTCCATTCTTATGCAATATCCCTTTTATGAACTCATAAACCCTACTGATTTACTAAAGCATTTATATAATTGCTTGAATTAAAAGCAACAATAAAACCAGCATACAACCCATCCAGACTGCATTCAACCAAATAAACCTTATTTAAATGACTTCAAAGTAAACGAACCCTTAAAATGGAGACAAAAATTGATGATCCATAGATATAGTGTAAATATCCCTTTGTATTATCCTTTTCATATGACTAATACAATAACCAATAGAAAACCAATTGAATGCCCAGAATAGATTGCCATTTCTATCATTTCAATTTGCTTATTAGAAAGTACAATGGAAGAAAACTCAAAACCTTTGCATACTATTGGACCGAATGAATATGTACTCTTCTTGAAAGAAACAAAAAATTGCATAAGTCTCAGACCATCACAATGCCTTGAAAACTCATTTATATAGCATGAGTTGCAACAAGCAAAGGGCAATTGTGATCTGACAAGTGTCCAAGGAACAAAGAATCATACAAAAGACAAAAAAAATCACAATAGAATGCTAGGTATATCAAATATTCCTTTAGGTAGGCCCGTTCCAATTTTTTTTGTGAATCATCAACTTATGATTTGTCTCTCATTATTCTGACTCCTCAGAATACGTGGCTACCAAGCTGGCCAAAGAAGGATGACCTTGTGATACCTCCACATCAATTTTCTCCTATGGGTTCTAACTGCTTTCACCCTGAGCAGGCATTATTAACTTTTTCCCCTTCTTCTTTTTTTAGTTCTGGTGCAGAGGTGTCAATAACCTGCACCTCGCCTTCTAGTTTCTCATCATCATCTGAACTGTCCTCCTCTAACTGCTTGTCCAATAGAAGATCTTCCATCCAAGTATCAAATTGTATATCATCCGGCCAGCTGAACTATAGGATATCATTTTTCTTTTTAAAAATATAACCAACCTCCTTTTCAAAACCAGAAAATTCTTGCTTCAAAGAATCAAAAAATAATTAGACTTTAACCAATTCCTCTGTCGTGGTGGCCCACCAGGCATGCCCCTTTTCATTAATAACTTTATTTATCCTTGTGTAGAAAAGGTCATCCAATTCTTTACTCCACTCTTCCTTATTTTTCAATTTCTTCTTTATATCTAAGGCATAAGGAAATAGATCAAATTTTTTATTCTTGTACTTATTCAAATAAGAAACAATTTTCAGTTGTAGTGCAACTCTTCTGTTATCAAAATCTGACAAGTCATTAGCAATATCATACAATTTTTCAACATGGTCATTGGAAGACTTTATAACTGAATAACATAGAAGGGTGATTTCCTTTTCCCTTCTTCCCCATTTATTAAAAATAGGCTTCAGGGTATCATCATGAGTTTTCAATTCCTCCCATATAGCTATTACTTTTACCAACTGATCAAAGAATAAGGGCCACTCAATTTTGTCTACTAAATACATTAGAGCCTTTCTAAGCTTATCCTTATACTATGTATTTAACTCTACATGTAAGGCCCATAGTTTTCTCTTCTCTTCTTCAAATTCCTCAGCTGTATAATATTCAGGCCTTTGAGGTGTGTCTGGTATCTCTACAAGGGGGGTGGATTTAAAAGGTTCCATTGGAGGACATGGGTATGTTATTCTTGGCCTTTTGGATTTCCCCATTGCCTTGTTTTCAAGTTCAATTCTCCTTTTTACCTCCCTATTATAGGCCTCAAGAAGTGTTTCATATTTATTCTATAACTTAGACATAACATGGTCCTTCTTAGCAGTGGCCAACACAAACTTAGAAGAATCCAAATTCAAATATGTTGCCTATACATGTGAAGTGTCAGCAACCCTTCTTACAAGTATATTTCCCATCAACCCAGACTCATCTGATTGTGATGGTGTGGCTCTAGATCCCTTTCTCAATGACCAACTGACCAATGCAGCTTGATCTTTAATGAATGAAGTGCCTTGGAAGTCTCTTCTATTTGGGTCTTGCAACTCCAATCTACTTGAAACATAATTGAAAATTAATGCATCTACAATATCCCAACTGGGCAATAATAAAATGTTAGATGCCTTTATCATTTTCCTCCCCTCCTCAGGACTTATATTCTGCAATTCCTTCATCATTTCTTCTTTAATTTGGTTTTGCATGGAAGTTTCATCCATTTTTGGATGCTTTGTTTTCATATTTTTACATTTCTCCTCAAAAAAATTCATGATTGTCCTCCATGCAAATTGCTAAAAGGCCCTTGATTTCACAAAACTGTCATCAGTCAAAAATTGATGACTTGCCTGCTCTAATACAGGGTCCAAATCCCTGCCTCTATAATCAGCTATTGTTAGATCCAAACCTGGGAGAGGAAGTTCTAGAGGGTTACCCTCATCTAATTCTGCTTGAGTAATAAAAATATCTCCCTGTGATCCCATTTGTTCAACCTATTCACCAGTGAGCTGCTCTTCTCCAATCCTCAAAGGGGACTAGGTGGGTGAATATTCCTCATCTTGAGGCCTTTCTTTTGTCATTACCTTTTGCCTCTTAGGACTAGGCTCTTTAGGTCTCTCCTCTTGGGCTATACTGGTAGATCCTATTATTTGTTTTCTCTTGTCTATAGGAACCCTTTTATTCTGAATTATAGTATATCCGAGCCTCTTTTGTACAATTATTTTATCAGTTCTCACATTTGGAGTGAAAGCCAACCTCCTCATGACCTCTTTGGCCTTATCAAGATATTAATCAGTAAAAAAATATTTCTTTTCATTCATGACCTCCATTATTTTAGGGAAGGTATTCATGAGCTTACTTATTTTGTCAGCCTTTATAATAGCATTATCCAAAGGATCATATTTATTATCAAAACAATGAATGAATTCTAAGACCCGGGAATAAACTCTCCATTTTTCCTTTTTAGTTTCTTTCTCCTACAATGTGAATTCATTCCTTATAATATCCTCTAGATAATAAGAATCGTGCTTGACCAATCGCAACACTATTCTATGCCTCAACATCTAATTGAAAAATCCCTCAGAATCACAAAAATGGGGATGAGAGACAGCCATCATATACTACTCCAAAATTTTATGCAAAAAGATCCATCCCCCTTTTGTAATCATAAACTGATGAGCTACTATGTAGGTAGGGAAAATTGACCCTAATTGCCTTTTCAACAAAAAAATTTCTTCCACTCCCCCTAATTGCCATAAAACTTCAGCCATTCCTACCTTCAAAGGAACTTGGTAAGGAAAAACATGAGGGTTCCCCTTGAAACCATAGATTCTAAAAATAGTAAAAATAGGGTAGGGGATGATATCTCCCCAATTATGTGAAACTTTCAAGTCATGGGGGTTATCCATAGGCCTGATGAGACTCATTAGTACCCTAGGGATTCTGGGATTGTCACTCAATATGAGGCATCTCAATTTACCAGCAAAATATCTATCAAATCTGACAAAACTAGCATTACTTGCATCCCAGGTCATATCTACACTCCACAATTGGACTGGTAGTATTTCCCCATTCTCCTCTCTTTTTAGTTCCATCTCATTGCCAAAATATGTCACTCCTTCGAACAAAAACATATGCATTAATAGAGAGTAGTGACCAAAAGTTTTTTCCACCTTTCCCTTTGCAATCCCAACTAAACCAATGTGAATTTCTTCAGCCAAAAAGGAAGCAAAATCAAAAATAACATCTACACCAAAGGAAGCAAATCGAACCATCATGTACATGAAACCAATGGGCATAAATTCTTGCTCATCTTTACCAAAAACTCGGCATAAGGTCCTGTATATCTCTACAGCCCGGGAAGTGAAAAGACTCTTCTTAAAAGGCTCTCTAGAGGCTGCAGTAATTACTTTTAAAGTTCCTATTGTAACAATATGTGCCCTTAGTGCACCTCCCCTAATTACATCCTTCTTTGCTTTATATTCATTCTCTAATTCTAGCAGATTGATTTGCACATGGTTGTCTGATAATGGTTCGAGGTGAAAAACCTCTCTAATTTCTTTAGGAGTAATCAAGACTAGAGGCACACCATCCTTTCTTCTTACAACCCTAATGTCTTGGTCATAATTCTTAGCAATGGCTTCAAGAAAATCATAATCCATGAAAACACTTGGGACTACTAACTTTCCCAAATCAAAATTCCAAACATTAGCATGCGGGGCAAACAACTTTCTTTCTGAAAACCACTTTTTAACCAAGATAAGGCCAGTTTGAGTAGTTGTTGCATCCCTAACCCAGTTCCCCTTTTCATATAGGCTATCACTAAATTTAAGCCTAGGGTTTAAGGAAATTAACTTTTTAACTTGTGCAGGTTGTACAGTAGATTCTAGGAGTAATCTAATATATCATCGTGGACATTCCTATCCATATAATTAATTTGCTCAGAGAATGGTTTCTTAGGAGGCTTTTTGACAGTATTGAGAGAATTGGAATGCCATAGAGGTTATAATATGAGTACTTACTTGACTTGCTGAACTTGTTCTTCTATGAACTTCTAAAATTTCTCTCAAACGACAGAAGAATAGTTTCATGTCTTTACCAGGCGTAACACAACACAATCAATCAAGCTCTTGTGCTCAAAAAATTTGCAATCTCTGTTCACATGGGACTGGAATTAATGAAAATATCTATTTTATAGTCTATTTCTTCCACATGCAAAGCTTTCACTTATCATAAATGCACCGAACAAAAAAATGGAGTGGCATCACACTCTCTTTTTTAAACTTGTGCTATTGATCCTTGAAAAATCCTACGATCTGGGAATGACAACTAAGCTGACTCAGCTTTCTTCTTAACACATTGGTAGTCAAGACAATAAAACACCTCCACCTCTACCTTTCCTTCAATGTTGGTGCTTCAAATTAGGCCCATGCATGACTATGCACATGTGTTATCAACTTGCTAACTCTTTATACATAATTCTCGAGCACCTTTCCACAAGGAGCTAGCAATGATCACTGATCTTACTTTAATCGTGTAGTAGACAATTGAAACAACCTTTAAGAACACAATGGTGGGTTCATTGCTCATTAACTCGCTATACCTAATTTTCACACATCTCTTTATAGCGAGTGAATGAGCATCGTCAATCCAGACTTGATCTTATGGACATTAATTTTACTTCAACAATGGTGGGCCACACTCGCTAACTTGCTATACTTAACTTTTGAGCACTTCTTCATAGCGAGTCAATGCCACCCTTTGATCTTGGCTCAATCTCATGATCAAAAATTTTTGTACCTAGTACACGGGAAGTGGGTCCATGATATTGCTGTCCATGATATGGGCCCTGCAAATTTCTACCAATCATTGGTCAAAAGTTTGACCAATGAATGGCAGAAAATGTGCTGACAATGCCAACATTTTTTGACCACTATATTCATTGAAGTTTCCACCAACCTATTGGATGGTCAAATTTTTGACCAAAAAAATTCAACCAATGCCATCTAGTTTTCTACCATGCATTGGTCAAAATTTTGACCAATGTCCCACAGATTTCTACCAACCATTGGTCAAAAGTTTGACCAATGAATGACAGAAAATGACTCAACAACCTGAACATTTTTTGACCAATGTATTGGTCAAAATTTTGACCATCCAGTAGGTTCATCAAAATTTTGACCAAAAAATTATCTTCCAATTCATTGGTCAAATTTGGTCAAAGATTGGTCAAAAAATGGGTCTAAATTTTGACCAATAAAGGTCAAAAAATGAGCCCAAATGTACTAGTGTATACATATACATATACATACATTCTTTGCATGGTTTAGAGGCAATGTCATTATGGCAAAGGCTTCTGTAAGGACATAGTGCCTCCAATGTGTAGATGCCTCTGACATAGTGCTGCCTAACTATGTCCAAGGCATCTACACACTGGAGGCATACTTCACCTACCAAGTTTCCTACATACCCATATCCATGGGATCAATACCCTTGAACTACTCACTCAAACAAAGATTTAGTTTTGGTTTCTAATTAGTTTGATGTAGTTGTACTCCTATAACCATTGGTGAGCTTTACTCACCTAATATAGCTCTTCACCATCATACACCCACTCGAGTGAATCATGCAATTTTATATAATTACAATATTGTAATACCCTGGTGCAACCTTTGTGTTGTAATTTACAATTAATGTAAAATTAACATATATATGTCCTAACTCACTCCTTATATAGTTATTTTTAAAAGCTTGTGACAATAATCAATGTGAAAAAAGTTTCTTTAAAAGCACATATTCCTTTTATTAAATGTATGGTTGATTACCTGGACATCCATACATGTATAAGCATGGTAAGTTACCTAGAATGTGCTCATTGCCTCTTGCTACTCTTAGAGGAAGTCTATCTTCATTTCTCATGAGCAATTCATCACACAAGTACATCCAAGAATTTCCTCATCACCTCCTTGATAAAATGAATCTAATATTACAAAATGCCCCCTAAGAAATAATAGTTCAAGTGAAATAAACACATTAAAAATGAGAGAGAAAAAGAGGAATCTACTTACCAATAGGTGTTTCCATTGCATCGATGGCCATGCTACCTGTTGAGTGTGTTTTTTTCTATTGTGTCAAGATCTCTCTGGTTATATACATACATACCTATATACATACATACATATATACATACATTATATAGGAACAAGAGCATGGAGATCAATGGGGAACAATACTATAATGAAATGTAGTGATCACAAGGGAATGACAACAAAATCCTAGATCTCCACTAATCTCCACCAATGTTTAGAGCTATCCACCCTCATTTAGAGCTCTCCAGCCTCTTTTGTGCACAACTCTCCAAAATCAATCAAAACAAATGGGGAATGATTAATTTTGTGTTTTATTTTATTTTATTTTGATAATCCATAATCCACAATCCACAAGATCTCTATGTATATATCTATACATACATACATAGACACACAAATATGTGTGTGTATATATGTATGTATATATATATATGTATACATATACATATGTATATACATATACATATGTATATACATATACATATGTATATACATATACATATGTATATACATATACATACATATATGTACATATATGCATATATACATACATATATACATACATACATACATGCATACATATACACATAGAAATTTATTGACATGAGAGGTCCACAAGTCAGGTGTTGACCAATCTTGAAAACTTGAATGTTGAAATGAAAGCTATCAATGATCAAACACCTATGCTAGAGTTACAACACACTATGAAGTTGATTTTTATAAGGTAGAGGCAGATATTCAAAAGTTTGATAATCAAAATTTAAGGCATGAGAGTGAAGGAGAAGGAACAACCTTATAAAGAGAAGGAGAAGGAGCAGCTTTAGAAAGAGACTACACAATAGAAACAACAACTAGACAACATAGAGGATATTATGGAATCTAGGAAAGTGTTGTGATAGGTACTATGACATTGGAAACACCAGTTAAATTGGTCTAGTTGCTGATTAACTAGGTTTATTACTTCATTATTATATATGCATACATACATGAAATAAAAAATGCACACTCTCAGAGTTTGCAATTGTTTAACAAAATTAATATTTTACAAGAAAAGGCACCTAAAGAAATGTTAGCTCAGAAGAAAGAACTATTGAGCTATCATTATGTACAATGCTAAATGGTAGGAATTCTCATGAACTCCTCTCTTGAAAAGATGATTTTATGAATCAACTCCAAGGTTCCGAGTTTATCTTGCAACCTACTAGAATCTATTCAATTGAAGATAAATGTGATTGTTCACAAGGGGGCCTTTGATGGTTCATTTTGAATTTGGATAAGATGAAGAATTTGCACACTACTTCAAAATAAAAACCACAAAAAAAAGAACTATGTTTTTTGTGTTTTTTATGATTTTTATGGATTCAATCTAACAATGCAACTAGTATGAAGTCCTATTCTAACAAAGGGGGTTAGCAAAGTAAATAATAAAACTTTAAAGAAAATAGCATGAAATTGAAATTCCTAATGGACATAAGCTATGGAAAATGACATGTCTATGAATCAAGCTTTCAAAGAAATCAGTAGATAACCAATAAAAGAAGGCAATTCCATTGATGTAATCGTTGGTGAGAAACTTGGTGATCATATGATGTTTCATCCTTCATCAAATGACAAGGCCATAGGAAGTGTGCTCATGTGAGATGAAAAGTTATGCAAGCACAATTCAATGATTTCTTCTCAAGCTAGTTACATTAACATAATTTGTCAAAACCATAACAAACACCATAACTAATGAATCACACAACTAAAAACAAAGCAATAAACTTTTGGCTCAATCATAATCCCATGAACATACATACACAAAAATATGACAAATTTAGGCAAGAATTACTACACTCCAAATGCGAGCACCAAAAGCATAATTTTATTGAAAAATAATGGCAGTCCAAATTACATATAATAGAGTATTTATAAGAAATTGATTCCTCAATTTGTGTTGAGAGTGAGAGATATTACTTAATGCAATAAAATGCTTTGAATTAATAAAAATAAACTAATTATATACAAACTAACAATCTAATTGGTGCTAAGTAGGACTCCATCCATTTTTTATTCATTAATTGGATGCATGAGCCTTTACATGTTAGAATCAAAGAATTTATGATAGAAGAAAGAATGAGAAAGCTTTGAGTCAAACTGGAAGTGTCTAGAAGTGCCAAAAATGGAAGTTGATCCTTCACTAGGTGTTTGTTAGAGTTAAACTATCATCCAAATGCATGGAAAACTCTATTTTTAGAACTAGCAATTAATTTATGGCACACCTCTAGACCTATAGAGCTACACACCTGCACACCTCAAAATGGTCCAAAATCTCAAAATTTTACTAAGTGAAAAAATTGAAATTTTGGCATTTGGGTTTTGTTCCCCTTCATCCCAAGACTATGTCTAGATGATTGCCCTTGAATTTCTCTATAATATCAATAATTTTGGCCAAATTTGGTAAATATAGAGCCTCATACTTATCTTTGACCTTCTTTCTATAATTTTCTACCTCAATTCAAGTCTCAACAAAATCCCTGAGTTTGGTATCCAATTCTAATAAGGCTTCTTCTATTCTAAAAGCTTGCCGAATGTCTTCATCATTGGGAGCTTCCTCAAAAATATTCTTAAAACTCTCCACTAATACCTCTATAGGCAAAAACTTCTTGCATTCCTCATCTTAAAAAATCCCTAAGAATGTATCACTATTATGCCTCCCTACTTCCAAAATTTGCTCTTGGGCTTAATCCTTGAGCCAATGGATCTCCGCGTGTAATGTTTCCATTAATTTATTACTATCAGAAATTTTCTCTATCCAATCATCAATCAAATCTAATTCCTCTGCTATATATACATCTACCAAAATTTTGTACCTTTTCCCCTTTATTTCTTGCAAAACTTGTAAGTCCTTACTCCAGGCCCTTACCTCATCCATAATGCTAAAGTTGTGCTTCAAAAGTGCTACTATTTTATTCACATTCTCCTATATAGCATACAATAACTTTAGGTTACCCTGGATGATCAAAATTCCCTTCTCTTCAAAACTTTCCTGCTACTATTGACAAGCTTTCAAAAATGGATCTACATGCACTCCCCCTTCTCTGAGTATAGGGTTCAAGGTCTCCTTGGGATGCTCAGGATTTAGAGGACCAACCACTTCGGCTAAATATCCCCTTAGGATATTTTTTTTCCATCAGAGTGTTCAGACTTTAACATCTTCCTACTCCATGCTCCTAAAAACTTCCTTAACCCCCATGGTTACCATTAATCTGGTTGCATCCCATGTGGGCCTCCCAAGCATGACCTCTTTGATTTGATAATCTTGAGGATTAAGGCTCTTTGTATCTGTATCATCATGAGAGATGGCCACTTGAGCAAATAGATCTTGATCTCAAGTATTATTGATGAATACCAATAATCTTGCCTCATGTAATGGGGGTTCATGCTTGTTCAAGATCTGAACTAACTCAAAAATATCTTCCTTTGTCTACATGAAATTGAGGTTTCGTCCTCCTCATTATTTCTTTCCTAAGCCACCTTGGGATCCATTCAACCGAAGTCTTGCCTCAAGATGATGAAGGGGTATGCTCAACTACATCCTTTCCCTTATCACTCCTCCTTGGAGTACTTTTCCTTTGTGAGGGTTCTCCTTTTGTGGCCTCTGTCTCTATAGCCGTTGTAGTTTGAACATCAATTTCTTGGGAAGCTGGTCAAGAATATTCTACCATTTGTCCCTCCTTCAACACTTCATCAGTTTCCATTTGCTCTGGCTCCTCCTCTTGTGAATATTCCTTCTAAACTTGTTCTTCTTCTAAAATTTAAGGTGAACCTTTATCTACCATCATAATTTGTGGTGGAGATGGAGGAGTAAGATCAGGACCCTATGACTTTGGTGGCATCTACGTCCAATCTTCTTGTTGGGGTTCACCTGTAGGGGTATCTCTAAGCTTGTCCCTAACCAATTCTATTCTTATAGGCATAAAATCAAAATTAGATATTTTTAATATGGCATTGCCCACTTCACTTTTCTCATCCACCAATTGTTGTACCTCATCTTCTAAAGAAGAGACTTCCAAAGGTTCCTTTGGGGTGGATGGTAGTGTTATTGTGGAACTTCTCTTTTGTTTCTCTATGGCTATATCTAGTTGGGTTCTTTCCTGTAAAGGCACATGTTCCTCCTTAGTGTCCTCTTCTTCTTCTTCTTCTCCCTTGGGAATAGTTTCAAGGACAGATGGGCAAGGCACCATTCTTTTAGTCACCCTTTGCCTCTTCTTCATACGGATCTTAATCCTTTCCTATTTCATAGAGGTAGAAGGGGATGCTAGCTCTACTTGTGAAGGAGGGATAGAGACTTGTTGGATTTCTTCCTCTTCAGACTAGTCGAGCACAAATAGAGACAATTGAGGGTTGGGCTAGTCTTGAGAAGTCCTTGTGTTAGAGACACTTGCACATCAATTTCCTACTAGTGAGGAGATGCTTGCGCTTCACCTTCTTCTATTTTAGCCCTTTGAGGAGAGGTCCTCTTTCTTTTCCCCTTTCATTTCCTCTTTGGAGGGTGATAGTATCCAACTGGGTGGTCAAGTTGGTATATTGTTTCTAGATTGATGGGAGACCAAGCCATAAAGGTAAGAATTATAACTTTCTTTCCTCTACCTTTCTTTGGGTGGGCTTGCACATGAAAAATAATGGTGTCAGGTATTAGATCAAGTTAAAATTGTTTCTTGATCCAATCCTTTGTCATCCTAATGATATGCCTCACCTAATGATTTATGTTATCACCCTCCTTCATGTCAACCTTAGCGTTCATTATGGGTCTCTCTCCAATTTTGTTTGAGTTGAATAAGGGGTCTAGCAGCTCCCCAGAATCTTGCTATATTATTTCCTCTAGAATTATTATTTTGAGAACCTTCTCTACCAAATACAAAGTCATCCTACAATAGTACTTAATATGAACATTGTATTCATTTGTTGCATTCATCTAGTTGTTCCCACTCCCACTCAAAAGATGAAATATCTTGTTTCCTCTTCACCTGACATGGTCCTATGACCAAGGGCCATGTCTAATTTGGTCTTCATTACCTCCTAACCCTGTCATATGTAGATTCAATCTATTGTGTAATCTCCAATAACACCAATTTATCACTTGCATATCTAGGGAGCTTCTTTGGGTTGATAGTAGCACCAGCTACCCATAGATACATGAATGTTTTAAATTTGATGTAGTAGGCCTCAAGAGATGTTATATGTGCTATTATATCATTAGATAACCTCTTTGCATAGTCTCCCTCTATGAATTGGATGATCACAAATATAAACGTGTCATTCATGATGCTATATTCCTTGCTTTGTGCTAAGAGCTTCTTCCTCACCAGTTGAGGGTAGACAATGTAAGGCCAGGCATTGGGATCTTGCATATTGCCTCTTTTGTACAATCCAAGGTAGTTTGTTTCCCTTGCTACTAGCAAATATACAATGTATAAGGTCATATAAAATTTATTCTTGTCCTTGACTACCCATAATTTTTCACATAAGTTCTCACTTAATGTGGTTTCCCAATCAAGTGGCATCCTTGCTATATTGATTGTCTCAATAAAATTCACCATGAAAATGTCGAGATGCTCAGCTGTTGGTAGACCCATGACCCCACTCAGAAGAATGATGGAGTATCCAATATCCTCCTTCATGTATCCCCTTTTCATGTCCACCTTTCCTGAGGAGTCTTCTCAATGAGATAGGAAGATTGGATGATATCAATCACCTCCTTTATGTGTTCCCTATACCACCTTTCAGCTGTCTCATCAGAGAGTATGATAAATTGATCTACCCTAGGGAGATGGAAGACCCTTTCAATATTGTTAGGTTAGAAGTCTAGTACAACTTCTCTTTTTATGCTCTTAACCACTCTTTCCTTTGAAACAAAGTGTTGTGCCAGTGCCATGATTAGCTCAGATGAATATACTAATGTTGGGTGCAAAATTGTGATTACCAACCCTCATCGAATAAAAGAAAATACCAAAGCTGATCTTTCTATAGACTTGTTATAGATTCTTAGAAATTCTCCCAAGTTTGTGTGTCCCAAATGAGTTTCTTTTATCTCTATGTAGTTGTCTTGGAATCTTGAATTGGACGAGACCCCTTGGAACTTGAAAACCATAGGCTTGGGTGCCATTTTCTCACTAGATGAAGATGTCATTATATCTACATGATTAAAGAAAGAGGCCTATTATTTTAATGTTAATAATAACAAGGAAACAATAATACTGAATCTTAAAACTAAATGCATAAAAAAACCCTTCTATCCATTTATTTCTTTAAGAGAAAAGATTAAATGAAATAAAGTGCACACTTACACACCAAATTAGGTGCATAGGTGCACACTTCATTTTTTGGTGTTTTCATGATGTGTTTTAGGGGGGTTTTGATTTATGCATGGGTGTGCAACAACATGTACACAATGACATGGTGTGTAGTAGCATGGTGTGCAGTGGTGGGGTGCATAGTAGCGAGTATGCACTTTTGTTTTTAAGTCTTTCAAAGTGTTTGTAGAGGGGGGTACAGGGATTCATTGCACACTTACACAGTTGGTTAGGTACACTAGTACACACTAGTCCTTGTTTTTTGTTTGTGAACCTTGATTATGCAGAGCCATGGGAAGAGGTGCAGAGTCAAAAAGTGAATGCAAATTTTGAAAACAAATGTGAATTTGTGTGCAAGAATGCAAGATCAGAGAAAGAAAAAAGAGCAAGGTGGGGAGTTCAGAGAGGGTGGGGGTTTATATAACCTTACCCCCCTTTGGTGGAGCATAGTTGCAACCCTATGCATCTGCATAGGTGCACACTTGTGCATCACCAAAGGGTGGGATGTACTCCCACAAACCATGTCGGGTGTGCAGGTGTGCACTTAATTATTATTTTTTATTTTTTAAATTTTTTTTTTATTTTTTATTTTTCAAAAGACACAACCTTTGACATTGGGATGCAAACTTAGGGCCTCAAAATTGGCTCGAATCTGGAAAAAAAAAGTAGGGGTTCCCTATTTCCTAATTGAAATGGGATGTGTGTTGTGGAACCACAACAAATAGCCTAAAAAAAGCAAGAAATGACAAAGGTATTTCTTCATTAGCAAATATTCTTTCAACGCGTGTGAAACACCAACTAAACTTCAAACACCTCAAGCATATTTTGAATGACTTTTCAATCAAAACTTAAAGATCCAAGACCTTCAAGCTTAGTGTATGATTCATGTATTCATTCCCTTTGACATCTTAGGATGCAGTCCATTTAAGTTTTTTGACAACTCGAAAGCAATCTTCCACCCCTCTCAACTCATTCATTAAGAATCTTCATGAAGGTTATTTATCAATTGCTTGCTTGACCAGATGAGAGAATTAGTTCGAGGGCTCTTAGTGGGGTGTCACTTTTTTAACTTTCTAGAAAATTTTGAATAATTTCTCCACGTAGTCACTACTTGATGAAGCAATGTTTTGGTACAAGATACCTTGTTTTGAAAACGTAACTTTTGCAATTTTAGAGCTTTTCAATCCTTCAGTCTTAACACCATCTTTTTCTTTTTTCTTTTCTTTCTTTTCCTTTTTTTATTCTATATCTTGACTATGCTTAGGTTGTGTAGCTAGGACATTGGTGTCATTTCTTAGATTTGATCCTTTGTGAACATCCCTTGCATTCCTCTTTCAGAACTTTTAGAAACTCTCACACCAAACAATGATCTTAGAAAATCTTCAAGAAGACCTCTCCTATTTGAACCAATTGGAGTTTGAATTGTCCCTTGCTATCTTTAGCCTTAATTTGACAACACCTAAAACAATTGATTTTTAAAATTTTCAAAGTCTCGAGAACTTTTTGGTTTAGAACCCTGATTTTAAGACTGAAAGTCTCCCTATTTTTGCAAGCAATGTATGTTGCTTAGTTGGTATGAGACACACAATCATCCTAATGCTTTGACAAAGAAATACCTCATCCTAAATTTGGGACCAAAAGAGTTCTTAGTAAAATATCTCAAGATAAAATCTCAAGTGCACCTTACCCCCTAGACTAAGACAACTTTGAAAGTAAGCATGCAACTAAAAACAAACACACAACTGAAAGCAAACACACTTGCAGAAAATAAAAAAACTTGCAAAAATAAGACCTAACTAATTGCAAAAATAGAATCTAACTAAGTGTAGAAATAAAACCTAACTTTTTTTTTATGTTCTTTTAGGCCTCAAAATAATGTTTCAGAAATTGCCCATTTACTAGTAAGGGAAGAAATCCCCCCTATAAGGAACTGAGCCTAAAAGTATTTTCTCCAAGGATTTCTGTGATCTGATAAGGACCAATCCACAAGTGCTAAAACATGGTATGGCTGCCCAATTTTTCTTTTACCTTATCCCAAAGTAGAACAAGGTCTAAAATCCTAAAGGGTTTAATTGTGGCTCTCTTGTCAAACCACCTGTTCATAATAGCTTAATGCTTAGTCCAATGTAGCTATCTATTTTTCATCCATCTCTAAGAGATTCATCAATCTGATTTGTACTTTGTTGGCATCTTCAACATATTCACTCATGAACTTCAAAATAGGGATTCTAAGGTTCAGCGAAAATATTGGTTCTTGTCCATAGACAAGAAAATACAAAGAACTCCCCAAAGCATTTTTGACCCTCACTCGATCTATCCATAAGGAAAATTTTAGTTGTGTATGTGGTTGCCTAGTTCTTCACTACCCTTATTTTGTTATATTTAGCAGTGAAAAACCCTAAATGTGTGCCCTAAAATTTTGGGAATTAGGTTGAAACCCTAGGCAAGAAATTCACCATAGAAACCCTTATGCCTTGTCCTATTTTTCCCTATCCTTTGAAAACCTTATAAAGTAATATTTCAAATACATTTTGGTGGGACACTTTTATGCTAAGGTTTATCTATGAAAAGATACCTTTATTCATCGTTTTAATAGAACTTATAACATTGTCCTTAATTGCATTATTTTATTTGAAAAAAGTCCAAGTTGCGATATCTTTGGAGCAGCATAGATCCTTTCAAGATCAAGGGTTAGGGCTTGCCCGCAATATGGAACTGGTCAACTTTTAAATAATGCAGGCAAGTGTTTTTTTGATATATAGCCCCTATTGGCATTCAAACCTCAGTGTGTCGCAAAAGTTATTAATTTTTCAGAAGCAGTCAGACCTTTTGCAGAGTTGTCAGTGTTCCTTGAGCACGTTTTGAATTTCCTGTGATGTCATTGGTTGGTCTTTTAATGATATTAATACTTTGCATTTCAAATTTTGTGATCGTTGATTTAGCAAGCATCAAGGGCTTGCGCTTGCCTACAATATGAAAATGTATGAATTTTAAGCAATGTAGGCAAGCCCCTTCATGACACATGGTAAAGTGTGACATCATGGGCCCACCTTTCTCAGGAGATAATAAAAGCTTGTCTTTCATGGTAGTTTTTAGGTGAGTTGGAAAATATTAAAAATTTTCTCTGGAATGAAGGAATTTAGTAGAACTGGCCCTGGAATCAATGAACTTTGAATGGAAGATCTAGGATGTGCTAGTTCTAGACCATGAAGCTTTTGCTTTGGTTGTGATACCCCCTTCCCATCCCATCAACTTCTTATTCCCACCATTTTCTTTCTTGTATGACAACATTTTCTCATTGTATAGTCCAGTTTATTAGGTTCTTTGTGAGTTAATTTTATGCATTTTTATGTATTGTTTCAAGGAAATCAATACAAGGAACAACAAGTGTTTAGTTTTAGTTTAAATTTTGTCTCATTTCTCAGTTGATCTATGATGTTTTATGGTCTTTGAATAAAGAGCCTAGATCATAAGTGCAGTTGCTTAAGGCTATATGTTGCTTCATTGTTGCTTGTAATTCAAGGAATTATGTAAATGCTTTACAGATTCAACAGGGTTGCAGGTTTATTGAGAAGGATATCAAGTAAGAATGAGATTTAGATCGAACATCAATATCCAATTTACAAGGTAAATGGATAGATCTGGAGTCTTGGCATAAGTAGGTGTTCTAGATATCCAAAGTGCATGAAGGAGATTCGTGAATTGCCCAATGGATGAGGCACTGATCAGTTACAAGATCATTAGTTTGTTGTCTATACTTGTTTTTCATCCGCTTTCCCCACCCACATAAAATTAAAACAAAATTTAAATCATCCTTCCATTTGATGTTGAAGAACCTAAATGTGATGCCCTCAGTTAGCTTGTGCATTTCATAGAGTTGTAATTTGCTACTACACTTCTTTGTTACTACATAGGTTATTAGGAGAAATAAGGGCTTTTATTTGCTTTGAATAGATTTAGGAATATGTTTTTGCACTGGTACCATATTAATTGGATCTGAGGTTCACCCACCTAGGTTTTGCAGAGCCTAAAGTGAAGAAGGAGTTATACCTTATAGTTGGCCCAAGACTATAGTAAAGTGTATCCATCATAGGAATATGCTAGCCTTAGATGCATTCGTCTGGTTTCTTGGTCATTTTCAAAATTGTTAAATCAAGAGCCAACAAAATGGTGACTCTACTAGGGAGTTGTCCAACATTTGTATGAAAAGAACTGTAGTTTTCTTTGGTCCTATTGTGTATGTGTGTGTTAGACTATTTAGTAATACTTGTGGGTTTTAAGAGGGCACCTTAGTGACAAACTTTGAGAATTTAAAAAAGAAGGAAGAAAAACCCAAATGCCACAGAGATGCACTAACATATCCAACCTATTCAAGTGTCTTATCTAACAAGCAAAGAGTTGCAGTCTTATGATCTCAGTGATTGGTCTATCTATGTCAGATATTTCCATTTCTATTTGTGTGTTTTTTCCTTGGAGTCAGGAATAATTTTCATTGTGTATTTTCCCAAGAATAGGGTGGTGACTCAATTAAGGTTTTGAAGCTAATGCTTGTTTTAACAAAAGGTGAATATGGCTGACAAGAGAAAGAACACAAGAGCTTACATGAGAGCCAATCCTAATGTACCAATGCATACTAATTTACCCCAAGGTGGTTGGAAGAACCTAAATAAGAAAAGGACAAACCCAAACCCTACCTAGAAATTGAGGAGTAATGCATCAATCAATTCCCAATACCAACTAGTGGTAGGGAGAGAATCTTCTTCACTTAGCTCTAAATCAGAAACTACAAGACTCTTAGGAGGAGTTTTTAGTACCCCATTACTAGATGAGAGAGTTTTTTAGGACAAAGATATGTCTCTAGTAGGAAATGCTTCACCAAGGCTAGATCTCATAGTAGATATGAACCATAGGCTAGGATTTAGGAGTTCACTTGATGATCCTTTTAATCCTAGAGTAGCCCCGTACATGGAGCCTAATCTTATAGATCTAGATGATCCTGGTGATTCAGAGGCTACTTCTACAAACCCTAAAGAAGTGCAATCTTAGATAGGAGTTCTGAAGAAATGGGTTGTTGAGGAAGAAGCTAAGCATATTCATTTGGAAAAAGAATGGGAGCAAGCCACCTTGAATGCTATAGTAGAAAGAGATACTCTGCTCAGAAGGATGGTTGCTTTAAAAGAAAAAAATAAGAAATTAGACGAGAGGACTACAGTCCTTCATGCTAATGTATTTGGAGATGTAGATACTTTGAGATCTAAGGTTCAAGAACAAGAAAAGCTCTTAAGCCAAAGACAAGAACCTGTTATTACCCAAGTCCAAACCTATAAACCTATTCAGGTAGAACCTATAGAACCCACAGTAAAAGCTATAGATAAAGGGAAAGATAAAACCATAAGAATCCAAATAAATTAACCTCAAACTCTACCAAGAAAATCTATAAACCCTCCCATGTCAAAATTAGATCTAGACCTCGAAAAGGCTAGAAAAGAGAAAGAAGATCTTGCGAAAGAGCTTGAGAAGGTGGAGAATGAAGCTCAAGTAGCAAAATATAAGAGAAAAATTTAGTTTATTAAGATTAATTTTGCATTAACCTCATTGCCAAATTTATCCCTTCTAGCTTCAGCTTCTATACCTCCCTCTAGACCAATAGTTTCAATGTAAGGAATATCTCATTCTACTCCTACCTCATCATCCACCATTAACACCCAAATCCCTATTGTCAAACCTCAATAATACCAAGTTTCTCCTCTAAAACAAGCTAACATAGAGAGAACCTCAAATGTTCTTGGTTTCCAGAAGAAACCTGTATACCTAGAAAAGTATAGACAAATATCATTTGCTAGTATTCCTAGTGCTCCACATCCCATATCATTTGATTTAAGAGACAAAGTGGTTAAGTTTTCTGGGAATAATGTTGTTACTGGTGAAGAACATTTGAGAATTTTCATAGATGTGTTGAATGATTATGAAGTTGAACATGAAGATGTGGTAATGAAATTGTTTGTGCATTCAATAATTAAGGATGCAAGGGATTGGTTCTGAAGGTTGCCTAATGATAGTATCATCTCATGGAGTGACTTGGAAAAATTATTTAAAGAGTAGTATGGAGATTATACCAATGCAGGGTTCATGTTGAATGAGTTCAATAATGTTAAGAAAAACCCTAATGAATCTACATTTGATTTCAATGCATGATTCCAGAAAGATATGTACAAACTATTTCAAGTCATGAGATTGAATGAGGATGTTTTTCTTACAACATATTTCAATGCATTTGATAGCAAAATAGGTTATCAATTGAGAGATAAAGATCCTAAAACCTTGAGGGATGCCTACAAGGTTGTAGTAAATATTGAGAATAATAGGAAGGCATCAAGCAAGCTTTGGAGAAGGGATGATCCAAAACTATTTTATCCAAAAAATAATAATAGAAAAGACGGTGATAAAACTCCTACAGGAAAGAAACCTAATGAACCTACAATAGGTCAAGTGTTAGAGTTGTTAAAAAAGATGAACCCAACTAATTTCAATGCACATAAGCATAATGTTGGAGAAAAGGCCCTTGTAAATAACAATAGTTTCAATAGGCAACCTAGAATGCAAAATTACCCTTACACTACCCAATGGAAAGATGGTAAGCTAGTTCTTAACCAAACACAAAATGTGAAGGATAAAGGTACCCCAGACCCCTTGTAAAGGAACACTGTAAATATGAATGATGATGTACCATGGTGCATTGTATGTAAATCACCTCATTCTTCTAATTATTGTGTTGTTTCTCAATCATTTGCCCTGGATCAAGGTGTGCAACTTGAAGAAGAAAATGAAGAGAAAAGCCATGATGATATAAGTTGCAATATGGTAAGCATGTGTGATGATTTTATAGATTTTGATTCTAAAAAATCTAAAAATGATATTACCAATCAAAGAATTTCTTATCATTTACATCATCAACAAGTGCTTTAAGATGATGAAGGTTATGATGAAGATAAGGTATGTGTTGCATCTTTTTATGTAGGTCACATAAGCTTAAGAATGCCCTCCAAAGAGGAGATTGACAGAATCATAGTAGAAATGATTTCCCAAGCTCATAGTAACTACAATTTGAGAAATAGAATAGTAAATAATGATGTAGGAAATCCATCCAGTGTATTCATCAAAGATATTACCCATAAGATGAATGATGAAGATAAGAAGGTCTATATAGATGTGCCTAAGATCAAAGATAACAAGACTAAGAAGTGGGAACCAAAAAAGAAGGTTCAATTTCAAACAAATGAAACAAAAAAAGTAGTTGCACAAGCAAAGAAATTAGGACCTGATACTATCAAGCAAACAGTGCTGCTTTCTGTTCAAAAGACTTCAACTCTAGGTATTCTTGTAAAACCCACTATATTTGAACATGTTGATATGATATCCATGTTGTCTCAGATAATTATAAAAGCACCTTTGTCTGAACTTCTTAGAATTGAAGAACATGAAAGAAAAGCTTTATTGTGGTTGGGAGGGATAGGAAACAAAAATATTTTTGTAGAACAGAGTGTTATCCAACAAACCCCATTAGTAGTAGAGGATAATGGTATCATATCTTAGATTAGCCAAAAAAAATTAGATGATTCCTCAATGGAATATATAGAAGATATTGACCCATTTTTCCTCAATCTAATCATAAATGGAAAGACCCTAAAAAATTGCATGATAGATTTAGGAGCCTCTAATACCAGCATGGCCTTCAAGATAATGGAAGCATTAGGTCTGAAAGTAGACACTAAGAAAGGTAGATGTAGATGTATGGATGCTAAGGAAGTTCCAACCATAGGGACTATCACTGCCTTACCATTTAGATTAGCTGCATACCCTAAGGTTGAACTGACTATATCAGTCCTTGTAGTTGATATTCCTCCACATTATGGAACGTTGCTCTCTAGAAAATGGAGTGCTGCTATGGGAGGAAGCTTTCAGCATGATTTGACTTATGTAACTTTTCATATAGGAGATAAGGCTATCAAAGTGGATAGAGAGCCAAGGGTCAGTCACCATTTAGGGGAGGAAATTGACAAAGACTCAACTTGTCTCTTGGACACTGGTGTCAATGCATTCAAAGTAGAATTGATTATTCAAGAAGTTGAAAAATTGCCTACTATAATTGAGCATGAAGTTGAGTGTTGTATGGAATCACCAATATTATGGACAATGTTTTTTGAAGGGGCCAGTTAGAAAGAAGGTTCAAGGGAAGGGGTAGTTTTTGTTTCTCCTGAGAAAAATACTTTTAGATACTCATTCACTTTAAATTTTTCTTGCACAAATAACATAGTAGAGTATGAGGCCTTGTTGTTAGGATTGAAAGTTTCTACCCATCACGGAATCAAGAAACTGCATGTTATAGATGATTCTAAACTAGTCATTTCATAGATAAGGGAAACTTATGCCTCTAAAAACAAAAGGTTGAAACAATATAGAAATGTAGTTTGGGATCAGATAGAGTTTTTTGATGTATTTGGTAACTCATGGAGAGACTAAAGTCAAAATAAGATGGCAGATTTATTAGCAAATGTAGCAATCAAACCTAAGGAGATATCATTTGTAGGAATCTCTCAAATTGAGGTACAAAGTAGACCTTCAATACCTGATAATATTGAAAATTGGCAAGTTTTTGAAGATGACAAAGACATTGTAATATTTTTGTTAAATGAAGACAAATACCATGGTCAAGAAATGGATTGCAGTGATTTAGTTGAAACTATAGGTAGTAAGGAAACCATTTTTGGCTAGGAGATTATGCAGTTGAAAACCAACAAGGTGCCAAAGGGGTTAGTGGTTTTGGAAAGTATTTTGATAATCAGTATAGAGTCAAACTAGGAGTTTAAGGACCCTAAGCCTCAAGAATTAGAAGAGATAAACCTTGGTACTGATGAAGCTCCCAAGAAAGTTTATATTGGCTAAAATCTGCCTACTGAAATCAGAAAACCATTGATTGACTTGCTTAGGAAGTATAGACATGTTTTTGCATGGTCATATGATGACCTTAAAGCTTATAGGGAAGATTTGTTCCAACATGTCATACCACTAAAGGATAATGTTAAACCTTTTAGAAAGAAACAAAGACAAGTAAACCCTACCCTAGCTCCCAAAATGCAAGAAGAATTGATGAAATTAAGGGATGGGGGGATAATCAAACCAATTAGACATTCCACCTGCATTTCAAATTTGGTACCTGTTAGAAAGAAAAAATGGAGACATAAGATTATGTGTGGATTTCAGGAATTTGAACATTACATCCTTGAAGGATAATTATGGATTACCAAATATGGAAGCCATGTTGCAACAAGTAAGTGGTTCTAAGCTAATCTCCATGATGGATGCTTTCTCTGGGTACAATCAAGTTCTAGTAAAGGAAAATGAACAATTCAAGATAGCCTTTACAGCCCCATGGGGAATCTATGTATATGTAAGGATGTCATTTGGCTTGATTAATGCAGGAGCTACTTTCCAAAGAGCTATGGATGTGGAATTTCATGATTATATCAAAAAACTTATGGTTGTGTACCAAGATGATCTTACAGCCTATTCTAAGAAGGCTGAGGATCACTGTAGTCATTTGGAGAATTTTTTTATCAAAGTCTTGGAATATGGAGTATCATTGAACCTAAAGAAATATACATTTGGGGTGATAGAAGGTAGATTATTAGGACATATAGTGTCTAAAGATGGTGTGAAGTTAGACCCTGAAAGAGTGGTAGCCATTGATAAGGTTCCTAAGCCCAAAAATGTGAAAGGAATATAGTCTTTCTTTGGGCAAGTTAATTTTGTGAGAAGATTTGTTACAAACTTTGTTGAAATTAGTAAACCTATTTCTAAAATGCTCAAAAAAGGAGCTACTATTGACTAGAATGGAGAACCTTCATAGTCATTTAAAGATATTAAGACTACCATAAAAAATGCCTTAGTCCTCAGATTCCCAAACTATACAAAGCCTATGTACATTTTTTCTTTTGCATCCTTTCACACTATAGCCACAGTCTTGTTGCAGAAGAATGAAGAAGGATATGAACAACCCATTTCTTTTTTCAATAAATCACTGCAACCTATTGAATTGAAATATGAGATAAATGAAAAAAGAAGCATATGCTTTAGTAAAGTTTGTTAAGGCTTTTAGATGCTACGTGATAGGTTCTATTGTCATTGCATTTGTGCTTAGTGTTGTTGTCAGAGACATATTTTCTCAGCAAGAAGTGTCAGGGAGAAGATGTAGATGGATCAACAGGATCCAAGAATTTAATATTGAAATAAAAATAACTAAGTTGGTAAGAGGTCAAAGTTTGGCTAAATTCATGGCTAAATCTAATTTGGATGCCAATCATATAAATGTGGTAATTTATGACTTCAAATCTGACTTGTGTGGCATGGATCATTATGATTGGTATGCTAATGTTATCTATTATCTTCAACATATGGAAGCTCCTTCCCATTTGACTAAACATGAAAAGAGGAGTACTAAATTACAAGCCATCAGATACATAATTTTTAAAGGCAGTTTGTGGTGGAGAAATTTTGAGGGGGTGTTATTGAGATGCATTGATCAAGAAAAGGCAAAAGAAGTTTTAAATGAAATGCATGATAGATTTTGTGGAGGATACTATATGTTTAAGAATACTACACATAACATGATGAGAGTAGGATTTTGGTGGCCCTCTCTTTTCAAGGATGCTCAAGTCATGATTAGAAAATGTGATGCATGCCAAGGATTTGCTAGAAAATTGAAATTCTCAGGTAATACTCCATTAAAGCCAGTTGAAGTCCAAGCACCTTTTCAACAATGGGGTATGGATTTCATAGGTGAAATATCTCCCAAATCTAGCATTGGCTACTCCTGGATTTTTGTTGCTACTGACTATTTCACAAAGCGGGTAGAAACAATCCCTACAAGAAATGCCACCAGTAAAGTTGTTAATAATTTTTTGCTCAATAACATTATTTCTAGATTTGGTTGTCCTCAAAAGATTGTAATAGATAATGCAATGTGCTTTACGTCAAAAGAATTCAAGAAATTTTATGACAAATATGGAATCACTAGATCAACATCTTCCCTATATTGTCCACAAGGAAATGGACAAGCTAAGTCTACAAATAAGAGTTTGTTGAAAATAATAAAAAGGACACTGGGTTATAATAAGAAAGCCTGGGATTCCAAGTTACAGTTAGCAATATGGGTTAACAGGGTAACTATGAAGAAAGCTATTGGTGTGGCACCATTTGATTTGGTATATGGAATTCAAGAAAGAATGCCTCAGAACAACCTAGCAGGTATTTGTAACTACATTCAAATGTATGATGAGGATATCATTGATGATATGCAAGAAAGATTGGATGAACTAGTTGGGCTAACTGAGACTAGAAAAGAAGCATCAATCATAAACCAAAAGTTGCAACTACAGGTTAAAGTGGTCTATGATAAAAGGACAGTGAGTAAGAAATTCGAAGATGGAGATTTAGTCCTTATGTGGAATGCTAGGATAGAGGACAAAGGAAACCATTAAAAGTTTGATCCCATATGGTTAGGTCCCTTTTTGATAGAAAACACACAGGGAGAAGATTCTTATATTATCAAAGATTTATCAGGCAACATTCCTGAATTGCCAATTCATGGATAGTTCTTGAAGAGGTATTTTTCTTGATAAATACTTATCTTCTCCATGAATAGTAGTCTAGGTTTCCTTGTACATTCTGTATAATCTTTGTGTCTTCTATACAGTCCCTATATATTCTCATATTCTTTGTTTTTTCTCTCTCTAAGTTGTCATAATTTTTAAGGTCAAGCTTGTGGTCTACTTCTCCTAGGGATTTTGAGCCCTCATATGAATCTTTCTTATTCATTGTCCCCAAATAGAGCCACTGTTCACCTGGTTTTTCACTACCCTTGTTTTGTTATATTTAGTAGTGAAAAACCCTAAATGTGTGCCCTAAAATTTTGGGAATTAGGTTGAAACCCTAGGCAAGGAATTTACCATAGAAACTCTTATGCCATGTCTTGTTTTTCCCTAGCCTTTAAAAACCTTATAAAGTAATATTTCAAATACATTTTGGCAGGACACTCTTATGCTAAGGTTTATCCATGCAAAGATACCTTTATTCATCTTTTTAATAAACCTTATATAGTTTTCCTTAATCACATTATTTTATTTGAAAAAATTCCAAGTTGCAATATCTTTAGAGCACCATAGATCCTTTCAAGATCAAGGGTTAGGGCTTACCCATAATATGGAACTGCTCAACTTTTAAATAATGTGGGCAAGCACCTTTTCGACACGTAGCCCCTACTGATGTTCAAAACTCAGTATGCTGCAAAAGTTCTTAAGTTGTCAGAAGTAATCAGACCTTTTAAAAAGTTGTCAACGTTCCCTATGCACTTTTTAATTTCCTAAAATGTCATTGGTTGGTCTTTTAATGATATTAATACTTTGTAGTTCAATTTTTTTGATTTTGATTTAGCAAGCATCAAGGCCTGGCACTTGCCCGCAATATGAAAATGCACAAATTTTAAGCGATGCGGGAAAGCCCCTTCATGATGTGTGGCACTGTGTGACATCATGGGCCCACTTTTCTTAGGAGATAATAATAGCTTGTCTTCCATGGCAATTGTCAGGTGAGTTGGAAAATATTGGAAAGTTTCTCTAGAATGAAGGAATTTAGTAGAACTCGCCCTAGAATTGATGAACTCTAAATGGAAGATTTTGGATATGCTATTTCCAAACCATGAAGCTTTTTCTTTGGCTATGACACCCCCT
Source organism: Cupressus sempervirens (assembly GCA_028749045.1). Lineage (NCBI taxonomy): Eukaryota > Viridiplantae > Streptophyta > Pinopsida > Cupressales > Cupressaceae > Cupressus > Cupressus sempervirens. The sequence goes on along the minus strand of CM053786.1, from coordinate 836,740,589 downwards.
TCCCATCCCATTAGCTTCTCATTCCTACCATTTTCTTTCTTGTATGATAGCATTTTCTCATTGTATAGTCTAGTTTATTAGGTTCCTTATGAGTTAATTTCATGCATTTTGATGTATTCTTTTTAGGAAATCAATACAAGGAATAGCAAGTATTTAGTTTTAGTTTAAATCTTGTCTCCTTTCTCAATTGAGTTGTGATGTTTTATGGTCTTTGAACAAAGAGCCTAGATCATAAGTGCAGTCCCTTAAGGCTATATGTTGCTTCATTGTTGCTTGTGATTCAAGGAATTATGTAAATGCTTCAGAGATTCAACAGGGTTGTAGGTTTATTGTGGAGGATATCAGGTAAGAATGAGATTTAGATCGAACATCAATATCCAATTCACAAGGTAAATGGATAGATCTTGAGTCTTGGCATAAGTATGTGTTCTAGATATCCAAAGTGCATGAAGGAGATTCATGAATTACCCAATGGATGAGGCACTGATCAGCTACAAGATCATTAGTTTGTTGTATATACTTTGTTTTCATCCACTTTCCCCACCCACATAAAATCAAAATAAAATTTAAATCATCCTTACATTTTATGTTGAAGAACCTAAATGTGATGCCCTCACTCAGCTTGTGCATTTCATAGAGTTGTAATTTGCTACTGCACTTTTTTGTTACTACATAGGTTATTAGGAGAAATAAGGGCTTTTATCTACTTTGAATAGATTTAGGAATATGTTTTGTACTAGTACCATATTAATTGGATCTAAGGTTCACCCACCTAGGTTTTGTAGAGCCTAAAGTGAAGAAGGAGTTATGCCTTATAGGTTGTCTAAGACTACAGTCAGTTGTATCTATCATAGGAATTTTCTAGCCTTAGATGCATTCATCTAGTTTCTTGGTCATTTTCAAAACTATTAAATTGGGAGCCAATAGTATGCAGTCTCTAGGGTTCTCCTTCAACAATCACCTTATTACTATAATCAAGTTCTTGTTCGTAGATTCTGCTACCCTATTTCCTTGTGGGTGGTAATTTTAATTCAACTTGATAATAACTTTATTCTCAAATGCCCATTGAGTCAAAAATACTGATGCAAAAGTTGATCCATTATCACACACTAGAGAAAATGGCATTCTAAATCTAGTAACAATGTGTTCCTCTAAGAAGTCCATCACCACCTTGGTAGTGCACTTTCTATAAGTTTCCACTTCTATCCATCTTGTACAATAGTTGGTAGCTGTTAGAATGTAGGTCTATCTAGTTGATGATGGTGGGTTATCTAGACCAATGAAATCTAGCACCCATTTTGTGAAAGGGCGTACATCATATATAGGTTGTAGTAGCATTTTTGGGTGTCTTTCTTTATTAGCACTTTTTTGAAAGACATGACAAGAGCACACATGCTCAAAAGTGTCTTTGAATAATGTGGGCCAAAAGTAACCCAATCTCAAAATCATATGAGTCATAGCTTTCGTCGAACCATGACTTGTACCATACTTTTTGTGAAATTGATCTAGGACTTCTTTTGCTTCCTCACATCCTAAACATTTCTAGTAGATCCCTTCATAGTTCTTTTTGTATAGCTTGTTATCTTGTAGCATATAGGACTCACACTTCATTTTAAGTCCTAGGGCATCGATTCTACATGAGGTAGTACACAATATCCTGGTACCATACATCGGTTACCACACCTTTGCCAATGTCAACTTGAGATACTATCATCTTCTTTCTAATCTTCATTATTTATTTCTTTCTCTAACTCAAATTTCTTTTTGTCACCAATCTGGTTATCAACTATCATCCTTGACAATCTTTGACCTCTAACTAATTTCATAGGTTGGATCTCTAGGTCAAATTCTTGAAGTATCACCATCCATTTACTTCAACTTTCACCAAGTTCATTTTGCATCAACAATGTCTTTATAGTATGATAGCATACACCTTACTCCTTAAAAATTAATGGAAGAATTTATTTACCACTTTCACCAAAGAAAAAGACTATTTGTCAAGGTTAGAATAATTCAACTCAACATTTCTCAGTGGGCAACTCATAAAAGCAATAGGTCTTTCATCTTCCTTCTCTTTCTTCCAGGTCAAGACCCCCACGTATGAATGCTCTGAAGTGAAGGAATATATCTTAAAGGGAAAGTTATTATTGGGGCTTACCAATATAGGGGCCATGGAAATGGCTAGCTTAATATCCCTAAATGATTTCTTTACCTTTAGAACCCATTCCATTTTAGCTCCCTTCTTGAGAAAATTATTGAAAGGATGCACAATCTCGACAAATCCACTTATGAATTTTTGAACAAAATTTATCTTTCCAAAGAAGGATTTGAGCTCCTTCTAACTATTTGGGGGTGATAACTTCAAAATGGCTTCAACTTTATCAGGATCTATGGAGATTCCGGCTATGAAAATAACATGACCAAGAAGTTTCCTCTTAGTGACCCTAATTGAACATTTCTTGGTATTGAGAGATATGCCATATTTATGACACTTATTGTATCTTAGGCCAGCAATGTGAGTAGTTTGATAATTTGAAAAGAAAATCAAGTCTTGCATATAGATAACTATACATCTATTAATCAATCCCTTAAATTCTTCATCCATGGCTCACTGAAATGTAGCCCCCACATTAATCAATCCAAATGGCATCCTCATCTAGGAAAAGGTTCCCCATTTGGTCATAACGGTAATCTTTAGTCTATCTTCCTCTTCTGCCATTACCTGATTATAACTAGAATATCCATCCAAGAAAGACATCATTTTTGAACCGTTCAAAGTATTGAAGAGTTCATCTAGTGAGAGCAATAGGTAATTGTCCTTCTGAGATGCCAAGTTCAAATTGTGAAAATTGATGCAAACCGAATCTCTCTAGTCTTCTTTTGTATAGGAACTAAATTAGCCACCCATGTAGAGTGATGCATAGGGAAAATAATGTCCACATCAAGAAATTTCTTGACTTCATTATCAAAGGCTTGAGGATGGGATTGATAGGTCTTTTCCTTTTTCAAAAAGGTTTGGCATCAGGTTTGTGTGGAATACCATGCATAATGATCCAAGGGTCATAATTCTTCATATCTTAATAGCTCCAGGTGATAACATCCTTACATCTTTTGAGAAATTTGAGCATGTCTTCCCTTTCTTGTAAACTACATGCCTTCCCAATCCTTACCATCTTAGGATCATCTTCTATTCCTAAATTATATGAATCACATTCATCAGTCCCCTTTTTTTCGACAATTCTTTTATTAAGTGTCAATTCATCATGATCAAAGATACATTCTAATTCAACCATTCCCTTTGGAATAGTATTGCTTTTTAGGTTCAAGATTCGATCTTCATCTTGAGTTGTGGTATTCTCAGGTTCGTCATCTGGGGTGTCATCTATTTCTTGTCCCTTAAAGTGGCTGCTGCACATAATAAATTCTAGAATATGTTGATCATCGTGAAAAACTTGGAAGTTTGTGATATTGTTAGGAATAGATGGAGTAGCAATGAACTCAACTGAAAATCATTTCAACTTCATTCCTTCAATTGGCTACAACATGCTTGCTGAAATAGCAAGGGCATCTGCTACCATTTTTTTCCTCCTTGGAATAGACTTTATGTTTTGATGGGGTCACAACCCAAGAATAGAATGGACACAACAGAAAAGGGGAAATTATATTAACTGAGAAAATAAGCTAGTACAAATAGTATAGAGAAAATAAACTTCAAAGCATGCCCTAAGGGCTTACAATAGCATAAATCTGGAGATAATTTCTCCTTTCAGTACCTCCTCTCAAACTCTACTCTAAACTGCCTTTTACAATGCCATAAATCTCCTTAAATAGACCTCGGAGGGTTAAGGACTAGGAGTACATTATAGAAAGTGCTAGTAGGCATCCACTGACCAAATAGAAGGTTCCAGAAGCTATGTTAGAAGTCGATGCAAATCTAGAAGAATCCAAAAATGGTAATCGAACTTCTGGGAGGCATACCTTTTGAACCGTAGCTCTGATTGATGAACTATTTACATTTCCAAAAAGCTCTCAAAGTGCTCTATAGCCCTATGGATATCTTCACTCATCCCCCATTTTTTGGCCATTTTTGAGGTCATTTAATGCCCCTAACCTAACTTTGAAGCATTCTTAGGAGGTCTCCACAACCTAAAAAATTGCAATAACTTTCAAACTGTGGGGACTTTTGACCTGATTCTTTTTCTAGAATTCTCTAAATCACAATTACATTCATCTAGCCAATTCACACCTTCTAGTTTACCAAAATGATGGCCCAATTACATACTCCTATTTTTTTGAGATACTGATAGTGGACCTGTGAGAGTTGGAACCTTTATTTGACCCAAATGGGTGTCCAAAAATGAAAACACATGAAATAGAAACTAAGTATAAGTACATTTTTTTGGATGACACAGGATTGCCCTTATACCTCTGGATGCTCCTGCATCAGACACCTAGGGTAGATTGAAAAGTGACCCTGTCACTTTATAAATGGTAGAGGAAATCCCAAATGGGAAACCTCAGCTGTTGAAATCTAAGTTGAGTCCTCGATCGATCATCCTTTCCATTTGACCAAATACTCTTCATACTACCTATTTTTGGTACTCCTACCCACACGATGATCTAGAATGTCTTCTATCTCCTCCTTCTTAGAAGCAGGAATCAGACATGGCTCTAACATCAGCTCCTCATCTACACCATCATCATGATACTCTGTTAAATATACAATGTTGAAAATGGGAGAAATGTGAATACCATCTCGCAGCTCCACCTCATATGCATTTCCCGAGTCATGTTTCTTCAAAATTTTACAGTGGCCAAATTTCCTCATTTTCAGTTTGTTGTAAGTATCGACTGGATTTCTTTCTTTTCATAAGTGCACCATGACTAGATCCCCTACTCGGAATTCCTTATGTCTTCTCCTTTGATCATCCCTAGCTTTATACTCTTGATTCATCTTGGTAATGTGTGCCTGAACCTCCTCATGTAGATGCTTAATATGTTCAACAAATTCTTTCGCTTCAACACTTGTCCTCTCCCCTTGCTCTATCTTCTTCAATTCTGGTGCAGTCCTTGGGCTATTCCCATATACAATTTGGAATGGTGATTTTCTAGTACTCCTATTTATAGAGTTATTGTGAGAAAACTCTACTTGTGGTAGAATCAAATCCCATCCCTTGGGCTTATCCCCAACTAAACATCTTAGCAAATTGCCCAGACTTTTGTTAACCACTTCTGTTTGGCCGTCAGTTTGTGGGTGATGCATGGAACTGAATTTCAACTCTGTTCTAAAATTTTTCCAAAATTTCCTCCAAAAATACCCCACAAATTTAGTATCTCTTTCAGAAACTATACTCCTTGGAAGACCATGTAGTCTTACCACCTCTTTGAAAAACAAGTATGCAATATGGACAGCATCATGAGTTTTGTGGCATGGAATGAAATGTGCCATTTTGGAGAACCTATCAACCACCATGAATATTGAGTCATTACCCCTTTTTGTCCTTAGCAATCCAAGAACAAAATCCATACTTATGTCCTCCCATGGCCTTGATGGAATAGGCAATGGCTGATATAGGCCAGTATTGTGAGTAAACCCCTTGGCAACTTGACAAACCTGGCAACTCTGTACAAACTTCTTCACATCCTGTGAAATTTGAGGCCAAAATTAATGTTCTCTAAGAATGGTAATGGTCTTATCTTGACCAAAATGTCCTACCATCCCTCCACTATGTTTCTCCTTAATCAAATTTTCCCTCATGGAACTCCTTGGAATGCACAAGTGACTACCCTTAAATAACATGCCATCTTGAATCAAATAGTCTAACCACTTGGTTCTATCTACAACAAAAGGCTCTTTACAAGCTTTCCATGCTTCAGAAAAATCAGGATCCTAAGCATACAAATTCTTGAGTTCATCAAACCCAACTACTTCAACCTGCATTACTATAAGCAACAACTATCTCCTACTTAGTGCATCTACAACTTTTCCACTTCTATGCTTCAACACAAATGTATAACTCTGCAAGAACTCTACCCACTTCATATGCCTCTGATTCAATTTACCTTGGCTATTTAGGTACTGTAATGCCTGATGATCAGTATACAAAACAAATTCCTTTGGCAATAAATAATTCCTCCATTTCTTTAAGGCTTGAACTATTGCATAGAACTCTTGATCATAAACAAAATACTTCTTCTTTGCATCATTCAAATTTTCACTAAAATATGCAATAGGCTTACCTTCTTGGCTTAATACAGCCCCAATAGCATTTCCACTAGCATCACAATCAATTTGGAACACTTTTCTAAAATCTAGAAGTGCCAACACAGGCTATTCTATCACCTTCATCTTCAGCAATTCAAAACTTCTCGCAACTTCTGCAGTCCATTTGAACTCTTTTCTATCCCCTCTTATTGTATCAGTTAGGGGTGCACATATGCCACTGAAATTCTTAATAAACTTCCTGTAAAAATTAACTAGACCATGAAATGATCTTACCTCAGTAGCAGACCTTGGAGTAGCTCATTCCAAGATGGATTTTACCTTCTCTATATCCATTTTGAGACCTTCAGGTGATATAACAAACCCCAAATAGACTAACTCCCTTTTTGCAAAGATACACTTCTTCAGATTAATTAATAGTTTCTCTTCCCTTAGCCTTTCAAGGACACTACGAATATGCAATAAATGTTCTTCCAAAGTCTTGCTTAAAATTAAAATATCATCCAAATAAAAAATAACAAATTTTCCCAAGAACTTCTTAAGTACCTCATTCATGAGCCGCATGAAGGTGCTTGGGGCATTCGTCAATCCAAAGGGCATGACTAACCACTCATAAAGACCCTCCTTGGTCTTGAAGGCTATTTTCCACTCATCTCCTTCTCAAATCCGTATCTAATGATAGACACTCTTGAGATCTATCTTTGTGAAGTACTGAGCTCCACTGAAGTAGTCCATAAGATCATCCATCCTTGGCAAAGGAAATCGGTACTTGATGGTTATCCTATTTATAGCTCGAGAATCTGTACACATCCTCCATTCTCCATCCTTCGTTGGTGCAAGTACTACAGGCACTACACATGGACTTAGGCTCTCTCGAATCAATCCCTTCCTCAACAGCTCCTAAACCTGTCTATTTAGCTCCTCTGTTTCAGTAGGAGTCATCATGTGAGCAGCCTTGTTAGGAAAACTAGCTCCTGGAATCAGATTTATCTGATGACTGATTTGCCTTACTAGTGGCAATCCATCTAGAACATTATCAAAGATAATATCTCCAAACTCCCCTAGTAAATTTGAAACTTCAAGTGGTATTTCACTACTACCTTCTTTATCTTTCCTAGGAATCAAAGCATAGCACATATGCTGATGTTTCATGCCATCTAAAAACTTCCTTCCATCAACAAGACAAATCCTAGCATTGCTACATACCTTTTCACCTTCCTTTTTCATGGGCTTCAATTTGTGGTGAACTCCATCCTTTGTCAGAGAGTATGTGTTTGCATGCCCATCATGTACTGCATGTCTATCAAACTGCCATGGTCTACCCAACAATAGATGGCAAACATCCATCAGAATAACATCACAGAGAACTTCATCATGGAAACTCCCAATTTTGAATTTTACTAAACATTGTTCACTTACTATGACCTTATGATCATATTTTACCCAAGCAATCTGATAGGGCTAGGGATGTTTATCCCTCTTGAGATTAATCTTAGAGACCATCTCTTCTGATACCAAGTTATTAGTGCTACCACCATCAATGATCATGTCACAACATTTATCCTCACACTTGCATCTGGTACAGAAAAAACTTCTCTATTATCCTAGTTTAATCTCACCACTTAGTAGGACTCTTTCATTTACCAAGGTCTCTCCTCTTTTTGCATCCTCTGAATGTGATGATTGTGCATCCTCATCTACATGAGCAACCCTAGTTTGGCCCTCAGCTCTCCTATCTGTCCCCCTTGTCATTGAGGGCATTCAAAGGCATGATGACCTTCTTCATTGCAATGGAAATAGGTACCATGGAATCCTACTCTTCCTTGTCCACATCCTCTACCTCTTCCTCTATGATTTCCAAAGTCTTGATCACGGGAGTGGTTGAAACCCTCATTCCTCTGGTTCCTGCTAGTACCCTCATCTTAATTTTTCTTTTGGGTTTCATTGCGACCTCCAGATGACCTACTGCTTCCCCTTCCTCCTTGACCATGCCCTCTTTGTCTTCTTTCAAACCTTTTATTCAACTTCTCTTCAACTCGTAGGGAAAACTAGTATGCCTCTTCAATGCTAGTCATTCTTACCAGACTTAATTCCTCTTGGATGCTAGGTCGCAACCCATTGATATAACGAGCAACCTTCTCCTTATTTTCTTTTGCATGCCCCACTCTAATCAAAAGTCAGTAAAAATCCTTTGTATATTCTTGGACTAATCTTCCTACTTTCTTTAACCCATGCATCTTCTTAAACAAATCAAGCTCGTAGTCCACATGAATGAACTACTTCTTCAATTTGTCCACCATGCGATCCCACCTTGTGATCTTCTCCTTTCCTCTTCTATTTCTTTCCAATTGGACCTCTTGCCACTAGATTTTGGCATGGCCTTTTAGTTTGGCCTTTGTAAACTTAACCCTATCTCGGTCCCTAATATCCTCATACTCAAAGTATTCTTCTAGTTCATTGATCCAATCAATCAACTCATCTGGTTTCATATTTTCTGAAAATAAACCCACTTCAATTGTAGGTCTTTTCCCAAACTTATTAATGGCCCTAAAAAGCTTTTCCTCTGCATGATTTAGAACTTCCTCGTCAAATTCCCCTTCTGGCCCCATTTCTTCTTCTTCATTGTCATCCTCACTGTCGTCACTTGCGGCAACATTTTCTCCTCTACAGAGCTCCTCTTGCAATGATTGTACCTACCTTTGGAGGGCTCTAACCTCCTCAAGATTAATAACTTTGGCCCTTCCACCATGCTCTCTTCATGGAGGCATCTTCTAACTCAAACCCACAACCACACAGTCCTGGTGCAAACTGCCTCACAGTCAGCACTCTATCTACACACTTAGGAAAACCAGCTCTAATACCACTTGATGGGGTCACAACCCAAGAATAGAATGGACACAATAGAAAAGGGGAAATTATATTAACTGAGAAAATAAGCTAGTACAAATAGTACAAAGAAAATAAACTTCAAAACATGCCCTAAGGGCTTACAATAGCATAAATCTGGAGATAATTTCTCCTTTCAGTACATCCTCTCAAACTCCACTCCGAACTGCCTTTTACAATGCCAAAAATCTCCTTAAATAGACCCCAGATGGTTAAGGACTAGGAGTACATTCTAAAAAGTGCTAGTAGGCATCCACCGACCAAATATAAGGTTCTAGAAGTTGCGTTAGAAGTCGATGCAAATCTAGAAGAATCCAGAAATGATAACCGAACTTCCAAGAGGCATAATTTTTGAACCGTAGCTCTAATTGATGAAACCATTACATTTTTGAAAAGCTCTCAAAGTTCTCTATAGCCCTATGGATAGCTTCACTCATCCCCCATTTTGGCCCTTTTTAAGGTCATTTAATGCCCCTAACCTAACTTTGAAGCATTCTTAGGAGGTCTCCACAACCCGAAAAATTGCAATAACTTTCAAACTATGGGGCCTTTTGACCTAATTCTTTTCTGGAATGCTCTAAATCACAATTACATTCATCTAGCCAATTCACATGTTCTGGTTTACCAAAATGATGGTCCAATTAAATACTCCTATTTTTTTGGGATACTGATAGTGGAACTGTGAGAGTTGGAACCTTTATTTGACCCAAATGGGTGTCCAAAAATGAAAACACATGAAATAGAAACTAAGTCTAAGTACATTTTTTTGGGTGACATAGGATTTCCCTTATACCTCTGGATGCTCCTGCATCATGTTTAATGCTTTGAAATCATCTAATAGATCCCATGCTCTTTTCCTATAAGCAAGCAATATCTTATTGTTACAAGAATACAATGATTTTACTTGTCAAATAACCAACTAAGAATCTCCTTTAACAATGAGAGTTGTAACTCCTTTCTTAAGTGCAAAGAGAAGTCCTCAAATCAATTCTTTATATTTTACAACATTGTTAGTGCATTTGAATTGCAATCGATATGTTTCACAAAAAGATTTACCCTTTGGACCAACTAGCTCAATACCTACACCAGCTCCTAATTTGCATTTGGAATCATCAAAATGAAGCATCCAAATTGGGCTTTCCTTGGGTTTTCTAACCTTATGCTTGTTTTTCCTCAACTTCTCTTTTATCTTAGCTTTAAAGGATTGTTTCTTAGGAACCCATTGTAATTTTCTAGGAGGTAGACTTGATGTTTCTTTGTTGTGAATACCTGATAGAGGAGGTGTGTGTTTTTCTTGTTTATCTTGAATTTCCCCTATCATTTCTTTAATTTCTTCCACTTTAGGCTGAGGATGAATGACCACTGAAGTCCATCCCTAGCCTTTTATGCATTTTCTTCTTCTTTGTACTTTGATCATTTCAGGTGGAAGAGAAGACAAACCTCCACTATCTAAAGAGGTATCACTATATGATGTATTCACATCTTTAGTTTCTGTTTCAATTTCTTCAACAACATTATATGTGTTTCTAGCACTTTGCTTTTCTATAAGTTTGTTTTGTGGATCATCAACTTTCTTTACTTTGATAATTTGTGTCAATACCTTAGCAACTACTTCTTAACATGATGAACATTGGAACTCTGAATATCTAACTTTATGCAATTGAAAAAATCTTGGGAGGAGGAGAATATTGGGATTAGCTTCTTCTCCTAGACATTACAGATTAGCCATCATGTGGTCTATGAATTGTGTAATGACCTCATCTTTTGGGGCTGAAATCATGGAGTCCATATCTTGATCATCTAGTTTTTCGGTTGCTATTGTATCAAAAACCATCATCTTATAGGAGCCTAAATCCATTTTTAAGAAGGCTACCTCATTAGTGTCATTGTAATAAGTAATCATCTTATTTAACTTTGGCTCTGCATCTATTTTGATTTGATTGTTCAGACCTTTCCATGGCAACCAAAGCTAAGTGAAATCTGTGGAAAACCATCCCTTTAGACACTTTGTCCATTCTCTACTAAGGAGTAATCCATACATATCTAGGATATCAATCAGATGTATATCAATGATGTCTTGAATTCAAGGGTCAACTGTCAACTATATCCGTACATCCTTCAATACACCTATGATTTTCACCTCTATTTTATCCAACTGTATCACTATCTAGTTGGTAGGTTGAGAGGTGACCCCTAACTTGTATGCTATGGATAACGACATGACATTGCATGAAACTCTTGAATCAATAAGGCAATTTTGAAGATTCTTCCTATATATTTTGATATTGAGAAAAAATGGGAGCACCTTTACCTTGTCTTTAAACATGGTGGGCAATGCCTCTGTAGCATTAACTTTGTGTGACACCAGTTTTTGAGGGGTAGTATTCACATTGTGGGAAGTCTTTGTATGGTCTAGGGTCCTCATGAGAACCTCTCATTGTTGTGGATAGTTTTGCAACATGTAAAACATGGACATATTGGCCTTTGTTTGTTACAAGTCCTCTACTACACTATATCTTTTGGTAGAAAAAGCAAGATTTTTCAATATTGTTGGTACATTCACTTGGTTCTAATTTTATTGTCCTTTAGATGATAGTTTAATCGGTGCCAGATTGTTGCTCACCCTTGGATTGGGGGGAGTTGGTTGTAGCATAGTGGGAATTCCATCTATCAAAGGTTCCTTTCTACTTCTCAAGTTGTACATATTCCAATTGTCACTGTGAAAGGAAAACATCTCTTCTTGCTAAAGGTCAGGTTCTTAGCTGAATAGAAATGAGAATTCTTCATTGATTGATTGTTCTACCTATGACTTTTGCTAGGGTCATAGGATTGTAATAGCATAACATTAAATTTCACAAGAGGAGTATTATCATTTACTTGTGAGCCTTGATTCATTTCTTTATTTCCATTACAATATGAACCATCGTTGTTAGATGCATTGTGACTATTGTCATACTGATTGATATCGGCATACTAAATGTTGTTGTTTATGTTGTTGTTAGTAGGAATGATTCCATTATTTGGAGATTTGTTCCACTATCAGTTCTATCCCTAGAAGCCATTATTTTGATCAGGAGGATTGAAGTTGTTTCCTCCATTATTGTTTCTTGCATTGTTGTTGGCTTTCTTGAAGTTTATGTTGTAACTTTGGCCATCATTATTGTTGTAAGGACCAGGATTATTTCTTTGGAAGTTGCTTTTCTATCCTTTTGACAACCTAAGATGAGTCAATTCATTGTTCATTTGTGACATAGTCTTTTTCATTTGATCAAATTCTAAAATGAAGATATTGTCTGCTTCTATAGGAACTATAGCCTTTTTTCAAAGAAAGTAGTCTTTGGAGGTTCATACCCCAGATATGTTAGCACGGGGTTCTATGGAGTGGGTGCATATTATAGTGGAATTAGGTTCATGGGTACAAATTGACTAGGCACTGGGGATGCTTTGCCTAGGTATGTGGGTGTTGCTGTGATAGCTTGTGTTGGGAGCATTAATCCTCCTCTATTAGGATTGGCTTTCTTAGTAAAAGTTATTGCTTTTGTGAAGACCTTTTCTAATGTATCGACATCTGCTGAAGGAAGCCTTCTTAGAAAGATAGTGATAAGTAGGTCCATAGCATTCAAATAAATCTAAATAGCTACTTCAATTAGTATAGTGTATGGTGTTTCTAACCTATGATATGCCATATGAAAGTGATAATTGAAGCATGAAACTTTCTTAGCTAGATCCCTTTTATTCGATATGAATTGTTGATGTATCATTGTTGGGTTGACAAAAGTATTAAATTGTTCTAGGAATAATTTTTCAAAGGTTTTCCAATCTCCAATACATCCAAGTGGCAAATTGACATACCAATTGTAAGCTACTTCCCCCAAAGAGTAGGGGAATAAATGAAGGACCACATCTTCATTGTCAATCTCCTATTAGTTGAAAATTTCTTTGAATATTCTAATGTAGTCTTTAGTAGTTCATGTTTCTCCATAGATGAACCTTGGGGAAAAAATTTGGGACTCTTAGGGAGGCCATGGAGTGCACCTCTCAAGTTTATTTCTGAATCTACAACATTTTCAAAAAAGTCCATCAAAGGATTTGGTGGACCTAAGGGTGGTTGTTGAGGTGGAACTATTGGAGTATGTGGTGGTCCACCAAGTGGTTGGAGTGGAGGTGAAGTTGAAAAAGATGATGAAAATCCAAAAGAAAATGGTTAGATTCGGGGTACTCCTTTATCATTATGTGGTTTGTAGAAGTGGGTAAGCTCAAGGAACTTGTGTTCCCTTGGTGAAGATCTTAATGCTCGCTAAAATGGGGATTCTAGATCAAAACCCTCTGTTTTGCACCAACTCTAGAAAAAGTGCACCTTTTTAGAAGTACACTTTTTCACAAATTAGGCACACCATAGAGTTTTGCACACCTGCAAATTTGTGGACTTGCGCACCTGAATTTCTAAAAAACTTAGAAAATTTCCTAAACTTGTAGAATTTTGAAACTTTGGAAAATTTTCTACTTTTTTCCAAGAACTAAAAATGTAGCCCTCCTAGTGCCAGTTTTGTTGAGATATTGTTATGCATGATGCTAAATGGTAAGAATTCTCGTGAACTCCTCTCTTGAAAAGTTGGTTTTTTTAATCAACTCCAAGGTTTTGGGTTGATCTTGTAACCTACTAGAATCCATTTAGTTGAAGATAAATGTGATTGTTCACAAGGGGGTCTTTGCTAGTTTGTTTTGACTTTAGATAAGATGAAGCATCTAGACACTGCTTCAAATAACACACACAAAAAAAGAACTATTTTTTTTTGTGTTTTTTATATTTTTTTATGAATGCAATCTAACAATGCAACTAGTACAAAGTCCTATTCTAACAAAAGGGGTTAGCAAAGAAAATAACAAAACTTTAAAGAAAATACCATGAAATTGAAATTCCTAATGGAAATAAGCTATGGAAAATGACACATCTATGAATTAAGCTTTCAAAGAAATTGATAGATAACCAATGAAAGAAGGAGTGGAGCTTCCTTGATTCCATTGATGCAATCATCGGTGAGAAACTTGGTGATCATATGATGTTTCATCCTTCATCAAGTTGCAAGGCCATAGAAAGTGGGCTCATCTAGTGGTCTTCAATGGCCTTCTAATGGTGGAATTCTCTATTGGCTAGACTCTCCACTTTCCCAATATTATCAAAATAGAGCCTAGGAGAATTGTACTCCTAAAGGGGATAATGTTCACACTACCAATCAAAAAAAAAAATCTCGTTTCCTCTTCACCTAATATGGTCCTATGAGCAAGGGCTATGTCCAACATGGTCTTTGTTGTGTCCTAACCCTATCATACATAGATTCAATCTGCCATGTAATCTCCAATAACACCATTTTATCACTTGGATATCTAGGGAGCTTCTTCAGGTTGACAGTGGCACTAGCTACTCATAGATGCATGAATGTTTTAAACTAGATGTAGTGGGCCCTGAGAGATGTTATCTATGCGATTGCATCATCAAATAACCTCTTCGCATAGTCTCCCTCTATGAATTGGATGATCATGAATATGAACACATCATTCATGATCTTGTATTCCTTGCTTTGTGTCGAGAGCTTCTTCCTCACTAATTGAGGGTAGACAATGTAAGGCTAAGCATTGGGATCCTACATATTTCCTCTTTTTTACAATTTGAGATAGTTTTTTTTCCTTGTTGCTAGTAGATATACCATGTATGAGGTCATATAAAATTTATTCTTGTCCTTGAATGCCTATAATTGTTCACATAAGTTCTCACTTAATGCGGTGGTCCAATCAAGTGGCATCCTTGCTATCTTGATTGTCTCAATAAAATTCATCATGAAAACATTGAGGTTCCCAACTACTAGTAGACCCATGACCCTACTCAGAAGAATTATGAAGTATCCAATATCTTCCTTCATGTATCCCCTTATCATGTCCACCTTTCTTGTTATCCTCCCTAGAGGAGTCTTCTCAATGAGATAGGAAGATTGGATGATATCATTAACCTCTTTTATGTGTTCCTTATACCACCTTTCAGCTACTTCATAAGAGAGTCTAATGAATTTATCTACCCTAGGGAGATAGAAGACCCTTTCAATGTTGTCAGGTTGGAGGTCTATTACAACTTCTCCTATTATGTTCTTAACCACTCTTTCCTTCGAAACAAAGAGTTGTGCCAGTGCCATGATGAGCTCAGATGACCATACTAATTTTGGGTGCAAGGCTATACTTACCAACCCTAATCAAATCAAAGTAGATACTAGAGTTGATCTCTTTGTAAGCTTGTTGCAGATCTTCAAAATTCTCCCAAGTTTGTGTGTCCCAAATCAATGTCTTTTATCTCTACGTAGTTGTCTTGGAATCTTGACTTGGACGAGACCCTTGGAACTTGAAAACCATAGGCTTGGGTGCCATTTTCTTGCCAAATGAAGATGCTATTATATCTACATCATTAAAGAAAGAGGTTTATTAGTTCAACATTAATAATAATAAGGCAACAATAATACTAAATCTTAAAACTAAATGCATCTAAACACCATGTTATCCTTTTATTTCTTTAAGAGAAAAGATTAAAAGAAATAAGGTACATAGTTGCAATCCTACACATCCTTGTAGGTACACACTTGTGCATCACCAAAGGGTGGGATGTACTCCAATGCACCATGTCAAGTGCACAGGTGCGCACTTAATTAAATTTTTCTTTTGATTTTTTGGGTTTTTTTTAATTTTTCAAAAGACACAACCTTCGACATCAGGAAGCAGACTTAGGGCCTCAAAATTGGCCCAAATCTTTAAAAAAAAGTATGGGGTCCCTATTCCTAATCGAAATGGGGTGTGCAAGTACATGGTGTTGAAATAGTACAAAAAGTGCTTGACATGACAATTCAGTAAGTGAGTGTGCTGACCAATCTTAAAAACTTGAGAGCTGAAATGAAAGCTATTAATGATCAAACACCTATGCCAAAGTTACAACACAATTTGAATTTGATTTTAGATAACGTAGAGGTAGATATTTATAATTTTGATAGTCAAAATTTAAGGCACAAGAGTGAAGGAGAAAGAGTGGCTTTAGAAAGAGATTGCATGGCATAAACAAAATTTATACAACATTGAGGATATTATGGGAGCCACTAGATAGAATCCAAAAAAGAGTTAAGGTAGGTACTATGACATTGTTATCATAACTTGAAAGTGTCTTTGAGAATTTAGAGTCCAAATATCAAATGATTATAAGAGTGTTTCAAGTATCGGCACAGTCTCCATGCAATGATCCCAAGTATCAAATGCTTATAAGAGTGTTTCAAGGCTAGGAACCACTTCAACATCCTTTGCATGGTTTAGAGGTAATGTCATTGTGGTAGAGGCTTGTGCAAGAGAATGAGCCTTGTGATCATGGTATTCACACAGAAGCATAACTTTCTTCTCCAATTACTCACACTCAACTCTTCACTAAAGTTATTCTTCTAGTAGTGAGAATAGTTGCTGCAAATTCTTGGGAGCCAAGGGACCCCGAACCTGCTAATTTTTTTGTAGACATGGGAGAAGTTACTACTAGATCTAGTACTTTATAACATTCTAGATTATTTAGTGATGCCCAAATTAATAGTAGCAGTAGATACTTGGGATCCTTATAGGGAGAGTGTGCCAATACATGCATGGTTACATCCTTGGATTCCATTTTTTGGGCTAGCATATGAAGGCCTTATATCCAACCAGTTGTTATAAATTGGGGAATGTTCTTCATGTCTGGCATTGAAGTGATGCATCTGCAAATGCAATTTTATCAACATCAAAAACTATATTTAATCTTGCTAGATGAGAACAACTGATTGTTCATTTTATTGTACCTAATTTGATCATAGTTCTATAGAAATTTGTAATCAGCCTAGCTAATTAGCAACTAGAGCCAATTTTTTGGATTATGGTTAGCTTCTCTCTAAAAATATCTGCTATGATATGTTTTTGTAAAATTTCTTCTGAAGTCTACCCTTTTTTTCTAGTCTACATTATTTTTTGGAGGATCTTGAGGTAAGTCACTTAGCATGGATTGAGTAAGTTTTATTGTTTGATTATTTGGATTTTGGAATATGTATGCAGATTGATCAATTTTTCTATTGTGTTAAGATGTAATAAGCACCTTAGAAAAGATCTCTAAATATACATGTTTAGAAGGAAATATAAAGAGATACTTGTTTAGAAGGAAAATAAATGAACATTTACATAGCCCTGGAAGAAAATCATAGAGCTAGGGAAAGGCAACAAAATTTTAGAGCAAGGGCATGATATGACAACAAAATCATAGAGCAAGGGCACGAAGAACACAAGGGCATGACATGGAAACAACATAATAGACCAAGGGCACAATAATGAAATGTAGAGATTGCAAGGGCACAAAAACAAAATCTAGAGATTGCAAGGGCACGAAAATCAAATCATAGAGAAAGGGCACAAAAATAAAATGCAAAGATCATAAGGGCACAGTAACCAAATCACAGAGCAAGGGCATGGCAACGAACTATAAAGATCACAACAACAAAATCAAAGAGAAACGGCATGGAAATGAAATGTACCAATCATAAGGGCATGACAATGTTCACATCTCTCCACCCTCATTTGGAGTTGTCAACCCTCTTCCCATGCAACTCTCCATAATCAAAAAATTTCTAGGCTGAAGTAGGGCAAAGGATGATAAAGAAAGCAAAGAAGAAATTAAAGGTAAGAGATCAAAGTGTGGAAGGTGATGAGAATGGAGAAAAATAGGCTAGGAAGAACAAGAAAAAGTGAATTGATACCACAGGAGGAATTTTCATTCCAAATGAGAGTAGGGAGGAGATGCAGAAGAAATGGCCAGGATAATTAGCATCCAAGTGTCATCAAATGTGTATTTTTTTTAGTGGTTAATATTTTTAAATTTAGATGTTGCCCAATTTTGGTAGAAGTGTGGTCTTTGAAATGTACTTGCAATGGTTCCCCAGAGTAGATAGAAAAGTATGGTAGCCTACAAGGCAGATTGTAATGTTTACTATATTGCATATAGGAGATAAATTTTGGAGATTGGTGTAATGGAAAGAAGAATATGCCAAGAGAAATGGTGGCAAAAGAAATGTAATTTTGAAATTATGATTTAATATTAATAAAAAAATATATTACCAATAAAAAAAAACAAAGAGAAGAAGTTGTTGATTGTTGTCTTAAAAAATCTAATAACTATCAACAACATCATTTAATAAGTTAGTTTGATAGAAAATACAAAATAGATTACCACTTCTATGCTTGTTCATTTACAAGTTATTTTATTCTTTTCTATTCTTGTGTTGATTTATTTATTTGAATTTTCTATTAACTTTTAAAGTTGTTATTTTGTGACAGATTGTGTTATAATAACAAAAAAAAATTCAAACTGAGTTTTCATTCCCAAACTCACAAACATAAAGGTGGCACAATCTTAAAAGCATTTTTTAATACAACTTTAAAATCTAAGGTTTCAATAGTAAGGCATTTTCTAAATACTTCTAGATAGCTCAATTTTTTGCTCTCATATTGAATTCAACTAAAGCTTTAAAAGGAACAACTACTACATAACCAAAGTTACCTACACCCATTCTTGATAAAAACCTTCAAAGAAGTTTCCCTCTAAGTACTTGTTGCCTTGATTCTAAAAGTAATGCATAATGTTGTTAGAACCACACTTTTTCTACTTGATATAGTGTAACAATACATTAAAAATGATTAAGCAAAACAAGCCAACCACAACAATTCATAAACTACATAAAACAATATTAATAAACTGCAAGGCATTATAATCTTTGAAAAAAAGGGCATTAACAATTCAATCACTCTTGTTCTAGCCAGTAATAAAATTAAACCATTCGCTGAACTCTATGTGCATGTTGTTGTGGCATATGAAATTCTCCATGTAAATCCTCAAGATAGTAGCAACACTTCACCTTTGGTTGTTGCTTACTAGAAATTCTTCTGGAATGTCCTCCATCACAAGCTAGTGCACATCAAAAATAAAATGAATATAAAAATGCTCCAAATATAAGGGTTTGGGCTTAGGGTTTCAATGCATAAAAGCCCAAACACCTTGTTTCAAAAAATACAAGAAAGCAATTTAGAGTTTCGAGAATAAAAAGAGAAAGAAATGAATATGAATTGAATGCAAAGACTTTTCACTTTCCTTTGGTTGTGGTATCTCTAAAAATCAACTAAATTTTCATTGTTTTATTAATTTTTCTTAGCTCAGACTAATGTTATTGTCTTTCAAAGGCATTGTGATTTTAGGAATATCTAGTGTTCTAAGTCATGGCAAGAATTGGACACCAATTGTGAAGGAGAATTTTACTCCAGTTTTAGCAATATCATTAATTTAAGTTGTTTGTCAAAGATTATAATTTTTTAAGGAAAAGTACCCCTTACACAATACTACAATAATATAAAATGATAATCAGCTATGAAGGTTAAAATTATAAGTAATTGGACAAAATTGCCCTAAAAAAGAGGGGAAAAACTTCATATTAAAATTATAAGCTTTTGTAAAATTTCTTGCGAATTGTGCCCATTTTTCCTAGTTTGCATTTTTTTTTTAAGGATCTTGAGGTAAGTCACTTAGCATAGGTTGAGTAACTTTTATTGTTTTATTATTTGGATTCTGGAATATGTATGTAGCTAGATCAATGTTTTTGTTGTGCTAAGATGTAATAAGCACCTTGCAAAAGATCTCTAAATATACATGTTTAGAAGGAAATATAAAGAGATACCTATTTAGAAGGAAAATAAATGAACATATACATATCACTTGGATAAAATTGCAAAGCTAGGACACAACAAAAAAATCATAGAGCAAGGGCATTACAAAAAAATTGTAGAGCAAGGGCATGACAACCAAATTGCAAAGATCATAAGGGAATGGAAACCAAATCATAGAGAAAAGGCATAACAATGAAATGTAGAAATCATAGCAACAAAATACACCAATCACAAGGGCATGACAATGTTCAAAGCTCTCCACCCTTGTTTAGAGCTCTCCACCTTCTTTTGCATGTAGCTTTCCATAATCAAAACAAATGGGGAATGATTTATGTCATTCTTTTTTGTTTATACTCACACAAGTGTCACAATTATGACACTAACATTGGTATTATGATGATGTTGGGATAATTGCAAAAAATCAAAATCAAAATCAACTGATAATTGTAACTCATGAAGCAAACAAAATGGACATGGAGATTAAAAACTTGAGGTCACAAAATGAGCAACTAAAAAATGGGTTGAGGAATGAAAAAGAACTTCTTGAAAGAATGAACAAATGTCATGTCCCCTTTTCAAATAATTAAAAAATAATAATCTTTGCTAAGGCAAGCAGGCCCAAGAAAGTGAAGTTTCGAAAAAAGGGGGTTAATCTTTGGAAACCGTTGGACTAATAAATGAAAATTATTATTAAAATATGTTTGATTAACCTCTCTTGGATGTGAGTTACAGTTATCCCCTCTTTTAAGGGGTTTGGGGGCATTTTGGCCAGATTCCAGAATTTGATTTTTGCGCATTTCTTTGTTATTCTTCAGAGGCTGCCAAACCTGTGGAGAAGGAGACCCAAGAACGGGAGTTTGCAGGTTTCCAGGGAGACCCAAGAATGGGAGTTTGCAGGTTTCTAGGAAGGCTAGGATGGGAGTTTGAAGCCATTCCATGTGCATGCTCATACAGAGTTTGCCTTTGTGCTGAACAGTGCAGATTTGTGGGTTTTCGGGTGTGTTTTTTGGTATGAGTTTGGTGTTTTTTAGTTGAGTATTTCATATCAGTTTGAGTTTTTGCTGTATTTCAGACTTTAAGGTGTTAAAATAGATCTGAATATATGTATTGGGATGTGATTAAACTTTTGAGATAGATTATTAGTGTTTTTGTGGTGTTTTTGGGCATTTTTGTGTTAATTTCGGGAGCCTGATGAGCATAGTTTTTGTCCTACATTTGAGAAATATTGTGTAAAGGCTATACAGATCTAGAAATTTCATTTTGTAAGCTGTTATGCTGATGAAATTTCTGTAAAATTTTCCACTTTCATATTTATTAAGAATAGGTGAAGCTATGAAGCATTTGGCACAATTTCTGGCATACTCGATTTGGGGTTTCTTGAGAAATTTGGTGGATCTTTGTGACATTAGTTGTTTGATCTTAAAGATCTGATTAGAGGTTGGAAATTTCATAAAAAACCAGTAAAGGGACATTTTAGTGGTATTAGAGCCATGATCTTGCCAGCCTAAGGGTTTGTAGAAGTTGCATGTCAGTTTTGACAACTACTCAGATCTTGCATTTCAGTTTTTAGAACTACCCAAATCTTGCATGTCATAATTTATGGTTGCATGTTGCTTCTAATCAGATGCATGTCAAAATTTATGGTTGCATGCTACTTCTAATCATTTTCATGTTAGTTCTTGGTGAATTTGGTGGTTGTAGAAGTTTGCATGTCAGTTTTGACAACTACCCAGATCTTGCATGTCAGTTTTGACAACTACCCAGATCTTGCATGTCAGTTTTGACAACTACCCAGATCTTGCATTTTTGACAACTACCCAGATCTTGCATGTCATAATTGATGATTGCATGTTGCTTCTAATCAGCTGCATGAAAAAATTTATGGTTGCATGCTACTTCTAATCATTTGCATGTTAGTTCTTGGTGAATTTGGTGGTTGCATGTTGCTTCTAATTAGTTGCACGTCAAAATCTATGGTTGCATGCTACTTCTAATCATTTGCATGTTAGTTCTTGGTGTTTGAAGAAGTTATATCCTATTGGGGTTACACTCTACTTTATCCAGAATGGACAGGTATAGTACAGAGTCTCAGAGGACACAATCTTGGACAATTGATATCCAGAGTCAAAATAGTAAAAAGGATAGTTATTTAGACATTCGAGATAAACTTATGAAAATAAGCCATGACATGTCTAAATAGTTGGTTGAGCACCACTGTATAATGAATGACATGTTGTCTGACCCATCTAAGGTGGATAAGTTGACTGGAATTCTATTTGGCAGATTTTCTCTCAGGACAGATGACACAATTCCCAAGAACTTGCATGAGGAGTTTGAGAAACTAGCTGATAGCCAGGTAGAGGTCTCAGATTCTACTCTGCCACAGGAGGTGGTGGGAAAGGATATTACATAGATTGATAGTAACAGTCAACTTGATACTCAAATTGAGACAATTCTTTACAGGTCGTCAAAGGGTGATGCCACAGGTATTCAGGATGGTATAGTTACAACAGGCAGTGACTACAGTGTAGTGGGTTCAGATGATGATTATGAGGATGTTGTTGTGCAGGATGGTGAGATACCTGGTAGAGATGAGCAAACATTGAGCATTCATGACTTTGCTGAGAAAGACTACCAGGCACAGTTAGATGGTTCATCACATGAGGTTGAGGCTGGTAATACTTCACATGATTTTTCTAGCCAGCTGAAGGTGAAAAAAGATAGTAATGTGACTTAATTATCTCATCATGAAAAGTATGTGGAGTTAACTGGTATTGGTCATATTACTCATTTGAGGAGTTTTCTTGAGTTACTAGTTGATTCTAGTTTACGGATATGGACTCGAGATTGTTATATTGGCATTTGGGATTCAGTTGACTGGAGATCTTTAACACTTTTTGGTACCAATATTTATTTGGGTGCTATCATGGATTTGATTAGCAGATTACATGGTGTTGTCTTTTCTTGTGCCAGTATCTTGTCCGATGTTGGTATTAGTTTTTATACACCGATGTTGGGCTTTGTTCATATTTCCAGTCGACCATACTTGCTAGAATGTGTTGATGATATTTCATATTTGGCAGTGTGTATAGATGAGTCCTAGGATCATAATGGCATTGATGACATCCATGAGGATGCAGTGGGCAGTTTTGAAGACTTAGTTTCCTTGGGTACAGAGGAGTTGGACAATAGTGCTAATGTTTTTGATACTCTGTATGTTGATATGGGCTTTAGATTTGATTCACATGGTATGGATTGTAATACTCTAGAGACTAGTGACTTTGAGGATACTCCTTTGGACAGTGCATTAGAGGAGGTTTGTAGGAGACAGTCAAGCCAATGTCATCACGTGTCTAATCAGTTAAGAGTTAGTGATCGAGACATTGCTATCACTTGCCAGCATTTTGATGTTGCTCGTCAGTTGTTAGTAGTTTATGGATGGGGTTCTCCTACTAGTGATGAGCAGGAAGGCAGTTATCTTTCCTTGACAGAGATCCACTCTTTATGGGAGGCTATTCGAATTTTGAGATAGAATTATATGCAGTTGGTAGTTGACAAAGATTATCTTATGGAGTGGGGAAGTACAGCATATGATGCATTGTTGGCCAAGGAAGATGAGGTGAGTGAGCTTACTGAGTAGCTTGAGGTGACTTCTGAGATTCTTGAGAGTACACAGTTGGCCTTCAAGGAGTCACAATTTCATTTGGCTAAGGTGACCATGGAGTTAGAGCAGCTACAGTCTTTACCTGATTCTATACAGTCACAAGCTGTGGTGTTTGGTGATCCGAGGATATCCATGGCCGAGATTGTCAGAGACAGTGGAGATGGGGATGCATCCATCCTTGATACTAACATTGGCATATCAAGTTCATTCCCACTAGAGTCAGGTTCAATTGAGTTGGGTATTGTAGCAGATTTTTGTATGCCTGACATGGTGGTGGCCTCTAGTACTGATGGCACAGAGACTAGAGATGTATCAAAGATCGTGTGTGATGTTGGTGAGTCGACAGTTGGCATGGTTCCTGCTAGTAATACTACTCCCTTGGTGATATCTTTGGAGGTAGTAGTCAGTTCCAACATGGTTAATGATCAATTGTAGTTAGTTTCATCTGGATTACAGTCTGAGCCACTGACTAAGATTGGCACATTCTATCGGCATTACAC
The DNA here is from genome assembly GCA_028749045.1 of Cupressus sempervirens. Lineage (NCBI taxonomy): Eukaryota > Viridiplantae > Streptophyta > Pinopsida > Cupressales > Cupressaceae > Cupressus > Cupressus sempervirens. Next base: position 836,716,567 of record CM053786.1, on the reverse strand, counting down.
TGTGAGGTACACTCATCAATTTACCTTTGATGAACATATTGATGAGATTATGATACAGAGATGTACTTTGTTCCTAGTGCTTATCATCAGTTATGGAATAGTTTGATGCCTCGGGATGAGAGTTGTGATGGGCATGACATGGCAATAGGTTCTAAAGTTGATAGCTTGATAATACATGACTTAGAGCAGGAGTTTTGGAGTGATGCTTTAGTAGGTGTTGTTATTGATTCTACTCCTTTGGCTATGACATCTCCTAACTTAGCTAGTGATCAGTCACAGTGGGTTATATCACTTGTTCATGGTGAGTTGTTGACTGAGGTTAGTTTTTTTAATCAACATTATGTTGCAGGGTATGTACATCAGTTAGCAATTGATCCTTGTGTTGAGGAGTTGATGGCAGGAAAATTTGGTTTGGGTTCCATTTCTTGTTGTTTATCTTGTGATGACTTTTCACCATCAGGGGTGCATGGGAGTTATGGTTATGAGACAATGGCCAATGATCTACAGAGTTGTGTTGACTACAGGAGTTGTACAGTGTGTGGATTCTCCATACTTGGTATAGTTTCATTTGAGAGCATTCACTATTGTTGCAGAGTTGGATTGTGCATTCCGTATAGGCCAATGGAATGCATTGATGGTATTTATTGTGTTGCTAGTCCACTTTACTTGGGTTTTGATGTTCTAAGAGTTTGTGTCTCATGGGTTTCTGACTATGGAAGTTGTGATTTTGGAGTTTGGTTGAGCTATAATTGTCAGTTTGATTATGAATTCCTCTTGGTCATATTGCAGAGGATATTGCAGGAGCCTGTGTTAATTGGTAGTAGTATAGTTCATGACTACATTTGGGATCCAGGTGGATTGATTGGTTTATTGTTCAGACATTGCTTGAGGACAAGCAATGTTTGGGAGGGGAGGACTTTTCATGTCCCCTTTTCAAATAATTAAAAAATAATAATCTTTGCTAAGGCAAGCAGGCCCAAGAAAGTGAAGTTTCGAAAAAAGGGGGTTAATCTTTGGAAACCGTTGGACTAATAAATGAAAATTATTATTAAAATATGTTTCATTAACCTCTCTTGGATGTGAGTTACAGTTATGCCCTCTTTTAAGGGGTTTGGAGGCATTTTGGCCGGATTCCAAAATTTGATTTTTGCGCATTTCTTTGTTATTCTTCAAAGGCTGCCAAACCTGTGGAGAAGGAGACCCAAGAACGGGAGTTTGCAGGTTTCCAGGGAGACCCAAGAATGGGAGTTTGCAGGTTTCTAGGAAGGCTAGGATGGGAGTTTGAAGCCATTCCATGTGCATGCTCATACAGAGTTTGCCTTTGTGCTGAACAGTGCAGATTTGTGGGTTTTCGGGTGTGTTTTTTGGTATGAGTTTGGTGTTTTTTAGTTGAGTATTTCATATCAGTTTGAGTTTTTTCTGTATTTCAGACTTTAAGGTGTTAAAATAGAGCTGAATATATGTATTGGGATGTGATTAAACTTTTGAGATAGATTATTAGTGTTTTTGTGGTGTTTTCGGGCATTTTTGTGTTAATTTTGGGAGCCCGATGAGCATAGTTTTTGTCCTACATTTGAGAACTATTGTGTAAAGGATATATAGATCTAGAAATTTCATTTTTTAAGCTGTTATGCTGCTGAAATTTCTATAAAAATTTCTACTTTCAGATTTATTAAGAATAGATGAAGCTGTGAAGCTTTTGGCACAATTTCTGGCATACCCGATTTGGGGTTTCTTGAGAAATTTGGTGGATCTTTGTGACATTAGTTTTTTGATCTTAAAAATCTGATTAGAGGTTGGAAATTTCATAAAAAAACAGTAAAGGGACATTTCAACAAACCAAGTGAGTCTATCAAATACTTTGAAGAACAAATGAGATGACCCAAATCAACAAAAGATACTTCTATATTGGGATACAAAAAGGAATTTTCATCTACTAAAGAAGGTGAATAACCAAAGAGTGGAGAACAAAGAAATAAAAAATTGAAAGGCAAGCCTACATTTTATTATTGTGGAAAATTTGGACACACAACCAACATCTGCAGAAGTAAGAATGGTATGCAAACTTGTAAACCTAAGTCTATCAATAATTGCTTGAATTACAAGAAGGTAGAACATCAAGCACATGAATGTAGATCAAAGAAACATGATTCACCTTCTAAATTTAAAAGATATTGTTATAATTTTCAAAAATATGGGCATAGAGATCATGAGCGCAAATACAAGGAAAAATACAATTGGACATTTGAGAAGCAAACACATGCACCATGAAAAGGCAATTCCTATAACTATGATTACAACAACAATATACTTATCACTATTGTGGAGAGTATGGACACATTCCAAAGAATTTCATTTAGACACATTTTAGAGGAAATTATAAGAAGTGTTTGAATGGAGAACTAGTATGCTTTAGTTGTCTCAAAGTTGGACATATTAGTAGAAACTACAAAACTAGAGCACCAACACCAAACAATGGAAATGATAAAGGTAAAGAAAACATGTAAAGAAATAGTAAAAGTTGTAAGGAGCGAAACAAGAAAAGTTGAGATCACCCAATCCAATGAATCAGGTGATTACACCATAACTAACTAAATGAATTGAAGGTATGTGGGAACTGTATATTCAAAAATATATTTTACATTAGTTCCTAACATAAATGTGCTAGAAAGTTCATATTTTCATAAGTAAAAATGCATCAAGAACAGATCTATAAAGAAGAAAGTAAAAGAGAATCATTTAGTACATAGGGTATCGAGCATCAATGATCTAATCTATATTGACTGAGTATTTTAGTATAGACTAAGTGATCAACTGAGTTGATTTGTTGACCGAATGAATTAGTGTTGGTCAAGTAAGGTAACAATAATCAAGTGCTTATGAATAAGCATGAAGATCGAGCCAACTATCATACACCTACCCAGTTCAAAGACATTTATTATAAACCTAGAATGGAAATTTGAAGGTATTTATTTAATTTAACCATACATTCTGATTTACCAAGCAATTTCAGAGCTCACAAATGATTTAAAGGAAATTAAGGCAAATTTAGTGATGAAACAAGAAAATCATAGTAAAGCATTGGAAACTTGATAAAATCAATAAGTGTTATTTTTGGTACCAAGTTAATTATCTTTTGAAGACATCTTAGAAGATTTTTTTTCAAAAGCCTAGACTGAAATGGCATCAACAAGTGGAATGTTCAAAGATAGCATCCTCAAATTGTGAGGAATGACCAATGTCCTCCACCAAATTTTAGGAGCAGTGTAAATGTTGAAAACACTAAAGATGATATTGGTGCCCTATTGTCAACTACATCTAGAGTTTTAACAATTTAGGTTGTAAGGTCCATCTATTTGTGCAAAGTAGGAGATATTGAAGATTTTGAGATAAGGGAAACTTATGAGAAGATATGAAACAATGGAGTATTGAAGGATGAACACAAAATCATTGTTGAGAAAAGGCTTACCCATGCCCTAGGTTTTCCAAAAGTTTTCAAAGCCAAGTGCATAAAATTCATGCTCAATCACATCCATGATATGAAGATATGGTTAGAAGGAGGACCAAACAAAATCAACAAAACTATAATACATTAAGTCACTAGATACCCTACCTTTGATCGACCAAAGAGTATAAGGAGTGCAACCCAAAATGAAATTGAGATTTTCACCAAAGCAAAATGGAATGGTCATGAGATGTCAATTGATGGAATTGAAGACCCTCTAATATTTGAGTTTTTAGTTTGTGTGATAGCACACAAATTTTACCAATATAGTAGAATGAATAGTGTGTCTTTCATAGTAGTAGACCTAGGCAAAAAGATTGTCAAGAAGGATCATACTTATGACCTTGTCAATATTCAACTAAAATAACTGACAAAAGACTTGAAAGCATTAAGTAAAGGAAAGAACACATCATGTAAGTTTGGATCTTTGCTAGTGTGTATATATTTTTATGTATAGAATTAATTCCCTATGGTTGGGATGATAGCATGGGATAGAATTTGGCTTGATATGGAGTAGATAAATGACTTAATTAATAGGTTGGGAGAAATTTTTGAAGCCATAATGGACAATTATTTTGAAGAATTCAGAATCAAAATGAGAAACTAAATGAGGATCTCCAAATCAATCATAGACAAATATTATGATGAGATATGTTTTGTAGTAGATATAGATTACGTACATGCACAAGAAGTATTACCAAGGATTGCATGGTTGAGACCTATGCCTTATAAGGTCAATGTTGATGAGGTTACAACAATAGTGAATGCTCTATTAATTAAAGATAAAGATGCAAATTCTGAGCAATTTGGCATAGATGAGACAATAATGGTTGAACTAACTATAGAGGTTAGTACACCCAAAACTAAAAAATAAATGAAGAGATAAAGTCCTAAGGGAAAGAATAGAAAAGAAGGTGAAGGATTAGGACAACCTACTAAGGCCGATGAAGGAAAAGGAAAATGATTGGTTGTAGTCAAGCCCAAGGTAACAAAATAGAATAAAATTGTAATTATTGAAGTCATAGATGATCTTAGTAAAGGTTTATAGAAGGTTATTACACCTCAGAAGCCAAAATTATGAAAGTAGAAGCATTGATGACAATCTACAATCTACATATCTATGATACTATTATTTCTAACATAGATTAGAGGTTCATGTTTTCCCACTACTCCAATAAGAATAAAAAACACCTTAACATTATAAACATCAACCATTATATTGCACATCTTAATCTTGTTTCATCTTGCTAACATTCAAATATATGTTCACCACCTTTTCTATAGCTCAAAGACATACTCATGACCCAATTATACCAATACCAATTTTGATATCAAATCCATCAACTACAAGCACTTGGTGACAATAACTTCTCCCTTTCAGGACTCAAGCTTCTCCTTACCATACTTGGATTACTTACCCACAAAAATTGAGAACCATAGAAGTCGATCCCTCTTCCCTCTCATAACTTGATCCCTTTGTGTTGTATATCAAGTTTTGAATATCGAGTCATGATTGCCACCTTTTCTTTGAACACAATTGAATTCCTCTTCAAACTAAGCCCTCTCCATTACCCATTCTAATCACCTCAAGCCTTGATGTCAATACAGGCATGCACGTTTGAGTATACTTTCACTACCTTCCCAGTAGCAATGGCTTGATTTGATACCAAGTTCATTTTATGTAATGGTTCTTGAAAACCTAGTTCCAATACATTCAAGGATGCTCACTCACAGGATGGTTCTTTAAGCTTTCTCCAACCTTTAAATTGATTTCCATTAATCCCATAAAATTCTCAATTAACTACCCAAAAAATAATTATTTCCCACAAAAATCAAGTTGAAAGTCAATAATACATAAACTGATAATATAGTCTGATAATAAACTAAGAACTTGAGTGAATTCAAATAGGACAACAATAGTTATAAAACCTATCTATAACCAAGTATAACCTAATACAAAGGATGAATCCCATAAAAATAATTTTTGGTTACAAGGAATCCAAAAAATTGATTACCATAACATAATTGTGATGCTTCAATAATCCAAAATACAATTACATTGTGGGTTCTCTAGTTGCCAACTACAAGAGAGCCAATTCAACCTCTTCCTATTCCACTCTAAATGGTATATATTTGAACTATATTTTTCTTGCCATTACATTGGGCCCTTTATAATTTCTCAAACCATTCAATTTCCCTATGTCTCTTTGTATTCTCATTCGGTTGTTTCATTACAAATGTCATAATATCTTTTTATCAAATACATTACCATGCCACTAACTCTTTAAATGACTTTAATGGATAAACCAAAAATAATATGAAATATGAAGGTGGTGGTGTCTCTACACCATATTCCTAAACTTTAAAATTTCAATGTCCAATGGAAATCTTGTCATGAGATTTCTTCAATAATCTTCTACCTTTGCGTCTTTGGTTGATTAATGCCTCTATTTCTTCCATTCTTTCCTTCAACTATGACTCCAATCACTAGAGTTATGATGCTACTTCCAATGGTGCTTTCCCTTTCCACAGTCCACTCCTTTGCATTATATCACAACCATTATCCCTCACCTAGTAATCCATCATGCCTCTCTCCCTAGTCTATTGGTGACACACAAGACCATCCCATGGCCTTTGGTAGACCTTCCTATCCACCCACTCATAGTTGAATGAACTGGCACCAAATTCATAACCATAAAATTCAAAATAAGACTCCAAAATAAACCCAACATTACCTGGTGTAGATTTCCTTCCATCTACATGCTTAGAATATTTTGAGCTCCAATACCACTTATGATGCAATGACATTAAGGACATTCCACAAATTTGCACATCTATGATAATATTCTTTCTAACATAGATTAGAGGTTCAAGATTTCCCAATACTCCAATAAGAATAATGAACACCTTAACATTGTAACATCAAACATTATAATGCACATCTTAATCTAGTTTCATCTTGCTAACATTCGAATAGATATTCACCACCTTTTCTATAACTCAGAGACATACTCACTACCTAATCATACCAATACTGATTTTGATATCAAATCCACCAACTACAAGCACTTGGTGACAGCAACTTTTCCCTTTTGGGACTCGAGCTCCTCCTTACCATACTCAAGTTACCCACAAAAACTTAGATCCCTCCCCCTCTCATGACCCAATCCCTTTGTGTTACATATCAGATTTCAAATATTGAGTCATGATTGGCACCTTTGCTTTGAACACAATCAAATTACTCTTCAAATTGAGCCCTCTCCATTACCCATTCTAATCACCTTGAGCCTTGATGTCAATATGGGCATGCTCATTCATGTATATTTTCACCAACTTCCCAATACCAATGGCTTGATTCGATACCAAGTTTAGTTTATGTAATGATTCTTGAAAAATCATTTCCAATACATTCAAGGATGCACACTCATAGGATGGTTCTTTAAGCTTTCTCCAACCTTTAAATTGACTTCCATTAATACCATAACATTCTTGATCAACTACCCAATAAACATTTATTTCCCACAAAAATCAAGTTAAAAGTCTATAATACATAAACTGATAATATAATCTAATAATAAACCAAGAACCTAAGCAAATACAAATGGGACAACAACAATTATAAAACCTAGCAATAACCAAGTATAACATAATACAAAGGATGACTCCCATACAAATAATTTTTGGTTACAATGAATCCAAAAAAAATGATTACCATAACAGAATTGTCATACTTCAATAATACAAAATACGATTACATTGTGGGCTCTCTGGCTACCAACCACCAAAGAGCCAATTTGACCTCTTCCTATTCCACTCTAAACTATACATATTCTCTTCTCATTACATTGGGCCTTTTTATAATTTCTCAAATCATTTAATTTCCCCATGTCCCTTTGTATTCTCATTTGGTCATTTCATTACAAATGTCATAATATCCTTTTATCAAATACATTACCATGCCACTAACTTTTAAAATGACTTTAATGGATAAACCAAAAATAATATAAAATACGAAGGTGGCAGTGCCTCTGCACCACAAAATGAAAAATCATAACAATATTAAAGAAACCTCATCCCATGGCTATGAAAACTAAAGGAATTCTATCCAAAAAGAAATTAGCTAGCTCATCAAAGCAGAATATACAAGAGAGGTTGAGGAGAAAAATGATCATGGCACAAGAGGAGGAAGAAGATGATGAAAAAATTGAGTCTAATGAACCAAGAAAACTAATAATCATGAAAAAGATTCCCTCCAATGACTATAGATCAAGAATGTGAAAAGATTAGAGAGTCAGCAAATTTTGCAGGATTCAAGGATATTACTTATGATTCTTGAATAATGGTGATCAAGATAAGATTGAAGGAGCTATGATTGATTTGATAATCACATTTAGATGCACACACATAGAACTGGGATATGGATTCCCAATAGATTTGTATAAACAAATTGACGCTAAATGGAAGTGGGTGTTGTTTGTAGAAAAGAAAAAATAAGAGAAACTATATTGGCACAAGTTATGCCAGATTTAGGGAAGATGTGTATGTCTATAGCCCTCAAAGATTTTGTAAACAAATTCATGCCAAGGGATAGGGCATAAATTTTTTTGAAAGTTAAAGCTGATAAAGTTGAGAAAGACATTATTCACATATGGAAAGAAGCATTTGGATTTCTTACTCAAACAATAGAAGTTAGAGATGGAAAAGATGAAATAGAATGTGAAGATACCTACAAGGAAGAAGTTTTCAAACTGACAAAATAAATCTAGCAACTAATGGGCTAGTGTGAACAATAAGAGGTTGTCACCATTAAAGATGTACCTGACACACTTCCACATAATCAAAATGTACTAACTAAGGAAGATATGAAAATTTTAGTGTGAAATGCAACTCTACCTTGTATAAATCTAGTTTTTTTACGAATCATATATTATCAAAAGATTGAGAGCACAAAGATTGATAATTTTGAGGTTACATTAGTTATGAAGGATATGAGTATCAAGCAATAGGGAAAGGCTATAATTGTGTTTTCACAATTTACTTGTATGCCTATTCTTTAGACAAAGGTGAAGATAGAAAAGGTCAATAATGCAAAAATGGAAAAAGAGGAGATGACACCAAAAGGGCAAGAAGCTTCCCAAGCTCTTGTACAACTATCAAGTGTAAAGCCAATAGAAACATGATTGGAACACCTAAGAAATAGCTATCACATACTCCAAAGAATCAGTAGTAGCTATCATGATTGATTGAGAAGGGAAAACAATTGCAAATATCACTACCCAGTGATACTACCCCAATATATCATATCATGACACAATCGGAGGAGATGGTAGATGCATCAATAAGTCTAGATGAGGTAATTACTTTACCCATGTAGAATTGAACAATTTGACACTAGACTAAATGTAAGAATTACAATCTTCATTGAGTTGTAAGGAAAAACAAGAACAACTATGAAGAGAGTACAAAAAGAAATATGTATTACACACTATTAGGGATATTTTGTGGATGCATTCGATGTAACTAACTTAGATAATCAGCATCAAATTTTGGATCAGTTACTGTAGAAGATATAGTGACCAAAGATAAATTGATGTAGTGGTCAAAAAGAAGATTTGAGCATAGAGTATTGAAAAAAGTCTCTTGTGAACTTGTAAATAGACAAGAAGAGCTTTCCAATTTAGTCACACAATTAGAAACAATTTTGAAGACTATTCACTCACTATAGATGAAGCTATGTGATGTTGAGTCTTTTATATTGGAAAATCAATGTTCCATTGATTTATTACATGTTGATATGAGGGAAAGTGTTATTTCATTGGGCAAGGACACAAGTTCAAGCTCACTCTCATACAATAAGTTGACATTTGGTCAGCAGAGGTTAGCCAAACTCGTGACTAGAGATAGTAAAAGACATAATAAATTGATATTAATTCAATTTCAATTGTTAACTCATTTGCAGATAATTCAGAATGAAGTGTCTATAGAACATAATATTTTGAAGAAAGAGACACATTTTTTTACATATTGAAGGTCTAGTTAATCTAGATAACGAGCAAGAAATTTAATTTCAAGTTTTGGAGGAAGTCAAAGACCAATGGAATAAAGGCTATGCAAACATTTTGGCAAACCACTAATAGTTTTTTTATAAGCATGAGCTAACCCCAGTAGCCCCAAGCCATCAGTGACAAAAATAAGGGGGAAATGAAAGAAGAATTGTAACAAGGGAAAAATAGTTAAATCAAAGGGGAAATGAAATTAGAGTCAAAGACATCAGATGGAATAACATTAGTATATTTAGATTGCAAATATAGAGTATTGTCTCAAGGGGGGTATTTTTTAAAGAAATTATTATTCATGACAAAGTATTTTTTCCACTAATGTCAAAGGGGGAGATTTGATCTCTATGCCTATGTTGCCTATTAATGTCCAAACACTTAGTCATTTACTAGGAAAGGATGAGTAATCATCATTGTGACCGATTCATCTAGTAAAGGTTGAGCACATGAGGACTTGTTTATTTTACATTAGATGTCATGTAAGTCAGAGATTGCCAAGTGCCCTAGTTTAGACCGAGCACATATATAACTCAAGCTAACATAATGGAGACTAAGTAAATTGAAAAGATTATTTTTGTTGAGCAAATAGTAAGAAGCAAGCATATAAAAGTTGAGTTCTAGTATGAATTTTATTTACGACCAAGCATCAAAACATTCAAATGCTGAGAAGACCAATTTTGTCATAGGAGTCTATAATCTCAAAAACACCTATGTAAACCATTTTTGGCCAACTTCTATACAATATTTATTTATTGAGATAATTAAGAGGGAGATTACACATCATTACAAAAGGTAATGATCTCGAGGGAAGCTAATCCATCAATCAAAAAATTAGAAAGAAATGGAAAAAAGAAGACGAACTATGAATCATTGACTATGATCCAGAACTTCCAAAGATTATCTATTTAAAGAGGGTTCTAACCATAATATTGGAATGTAATAGAGTGAAGTGAATGCATGTGTGAACAAGTATGTGAATGCACAAGAAGAGAAGCAAACACAAATAGAACATATGAAGAAATGCTAAGTCTGAAAGGAGATCAGACAAGGGCAATCCAAGTAGTAAAGGACTAAATGAAGATATTAGATTAAGAGATCAAATCAAGACATTGTATAGAGGAGACCCAAGATCATCTTACCGAGCACACCGAGGGTTAGGTGCTAATAAATTTTTTACAAGATTGAATCAAGACAAATCTCTTAACTGAGTGATCCTAACAGATCTATGTAAAATAGAGTCCTTACTTAAGTGTAAGTATAAAATCTTTTAACAAGGTAGGACTTAACAATCTTGAATCTTTTAACAGGGCAAATCCCTAATAGGATAGATCATATATTATGACCAAACATTGTAATCCTAATAGGTTAACTATATTGTTGAAATAGTAAAGATTTGTGGGTTTCATCCCCAACCCAATTTTACCTCATATTAAAGTGTTATTGGATAACCAAGTCATTTGTGTTATGTGTTGAATCTTTTCATGGATGTGATGTATTAATTTACAATTCAACATTACATTTTTGATGTTACATCTAAGATATGAGATGAATTAGGTGTGAATTTAGTAATTTGGTTTTAGTAGAAAAAGTTTAAGATCCTAATTCACCCCACCCCCTACCAGCTCTCAGTATCTTGTTTCCCATTAAATCTTTCCAACTTGATGTATCATTAATCTACCACATATTACATTTATGAGTTAGAGTGTTGCAACAAAATATCTTTTTTCCTTGGGCATTTTGATGGCATGGCCAATCAACAGGATATCTCTACTTCATTTATATTGGTTTCTTCTTCATGATTATCAAACACACTAATTTGTCATGTGAAGTGAGGAATTTAGGGATCTTGTTGAATTTTATTCATAAGTATGAGTTTGAGGATGCTTTGGGGTATTTATCTATTAAGATAGTTGGTGTCATCCTATAATTTGTGGAGCATTCCTTGTTGCATAAGACTTTCTTTCATCTCATTTTTGTATTGGACTCTGAGTGAGAATCCTACTTGAATGTACCCCCCACTCTGTTGATGGCCTTTGTAGATGATGATTTGGAATATCTTATGGATATTTTTGTGCCCTCATTTTATTCATTTTATTTTCCTTTTTCTCTTTGATGTTTATGTGTGTGATCTCATTTTGGAGAACATATTTGAATACATAATGGAACTCCCATAAATCCCTTTCAGTGACTTCATTTTTTGATTCAAGTTGACTTATGTCTTCTTAATCATGTATCTGCATTTTCTATCATTTGGATGAGTTTATATTGTAAATTGAATGGTCATTACAAGTAGTTTATATTTCTTTTCTTATTTATCTTTTTGATATGTTAAGTCTTCCTTCATTTAATTTCAATAGAAAGTTTTGATATTTAATGCTCTATTCATCATTTTTCTTGTATGCCACTATTATGATCTCACTAGTCTCTTGGAGTTTTTTTGTGTTATTTTTAGTTCAGGGTTACTGGCTAGACTAGTTATGCTACTTATGATTTCTTGATGTCCTCATATCATACATCATGGATAATGACTTCTCAAGGCAATATTGGTAGTTTTTTTTTTCCCCTCAAGACATTGTGATGCAAGAGCATCTTGCATCAAAAAAAAAAAAGGGGGTATGACAAAAAAGAAGAAAAATGTGGAGGAGAGAGAAAGTGACAAAAATAAGAGGGAAAATAATAATAAAATAAAAAAGGATAAAAGATGGGGGAAAGGTATTTCATTTACTAAGGTGCATGGGTGGCAATAAAATAAAAATAAGAAGAATAGTTGTTATTTCATTTATCAAGGTGTGTGGTTGGCATCTTAGAAGTTTGTGGAAAATTCTTTAAATTGTGCATTTAATATTTGTTGTGATTCACAAAGGTAATGTAATATTCTAATTGGACCATGTGGTTGTCCTTAAATGTACTTGGGTGGGAATTAGAATTTTTTTGTAAGGTAGTTACATTTATCTTTTATCCCACATTGTGTTTGTAATATCTTGGGTCGTAAGTGCTTATACAAGATAGGCTTATAAGCATTTGTAATCAAGCTCTCACTATTAAAATCTGATTGAAAAGATCATTGACTAGAAATATTGTTATGAGGGAGCTTGTTATGTGTTTGAATCATTATTTTTTCACTGATGTCAAACCTACTATTTGCTAGTATGAAAATTGCTTATAAGATTCAAGTACTATCACTTAGTTGATTGATGAGGAGGTTTTGATCAATAAGATGTAACAAAAGCACCTAGAGGAAAGGTTGAGTTATGATTATGTAATGAAGTACAAGGATCAATTAAGACATTAATGACATGATGTATTCATGATCTACTTAAAGTTACAAATTGGCTAGCTACACTTAAATTTTTTAGAAGAATAAGATAAACAAAGTTTGTCTACCAAGCTTGACCAAGTGGATAGTAGGTGCTGAGAAAAGTTAGTACATGTTGAGTGAAAATTTAGTTGGAGTTGAGTACAAGAAAATTATGCCAAGTGAGATAGTTGATGCCAAGTAAAGTTTACTTGATGTCAAGCATCAGTAAACTTTAGTTGATGTCAAGTGATTTCATAGTTGATGCTGAGCACAATAGTATGTGTTGAGCATCAGAAGATTGATAATGCTGAGCTCTTGAATTATGACAAAGATCATAGATTTGCAAAATATAAGCTAACAATTTTGTTTTCTTGAAACTTGTGAACTAGGAAGAAGATAAGGTTGATGAGTTTGTGGCATAGAATTTGATCTAAACCATTTTTTAGGTGAATTCAAATGGATTCTAGGAAGAAGTTTCTAAAAGAGATACAAGATATTGGATAGATACATTGTATCCTACCTAATCCATCCAAACCCTAAAGTAGACAAAGGAAAATGGAAAAGTATCTTAATTTCCTATTTATAGGAATGTTTGGTCATGAAGAAAAGAGGTTAGAGAGGTTGGTGTCATGTGCAAGAACCTAGGGAGGAGAAGGAATCAAGGGTTTTGCTTCATTAAGTGACCAAAGCAAAGAGTTTGCAATGGCATGCAAAGAAAGAACGCTTAAGGAGATGAATGCTCAAAGGGTGAACAAGCTATTAGAGTTTCCAAGTATGAAAGCTAGGTAGAATGGAGGACATAAAAGAGATCTATAATCTGTAAGAGAAGTTGTAAATTGTGTTAGATCAAAGCTCTATTGTTACTCTCTAACAATTGTATCAGTCTAGGGTAAATCCTTTTGATTAAGGTTGACCTAATAGTCATTAGTAAATCCTTTAATAGGGTGGTATTCCAAGTGAATGGCCTAAAGTCCTCTAATGAGGCTCACTTTTAACAAGGTGATTGAAATTTCTTAACCAGGTCACATTTAACAATGTGTATTGTAACCTTTATCAGGGTTGGCCTTCCATAGGGCATCACTTCAGAAGAGTGAAAAAGAGTAGTGTGTTACTAGTGGTTTTTCCCAAATTGGGTTTCCATATTAAATCATTGTGTCAAGTGTGTTGATGAATGTGTTGTGTTTCATACTTTACATATCTGCAAATTTATTAGACAGTAACTTGCAAGTTTTAAGTATTCACATATTCATTTGGATGCATGCATGAAGATGAATGTTTTATGGGTTTACTAAGCTGAGAAAAGTTTTATGTGTACATATGGACCTTGGATAATAGATTCACCCTCCTCTCAATTATTCTAAAAGAATTTCAATAATTGGTATCAGAGTGATCTACTTAAGAGGACTAGTTTGAAGGTGCTAGAAGCACAAAGATCAAGATGTCAAAAAGAGATTTACCCAAGCTTAATAGAGACAACTTTCCTACATGGAAAAGTTTGATGAAGTTAGATCTTGGAGGACTTGGAGATCATGCACAATCTACCATTATAGTGGAACATGTTGATCCAGTAGGAGCCCTAACTATTGAAGATATGAAGAAGAAGAAAGACATAATTAGGTGATGTTGGAGATTGCCTTTTCGCTAAGCTATGTTGAATTTGATGTTATCAAAGGATTTGAAACTATAAATAAAATGTGGGATACCCTATATAAAATCTATGGAGGTGACAAAAATGTTCAAAGAGCCAAGTTTGAGAGTCTTAGAGGTAAGTTTAATGATGTGAGAATGGAAGAAAGTGAGAATATTGCTCACTATGTTGCTAGGATAAAACAAGTTGTTAGTGAAATAAAAGGTGCTACTATTCATATAGATGATGATACTATGTTAAGTAAAGTCTTGAGAACACTATTGCCTATTTATACTATTAGAGTTTCTACAATTCAAGAATTGAGATGTATTCCAAGAAATAATCTAACCATTGAAGGTTTGGTAGGTAGACTCACTCCTTTTGAGCTATCTAACTTTGATAATTACAAACTAGAGAGTCTTGAATCTATTTTCAAAGCTAATTCATTATTGAAGGATTCTGACGAGGTGAAGTAGAAGAAGAAGAAAAGAAAGATAAAGTATTCATCTAGTGACAGTGATACAAATGAAGAAGATGTTGAATAATTGGAAGCACTACTGGAAAGAAGATTTCATAGAGGTAAAGGAAAGTTCAAAGGTAAGTTACCCTTCATTTTTTTCAATTGCAATGAAGTTGGTCATATTGCTACAAGATGTACATAGAAGAAGAACTATAGAGATGGAAAAAAGCACAAAAACAAATGAGAAGATGACAACAGAGATTACAAAGACAAAGGTAAGAAGTCATACTAAATTGTCAAAGAAGGAAGTACAGATAATTATGATGAACATGATGACAAAGTGGTATATGTTGTAATGAAGGAAAAATCTAATGAAGATGAGGCAACTGCACATGTGACTTGTGTGAACAAGAATGATAGATGGATCATTGACAGTGGATGCTCACATCACATGATTGGAGAGAAAAGTAAGTTCATCACCTTAACTTGTTATGATGGAAATAATGTAATAATTGGTAATGATGCACCATGCTTGAAAAAAGGAAAAGGATCTCTCAAACTCACGAATAAGATTTCATATGACAATGCTTACTATGTTGAAGGATTGAATTATAACTTGTTAAGTGTGTCACAATTGAACAATTTGGGATGCAAGGTTGAGTTTGAACATAAGATTGCTAAGATATATGATATTGATGGAAAGTTGATATTCTATCTAGATATATAGAGGATGCTACTTGTCTTGTTGTAAGATTTGATGATGTAAGGCTATGGCACAAGAGGTTATTGTTGTGGTATTCACAACACATGCCCCATTCATTGCTAGGAATGGGGACCCCCTAATTTTTTTGTAATTCTTCGACTCATGATTCAAGAGTTAGGAGAGGGAAAATTTTATTTGAAATTTTTTCTTAAAGTCAAAAATTCAAAAAAAATAAAAAATCAAATCAAGTCTAAAACACATGCACAAGCGCACTCAGGCTGAGTGTGCGATGTGTATCGGTGCATGCACTAAGGCACATCACATACCCGACCACATGTGGTAGGGGTTATAAAAACCCCTCACCCTTCTTTCAAAACTCATTCCCATTTCTTTTTCTTGCTCATCGTGGTCATTGAATAGAGGTAAAACCCTAAGTGCACACACAGTGTAAAATTTTTGGGTGTCACTCACATGAGTAGGTGCTACACATAGTGTAACATTTTTGGGCACTACTCACATGAGTGGGCGCTACGTGCAGTGTAACATTTTTTGGCTACTACTCACATGAGCGGGCACATGCATAGCATAACTTTTTTTGATGTAGCTCATAAGAGGTGGGCATCACGTGTGACTACATTTTGGTGCCACTCACATAGCGAGAACCTCCCATAAGAACAAAAAGCCTTTGTGCTACTCATATGATGGGCATAGCACACACATTCCCTTCGTCGGTGCCATATGAAAAGCATCGTATGCACTTCAATGTGCATGCATTTCCCCCTTTTAAAATTTATTTTTATTATTTTGTATTTTGTTTATGGTTAAAATGTTTTTTATTTTAAATTTAAAAAATATATATAATATTTTTAAAAATTAATGAATAAGTCCCCAAGGGGGACGTTTTTTTTTTTCTTACGTTGTTTTTTGCTATCTAGTAACTAATTATATTTTCTTTTTCTTGTGATGTGCAGTTAACACAATCATATGGCATCCACATCTAGGTTAGCAGTGAAACCAGTTGCTTACAAATTTCAAGGCATGACCCCAAAATCAAGATTACATGATGAGTATGCTGAGATCAAAGATACTAACCTAGGACACACAAACTTAGGAGAATTTTTAAGAGTATGCAACAATCTGACACATAGGTCAACCTTGGTGTCTACATTGATCCAATTTAGATTAGTGAATGTAGTGTCACATCCTATGTTGGTATAGTCAGCTGAGTTGATAATGACCCCATCTCGGCATTTTTTTCCTGATGAGAGGGTAGTTAAGAGTGTCACCAAAGAAGTGATCTTAGATTTGTGACTTGACAACATCGAGAGAGTTTTTGATCTACCTAGAGCCAATCAATTAATTAGACTTTCCTATGAAACAGCTAAAAGATGGTATAAAGATCATCACCAAGAAGCCATCGATGTCATACACTCCTTGTACTTCATTGAGAAGCCACCTTAGGGAAAGACAATAAGAAAAGTGGATATGACTCGAGGATACATGAAGGATGACATCAGATACTCAATCATTCTCCTAAGAAAAGTCATGGGCTTACCTGTAGTGAGTCATCTTGCTCCATTCATGGTCAACTTTATTGAGACCATCAAACATGTAAAGATACCACTAGATTGGGCCACCACACTTAGAAAGAACTTGTGTGATCAGTTGAGGATGGTGAAGGATAAGAAGAAGTTCTATATGACTTCTTACATGGTGTACTTACTTATAGCAAGGGCAACCAACTATCTTGGGTTGTACAAGAAGGGTAGTATGTAGGACCCCAATGCAAGGCCATATATAGTCTATCCTTAGTTGGTAAAGAAGAAGCTTTCACCACAGAGAAAGGAATACAAAATTGTAAATGATGCCTTCATCTTTGCCATCATTTGATTTATCGAAAGAGATTTCCTGATGAAGCCAAGGCACATATCATAGCTCATGGAGCATATTATATCTAGTTCTAGACATTCACATACATTCAGGTAGGTGGTGCATCTATCAATCTAAAGAAGCTCCCAAGGTACCCTAGTGATAAGTTGGTCATAATGGAAATATCCAAGTAGATTGAATCATCCTATGAGAGGATCAAAAGACAACAAAGGCCTTGTTGGGATTGGTCATTGGTCATAGGAGCATATCAGGTGAAGAGAAAATAGGATATCCCAACCTTTGAGTGGGAATGGGAGAACTATCCTCTTGAAGAATATAATTCTCCTTGGCCATATTTTGACAATGTTGGTAAAGTAGTAAACCTGGTAGGGAAGGACTTCTATCATGAGGATGTCATTTAAGATCATTAGATGAATGCCACAGAAGACTACGATGTCTACATCAGGGACTATTGTAGGATGACTTTGTATTTGGTAGAGAACACTCTCCACTTGGCTATCCCTAATGAGATAACACTACAGGACTCATAGGAGCTACTAGATCCCTTATTCAATGTAGATAAAGTTGGTGAGAGACCCATTCTAAATGTAGAGATTGATAGAGAGAAAGGAGATGATATCAATCATTTAGCAAGACATGTCATTCAAATGACAAAGAATTGGATCAAGAAGCCTTTTCCACTCAATCTACTTCTAGATATAGTAATCTTCCACGGACATGCTTTCCCAGAGAGGGGTAAAGGGAGGAAAATTAGTATTCCAACCTTTGTGCTCAAGTCTCCTATCAAGCCTAAAATAATCTACTATCTTGATTGCCCAATGGGATATTATCACCCTTTCAGAGGTCTCTTCTCAACAATGGGAGCCAATTCTACAAGAGCCCCAAGATGGTGGAGCTACCCAAATCTAGGTTGAAGTTCAGTTGCCTCCCATTTTGCCAAGCCAACCAAAAGAGGGAGAAATTCTAGAGACCTCTATTCCTATAGTGCACAAAGAGCCTGCTTCTCCTATACTTCTGAAGAGACAAAAGAGAATTAAGGTTAGGATGAATAAGGGGCAAAGAGTTCATAAAATATTAGTGCCTAATCCATCTATTCCCAAAACTATTCTGAAGGAAGAAACATATGAGGAAGAAATTAGATCGGATGAGGAGGAGGAACAAGTGCCTTTACAAAGGAGAACTCTATTGGTGAAAGCCACAGAGTTGGAGAAAAGAAAGAGTGCCATAAGTACCTTGCCACCCACCCAAATAGAACTAGTAGAACTCTCTTCTTTAGAAGATGAAGTGCAGGGATGGGTGAATGAGAAAAGGGAGCAAGGTGAAGATATTCTCTCCATCCTAGATTTTGATTTCATGCCTATAGGTATGAAGTTAGTTTGGGATAATATTAGAGACACCACTACAAGTGAACCCCAATAGGAAGACTAGATGTAGATGATACCAGAGACACAAGGTCTTGATCAAGCTCCTCCATCTCCACCACAGATTACGATGATAGGTAAGAGTTCAGTTACTCCTCCACCTCTGAGTTCAGAAGAGGAACATGTTCAAAAGGAACCAACATCACAAGAACAACTTGAGCCAAGGGCTACTGAAGAAGCATCAAAAGAGGGACAGGTAGTAGAATATACACAACAACCTCCTCAGGAAGTTGAGGATCAAACTACAAGATCTACAGAGATGAAGACTACAAAAGAAAAATCCTAATAGTAGGAGACTTTGAGCAAGAGTGATAAAAGGAAGGAGGTAATCGAACACATCCCTTCATCATCTAGATCCAAGGTTGTGGAGAGACATATCCAAAGATGGTTTTGCAAAGAAATAATGAGAAGTGCCAAGCATCGATTCCATACTTCAGAAGATGACATTTTTGATATTGCAAAGATCTTGAACAAGCTTGAGTCTCCATTACATGATGCAATGCCATTTGCATTTGTCACTACTGCATAGAATCAAGAATTATTTGGACAAGTGGCTCACCCTCCTAAAGGTACAAATGTAGAAGTTGTTAGTCTTGAGGACTATGAAGTGAAAGATATTATGTTGGGAAAGCCTACATAGGATACATCTCGATAGATGATGACTATGGGAGTCAAAGAGGTTCTCAACCATATGGAATAGGATGAGATTTAAATCAAAACACTTCAAAGGCAAGTTTAGATTCTAAAGGGATATCTAGCTGAAGTTATTGGTCCTCTTGATCTTGAACACCCTAAGGAGACTTTGAATACCATTCTTGGAGAAGGGGAAGGTGTATGGATCAATCCATTTTTGAAAGCTTGTTAGGATTGGCGAGACAACCTTGAGGATAAAGGTGTCACTATAATCATAGGAAGTTTGAGGTTGCTACATGTTATGCAAGATAATGTGCATAAGATTGTGGCAATTTTGAGAGAGGATTTCAGTATCATGGATGAGGTGCGAGCATGGAGCAAAGATTTGCAAACTCTACAAGCCATAAAAGGGCAGAGGTACCAAATTCTGATTGATGTATATACCAGATAATAGCTAGACATGATAGATGATTGGATAGAGAAAATAGTAGATGGGAATAAAGTGATGGAAACATTGCATGATGAGATACATAAGCTCAAGGACCTAGCTTGAGAGTGAATTTTGGAAGTATAAAAGTTGTGCAATGATGCATGCTTGGACATTTTTGAAGATGAAGAACAAAAGAAGCTATTTCTAGTTGAGGTAGTCATGGAGAATTTCAAGAAGACTTTATAGGAAGAATCTAGTGATGAAGACATCAGACAGGCCTTCAAGATAGAGGAAGCATTATTAGAGTTGGACACCAAACTCAGAGATTTTTCAGAGACTCAAATTGAGGTGGAAAACTATAGGTAAAAGGTCAAGGACAAGCATGAGGCTTTGGATCTTCTAGATGTGGCTAATATTACTAAGATGATAGAGAAATTCAAGGGCAAACATCCAAACATAGCTTTGGGGTGAAGATGAACAAAACCCAAATGCCAGAATTTCAATTTTGACACTTAGTCAAATTTTGAGATTTTGACCTATCAAGGTCCACAACTACGCAAGTCCGCAAGTTTGCATTTTTATCTAGCTTTGTAGGTTTCAACTTCATATTTTCATTCAGCTCTATACGTCCATATATCCCTAGCTCTACAAGTCCATAGCTCTGCAATTCAGAGGTGCACTGACAATTGATTGCTAGTTCCAAAAATAGCACTTTCCATGCATCAAGAGTGCATTTTGATGGCAAGTTAACTTTGACACATGCCTAGTGAAGGGAAAACTTCTAGTTTTGGTGTCTCTATGTACTTCCACTTTGATTTATTGCTTCCTCCTACTTTCTCTCTCATGCTTTCATTATTTTTTACATGTAAAGGGCTCATGCATCCAATTAATGAATAAAATATGGATGGAGTCCCTGTAAGCACTGGTTAGATTGTTAGTTTTTATATATTTAGTTTATTTTAATGTTTTAAAATTATTTTATTGCCTGAAGATATCTCTCACTCTCAACCCAAATTAAGGAGATGATTTCTTATAAATACCCCATTGTGAAATGTAACAAGGGCCACCATTATTATTCAATAAAATTATGCTTTTGGTGCTAGCATTTGGAGTGTAGCATTTCTTTCCTGAATGTGTCATATTTTTTTGAATTCTATTCATGAGATTGTAATTGAGTCAAAGGTTTATTGTGTTATTTGTGGTTGTGCGATCTTTTAGTTTTGGTGTTTTCTACAGAGATATGAATTTTGTTGACGTAACGAGCTTAAGAAGAGATCACCTAATTGTGTCTACATAGCTTTTTGTCTGACATGAGCACACTTTTCATGGCCTTGTGATCTAATGAAGAGTGAAATATCATTTGATTTGTTAAAGATTCTCATCGACGATTACATCAGTGGATTCTAGGAAGCATTGCTCATATTTTCATTGGTTTCTTACCGATTTCTTCAAAGGTTTAACTTGAAACGTGTTGTGTTATGTAGCTTATGTCCATTTAGGAATTTCAATTTCAAGTCATTTGATTTCATGTTATTTTATTTTAGTTTCATTATTTTCTTTTCTAACCCCTTGTTAAAATAGGACCTCATATTAGCTGCATTGTTAGAGTTGCATTCATTGAAAAATAGAAAATACAAAAATATTGTTCTCTTTTGGTGTGGTATTTTGAGGCAACGAACAAATTTACTTTGATCCTGAGATATATTAAAGTTTTAGAACTAGCAAAGGCCTCCTTGTAAAAAATCACATTTATCTTCTACTGAGCAAATTTTGGTATGTCGCAAGACAAATACTAAACCTTGGAATGGATCCTTAAAGAGATTTTCTTTTCAAGAGAAGAATTATGCAATGGATTCTTGTAGTTGACCTTGTGCAAAATGAATGCTCAATAGTTATGTCATGTTAATTTTGATAACTGGATTAATATCAGTAACATGAAGAAAGTTAGAGGTTTTCCTAAGTTGAAAAAACCTGATAATATAGTGTACAAACAATGACAGCTAGGCAAAATGTTAAAGTCAAGCTTTAAGAGTAAAGCTTATACCTCTAACTAAATACTAGATATTGTTCATACTGAGTTGTGTGAACCAATTGAAGTGCAAAGCTACAAAGGAGATAAGTACATTATGATATTTTTTGATGATTACTATGGGATGATGAAAGTCATGTTTCTAAAATAGAAAACTGATGCTTTTCAAATGTTTAAGTAGTACTTGGCAAGAGTTTAGAAAGAAACATGTAAGAGTCTGAAATGCTTGAGATTAAATAGAGGAGAATTCACTTCAAATGAGTTCGAGATGTTTTGTAATGAAAAAGGAATCAAAAGACAAACATTTTCTCCAGGGCCCTTCCACAAAATGGAATTGTTGAAAGGAGAAATAGATCTATAATGAACTGTGCCAAAACACTCATGATTGAAAAGAATGTTGCTCTAAAATATTAGAGAGAAGCTGCAAGTACTATTTTATATACCTTAAAATGTGTACAAATCAAGAAAGGTACTCATTCAACACCTTTTGAACTATGGTATGGGTATCCATCCAACGTAAAATACTTTAAGGTATTTGGAAGTAAGTGTTATATTCTTAATGATGTTAGGAATGGAAAGTTTGATGCAAAAAGTGAAGAAGGTATATTCCTTGGATACTCCACAAGAAGCAAATCTTGTAAGTGTTTAAATACTAACACTAATAAAATTGTGGAAAGTGCAAATGTGAATTCTGATGAATTTATAGAAGTACATGAGGCTAAACCTATGAAAGAACCAAAAGAATACAAATCATTTTGTATACTTCTATGAAGGAATGCCTACTAAATAAGATGCTACAAATCAAGAAATCAATAGAAAGTCTTAGTGACTACCGAGTCATACCCTATGAATGTTGAGTTGCATTCAGGAACTAGGTCACATTCAGGAACTGAGCTACATTTAGATGTTGAGTTGTAGAATGAAGAAAATGCACATTCTAATTCTAAGATTAGTACATGTGAAAGAGATGATGAGATACCTAACAAAGATGTACATAGTGACTCTGAAGCTGAAAGACAAAATGTAGAAACAAGATTTGAGCCAAGATTGACTAATTATTTCAAAAGGCATCATCCTATTAATCAAATCATTGGAAACAAAGATGCTAGGCCAATGAAAAGAAATAGATTAAGAAGTGAATCATGTTTGTTAAGCATGAAGAAACCCAAAATAGTAAAAGATTCATTAGAAGATGATCACTAGTACAAGGCCATGAAAGAAAAGATTAGAAAATAGAGAGGAACAAGACATGGAGTCTAGTTCCTAGACACGAAGACAAGAATGCGATTGGCACCAAGTGGGTATTCAAAAAAAAGCTAGATGAGAATGGTGAAGTGACAAGAAACAAAGAAAGATTAGTTTGCAAAGGATATGCACAAGAAGAAGGAATTGACTATGGTGATACATTTGCCCCTATTGCAAGAATGGAAGGAGTAAGAACTCTACTTGCTTATGTTGCATAAAAAGGTTTCAGAGTTTATTAGATGGATGTTAAATCTACATTTCTGAATGGCATACTACAAGAGGAAGTATACATAGAATAGCCAAAAGAATTTTTTGATGATAACAATAAGAACATGGTATGTAGACTACACAAAGCCCTGTATGGATTAAAAAAAGCACCAAGAGTATGGTATGAGAGACATGATATCATATTTGGAGGACACGATGCTTTATGTAAAGATTTTGCAAACCAAATGAAGCAAGAATTTGAAATGTCTATGTTTGGAAAAATCATTTTTTATGTGGGAATGCAAGTATATCAGATGAAGTATGGTATATAAATCACTCAGTCAAAGTATTTCAAAGAGATATTGAAGAAATTTGGACTAGAGGATTCCAAAATAGTAATTACACCTATGGTGATAGGACATAAGTTTTCAAAGAATGATGATTCAATTGATGTGAACCAAACATTATATAGGTCTATGATTGGCGAATTGCAATATGTAGTGCATAGCAGACCTAATATTGCATTAGCTATAGGGATAGTTGCAAGATTCTCTACTAATCCTAGGGAGAATCACTTAATGGTTGTGAAAAGGATAATGAGATATTTGAAAGGAATAGAAGAGTTTAGTCTATACTACAAAAAGAATGAAATATTTAACCTGAGAGCCTACACTGATGCTGATTGGGCTAGAAACATTGATGACAGAAAGAGCACCAGTGGAGGAGAATTCTTCTTAGGCAAAAGACTAGTTACATGGACAAGCAAGAAATAAAGTTGTACTTCCCAATCTACTACTGAAGCAGAATATGTTGCTGCTGCTATAAATAGCACAAACATTGTATGGATCAAATAGTTACTTAAGGGAATGAAGGAAGAGACCAAGGAACCAGTGATACTCTATTGTGATAATACAAGTACTATCAATATATCAAAGAATCCAATGATGTATACAAAGACTAAGAACATTGCAATCAAGTATCATTATGTAAGAGAGTTGGTTCAAGATAAAGACATAAAGATGGAATATGTTAACACAAAGGAGCAAATTGCCGATATGTTCACAAAAGCATTACCTAAGGATGCTTATGAGTATCTAAGAGGTAAACTAGGGATTATACCCCTATCAAAGGCTATATAAGAAATAGAGGGAGTGCCCTGCATCAAATAAGTTGATGTTCATATAATACAAATTGATGCAGTGGATCTTACTTTAGGAACTACCTAAAGTAATCACAAAGCTGAAACTTAAATCAGTCACAAGCAAGGTGAAAGAGGGAGAATATGAAGAATTTTCAAAGCTTATATCCACATATTTTAAGGATGAAAAGTTTTTTTTTGGTATAGGTCATTGGCATTTTCTTCAAAGAGGGAGAAAGTACATTAAACTGATCAAGTGCAAGAGATAAGAGAGAGAAAGTCCTAAACTGATCTATTGATCAGAGAGGGAGAAAGTGATTAGAGAAGGAGAAAGCATATCAGAGAGAGTCAGGAAAAAAGAGGGAGATATAAGAAATATATAAGAAGGAACTCAGAGGAAGAAATAAGAAAGAGTCAAAACAAAGAGGGAGTTATAAGAAAGACTTTTTGTAACCTAATCAGAAGATGGAAGTTGCTGATAGAGGGAGAAATTTCAATACAAGTCTTCTTTTTGGTATTGTCTTACTATTTTAACCTAGTTAGTTTTGTTGAACAAGATGTTAATCATTTGATTTCCCTGGTTGATCAGTTTGGTTTGCAATCAATGCCAAAGAGGGAGATTGTTGAAATCTAATTGAAAAGATTATTAACTAGAAAGATTTTAATGAGGGAGATCATTATGTTTTTCAATCATTTTTTTGTCACTAATGTCAAACCTACTATTTTCTAGTAAGACAATTGCTTATAAGATTCAATTACTATCACTTAGTTGATTGATGAGGAGGTTTTGATCAATAAAATGTAACAAAAGCACCTAGAGGAAAGGTTGAGTTATGATTATGTAATGAAGTACAAGGATCAATTAAGATATTGATGTTCATGATGTATTGATGATCTACTTAAGCTTACAAAATAGTTGGCTACACTTAGAAATTTTAGAAGAACAAGATAAACAAAGTTTTTTTGCCAAGCTTGACTTAGTGGATAGTAAGTGTCGAGCAAAGTTAGTACAAGTCGAGCAGAAAGTTAGTTGGAGCTAAGTAAAAGGAAATTCTAGTGGATGTTGAGTGAGAATGTTGATGCCAAGTAAAGTGTAGTTGATGTCAAGCATTAGTAAACTTTAGTTGATGCCGAGTGATTTCATAGTTGATGTCGAGCAATGCAATATGTGTCAACCATTAGAAGATTGATAATACCAAGTTGCTACATTATGACAAAGATTGTAGATTCACCAAATAAGCCAACAAGTTTATTTTATTGAAACTTATGAACCAAGAGGAAGATAAGGTTGATGAGTTGGTGGCATAGAATTTGATGTAAACCATTTTTGAGGTGAATTCAAATGGATTCTAGGAAGAAGTTTTGAGAAGAGATACAAGATATGGGGTAGATATGTTGTATCCTACCTAATCCATCTAACCCCTAAAGTGGATGATGAAAAATGACAATTTATATTAATATCCTATTTATAGGAATGTTTGATCATGAAGCAAAGAGGTTACAGAGGTTGGTGTCATGTGTGAGAACCTAAGGAGGAGAAGGAATCAAGGGTTTTGCTTCATCAAGTAACCCAAAAGAAGAGTCTGTAATGGCATTCCAAGAAAGAAGGCTTAAGGAGATGAATGCTTAAAGGGTGAAAAAGTTGTCAGAGCTACAAAGTATGAAAGCCAAGTAGAATGGAGGACTGATTAGAGATCTGTAATCTATAAGTGAAGTTGTAAGTTGTGTTAGATCAAAGCTCTATTGTTGCTCTCTAATAATTGTATCAGTCTAGGGTAAATCCTTTAGATTAAGGTTAACCTAAAAGTCATTAGTAAATCCTTTAACAGGGTGGCATTCTAGGTGAATGGCCTAAAGTCCTCTAACAAGACTCACTTTTAACAAGGTGATTGAAATCCCTTAACCGGGTCACATTTAATAGTGTGTATTGTAACCTTTAACAAGGTTGGCCTTTCATAGGGCATCACTTCAAAAGAGTGAAAAGAAGTAGCATGTTACTGGTGGTTTTTCCAAAATTGGGTTTCCATGTTAAATCATTGTGTCAAGTGTGCTAATGAATGTGTTGTGTTTCATACTTTACATATCTACAAATTGATTAGACAGTAACCTGCAAGTTTAATTTTTAGATATTCATTTGGATGCATGCATGAATATGAATGTTTTATGTGTTCACTATGCTAAGAAAAGTTTTATCTATACATCTAGACCTTGGATAACTAATTCACCCTCTCCCCCCTCTTATTTATTCTAAAAGAATTCCAATAGTCACAGTGTAATCTCTTGTAAGCAAGCTTTGGAGGTGACAAATCTAAGTGTATTAGATCTTAGTTGGGAAGTTCTCATTGTTGAAGATCTTTGGTTTGAAGACTCTTCTTGTGGAATTTATTAGTTTGTGAAGCTCTTTAGTGTGGAATATCTATTATATTGTAAGAAGCTGGAGTTCTCTCATTTGGAGAATATTGTAAGAATTTTCAAGTATAATAAAAACATGCTTTGTGAAATATTTTTTATTCTCTTTGTCTCCATATTGTTTTTTTTATTGGTTGTGAGTTGGTAAGGGTGGTTTGACCCTTCATCAAGTGGTATCAGAGCATACCTTCATCACTGGTATTAGAGTATACTTTTTTGAACATGTCAAGAATCTACATGAAAGTAGAGTTTCCAAATGGGATCCAAATTTCCCCCATTTTCAATATTGAAAACTTAGCATAGTATCATGAAGATGGTACAAATGAAGAGTTGATCCTAGAACCATGTTCCGTTCTTACTTCTGAGAAGGAGGAGATTGAAAAAATTCTAAATAGTCGTGTGGACTGGAGTACCAAAAATATGCACTATGAGGAGAACCTAGTGAAGTAGATTAACTAAAATGGATGTGACTTTGTGGAAGGGAAGGGTGAAGGAATCCATTGAAGCTTGAGCATGGGGGTGTTACAAAGGGGACTACCACCATGTAGTTGAGCACTTATTTTGATATAGGAATAGTGAAGACATGCCAATCTTACAAAGAACATCAAGGCCTTTTTACCAATATTAAAAAGGATTGACTTGAAACAAACATGCAAGGATTGCTCCAGCATTACACATGAATCCCCAAGGAATTAGAATAGAAATGACACTGGATAATCCATAAGAAAATAATATTTCCCATGTGTACCATGTGATTAGAGGTGATCATATGTTTGGAACATGCAAGGGTTACATCCAACAGACTCACTAATTGCGAAAAGAAGAAGAAGAAGAAGAAAATTGATCAAAACCTCAATCTTGAATTGTCCCATTCACAACACACCATGATATAAAATATCTTGGTGACCGTGAAGAGGGAACAATAAAATAGCTTGGAAAATATAATCAAGAACCAAAATTAAAATCCAATATTAAAAGAAGGAGTAAATCCATACAAACATAGCTTTTTTCCAAGAGATCTATAGGACTGGATAATGACGAACCAAGATCAGACATGAGGAAGGGTGTATCTTGAAAGGACCTATTCGTAGTAATTTGGATGATGAAAAATTTGGAAACTATAACTTGTTTAGGAAAAATCTTTCATGACAAGGAATCTCACTGGAGTGGTCGAAAAGGGACATGTTTAAGAAAAATGTGGTTTGTGACCAACTACAAACTACTAGAAAGAGAGAAGAGGGGTATGTACAAGGAGACTAAACAAGACTGGATTAAACCTAGTATATACAAAAAATTTACCAAGATATGTACAAGGATTACTATACAAAGGATCGATGTGATAGAACATTTAGTATAATAGGTTAGCGGTTTTATTTACAACAACAAAAACTCAGGATGAGGAGATAAGGGAAATAGGATATGGTACATTGTTTTATAATAGTGGGGGTATGATAGATAGATATAATACACAGAATATGATATAAGAGAATAGGATACAGTGGATATGAAAACATGTGATAGGATACACTGATATGATACACATGAGATATGATGATAGTATAATATGGTGCATTGAAGTAGATTGCCAAGTTTAGGGACTAGGATGGCGATAGCGATAGTGTGGTGATGGGATCTTTGGAACACCTTGTGAAAATGGGAAGATGAATGACTAGATGTGGGGGAGATGGTGGGAGGATGTAGATCATTGATAGATAATGGGAAGGCCAAGTACACATGGCACCTATTGCTAGGTTTTCACCAAGGTACTTATCCAAGGTGCTTGAATTGGCAAGTTTTCACCATTGGACACTTATTTTTCTTCACTATTTTTTCTTTCTTTTCTGGATTTTTATTTTCATTTTTACTTTTTATTTTTTTTGACATTTTGATTTTGATTTTTGTTTTCGATATATATATATATATAATTATTATTTTTACTTTTTGTGGGATTAGCAGGATACACTAAGGGGCTTAGGTATAGAACTTCTTGAGGTGAATGATGTTGGTGGGGTCATTTAGTACTTCACCTTCAAGTGTTGATAGCTAATAAGCTCTTGAGCTTAAAGATGTTGTCACAACATAGGGACCAAGCCATGTGGGCTGATACTTTCCCTTCTTTTCTTAGTACCTGTACTTTCATGTTTTCTTTGAGAATCGTGTCACCTACTTGGAATTGTCATAGGTGAACCTTCTTGTTGATGTTGTTCTTGAGGCGATTCTGGTAGACTGTCAGATGGTCATTGGTGCAATTTTCCATAATAGGTCAAATAATCACACTATTATTTCTCTAACAAGGGGTACTCTATCCATCTTGAGAACTATCTATTCTACTATGAAAATAAATTTGAATTGTCAACCCAGGGATGTAGGACTTGAAATGGGTCAGCATAGTATGTACACCAAATTCCTTAAAGAGTCTTAACACCTATGCTACAAAAAAGTAAAACACATGAAAGGAATCTATACTATTGATATAGAAAAGTAAGCATACTTGGATTATCAATAGAGAACTGTATAAGATATAGAAAAGGGAATTCTAAACTAGTTAACAGTTCAAATATTTAGTATGACAGTTTTCCACAAGTGTTGTAGGAACTTTTAAAGTAACTATGCTATAGGACTAATACAGTAAATCTATCTTAAATAGGAAATTACAAGAAACAAATCTTCTCTACCTAAATCTATTCCACCTCCCAAGTGGGCCCCCTTGGTTAGCTTCAACTAACTAAGAATACAATAGGTAATCCAAAATCACTTTCTTATTAGAATTTTTCTTTTGTTAAATGACTAAACAATTCATAAGGAATAGAAAAAACAATTTCAGAATCTTTGAATCCCCTCACTAACTCTAACTTTCCATATATATAGAGGATTAGAACTTATTACAAAAATATAACATAAAACTCATAAGCGAACATTATCGATAGAAAAAGGGCAGTATGTTAACCATGACTTTAGAACATTGATTGAGTAATAGAATAATGATCTATAGATAATTTAACAAGTCAACTCTTTGAAATAACTCCTTTCATAGACACAACTTATCACCCTGAACTAATCCACACTTCTTATGACATGACCAATCTTCATTACTCCTTCTTTAATGTAGTATTTGCCACTCTTTGTGCCACTTCCTCATTTCTTGAAAATTAGAAACATTCAAACATATATAAAAACATTTCTACTCTCATTGAAATATTAAAACATAGCTTAAAATTTTTATATAAAATACTGTACTTTATATATAATATTGAGCAAGGTACGTCATATCCACTATCCATAGGTTTAATAGGTTTTGGCTACATGTAGCATAAGACATTTAAAACAAGTATTTGGAAATGTTTTTTTCACATGGCTCAAAGAGTAAGTTCAAACTATATAAAAACTATATCAAATTTGAGACATTAATTTGTCTCATCGTCTACCTCCCACTATGCCAATGATTTTCCTCAAGCATTGTACTTGTTTGCCTTTGTTTTGAAATCTCCCACTATTGTCTTCCCATGTTTCAAACTTTTGAAGGTGTAGAAGTATCCTCTTGATTGTCTCCAATGCTCACCCATATGTTCTTCAACTAATGGACCTAACCTAGTGGCATTGCTTTCATACAGGGGCCAAAGAAGGGTATGAGGTTGGAAGGTTAGTGGCATCCATAACTCTTTCCTTATTTTCCTTCCCAATTGCATGTATCTAGGCACTCTATTCACTATTGCCTCAAAATTAATAGGGATGTGTGGTTCAACCTTCCTGAAAGATTCCTTGTGTAGTTAAGAAGTGTCTAATACTCTCTATAAACTTTTTCCCTTTCTTCAAACACTTTCCCTCTAATTTCCATTTTTTTCCTTCCACAAGTTAATTTGAACCAATCCCTTAGGAGGTCATAAGGCTTATGGGATTCAGCTCGAAGTGGCAGTGGCTCAAATTTTTGAGGTCTCTATAAGCATCCAACTATCTATCATAATTGGTTTCACTATGTATCCATGACATTAGACCTCTTAAATGAACATCCCCTATGTAGAGAAAGGGATTCCACTCTATTTCTTGTGGAATTATAAAATTATGTAAATAGAGCTAACACAACAAGCTCTTTTTCCATGAGGGAAAAGTTTGATACACATGTATATGGGAAAACCTAACTTATTAAGAGTAGGTGTAAACAAGTATACGTTAGTAACATATGCATTCAAGATTCAAATAAGATTAATAAAACCATTGAGTCTACCTAAGTTTTAAAATAACTATGCAACCAACAAATGAAGTCCTCACATAACCTCAAAGCAGCTCAACAAGGGCACCTACAAGAGGCCTTATTGGTGTGCTCAAGTGTGACGGATGTAGATGTGCTCTCCCAAAACACAACTATTGAATCCCTTGAATGATAAAATGATATGCAAAATGATATGATCCTAAGACTAAATGTGTAGAGAATACCTTGAGGAAATAGCTATGAATGAGCCAATCCTCAAAGGATTTTAGAAGTGAGATGGAAATGAAATGCAAGAAAGAAACCTACAACATCATACTACCATGAAAGCTAAATGCAAGCTAGAAATCTAAGTAATGCAAACAACTACCAAGGGTTAGCTCTAAGCATACAAATCTCTAAAAAGCTCTAGAATCACACTAGCATGATAACAATGCAAATGAGGGAAGTGTCAAATGCTTGAGACAAGGGCTCTATTTATAGGGTTGAGAGAGGCCTTGGGGATGTGGCATCTATGTGGCATCCACATAGGTGCCACAAGGGAGACATGGAGACAAGTCATATAAAGGTCAACATTCAAAGTTTGGTCACACATGTGTGAGCAAACTTGAAGGAAGGAGTGGAGGACAAAGGTGTAAGAGGTGTGAAAGGTGTGAGAGGTGTGATAAGTGTGAAGGTTCCTCATGTATGTGTGAGCACACACTTAGGAACTAGAGGGGGTTTAGCAAGGTGTTTAAGATAAATAAGTAGGTTTAAGTAATGAGTAGGCTTAGAAGGAAGAAAGTGATGGGTGTAGACTAGGTTTTAAGATAGGCATAAGACTAAATTAAATAGGATTTAATTTAATCATAGGTTTAGAGAATTTAATGGAATGGAGGGAATTAAATAAATAAGATTTATTTAAAAGGGGATTCATGGAGCACTATGCATTAAATAAATTTAATACATTAGGGGGGAAGTATTTAAATTAAATTAAAATAAATTAGGAAAGTGAACCTATTTAATTAAATAAGTAGAAGAATATGAAAAATATAATTACTTAGTAAATAATTAACTATAATGTCAAAGGAAATATTAAATGAATAAATATAGTGTTTAGGACAATTTTAAGTGTCTACAACACCTTATAAAAATCACAAGCATTTTTAAACTCACAGTCAATATTTCTTATTATCATCATCAACTCGAGCAATAGAAACTATTCTTTCAAAAACATAGCATACACCCTTGGGGGTGGTCTGTAGGCTATAGCCAAATCAACTAGCTTCAAAGCCTTATTTATTTGTTGCTTCCACTTTCCTAGTTGCTCTTTTAATGATTCTATTTCTTTGTCTCTATCAAATATAGCCTTTTGCATCTGGTCTCTTGCTTGTACAAGACTTTCTAAAAAATAAAATGATTATATAGACCAAGAAATATTGACTAAATTGTTGATGATGAGCATTCTCAAGTTTTAGATGTCATCTTTTGTTTTCTGGAAACTTTTTGGAAATACTAGGTGTACCAAGAAATTTATAAGGTATAAGGGAGACATTGGAATATTCAAAAACTGATGGCACAACAAGTTTCTCATTGCTAGGTGCTTCTTTTGGAACAATAGTAGGAATTGGATTGCACATTTCTAGATTCTCTTATGGTGTCTCCTTGACAAACTCAGCTTCATGTGTTTTTATGTTTTTGAGCTCTACTTGCACAGGAGAATCATCTGGAACATTTTCAACTACTGAATCTATTTGAGATTTTGAAACTAGGGCATTTGGTTTTTCAATATAATCTAGAGATACTCAACCTCACATGCAAGGGCTTCTACATATAGGACCTTCTTCAACTTCAACCACTTTATGAATTTATTTAGGTCTAGGTGTGATTGGAGTAGATGCTACAAGATTAGTTACTACAAGAACATACCTCTTTCTTTTTGTTATGTTAACAGAGAAATTTTGCACTTCCTTTTCAAGGTTAGGGCTAACCTTACTCTTGGCTTTACCCCTAGAAGATCTTATCACATCTTCCTCTAAATAGGCTTAGAAAATTTATCAAGAGAGGGTTCTTTTTCCTTCTTAGCTGGATTTTGAATTGGCTTTGTGGCTTCTTCCTCATTTTCTAAGTTTGGAGGAATAGGGTTAACTTGTGGTTGTAAGGTTTTGGTTTCAACAAATTCTACCCATGAAATAGGGGAAGAATCCCTAAGAGATCATTCAACTAGAAGCTTAATGAGGGCATGCCAAGAAACAAAATTTGGCTTTCATTTTTGGGTTTCCTCAGCACTAATACATAACATGTTGTAAAGAAAGTTGGGAAGATTAACTTGCATGTTATGTCTTACACAACTAAGCAATATAAAATGATGAGCATGTAAGTTTGAAAACCTACCTTCATAGGTTAAATATCTAATAATGTGGGTTTCTAGCTCTGGATATGGAGGTGGAAGAGAAAGTCTCTTACATCCTTATTTTGTGATGTCCAATTGAGGGTCACCTTGCTGAGTGAATTGTGCCCTTGAAGATATAGCATCATGCTCATTTGGATAATGTTCCCCAATTTTTGGTAACCCAGTGACTTTTTCTATTCTTTCCTTAGTAGCAACCACTCTTAATCCCCAAATTGAGGCTTCTCCTTCATCAAATATTGTCATGAACTCCATTGCCACTTCTTCACTAAATTCTGTTAATTTTAAGAAATAACCAAGTCATCCACAAGCATGGAATCGCTACACTGCTTTAATATCTGTGAATAAAATATTATGCATGATAGGCTCATACCTCTTTAGCTATCCTGACATCTTCAAAATTTTTGGCTTCCACTCTTGCTACTATAACAAGTTTTTTTTTGTCCCTCTCATCTTTGCAAATTTTCTTTTTCTATGAGCTTCAAAACTTATTTTAAAAATGTCATATGTTGTTACCACTTCTCATAACCAAGACCCCTTTGTTTCCAACATGTAGAATAATGATGCATTAATGATGGAACAAATTGAGGCTTTAACTAAAAATTTTCCCATAATAGCTCTTAGTCCTTTCAATCATGCCAAGTACAAGAGATTTTTTCCCAAAAATCACAATAAAAGGTATGGTAGATACAATTTTTTTTAAAAAATTAATGAAATGAAAACTATCAGACAACTACCAAAGTGCATTTTTTGATGTAGACATGACTAGGATAACATGGAGGCAACATTTAGAAATTACTACATTTTCCCAACCCCCCACTAAAATTTGACAAGTGTCCTCACTTAAAAAATTTTGGTATGGGAAGGAGAAATTGGCTTAAGTCTTATACGATATATATATGATACAATATTAGATATAAATATTGAAACCTATATTTTAAAAATGAATAAAGAGGAAAATAAATTTTTGTACCTACAAATTTATGATTGTACATTTGCATGCAAGTTGATGAGGTGGCAAAGGTTGATGATTGCAAAAAGTGTTGATGGTCTTGTTTATTGAAAACAAAAGAAATAGAGTGTTGGTAACGTGGAAGGTAGAATGTGGGTGGATGGTAGATAAAGAAATGAGATGGGTTAATTATGAAGAAAGAGAGAAGTGAATGGAAGAATGGAGCCTCGTATTTAAATGAGGTTTTATTATGAAGGTTCCTAGAATTCTATCATTGCATGGTTATAGGAAGAAGATTTTCATCTTCTGTTGCAAGAACCGTGTTTAAAAGAGGTGGTGTATTGGTTAGTTGAAATTTTTGTAGGAAATATGCTTTAGTCTATGGCTTATGATAGAGACACAGCCCATATCCATTCACAAGTAACTTAATTTGAACAAGATCAATGGTTGTGAGTTGTACTATGCCATTATGAAATACATGCTGAATTTCATAAGGCCCTAACCATCGAGTCTGCAATTTCCCTAGATGCTCTTTGAAACAAGAATCATAAAGGAAGGCCCAATCTCCTACTTGAAATATTTTATTCCTAATATGTGCATCATGCCATTTCTTTTTCTGGTGTTGAATAATTTTCATTCTTTCTAGAGCTCTTTTTTGTATTTCATCTAATGAATTTAAATGGAGGAGTCTCTCTTGTTGTGTTGTAGGAAGATTTATGTTCAATTCTAATGCAGTGCACAATGTCTTGTGTTCAAATTCAATGGGAAAAATTTCTACTTTACCATAGACAAGCTCAAATGGAGTAAATATAGTGGTTGTCTTTCATGTTGTCTAGTATGCCCAAACAACTTTAGTTAATCTACTTGTCCAATCCTTCTTATGTATGTGTACTATGTTGGTTAGAATGGCTCCAAGTTCTCTATTGGTAACCTTTGCTTACCCATTTTCTTGAGGGTGATAAGGACTAGATTTATAGTGCCTTATGTTGTACTCCTTCATAACTTCAATGATCAAATTTGATATAAACTGAGGCCTTTGATCTATGATAATTTCTCTTGGTACTCCATAATGGGTGAATATTTCATCATACAGAAACTTAGAAACTTTCTCATCTCTGGCATCTTTCATTGTTCTAGCTTCCACCCATTTAGTTAAATAATATGTACATACTAAGATTTAGGAATTTCCACTTGATGGTAGGTCAATTGGACCTATGAAGTCCATGCCCCATTTGTCAAAATGGGTGATGAAAAATTGTGGAGTGAGTGGCATCTTATCAGTTTTGGTTGATTAGCCCATCCTTTGGCATTTGTCACAATTAGTTGTATATGTATTACATCCTTATGTAGGGTTGGCCAATAGTACCCTATTGTAAGTATCTTCAGTACTATTCTTTTTCCTACAAAATGGCCTCCACATGGTTCATCATGAAAAGCATTTAATATATCATATGTTTCATCTTCCCTAACACACCTCTTCATGACTTGATCTAACCCTACATAGAAGAGATTGTTATCTATTCAAGAGTATTGAAAACTTTTCCCTACTAACTTTCTCTTTTCTTTATAAGAGAAGTGTGGGGGTAGTCTATTTGTAGCAAGATAATTTGAAATTTCTGCATATCATGGTGTACAAGTTTTTATATGGAACAAGTGTCTTGAATTAGAGTTGGATCCTCATAAAAAATGGTCAATCTAGAAAAATAATTTGAAATTATGTTGGATTTTCCTGGCTTATCAATAATGGTAATATCAAATTCTTGTAACAAAAATAGCCATCTTGCCAATCTACCAATGACTGTTGGTTGTTCATTAAATACCTTATTGTTGACTAATCAGTATGAACAAAAATAGGATATCTAGTCACATAGTGTCTGAATTTGTTCAATGCATAAACTACAGCTAAATTTTTTTTTTTTTTAATTGTGTAATTCAAATCATGTCCATAAAGGCTTTTACTAATATAGTAGATGGAATTCTCAAGATTAACAGGCTTTTGTCCTAATAAAGCTCCTACAACATAGTCTGATGCATCAGTATGAATATGAAATAGAATTGACCAATCTAGTCCTTGTAAAACTAATGCTATGGTAAGAAGTTTCTT
The DNA here is from genome assembly GCA_028749045.1 of Cupressus sempervirens. Taxonomy (NCBI): domain Eukaryota; kingdom Viridiplantae; phylum Streptophyta; class Pinopsida; order Cupressales; family Cupressaceae; genus Cupressus; species Cupressus sempervirens. The sequence goes on along the minus strand of CM053786.1, from coordinate 836,679,867 downwards.
AAGTTGCAGGAAGGCTTCATTGCATTTGGGGGTCCAAATAAATTCAGCTTCCTTAGTCAATAATGTGTACAAGAGGCTAGCTATTTTGCTGAAATATTTTATGAAACATCTATAATATCTAGCATGGTCTAAAAAAGACCTTACATCTTTTAGTTTTGTAGGTATTGGCAATGTTAGAATTACCTCTATCTTAGCTGGGTCCACTTGTATTCCCATAGCTAATATGAAATGACCAAGTACCACTCCTTCCTACATAAGCATGGAACATTTTTCACTATTAAGTGCCAGATTAAGCTCTTTACATTAGATAAGAACCTTTTTAAGATTCATCATGGCTTCTTCAAAGGTCACTCCAAATGTTGTGAAATCATCCATATATATTTCCATACAATCATGTGATGTATTAGCATAAATGTTGATGATAGCTCGTTGGAATGTTGCAAAAGCATTAAATAGGCCAAATGGAAAAACAAAATATGCAAAAGTACCCCATGGCCATGTAAATGTGGTTTTGTATTGGTCTTCAGGAGCAATACTTATTTGATTATAACTACTATACCTATCTAGAAAAGAGAAATACGTCTTTCTAGTCATAGTGTTCAGAACTTGATCTATGAATGGTAAAGGAAAGTGATCCTTTTTTATTGCTTTATTCAATTCTCTGTAATCTACAAAAACCTTCCATTTACCTCCCTTTTTATGTACTATGACTAGGGGTGACACCCATCTACTATCAGATATAGGATAGATAAAACCAACATCAAGTAATTTTTGCAATTTAGTTTTAACTATTTCTCTAAGGGATGGATTAATCCTTCTCTAGGGTTGACAAAGTGGTAGGCACCCTTCATTAATGTATATTCTATGGTACATAATGTAGGACTCAACCCCTTCATATCTCCATAGTCCCATACAAAAGCCTTTTCATGTTTTTGAAGCAACTATGTTAATTGGTTCTTATATGTGGAAGATAATTTAGGATTGACATGAAGATTATGACCTTTTGATAGCTCAATAGTAGTGGTAGACTCAATTATAGCAGCCTCAGAGATTGGACTTGTAGCTAATTCACATGGTAAGAGTTTATGAATAATGACTAGTTCTTTGAGTAGAATACAATTCTCATTACATTCTTCATATGTGGTTAACTCTAACACGAAACTATTAGATACATCTTTTTCTACCACACAATTATTAGTAAGGATACTCTAAATTACTAAATCCTCTTCCTATAGCTTTAGGAAAGATTGTCTATCTAACATCATAAGTGTTCTATAGAGTTTAACTCTTCTTCTTCATCCCCTAAATCTAGCCAAACATATGTGCTTAAATCTAGTTGTGGTTGGGCTGCAGGATATAAATCAAATTTCTTTGTTGCTTGACCATTAGATATGGTCATATTCCCTCACCTACAACTTATATTTGCATTAGCTATAGCTAACCATGGTCATCCTAGAATGATAGGGTAACTAGATAAATTGACTTTGGGAGACAAAGTAATGAAATTTATAGGGTACTCTAAAGAGTCTAGGGTTACAACTATATTATCTATCACCCCATCAGGAGTGATAGTAGAACTATCTATAAGTTGCAGAATTATTAGAGTAGCCCTTAATCCTTCTATTTTCAACTTCTTCATAGTATCCTTGGTCATGATGTTTCTAGTGGCACCAAGATCAATTAAAGCATTTTTAGTAGACTGACTATTTATAACCACATTCACTACTGGACTACCTGGATCAAAATATTTAGGAGTGATCAATTTTCCTAACATAATGTCATCTGATTGTCCTAGCACATGGACTCTAGTTCGGTCCTTTTTCTTCCTCCCAGGCTTCTTCAAGTAGGCTTCTCTAATAGCTTTTCCATAGATGGGAACATCTTTAATAGCTTGGAATATGAGTATTTGGACATGCATGTTCCTTAATTGATCAACAATATCACAAGACTATTCCTTTGTTTAGACAGGTTTACTTTGTATGAGCTTTTCTAGAAAAGGAGGTTCAACCACTATTTGGGCTTGAGCTAAAATAGTGACATTATTTGGGTCAACCTCTTTAGAAAGTGGTGCTCCAGTAGCAAAGTGGGAAATAAAATAAGAAATGTTTTATGTTTTCAATATTTAAATTTAATGTTTTCAATAAACTTCCTACATGTGGTGGCATACCTAGAGTAGTAGTTTGATGAGCTCTCTAGATATAGCCACCTAGGACCAGGTATAGGTTTTTTTAATTAGAATAGTTTTAATTTGTAGATAATGATTGTCAGATTCTAATAATAGGTAGTAGGCAGTTTTGGATTCTTATCCCTTTCTTGGATAGAAGACAAAAAAAAAGTGGATATTTAAAATGTGGCCTACTGCGTTATTGTCAGATTCCAATAATACGTAGTAGGCAGTTTCAGATTCTTATCCTTTTCTTGGATAGAAGATGAAAAAAATGTTTCTCATCCTTTTATTAGAAAAGGAGAGTGAGTTTTAAATAAGCCGGTTGGCTATGGAAGAGAGGCATTCAAATTTGGGTAATAGAGAAAGTTTCAGTTTTTGCCTTAGAAAGGATATAGATAATCGACTATGGAGTTTGGCAGAAATTCAATCTTGGTCTCTCTTGTCAAAGTGAAAATATATTTTCTTTGAGGACATTTAGGGTTAAAGATCTTGGTGTGCGGGTGAAGATAAACTATGGAGATTTATATATTCTGATTAATCCAATCTTGAGTTTGGTTCGAGTTTGATCCCAACTGATTGATGTCGTGTCCCTTGAAGTAACTCAGTTGAGTGAGTATTCCTCCTAAGCTTTCCAAGGTGTGGCTTTGCATCATTTTTGGTATCAGAGCTTGAGAGTTGCAGGTTGTGAAGTTATATGTTGAACACCCCTGATCAAGATTCTTCAGTAGGGTCAAGCAAGATGGTGACCAATACAGAGTTAGTGAAGAAGGTTGAGAAGCAAGAAGAACTTCTCCAGAACCAGAATAGAGAGTTGAAGGGGATAGTGGTAGAACTAGCCAGTAAGTTGGAATATATGCATAGTGTAGTTGAGAAGAAAGAAATGAAAGAAGAAATGGAAGAAGAGGAAGATGTACCTGACAGTGAAGAAGATAGAATAGCTGAGAATGAGAGGCCATTTTTTAAAGCTTTAAAGGCTTTGGGAGGAAAACCCGTTGATTTACCTATGTTCATAGGAAAGATGGACGCTGAATTAGTGTTGGAATGGATTGAAGCCTTAGAGAATCATTTTGAATGTGAGAAAGTTTCAAAATCACAGCAAGTTAAATTGGCCAAATCTAGAATGAAGGGAGCAGCCCTTAAATGGTGGAATTTCGTGCAAGAAGAAAGGGTAAAGGAAGATAAGAGGAAGATCTATTTGTGGAAGAAGATGGTGTCAATGATAAGAGAGATGTATCTCCCTGAAGACTATGAGGTACAGTTGCATCAGAAGAGGCAGAATCTTAGACAAAGGGATATGGATGTCTGTACTTATACAGAAGAGTTTTAGAAGTTAAGTCTAAGGTCAAAATTTGCAAAACCTAAGAGTATCAAGGTAGCAAGATACCTAAATGGTTTGAGGATGAACATACAAGAAGAGTTACAGTTGCTAAGTCCTAACACGATAGCTAAATGCTATCAGCTGGCTTTGAAGGTGGAAGAGAAAATCAAAAGGAGAGAAGAAAATAATAACAGAGGCAAAGGAAGACAACCATTCAGAGGAAGAGGTACATTTGCAGGAAGGAGTCCAAATTTTCAGCCACAAATGGAGATGCATAATGAAGTTAATAAGTTTGATAATTTTAGAGGAAGTTTTAGAGGTAGAAGGCCAAATTTTAGAGGAAGATCACCAGGAAGGATGAATGGACCAATAAGATGTTACAACTGTAATCAAGAAGGTCATATGGCACACAAATGTCTAGCAAAAGCAAGCTCTAGTACTCATGGCAAAAGAAGAATACATCTGGCACAAGAAGCAGATTTACAAGAAGATTCAAACAACCATGGTTATCTAGAAAAAGGGGAAGCACTTATGATGAGAAGAACACTGTTGAAAAGGCCTATCAGAGAAGAACCACCACAAAGGAAGTCCATTTTCAGAACTACCTATAAATCTGGAGGAAAAGTTTGTAAGGTACTAGTAGACTCGGGTTCTATAGAAAATTTTGTGTCTCTTGAAATGGTGGAAAAGTTAAAGCTACCAAGAATACAACACCCATACCCTTACAAAATATCTTGGTTGAATAAAGGGTAGCATAATATAGTGGAAGAACAAGCTTGGGTGGAATTTCAGATTGGAGCCTATAAGGACAGATTATTGTTTGATATTGTTAACATGGATGCATGCCATTTACATTTCGATAGACCCTGGCAATATGATCTCAAGGCACATCATGATGGAGTGAAGAATACATATACCATTACAAAGAATGGAAAGATCATTGAACTGATACCTTTAGTTGAGCCAAGTCAAGAAGAAGCAAAAGCCGCAGAAGCCAAAGTTATGGTGATGGGTAAGAAAGAATTACTGAAAGAAGTGAAAGAAAAGAAGAGCCCACTCTTTGCACTGATTCCTGTACTCAAGGAAAAATTGTAGAATGATGCTGAAAATTAGACTGAGGAAGAAAATTCAGAGATGGAGTCTTCAAACTTGAAGCTAGAAGTGATAGAAAAGAACAAGGAAAAGGTACCTGATGAAGTGGAACCAATTCTCGACAAGTACACAGAAATTATAGCTGATGGAATACCAAAAAGTCTCCCACCAGTGTGAGAAATCAGTCATTGCATTGATCTCATACCAAGATCAACATTACCCAACAAGGCGGCATATAAACTAACACCATAACAAAATGAAGAAATGGCAAGACAAATTGGAGAGTTGCTAGAGGTTGGTTTGATTGGTAAAAGTCTAAGCCCATGCGCCATACCTGTAGTCCTAGCACCAAAGAAAGAAGGAACATGGAGATTATGCACAGATTCAAGAGCACTAAACAAGATCACTATAAGGTACAGATTTCCAATGCCTAGAATAGAAGATTTAATGGTGTGTTTAGGGAAAGCAAGATATTTTTCAAAGATTGATTTGAAAAGCAGGTATCATCAGATAAGAATTAGGCCAGGAGATAAATGGAAAATGACATTTAAGACAAATGAGGGATTGTATGAATGGAAGGTAATGCCATTTGGATTGTCTAACGCTCCTAGTATGTTTATGAGGCTTATGAATGAGGTTTTGAAGGATTTTACAAGGAAGTTTGTGATAGTATGTCTAGATGACATTTTGGTTTTCAGCAAAACAAAAGAGGAGCATCTAAAACACATAGATTTGGTGTTGAGAAGGTTACAAGAGGAAAAGCTAATGATCAATATTGAGAAGTGTAGTTTTATGCGAGAGGAATTGACATACCTTGGCTTTGTGATCTCAAAGGGAACACTCAAGATGGATCAAGATAAGGTAAGTGCAATTCTTTCTTGGCCAACTCCTAGAACTATTGTAGCAGTTAGAAGTTTTCATGGTTTAGCCACTTTCTACAGAAAGTTTATCAAAAATTTTGGCTTGATTTGTGCACCTATTTTGAACACCATAAAAGGAGGCCAAAAGTGTAAATTTGTTTGGACAGAAGAAGCCAATAAAGCCTTTGAACTTCTTAAGCAAAAAGTGGCCCGACAACCAGTCCTGGCATTTCCTGATTTCAATAAAGTCTTTCAGATAGAATGTGATTCAAGCAACATAGCCATAGGAGGTGTTCTTAGTCAAGAGGACATACCAGTAGCCTTTTTCAGCGAGAAGCTCAATGAAGCCAAATAGAGATATTCATCATACGATTTGGAAATGTATGCACATGTTCAATCCTTGAAGAAATAGAGACATTATTTGCTACCCAGGGAATTCATTGTATACACAGATAACCAGGCACTTAGTTTCATAAATAGTCAAGAGAAATTGAATCATAGGCACACAAAATGGGTGGAGACATTGCAAGCATTCACATTTTCTATCAAGCACAAGAAGGGAGTAACAAATAAGGTTCCTAATGCATTAAGCAGAAGAACTTTGACTACGTCACAAATTCAGTTGGAAACTACAGGCATTTCAAATCTGAAAGGTATGTATGTTGATGATGCTGATTTCAAAGACATTTATCAAGCATGTATTAATCTAGATGAAAGGTACAATAGGGAATATTCTGATTTTTTGGTTCAAGAAGGATTATTGTTCAAAGGAGGACAACTTTGCATCTCAAAGTGTTCAATGATAGATAATATCATACAGGAGAAACATAGTGGGGCATTATCTGGTCATTTTGGACTGGATAAGACTTTAGAGCTGGTTTGTAGACACTATTTTTGGCCAAAGTTACAAAAGGATGTGCAGAACTTTGTGGAAGAATGCACCATTTGTCAGAAAGGTAAAGGTAAAAGTACCAATGCAGGATTGTATCAGCCCTTACCTATTCCTTCATGACCATGGGAAAGTATTAGTATGGATTTTGTAATGGGATTACCAAGAACTCAGAAGGGGTATGATAGCATTTTTGTTGTTGTGGATAGATTTAGTAAAATGTCACATTTCTTACCATGTAAATCCACCAAAGATGCATCATACATTGCAGATTTATTTTTCAAGGAGATAGTGCGAATTCATGGACCACCACTAAATATTGCTTTAGATAGAGATGGCAGATTTATGGGTCATTTTTGGAGGACTCTTTGGAAGAAACTAGGCACAAATTTATCATTTTCATCTGCATATCATCCACAGACCGATGGTCAAATAGAAGTTGTCAACAGATCTTTGGGAAATCTATTAAGATGCCTTACAAAACAACATGGAGAAAAGTGGGATTCTATACTTGCTCAAGCTGAATTCTCATACAATGATATAGTGAATAGAAGTACAGGGAAATCTCCATTTTAGATTGTGTATGGTACACATCCAAGAGGAATTCTCGAGCTGAGGGAACTTCCAAATACTTTTCCAAGTAGTTCACATGCTGAAGCTATTAAAGAGGTCCCACATCAAGTCAAGTTGCAGCTACAGAATTCAAATCAAAAGTACAAGGAAGTTGTTGATCAAAAAAGAAGAGAAGTACAATTCAAAGTTGGTGATTTAGTATGGGTGTATTTGAAGAAAGAGAGGTTACCTCAAAGGAAGAATACAAAGTTACTACCTAAGAAGGTTGGTCCTTGTCAAATTCTGGAAAAATATGGACATAATGCTTACAAAATTCAGTTACCCATAGACATTGGTATTTCACCCATATTCAATGTTTGTGATCTCACACAATATAGAGGTTTTGAAACACAAGTCATACATGAAGATTCAGTAACAGAAGATCTGCAACAACTACCTAAACCAGCACCACCTCAGTTGGAGAAAATCCTAGATACAAAAATAAAGAAAACTCGCAGATGACAATACACTCTGTATCTAGTCGAATGGAAGAACAAACCAGTGACAGAGGCTATTTGGATGGATGAGCAACAAATTAGCAAACATGGTTCATCAGTTCACGATCTCATCTCAAGCAGACTTGAGATTCTTTCTACAGGGGAGTATGCTGCAGTAGTAGAGCGGGAAATAAAATAAGAAATGTTTTATGTTTTCAATATTTAAATTTAATGTTTTCAACAAACATCCTACATGTGGTGGCATACCTAGAGTAGCAGTTCGATGAGCTCTCCAGATATAGCCACCTAGGACCAGGTATAGGTTTTTTAAATTACAATAGTTTTAATTCATAGATAATGATTGTCAGATTCCAATAATAGGTAGTAGGCAGTTTCGGATTCTTATCCTTTTCTTGGATAGAAGACGAAAAAAATGTGGATATTTAAAATGTGGCCTACTGCATGATTGTCAGATTACAATAATAGGTAGTAGGCAGTTTCGAATTCTTATCCTTTTCTTGGATAGAAGACGAAAAAAATGTTTCTCATCCTTTTATTAGAAAAGGAGAGTCAGTTTTAAATAAGTTGGTTGGCTATGGAAGAGAGGCATTCAAATTTTGGTAATAGAGAAAGTTTTAGTTTTTGCCTTAGAAAGGATATAGATAATTGACTATGGAGTTTGGCAGCAATTTGATCTTGGTCTCTCTTGTCAAAGTGCAAATATATTTTCTTTGAGGACATTTTGAGTTAAAGATCTTGGTGTGTGGGTGAAGATAAACTATGGAGATTTATATATTCTAATTAATCCAATATTGAGTTTGGTTTGAGTTCGATCTCGGCTGATTGATGTCGTGTCCCTTGAAGTAACTCAGTTGAGTGAGGATTCCTCCTGAGCTTTCCAAGGTGTGGCTCTACATCAAGTAGGGGTTTTGATGTTGCAGGAGTATCTGGTATTTCAGTTATAAGAGGCAATTTAGGCATTGGTTTGGTTGTACCAGATCTCAAATGTATATTTGCAACATTCAAAGCATAAGTTGGATATTACTAAGCATCAGTAGAGTACATGGGTTTTTGTGACTATTGATTATTCAAATTTGGCTAAGGTTTGCAGGTAACTGAGTTTTCTCTTGAAGTCCAGGAGTCCTAGGTGGTGGCATTAGTGCAGGTTGTTGGACTTGAGGTGGTCATTGTGGAGTACTAGTATTTTGGTTAGACCATTGTTGAGGTCCTCTCCATTGATTTGTAGGTTGCCAATTCCCTTGGGGTGGTTGCCATTGGTTCTACTAGTTCTGCCATTGATTATTCTATTGGTTTGGCCAAGAAGGTTGGGAATTCTGAGGCCATTAGGGCTATTGTGGATTATTTTTCCAAGCATTATTTCAATTAGGTTGACTATATTGTGGAGGACCTTGGGTATTATAGTTTTTTCATTGATTACAATAAAGATTTGAATTTTGCAAAGGGTCCTAAGGAATACCTTGACATTGGGCCCATGGCCGACATTGAGAAATAAAGAATAATTGCTCATCATCTCCATCTATCTTGATATACTCAATTGGAAAATGTTGGTTTTCCATGTCAATGACTAGTTTACATTGGCAATATTTTTTTTGCTTCTAGTAATTGGGGTAGTACTTAGCTAGTTGTACTTTAGCTTCTACATGTTTCTTCTTTGCAGTCATTGTGTTGAGATGTGTGGCAACATCATTTATAATGTCCTGCTTAAAATATGAGAGTAGATTAGATATATTGGGCTTTGAAATATCTTGACTAATTCCTTTAATAGTTGTAGTCCAGTGTCCTTTTCCTTTCTTCATGGTTGATCTTGAGTAATTAAGACAAATTTTCTTGAGGTCATCCCAAGAAGATTGATACACATCTCCTCTAGCCATCAAGTCTAATGCTTCTGGACAACTATCATTCACACCTCTCAAAAAGACTAGCTTTCATGAATCCTTAGACAACACATGTTGAGGGTTCTTCTATAATGTATACAAGAAACATGAAACATAGTCTTTTAATGTTTCTTCCTCCTTTTGTGATATTCTAAAAATGTCATCTCCTCTTGAATCATTTCCTTTGCAATACTCTTTGTACTTGTCTAGAAATAGAGTTTGTATTTCATCCCAAGTACTCGTAGCATTGGCTCCTAAACCCATGAACCATCATAAAGCTGACTCTTTTACTATTGCTGGAAATAATTTGAGCTTGTGGACATCAATTTTGTAGTCAAAGCTATGACAAAGTATGTCAAACTCAAACAAGAAAGTATCAAGATCTTTAGTTGTGAGGCCATAAAACTTTGGAAAAGCATTTGGAGGTATATTTTTGAGATTAGAATTGGTTACATGGCTTGGGAGAGGAAATGGAAAAGTAGGCTGTGCCATTACTAGAGGTATTTGATTATGAGTTGTTGTTGAAAAGGGATATTGGGCACTAGATTGTTAACAACTAGTGGATTTGGAGCAGTACTATCAAGAAAACTGACCAAAATTTCAGCAAAAGGTTGAAGGCCACTTGTATCCAGAGGTTCTGCCCTTGAGGATGATTTGATAGGGAAAATAGGGCTTGCATCTGAAAAAGGCAACTCAACTTCTTCTTCAATGTCTTCATTCAAATTAACAAGCTCCTGTAGAAGAAATCTTTGATATTCATCTCGTGGTCTTCCTCTTCAATGCATGCAATTGAACTGGTTACTTGTGGATCAAGCACTCAATCTTATGGTTTCTAACTAACATACTAATCTAGAAATAGAGGACTTATGAAGGTACCTAGTTTGACATCATCCCTAAAAATGATGCCAAAAATGCAAGGTTCATAATAGGTCAAGATAATCACACTACAATTCCTCTAACAAGGGGTACTCTATCCATCTTGATAACTATCTATTCTACTATGAAAATACATTTGAATTTTCAACCCAGGGATGTAGAGCTTGAAATGGATTAGCACAATATGTGCACCAAGTTCCTTAAAGAGTCTTAATACCTATGTTGTAGGAAAGTAAAATGCATGAAAGGAACCTATACTACTAATACAAAATAGTAAGCATACTTGGATTATCAATAGAGAATTTTAGAAACTACAGAAAAGGGAATTCTAAACTAGTTAATAGTTCAAATATTCACTATGACAGTTTTCCACAAGTGTTGCATGAACTTTCATGATAACTATGTTGCAGGACTAATACAGTAAATCTATCTTAAACAAGAAATTAGAAGAAACAAATCTACTCTACCTAAATCTATTCCACCTCCCAAGTGGGCCCCCTTGGTTGGCTTCAACTAACTAAGAACACAATAGGTAATCCAAAATCACTTTCTCATTAGAATTCTATTTTTGTTACACGACTAAACAATTTGTAAGGAATAGAGAAAAGAAGTTCAGAATCTTCAAATCCCCTCACTAACTATAACTTTCCATATACATAGAAGTTCGGAACTTATTACAAAAACATAACATAAAACTCATAAGCAAACATCATCAGTAGAAAAAGGGCGGTATGTCAACCTTGAATTTAGAACATTGATTGAGTAATATAATAATGGCCTGCAGATAATGTAACAAGTTAGCTATCTAAAATAACTCCTTTTGTAGACGTGGCTTATCACCTAGAACTGATCTGCACTTCTTATGCCATGACCAATCTTCATTACTCCTTCTTTAATGCAATGTTTTCCACTCTTTGTGCCACTTCCTAATTTCCTACAAATTAGAAACATTAAAACATATACAACAACATTTCTACTCTCATTCAAATATTAAAAACATAGCTTAAAAAATTTATATGAAATACTGCACTTTATATATAATATTAAGCAAGGTATGGCATATCTACTATCCATAGGTTTAATAGGTTCTAGCTATATTTAGCATAAGACATTTTTAAAAAGTATTTGGAAATGTTTTTTTCACATGGCTCAAAGAGTAAGTTCAGACTATATAAAAACTATATCAAATTTGAGACATTAATTTGTCTCATCAATCGACTTGTTGTCATTTTCATAAAGTAGATCTAGTTATGTGAGTTTGGTGACTATGTAATCATCATTTAATATTTGTCCTTGTAAAGAGATGCACAAGGATGGGAATTCAACCTTATTAGGTAGGACTGCCTCAACACCATAGGACATGTAGTATGGAGTTGTGCATGTGTATGTATAGAATGAGGTGTAGTAAGCCCATAAGGCTAGGTTGATTTGCAGATGCCAATCACAACTAGAATCATTGATAACTTTATTGAGGATTTTGAGTAAGGTTTTGTTAGTTTTTGTTGACACGTAAGTCTGCACCCTTTCTTAAGATATGACCCTTAAGTGACCTCATTTAACATGGAAATAATCTCCAAGCTATGGGACTTGAACTATGAGATTGAGTCTCCAGAGAAGGTTGGTTTCCTTACTATTAGGATGCACCTAACTACTTCTAGAGAGGAAAAGGGGGAAGAAGATGCACGAAAATCAACTACCTATCCTAACCTAGAGGGGGTGATACACCAAATAGTATGTTGATCTACTTCTTCTTGATAACTACACTATAATCCAATAGACTTCACAAAACATACCACTATTTATATTCTTTCAATCTTAATACCAGACAGAAGTCAAGAAGATAACATAACCATACAAGGAATGCAACAGATTCACTTAACATATTAGTTAACTGGATTGAACATAATCATATAGTATTATGATTTCCAAAATACATCTAGAAAGATGAGGTATAATGAGGCTAAAAAAATTCAATTGGCTGAGAATGGGGATGATAGATGTGATTTCTATTGAATAAAAGGAAAGAAAATTTAGAGAGAATATTTTGAAAAGACCAAAAGAGAGAGAGAGAGAGAGAGAGAGAGAGAGAGAGAGAGATCCTTTGAACAAAAACAAAACTTTCCTTTATAGGGTGTAGGTAGAATTGATCATGATATGCATTTAAGAAGCATGGAGTTTGATGGCATTGAGGACACCCAAAAATGGTTGCAGATGAACATATCATTTCTCCTTATTCTTTCTAATTTTTGCATGGATTATATTTATGTCGTGCCAAATCAAATACATCAACAAGTCACTGAATTCAACCATTTCATTTGCCACATGGCCTCATACCCTTGAAATAATTTGCCACCTCACTCAACATTCTAACCATCCTATTGACCTACACCCACCTTTGTTTGTGGCTTTGCAATTATTATCTTCATCAACTATTTAGTCTTGTGAAACTGCGACCTCCCCATTTTATGTTTTATTGTTTCTTTGCAACTCTTTATACCTTAACTCTTTGATCACTACAATCTTCCAAACATCATATAATTTGCCTTCTCCCATCCTTGTCAGGGTTTGGACTTAATAACCCTCTAATCGCATGATGATGTGAAGCCATCCATATTACTCATGTCACCTCTTCATGACTTCACTATGAAGTTGACATAAAATGTGTGTGATACTTTGATTTCCATAAACTTAACTCTCAGCATTGCCATTCACACCATCGCAACTTAAAACTTGACTAGAACTCAAACACCTATGATAGTGTGAAGCCACATAAATCTGACTATTTGAACCCCTTGCAACTTCACAACCATTTATCTTAAGTGCAGATCAAACCCTATCAGGCTACAAAAATAACCCTTTACTATTGATCTCTCCATTACAACTATGCATTGCTCCTTTCAACTAACCATTGCAAAATGATGACTAGCCTTCGAATTGATTGGCATCGCACCATTTTAACTTAATTTTATAGCCTCAATTTTAACGCACAATGGTGTGATCAATGACTTGCATAGCTTTGCAGCCTTAACTCTAGTTTACTCTAAACCTCATGTGATAGTGAAAATACAGTGTATTTCAAAACCTCACAACCTTGACTTTGGATAATATTTGACCACTTTCAATGATGTGAAAACATATGAATGGATTTTTGTGGTTAACTTCACACCATTACAACTTAAATCCACTTAAGCCTAAAGCTCCCCATGATCATGCCATCCATAGCTAGTCACATCTTCACGACTTGAATCTGAATGCTAGTCTAATAGGTGTGAGGCTACACTGACTATGAAATTAACCATATCACACCTTCGCAACCCCTATGATAGTTAAGTCACAAAATGGAGTGATAGAGTTATGAAGGAAGAATTGCATCATCATAACCTAAACTCTCTCATTCGATGTGAACGAGAAAAAATACATAGGAAATTAAATGAAGAGTCAAAGTTTTACATATCCCTAAAATGCTTGCATGAAAATAAATGAATAATCTAATGAATGTAGACATGGCTATCATTTTGGGCCCTATTAAGGTGAAAACATTGGAGTAAATAAGGGAGGGAAATGGTCAACATTCTTGGTGACTCAGAGAGAATGATTTCTTGCTAAGCATGGACAAGGGGCCTTGAGCAATCCATTGGGTTGGAATCACAAAATTGGGTCCTGTCATTCCACCTATAACCTCACAAAATCTATCTTTTCAATAAAAAACTTCAAAAACATCACTATCACACTAGAAATAGCCTTTTCTTGTGCACTTCCTGAAAATAAAAAAACTATGCTATTATGTACATATTACCTTAACCTTCTCTAGAAGCAAGGCTTAAGGTAAATTCCAATAACTATAATTGGTATAATATCACCATTAGGCCTAGATAAATAAAAATTATTGGCCACTTTATAGTTGGTGATAACATATGGGCCACTCCACCTAGTATCAAATTTGGAGTGTCTACCTGGTTTAGCCCTGTCTACATCCCACTTGAGAATAAGGTCTCCTTCTTTGAAAATTTTGGCTATAGCTTTCTTGTTAAAACTTCTTTTGACCTATTGCTAACATGCTTCTAGTGTATGAACAGCATGTCTTTTTTCTTTCAATTTTTCCAACCTGACTATCATTGTACCACTCTCAGCTAGCTCCAATTGATGAGCCAACTCAAGAGAGGGGAATTCAAGCAAAATAGAAAGCCTTGATTCTAGTCCATATACTAATACAAAAGGTGAGTTACCAGTTTCTCTTTTGGGTGTAATTCTATTAGCCCAAAGGGAAGTCTTCAATTTAGCATGCCAATACCTTTGATTATTTTCAATTGTTCTCTTCATTATTATGATGGGGTTCTTGTTGCAGGATTTGACCAAACCATTCCCTTAGGGATAATAATTTGAGGAAGTGCTCAAATATATTCCATATTCAAGAGCCTAAGCGCATATATGAGTTCCAAAAAAAGACATGGCATTATCTTATATGATAGTTGAAGGAACACCAAACTTGGCAACAATTCCATCAAGGAATTCTACCACTGAAGCCTTTATTGCATCTCTTAGAGCTACTACTTTTGTCCATCTTGTGAAGTAATCTATGGCTACCAATATCCACTTGTGACCAAAGCTAGAAGGTGGATTTATTGGACCAATGAAATCCAAACCCCACTGAGCCAAGGATTGATCTACTTGAATAGGATGAAGAGAAGGGTGATCGACCTTTTTTTCCCTGAGAAGAATTCACATTTTCTCACCCAAATATGAGAATCATTGAACAAGGTCGACTAATTATAACCAGCCCTAATTATCTTCATTGTTGTAATCTTAGCTAAGAAATTACCACTAGCAGGGCCATCATGGAACTACTTTAACAACATGTTGATCTAATTAGTTCTAATACACCTCAATAGGACTCCACTGAAATCCTTCCTAAACAATATTCCATCCACCAAGACATAAGGAATAGATTGTAGCCTAAATTGTCTCCTCTTGGCTCTATCTAGACCTTGAGGGTATCTTCCCTCTACTAAGAAGGTAGTCATATCATGCAACCAATCATTCTAATTGTCATTACCTACCAGTTGCTCACCTTGTTTTAAGAGGGCAATTTCTTCAATTGTCTCAAAAGATGAGGCCATTTTCTCACACAATCCCTTGCCTCTTACAAGATTGGTGATCTTGATATCTATGTCATACTTCATAACCTTGGTGATCGACCTAGCTCTCTTTTCATTAATATCCTTGTTCAAAAGGAACTCCTTTACACTTGCATGTGGAACCAAGAGCTAGACCTTGTTGTGAGATAAGAGATTTCTAAACTTTTGAGAGCCCTTACAACAGCAAGAACTCACTTTTCTACATAGCTATATATGCCCTCATAATCTTTAAGTCCATTAAAAAGGGAAATGGGATATTCCAAATTATCTTTATTTAGTTGTGTTAGAACAACTGATATACTTGAATCTCCTCTAAGAGAGTAAAGGATGGAATCTCTAACAAATGTAGGATTGACAAGAGTGGAGCTGACACAACTAATTTCTTGATCTCCTCAAAACTAGCCTTCCCTTCTTTAGTCCAAGTGAACGTCATATTTTTCTTCAATGAGGCCATGACCCTGTCATGGAAGTAAGTTCATGGATGAACCTTCTCATGAAGTTGATCCTACCAAGAAAACTTTGCAATCCTTTCTTATGGTTGGGAAGTGGGAGAGAGAGAGAATATCTTCTACACTATCTAAATCTATTGCTATTCCATTTTTTGATACAATGTGTCCTAGGAGCTTTCCTTGATCAGTGGAAAAGATACTTTTTTGGATTTAGGGACACACCATACTCTCTGCATCTAATGAACATGGGCCTCAAGTGATCAAAGTGATGTGTTGCATGTTTTGAAAGGATAGTTATATCATCAAGATTAACTAGCACAAAATTCTCCAATATTCCTTTGAAGGCCATCTCCATTTCCTTTTGAAATGTAGCACCTACATTGATTAGTTGAAATGACATTTTACAATAAGCATAGGTGCCTCATTTAGTAGTGAATTTTGTCTTGTATCAGTCTGACTCTTGGACTAAAACTTAATTATAACCTAAAAAAACATCTAAGAAGGAAAACCTCATGAACTACTAAACTTGGACAAAATTTGTTCCATAGAAGGAAGGGGATGGTGATCTTTAAGAGAAGCCTTATTAAGGTCCCTAAAATCTACACATAACCTAATTTCTCCATTCTTCTTTCTAATTAGAACAAGATTGGCTACCCAAGAAGAGTGATTAATAGGAAAAATGATATTAGCCTCTATAAGTATAGACAAATCCTCTCTCATTAATGGTTCAATCTTAGGGTTGATTGGCCTTTTTTTTATCTGATAGGCTTTGCATCATGGTTTAAATCTATAATATGTTGAAATAAACTTGGGTCAAACCCTCTAAGTCTTCATATGTCTAAGCAATAACATCACTAAATTTTGTTGATATAAATTAATGAAAACTTCTTCTTTAGTCTCAGTGCATACCTTTCCCAAGTTAAGATTCCTTCCATCAGCAATGGTGGTAGGCATGTAGTCATCCCTCTTTGTAGTCAAGTTCAAACCCTTGCTTCTTGGTTGATCATCAGACTTGAATATGCCCTCTAAAGTGACTATACCTTTAGGCAATTTATTTGAGTTAAGATTCATAATTTGATCTCCAGGTTGACTTTGCAGCTTGGATTGAGTTTTAGCAAGGAAATTTATCTCATTTTGCAAGAAATTAACAATTTGCAAATTAGAATCAAATGCTTGCCAATTTGAGCAATTTTCTGGGACAACGTGCCTTATAGCAAGTCTAATTTGTTGTTCCTTTACATCAGCCACATGCTCTGGTATGTAGTAATGGGTGCCAATTATTGCAAGCCTATCAGCTTGCTTCTTTTTATTCCTAGGAATACTTTGAATTTTGAATTCTTGGAAGCCTTCAAGAAGATCCTAAATTCTTTGCTTGTATGACTTGAGAAGGTTGTTCTACATGACTTTTTGATTTTTGATTTGATTTATAACCATTGCATTGTCCCCAAATACTTTCAAGAGCTTAATGCCTCACCTTTGTGCAAGTTGGAAACCTTAGATCAGGGCTTCATATTCTGCCACATTATTAGTGTAGCTGAATTGGAGTCTATATTAAAAGTAATATTTCTCCAAGTTAGGTGAAACAAGCATTAGACCAACACCTGAACCATCCTTGGGCCATCAAAGAACATATTTCACACTCCATTGGTATCTTATTTTACTTTCATGAGATTTGGAATAGGAGTGCCCTCCTAAAATATACAATAAGTCCCAAGACCTATCTCCTTAGCTTCTTGTATTGGGAAAGTTAGAAATCATTACACCATTCATCTAAAAGATAGTCAAACCCCCATTAATAGTGTATCATGTTTAGGAGTTACGCATTCCTCATCTTCTTCTCAGATTGTGCAATTTATATTCAAGGGGTTGAGAGTATAAGCTTCTATATGATTGAGGGCCAATGGCTCAGACTTTATAGAAACCGTTGTTCCATATCTTTTCCTAAAGAACATGTAGGACCAATTAGATGCAATATAGCCACTAATTTGTGTGGTAAAGTTCCTAGATAGGAAATAGCAAAATGTGGAGGGAGCTCAACAACTAATATGTCTTGTGTGATAGTACAACCAAGACATGTGTGTAATTCCATATCCATATTTTTAAAAACTCCTACTATTGTGATATAATTAACATCAAACTAAAGGACCCCTTTAGCCATTGGTTCATATTGAATACCAAGTTCATCAGCCACACACTTTGGTATATCATGCAATTGTGAAGTAACTTATCTCCTATAATCAAGGAGAGATAAAAAAAGAGAAGGCTTATTCTTCTTTCTTTTTTCTTCCTCCCTTATAGGTTGCACACATATTTTTGCTCCTTCCATGGTGGTTGGTCTATCCTGTACCTTGATATTTTTAATTCTTGTTGCAACAATTCTAATTGAGATGGAATTTCAAGAACATCCCACATAGGTACACTGATATTAGTCCTCTTCATTTGATCTACAATGTTGAGAGGAGTGTATTTTGACTTGGCTGGAACCTTGGTGACCACATGGTCTAATATATGAATGGGAGAAACATGTGGCTCTTTGGTCCTTTTGTTGTTCTAATTTTGCAATGAAGCAACAACACTCTTTTGTACATTTACACTTGTGGCTTGTCGAATAATCCTTGAAGTTGTAGCTTGACTTGATGGAGAGGATGGAGCTTCCTCTATAGCTCTCCTTTTTCTTCTATTGTTATGAGTTATTCCATCATTACCACCATGATTTACATGGCAGTAATCCTTAGGTTGATAATTCATGAAAGTGTAGCCCCCTTATTGTTGGGATTGAAAACCAATAGTGGGTTGATTAGCATCATATTGGTGCCCTGTTGTTTGTTCTTGTATAGTCAAGGTTTGAGAAGGTTCAATTCTATGATAGATGCATTGCTCATATAAAGAATTACAATCTAAACAACACTCTTATTCTTGAGCCAAGTTATTTTGAGCAACTACAGTCCTTATTGCATTTGCACTTGCATTTGCAAGGGAAACATTACCCATAAGTCTATTTTCATTAAATGGGCCTTGACCATAATTTGGCTACCTATTGAATGGAGGATTCTGATAGTTGGTCCGAAAAGGCCTGCTACCTTGAGCTTGTTGTCTCTTTAGAGTCACCAATTCATTGTTCATTTTTTGCATCACTAAATTTGCATCATGGAATCTTTTATATATATCAGAGTTATGATCTTTGAATTTATCCATATTTTTCATCATAGTCTTAACTTCATCTATCCCATTCAAAGATGTAGAATTTGAAGGGGTAGTAACAAGAGGTTGACATGTAGTTGCAGTTGAGATGTGAGCCACTGTAGGATGGTGTGTAGGCATGTTAAGGAAATAGTAGCATTGGAGACCTTGGAGCTAGATTTCCTCCTTGAATCATAGTGTTCTCTACCTTTATATAAATTTCATAAGAAGCTAGCAAGGTGTCCCCTCCCATGGTTTGGAGTGTGGTAGCAATATCACTATTAAAAGCTCTAAGATAATGTAAGAAAGAATTACTAGAAGTAGGCTTCATTGCAGTAGGGATTCTATCCCAAGTTTTTTGGAATCTATAATTGAAATCTATCATAGACTCATGAGGTTCCCTTTTGACTATAGTTAGCTATTTCAAAAGTGATAGATGATCACTCTTATCTTTGAAGTGTTTGTATAATCTTTCTCCTAGCTCATCCTAGTTATTGATAGAGTTATGTAGCAATCCTTTATACCATTGTAAGGCTTTTCCTTTTAGAGATAAAGCTAAAAGTCTAATAGCAATATCATCTTCTTTAATACCATGTATATTGTAGATGTTTGAAATCTCCTAAATGTGTTCTATTGGGGAGATTGAAGTTTCACTGGTAAAATATGGTAGAATTTTTAGAGCAACTACTAGGATATCGTGTCTTTGGGCTAAAATAAGAGGACTCCCACCATTGAAGGTTGAAAAAACCTAATTTCTATGGAGAGCAATGTCAAATAGTGATCTATTCAAATGAAGAGATGGTACCCTAGGCTATAACCTATCAACTAGAGGAGTAGAAAGAGATCTAGAAGGTTTATGTGCTACTTCTAAACTCCTAATTGGTGATAGAGAGAGTCTGCTTCTCTTTCTTCTAGGATTTGAAAATGAAAGTTCAATATATTGAAAAGTACCTCTAGAAGATGCCCTTGTTTGAGCCTTGTGCATGAATTACAACAATTATGGTCTAGAAACTAAGATGTGGAGATAAAGTCACCAAGTGCTTGAATGGGAACCTCCTAAAGGCTAAAATGCTAAGAGTAGCACTATCTTCTCAGCATAAGTTTGAAGTTTTTTTCCTTTGACACGAGTGAATGAATAGACTTAATAAATGCTTCAATGTTATCCCACCGAGCATGTCAAAAACTA
Source organism: Cupressus sempervirens (assembly GCA_028749045.1). Lineage (NCBI taxonomy): Eukaryota > Viridiplantae > Streptophyta > Pinopsida > Cupressales > Cupressaceae > Cupressus > Cupressus sempervirens. Next base: position 836,659,771 of record CM053786.1, on the reverse strand, counting down.
TTGACACATAAGTATACACCCTTGCTTAAGGTATGACCCTTAAGTGGCCTCATGTAACATGGAAACAATCTCCACACTATGGGACTTGAATAGTGAGAACGAGTCTCCAGAGAAGTCTAGTTTCCTTACTATCAGGATACACCTAACTACTTCTTAAGAGGAAAAGGGAGAAGAAGATGCATGAAAATTAAATACCTATCCTAACCTAGAGGGGTGATACACCAAATAGTATGTTGATCTACCTATTCCTAATAACTGTACTATAACCCAATAAACTTTGTAAAACATACCATTGTCTATATTCTTTCAATCTTAATACCATGGAGAAGTCAAGAAGATAACATAACCATAAAAGGAATGCAACAAATTCACTTAATAGATTAGTTAACAAAATGAACATAATCATATAGTATTATGATTGCCAAAATACATTCAGAGAGATGAGGTATAATCAAGATAAAATAATTCAACTGGTTGAGAATGGAGATGATAGCTAAGATTTCTATTGAATAAAATGCAAGAAAATTTGTAGAAGACCATAAAAGAGAGAGATCCTTTGAACAACAACAAAACTTGGCTTCGTAGGGTGTAGGCATAACCCAAATTCAACCTTGAGTTTAAACTTACATGACCATGGGAATAGATTACAAATGAGAGAAATAACTAAGAATCAAAAGAAAATCCCATAAGAAATGATAGAAAGAATAAAGAAAAGAGTGCACTCAGCCGTAAGAGATCAAATCAAAGAAAAATCAATCATGATATGCATTTAAGAAGCATGGAGTGAGATGGAGTTGAGGACACCCAAAAATGGTTGCAGATAAACAAATCATTTCTCCTTAATCTTTCCAATTACTACATGGATTATATTTATGTCATGCTAGATCATCTACATCAGCAAGTCAACTAAATTCAACCATTTCATCTTCCACATGGCCTTGTACCCTTGAAATACTCTGCTACCTCACTCAACATTCTAACCATCCTGTTGACCTACGCCCACCTTTATTCATGGCTTCACAACTTATTATCTACATCAACTATTTAGTCTTGCAAAACTTTGACCTCATCATTTTATGTTTTATCATTTCTTCATAGTTCTTTATCACCTTAGATCTCTGATCATTGTAATCTTGTGAACATCATAGAATTGGCCTTTTTGCACCCTCATCAAGGTTCGGACTTAACAACCCTTTAACTGCACAATGATGTGAATCCATCCATATTACTTGTGTCACTTCTTCATGACTTTACTCCCAAGTTGACATAAAATGTGTGTGATATTGTGATTGCCATGAACTCAATTGTTAGCATTACCATTGGCATTATCACAACTTAAAACTTGAATATAGCTCAGACACCTATGATAATGCAAAGCCACATAAATATAACTATTTGATACCCCTTGAAACTTTGCAACCATTTATCTTAATCACAAATTAGACCCTGCAAGGCTGCAAAAACAACCCTTTAATTACTATTGATTGCTCCATCATGACTATTTGTTGCTCCTTTCAACTAATCATTGTAAATTGATGACTAGCCTTCAAACTGACAACCATTGCACCATCACAACTTAATTTTATAACCTTAGTTTTAACCCACAATGGTGCAATAAATGACCTGGGTTGCTTCACAACCTTAACCCTAGTTTACTCTAAACCTCCCGTGATAGTGCAAATGCAATGTATTTTCCAACCTCATCACCTTGACTCTGGATAATCTTTGACCACTTGCAATGATGCAAAAGCATATAAATGGATTATTGTGGTTAAATTCATGTCATCACAACTTAAATCCACTTCAGCCTAAAGCTCCCCACAATCATGTGATCCATAGCTAGTTCCATCTTTGCAACTTGAATTTGAATGCTATTCTAACAGTTGTGAGGTCATGCTGACTATGGAATTGACCATATCACACCTTTGCAGCCTCTATGGTAGTTAATTCATGAAATGGAGTAATAGAGAGATGAAGGAAGAATCACATTGTTGCAACCTAAAATCTCACATTCAATGTGAAGGGGGGAAAAGACTTAGGGATATAAAGAAAGAGTCAAAGTTTTACATATCCCTAATACACTTGCATGACAATACATGATTAATCTAATGAATATAGACATGGCTATCATCTTGAGCCCTATGAAGGTGGAAAATTTGGAGAAAATAAGGGAGGGAATGGTCAACAATTGCCTCAACCTAACCATTATCTTTTGGAAAGTATGGGCTGGAAAATGGTGATGAATGTGGAGGGAGGTGCACAACTCTTCCATATTGAGGTTTTCAAAGTTACCTCCATGGTCTATGAAAATTGTAGTAGGGGTACTGAAGTGGCATATGATGTGATAAAGGATGAATTTAGATACTTGAACTCCTATGGCAATGAAAAGTGGGATCGCTTCTAGCCATTTGGTGAAATAATATGTTGCAATGATTATCTATTTGTGACCTTGTAAAGATAGAGGTGAAATAACACCAATAAGGTCAAACCCCTAGCATGCAAACAACCATGGTAGTGTAATGGGTTGAAGATCTTGAGTTAGAGCTCATATTAAATTTGTGTGTTGCTAAAAAGGTAGAAACCTTTGGACAAATTGCCAAGCATCATGTTTAATAGTAGGCCAATATTATCTAGCTTTGAGTATTTCTCTAGCTAGAACTATACCGCTCATGTGAGCACCACAAAGTCTGGCATGTACTTATTTGAGAGTCATTGTGGCATCATTTTGGTCTAGACATTGTGTATGTTAGAGAGAGACAGAGTATCATGATAACCTCAACATATAGGGTGTTGGCTATGATAGTGTAGTGGAATGCTTTACAAATGAGTTTTTGGTGTTGGGTCCATGTGAGATGAGGAGATATTATACTATTTTTTAGATAAGCATGAATTTTGTGGTACCTATTGGTGTTTTTTTTTAGATGTTAAAACAGTGCTAAAACTACTAAGCGACAAAAGGCTTAATACCTAGATATCAGTACATACACAACCTAAAGAATAGCCAATTCTCATTGTCACTTGCATATGCAAAGTACTAGGACCCAACTTCAATAAAACCTCAGACAGTTTTCTACTTTTTTGGCTCTGTAAAAACCAGGATGGGTCTACCCAGGGATGTTTCAAAAATGGAACAATTGTATGAGAATTATTCTTAGTTTCATTTTGATTCTCATTTCTAAATCCTCAAACATATACATAACTCTTACCAAATTGGTAAACACATCCCTTGAACAGATATGACCAAGAAATCTTCTATAGATCTGCAGATGTTTTCAACAGCAATGGCTAAATGAAGCTAAAACATTCCATGTAGGAAAGTGCTGGCCAACTTTGAATATCTTACAGGAAATAAAAGTAAAATTTGATTTTACGATATATTTGAAAAAACCAGTCATAATATACTTCTCTTTTGGCTGAAATACTTTCGATCAGTGCCTAATCCATTGGGGTTCAAAGTCTATAGTAAATTCTTAGATCTAATTTGTTGCTTTGCAACAAATTCTTATCAGAATTTATCATTCAAAAATCCTTTTCAATACCTAAGCAATCTCATCACATTCATCAGAGCCCTTATTTAATCCATTGAATTAACAACAATTACAAATGGATGTACAACCCTACTAGATTGCAATCAATTGCATAAGCTTTTACTCACACAACATCAAGGTATCTAAGTATTTAAAAGGAGACAAAATTAAGAAAGAACTAATATGGGGACAGTTCATAATTTGTATTCATTTCTTTTGAAAATGGTATATCCTTTACAATAGACCTAGAAAGACCTTCAGAAAAGAAGCACAATTCTTTCTACATTCATGTATTCTCAGAAATTTTGACAGAAAAGTATACTAAAAACTTGCTTTCCAAATGTTTGGACCAAAAATAGGACTAAGCACAATACTTAGTAAAAATAGAATTTGGACCATTCTTTAGCCTTGGGATCTCACTTAAATAGTGTGAGATGCAACAAGCTTTAGGCTAAAGAAGGTGACAGGTGTCCTTTCAAAAGAAAGACAAAACCAAAATAACAGAAAGATTAACAACATTTCTTGGCAGGTCCCTTTCTGTTATGCTTCTGAATTGTTGAGACAAGAGCATGATCTGACCTTGTAGTCATTCTTCACTTTCAGAGTACATACCCATGAGATCTGTAAGTGATGTATCATCTTCTGTTACTTGCAAACTCACTTTAACCCGGGGATTTTCCATGTCATCATTTCTGATTACAAGGGTAACTATTACTTTTGCATCTTCTTCCTCATTGTCTCCTAACATCTGTTCACTAAACTGATTTTTCCACTTATTAAAAGTATCATCATCTGGCCAATCAAAACTTAGAGTTTCTCTTTGTATCTTTATTAAAGAATTTGTATTTTCCTCTAAATCATCAAATTCTTTTCTCATAGCAGTATAATACAATTGTACTTTTACCAGCTCCTCGTTTGTCTTTGCCCAAAACCAATGGCCAATCTCACTGATGATGTTTATTATTCTGTTATCGAATAATTCATCCATTTCCTTTTTCCATTTTTCTTTTTCCTTTACTGTATCAACAGATTCTAAAGCACAAGGAAATAGGGTGAATTTTTCAGCAAGATATTTTGAAAAACAGAGTATCAATCTTCTCTGTAAAGAATCTCTTTCATTCTCAAAATTTTCTAACTTATTCAATAAATTAAAAATCTTTTCAATTTGATGATAAGGCATTTGGACTACAGATATACATATAATTGTAATATCATTATTTCTCTATCTCCATTTCTGTGCAAGAGAATTTAGTTCATCCTTTTCTTTATTCAACTCATCCATGAGGGTTACAATCCTTGTCAACTGATCATAAAAAGTTGACCATTGTATTTTATCCCTCAAATATGTCACACCCTGCTTCCATTTTTCTTCCTGCTGATTTCTAAATTCTATCTGCCACTCATGTAATTTGGTTTTTTCTACTTCAAATTCCTCTGCAGTATAGAATTGGGGTCTTTCAGGGGTGTTAGGTATTTCAATGATAGGGGTTAATCCAATAGATGACTGTGGAGGATATTCAATTCTCAGTGTACTAGATTCTCCCACCTTCCTTTTTCCAAGTATCTTCTCCAATTGAGATACCCTGTTTTCGAGCTCAATTCTCCTTTTTACCTCTTGATTATAAGCATCCACCACTATTTCATATTTACTGTGCATATCAATCATTTCCTTCTCTTCTCTTTCTATAGTGGCCAAGGAAAATTTAGAATAATCCACATTCATGTGGGCTGCCTGTACATTTGAAGTATCAGCAACTCTCCTTACAATGATACTCCCTGTTAGTCCTAAATCATTAGGCTGTGATGAAGTAGTCCTGGATCCTCTTCTCAGGGACCACATAACAAGGGCAGCTTGATCATTACTGAATTTTGTACCCAAGAATTCCTCTTCATTTGGTCCTTTATTTGATTTTGAATGGAGGCCTCATCCATTTCTGGATGCTCTGTTTTCATATTCTTACATCTTTGCTCAAAAATGTGCATGTTTACCCTCCATGCAAACTGATGGAAAGCCCTAGATCTTACAAAACTGTTATCAGACAAAAATTGCTGACTGGCTTGTTCCAAAACAGGGTCCAATTCCCTTCCTCTGAAATCTGCTACACTTAATTCAAAACTTTGCACAGGAGGTTCCTGGGGGTTCCCTTCACCAATTTCTGCTTGTGTAACAAAAATTTCTCCTTGTGACCCCATTTGTTCAAATTGCTCATTAGTGAGCTGCTCTTCCTCAATTCTCATTGGATTTTGAGAAGGTGAATAACCTTCATCAGGGGATTCTTCTTCCCTTATTATTTTTCTTCTTTTGGGAGAAGGTTCAGGGGGTCTTTCCTCTAGGACAGTACTGGTAGATTCAACTACCTATTTTTCTTTGTGTACAATGGGCATCTGCTACCGAACAATAGTATATCCTGTCTTCTTTCGTACCACCAGTGGACCCATTCCAATGTTGGGGGTGAAACCCAATTTTCTCATAACCTCTCTGGCTTTATCTAGAAAAGAATCAATAAAATGTTGTTTCTTCTCATTCATTACTTCCATTATCTCAGAGAAAGTACTCATGAGCTTATTTATCTTATCTGCATTGGTTGTAGCATTACTAAGAGGACTGTAATCTTTGTCAAAACAATTAATAAACTCCAAAATTTTTGAATAGACTCTCCATTTTTCTTTCTTTATTTCTTGCTCATGGAGAGAATATTCATTTCTTATTATATCTTCAAGAAAATAGAATTGATGCTGAACTGGACGAAGCTTGATTGTAAGTCTAAGAGCAGAGTTAAAGAAACCTTCTGTATCACAAAAATGAGCATGAGACACTGCCATCTTATATTGATCCAAAATTTTGTGGAGAAAGATCCACCCTTCTTTAGTTATCACAAATTGGTGGGCTATAGTGCAAATAGGAAAAAATGATCCTGTTCCCCTTTTGTGCAAAAAGGCCTCCTCCACTCCTCCCAACTGCCACAAAAATTCAGCTATCCCTACCTTTAAAGGTACCTGATAGGGTAGTACATGGGGTGTTCCTTTGAATCCATAGACCCTAATGACAGTTGAGACTGAATATGGGATAATATCTCCCCAATTATGTGAAACTTTTAGACTATGGGGTTTGTCCATAGGCCTAACAAGATGCATTAGTGCCTTAGGAATTCTGGGATTATCACTCAATATGAGGTATCTTAGTTTGGAGGCAAAGTGCCTATCAAATCTAACAAAGCTAGCATTTTCTGCTTCCCAAGTCATGTCTGCACTCCATAATTGGACTGGCAGTGCGTCCCCCTCTTGTTCCCTATTTAAAACCATTTCTTTACCAAAATAAGTGGCCCCTTTAAAAATAAACATATGCATCAATAGGGAGTACTGACCCCAAACCTTTTCCACCTTGCCCTTTGCAATCCCACCAATCCTTGGTGAATCTCATTAGCCAAGTAAGATGCAAAATCAAAAATTATTTCCACACCAAAAAAGGAGATTTGGGTGATCATATACATGAAGCTCACCAGAATAAAATCTTCTTCGCCCTCTCTATTTCCCTGGCATTAAAGCATGATTTCTTGAATGGTTCTTTAGAAGACGATGTTATGGTTGGGAGGCCTCCAATCTGGCCTATGTGGGATTTCAGTGCACCTTGTCTAACTACATCCCTTCTGGACATATATTCTTTTTCTAACTCTATCAAATTAATGGGCACATGATACATAGTGAAAGGTCCCAGACTGAAAACCTTCCTAATCTCCTTGAGACTGATGGTAACTAAAGCCTCACCATCCATTCTTCTCACTACCTTAGTGGCTTGGTCATAATTTTTTGCTATAGCTTCAAGTAGGTCAAAATCCATAAACACACTAGGGACAACAAGCTTTCCAAGATCAAAATTCCATATATTGGCATGAGGGGCATATAACTTCCTTTCTGCAAACCATTTTTTGAATAAACTCAAACCAGTTTGAGAAGTTGGAGCATCCTGAACCCAATTACCCTTATCATACAATCCATCAGCTATCCTTAGCCTAGGGTTCAGTGAGGTTAACCTCTTAACTTGCACTATTTCTACAGTAGACTCAGGAAGCAACTCAAGCAAATCATCATGGACATTTCTATCCAAGTAGTTTATTGCACGTGAAAATCCCTTCTTCGGAGGCATCTTGGGCTATCTTTTTAGAACTTAAAAGCTTACAAAGATTATGGTAGTATTACTTACTTGAATTCTGTCTCTATTTTCCTCTATATTCCTGCAAATTTTCCGCGAACAGACAACTTGACAATTTTTATCAAACCTTGGCACGCTTTTCTTTTAGTAATGGCTTCTGCACAAGAATGGATCCAAATCTTTGCTCACGTGAGATGAAACTAATGAAATCTCTCTGTATTATACTCTATTTTTCCTCACAGACTAAGCTTTCTTGTCTAATTAATACAGAGAGTGGCACTACATTTTTCATTTAAAACTGCGTCGTCGATCTTCAAAGATCCTATGATCATGTGGTGCAGAGAGAACAACTAGGAGTTGTATTTTCCATGTCAGTTATTTTACCCAATGAGAACTTGCCACATACAAAATTCTTTCTTTGATGGCGCTTATATTTGGACCCACTGACAACTGAGAACACGTGTCAGCATGTCGCTACTTCATTATGCATAAAGAACGAGCACCTTGCCATAGCAAAGCGGCGACAATCGTTGATCTGATCCAAAAATGATCAAAAGATATGCTACAAGGCTTCTTAAGAAGGAAGGTGGTGGGCCCAACTCACTATGTCTCTATAATTATCTCCCTTGCAACTCTTCACAGCGAGGAGATGAAAGCCATTGATTACTTACCAAATCAAAGGTGAGGAAAAAGCACAGGATCTCCTGATTTATATTTGCTATGTCGCATGGCTTAACAAGCATGCAACTTGTCATAGTGAGGTAGCGAGCTCCTTTGATCCACTTCAAGCTAACGTTCAAGATTTTTTGTACATTCAATCAGATAGGCATTAATGAGAATCGAATCTCTGCATAGTTGGCACATGTCAAAATTTACCATAGTCATTTATCATTCCACGTCACCAAAGATCTTGCCGATCTTTTACCATTTTATGGGGCCTCACTAACTCGCTAATGGTGAAGCACCTAAATTTTCTAATAGCGAGGTAGTGAGCTCCGGCACTTAAAAGGATTTTGTGTCAGAAAATGCAAGGGTTACCCAGTAATCACTTCTGTCAATTAAAATTGATTCTGACAATGGTATTTATGACTGGTCATGCCACCTGGTGTAATTATGATACAAGCAAGATGCAATGTCATCATCTTCAGATTTTCACGTGGCCTCGCTACTTTGCTAATGGTGAAGTGCCTAATTTTTCCGATAGCGAGGTGGCAGAACATCCAGAAAAACCATCATTCCGACTCTGATGTCAGATATTCTAGTGGGTCCCTATCCTTTTTGGACGGTAAGTTGCAAAGTGTACCTGCACAATAAATCATTTAATAAGCAAATCTTTGATCACCGTATCTTCACTTTACGGTCCCACCTCTTAAAATACTCAACACTCATTACCTCATCATACTTAATAAGCATGCAACTTGTCATAGCGAGGTAATGACAACGGTAGATCTAGTCGGATCTGACGGTTGGGACAAATAGGAAGAAAGGTAACCCGGGAGAAAGGAAAAGGAATATGACAGCATATTCATCTCTTTTGAAAATTCAAAATTTCGCGCCTGAAAATTTATGAATAGAGATGATATAGGGTTTACATGATGATTATTTCTTATGGATGGATTATCCAAAACCCTATGCTTCACTTAGGAATAGAATATTTGACTTTTCTATGATTTAACAGAAAACTTCTACTAAACAAAAAGTCAGACCAATAGTGGCTTTGTCTGGAGATGATAGACTACTTGAGTCTATGCAAGAATTTAGAATCTATGGGAGAGCACACCACACATCCGGTAAGGTGACAACTTTTTCAGAGAGCACAAGGCAACACACAAAAACAAAGATCCAGATTGTACAAGGATTTATAGAAAACAAGGCGACAGGAAACCCTAAAGCTACTATTCATGGAAGAAAATAAGTATTTTTTCAAGAAAAATTCCTCTTCAAGAACTGTCCATGAACTGGCAATTCAAGAATATTATCAAATATATCTTTGATTATGTAAGAATCTTCACCCCAAGCATTCTCAATGAGATATGGGCCTAACCAAATGGGATCAAATTTGCCATGTTTTCCTTTATCTTCAATTCTGGCATTCCTCATTAAGACTAGGTCTCCATTTTCAAATTTTTTGTTTACAGTTCTTTTATCATAGAGTGTTTTGACTTGCAACTGCAACTTTTGGTTCCTCAGAGATGCTTCTCTTCTGGCTTCGGTCAATCCTACCAATTCATCCATTCTTTCTTTCATTTCATCAGTAATATCTTCATCATATGACTTAATGTAATTGTATAGTCCCATCAAGTTGTTCTGGGGCATTCTAGCTTGAATTCCATACACTAAATCAAATGGAGCTACCCCAATTGCCTTCTTTACAGTTACTCTATCAGCCCATATTTCCAACTGTAACTTGGAATCCCATGCCCTTTTATTATCATCCAAGGTTCTCTTAATGATTTTCAACAGGCTTTTATTTGTGGACTCAGCTTGTCCATTCCCTTGTGGATGATATGGAGCAGATGATGATCTTGTCATTCCATATTTATCACAAAACTTGATGAACTCCTCAGACCTAAAACACATAGCATTATCTGTGACAATTCTTTGTGGACATCCAAATCTAGAAATAATATTATTCAATAGGAAATTATTTACCACTTTACTTGTTGCATTTCTAGTAGGGATAGCCTCTACCCATTTTGTAAAGTAGTCAGTAGCAACTAAAATCCAAGAATAGCCAGTGCTAGACTTGGGGAAAATTTCTCCTATGAAGTCTAGACCCCATTGTTGAAAAGGTGCTTGAGTTTCAACTGGCTTCAGTGGAGTATTTCCTGAGAAAATCAGCTTTCCATCAAACCTCTGACAAGGATCACATTTCTTAACCATAACTTGAGCATCCTTGAACAAAGAAGGCCACTAGAATCCAGCCCTCATTATCTTATGCATAGTAGTTTTGGCCATGTAATGTCCTCCACATACTCTAGCATGCATTTCTTTCAAAATCTCTTTTGCCCTTTCTTTGTCAAAACATTTCAACAGAACTCCCTCAAAGTTTCTCCACCATAAGTTATTTTGAACAATTACATACCTGATGGCTTGCAATTTAGTATTCCTTTTTTCATTGTCAGGCAGATGGGGAGGAACTTCCATATGTTGCAAGTAATGTATAACATTGGTGTACCAGTCACACTGGTCCATGTCGTAGAAGTCAGCTCTGAGATCATCATTTACTAGGTTTATCTGATTAGCTTCTAGGTTAGTTTTGGCCATGAGTTTGGCCAAACCTTGACCTCTTACTAACTTAGTTATCTGCATATCAATGTTAAATTCTTGGATTCTATTGATCCATCTACATCTCCTTCCTAACACTTCCTACTGAGAGAATATATCCTTAACTGCAGTGCTAGGTACAAATGCAATAATAGTAGCACCTACCAAATAAATTATGAATGCTTTTACAGCCTTTACCAAAGCATATGCTTGCTTTTCATTTATTTCATACTTCAGCTCAGCAGGTTGTAGGGATTTTTTGAAAAAGGCAATAGGCTTCTCATATCCTTCTTGATTTTTCTATAATAAAACTGCAGCTACAGTAAGGAATGATGCAAAAGAAAAAATATGCATGGGTTTTGCATAATCTGGGGTCGTCAACACTAGAGCATTCTTTATTGCAGTTTTTATATCCTGGAATGCCTGTGAAGGTTCACCATTCCAATCTATGACATCTCCTTTCTTGAGCATTTTTGAAATGGGTCTACTATTTCAGTGAAATTGGTAACAAACCTCCTCAGAAAATTAACCTGGCCAAAAAAGGACTGTATACCTTTCACATTTTTAGGTTTGGGGATTTTATCAATAGCTATTACCCTTTCTGGGTCTATTTTTAACCCATCCTTAGACACTATGTGTCCTAATAACTTTCCTTCTGTGACCCCAAATGAGCATTTCTTTGGGTTTAAAGATACCCCATATTCCAGGGCTTTTATAAAAAAAAATTCCAAGTGTTTGCAGTGATCTTCAGCCTTGTTAGAATACACTGTAAGATCATCCTGGTACACAACCATAAATTTTTCAATATACTCATGAAATGCTACATCCATGGCTCTTTGGAAAGTAGCTCCTGCATTAATCAAGCCAAAAGACATCCTCACATACACATATGTTCCCCAAGGGGTTGTGAAGGCTATTTTGAACTGTTCACTTTCTTATACTAGAACTTGATTATATCCAAAAAAGCCATCCATCATTGACATCAATTCAGAGCTGGTCACTTGTTGTAACATGGCTTCCATATTAGGTAAGCCATAATTATCTTTTAGAGATGCAATGTTTAGATTTCTAAAATCAACACAAAGCCTAATATCTCCATTCTTTTTTCTCACAGGAACTAGGTTTGAAACCTAAGTGGAATGCCTAATTGGTTTGATTATTCCACCATCTCTCAGTTTTGTCAGTTCTTCCTGCATTTTTGGGGCAAGGGTAGGATTGATTGGCCTCTTTTTTTTCCTAAAAGGTCTTACATTTTCCTTCAACGGTATGACATGCTGGAAAAGATCCTCCCTATAAACCTTAAGGTCATCATATGACCAAGCAAAAACATGCCTATACTTTCTAAGTAGGTCAATCAATGCTTTTCTAATTTCAACAGGCAGATCTTGGCCAATGTAAACCCTTTTAGGAACTTCATCCGTACCCAAATTTATTTCTTCTAGCTCCTGGGGTTTGGGGTCATTTACTCCCGATTTTATTCTATCTTGGCTATCAAAAATATTTTCCAAGACTACCAACCCCTTCGGCATCTTATTTGTTTTTAATTGCATTATTTCTTGACCAAAAATGGTTTCTTTCCCATTTATAGTTTCAATCAATCCATTGCAGTCCATCTCCTGACCATGGTACTTGTCTTCATTTAGCAAAAAATTTGTAATATCTTTGTCATCTTCAAACACCTGCCAATTTTTAATGTTGTCAGGTATAGAAGGTCTGTTTTGGACCTCAATCTGGGAGATTCTTGCAAATGATATTTCTTTTGGTTTGATGGCTACATTTGCCAAAAGATCAGCCATCTTATTTTGGGTCCTATCTCTCCATGAGATCCCAAATGTATCAAAGAATTCTATTTGATCCCAGACTGCATTTCTATATTGTTTTAATCTCCTATTTTTTGAGGAGTAGGTTCCTTTGATCTGAGAGATGATTAGTTTAGAATCCCCTATGACACACAATTTCTTAATTTTGTGGTGTGTGGCCACTTTGAGTCCTAGCAGCAATGCTTCATATTCAGCGATGTTATTAGTGCAGGAAAACTTCAAGGTGAATGAATACCTGAAGGTGTTATTTTCAGGGGACACAAAGACTACACCTGCCCCTACACCCTCTTTAGGACTAGCCCCATCAAATAACATTGTCCATAATTTTGGTGAATTCATGCAACATTCAACCTCATTTTCAATGATAGCAGGCAAGTTTTCCACTTCCTGAATAATTAATTTAGCCCTGAAAGCATTAATCCCAGTGTCTAGGAAACAAGTGGTATCTTTGTCAATTTCTTCACCTAAGATGTGGTTAACCCTTGGTTCCCTATTTACCCTGACAACTTTGTCCCCTATATGGAAGGTGGCATAAGTAAGGTCACATTGTAGGTTCCCCCCCATGGCAGCACTCCATTTTCTGGAGAGTAGCATCCCGTAGTGTGGAGGTATATCTACCACAAGGATAGACATGGTTAATTCTACCTCAGGAAATGCAGCCAGTTTGAATGGTAAGGCATTTATAGTACCTATTACTGGAACCTCTCTAACATCCATCCCTCGGCATCTGCCTTGCTTAGTATCCACCTTCAATCCTAGGGCTTCCATTACTTTGAAAGGCATTATAGTGTTGGAAGCTCCAGAGTCTATCATACAATTTTTTAAGGTTTTCCCTTTTATGATTAGACTAAGGAAAAAAGGATCAATATCTTCTATGAATGCAATTGATGAATCATCTAAAAACATCTGAGGAATCTGGGATATAATACCACTGTCCTCTATTATTAATGGGGTCTGTTGGGCTACAGCTTGATCATCAATAATATTGTTGTTTTCTATTCCACCCGACCATGACAAAGCCTTATTCTTATGCTCTTCAATTCTAAAAAGCTCAGACAAGGGCACTTTTACAGTAATTTGAGATAACATGGAAATCATATCAATAGGTTCAACCATAGTAGGTTTTACAATACTACTTGGAATTGAAATCTTTTGAGTAGTAAGCACCACTTTTTTCTTGACAACATTTGGTTCTGATTTCTCTGGTTGCAGTACTATTTTTGTTGCTTCACCTATTTGAAATTGAACCTTCTTCTTTGGTTCCCATTTCTGACCCTTGTTCTCCTTGATCTTAGGCACATCTATACTGACTTTCTTGTGTTGATCATTCATCTTATGAGTGGTGTCTTTGATGAACACACTAGATGGCCTTCTTGCATCATTACTTATTGCTCTATTTCTCAAATTATAATTACTATGGACTTGTGAAATCATTTCGGCTGTAATTCTATCAATTTCCTCCTTGGAGGGGATTCTTAAATTTGTGAGACCTATGTCAGAAAATGTATTGCATACCTTATCTGTATCATTCTCTTCATCATCTAAAAATATTTACTGATGATGTAACTGGTAAGCAATTCTCTAGCTAGTAACATCATTCTCAGGTTCTTCTGAATCAGAATCTATCAAATCATCACATGTGTTCACCATATTGCAGCTTATATCATCATGGTTTTTCTCTTTAGTTTCTTCTTCTGCTTGCACTCCTTGAGCTTGGGCGAACGACTGGGCAACAACACAATAATTAGTAGAATGAGGTGATTGGCATATAATGCACCATGGTACATCATCATTCATATTTATAGTGTTCCTTTGCAGGGGGTCTGGAGTACCCTTATCTTTCATATTTTGGGTCTGGTTGGGAACTAGTTTACCATCTTTCCACTGAGTGGTGTAAGGGTAATTCTACATCCTAGGCTGTCTATTGAAATTGTTGTTATTCACAGGGGTTCTTTCAGCAACATTTGGCTTATTGAAACTAGTGGGATTCATCTTCTTGAGCATTTCTAAAACTTGGCCTATAGTAGGTTCTTCAGGCTTTTTTCCTATGGGAGTTTTGTCACCCTCCCTTTTATTATTATTCTTAGGATTAAAAAGCTTAGGATCATCCCTCCTCCCTAGTTTGCCAGACGCCTTTCTATTATTTTCTATATTCACTGCAACTCTATAGGCATCTCTTAAAGTTTTAGGATCCTTATCTCTCAGTTGATAGGCCATTTTTCTATCAAAAGCATTGAAATAGGTTGTGAGACAGACGTCTTCATTTAACCTCATAAACTGAAAAAGTTTGTACATCCCCTTTTGAAATCTCACATTGAAATCAAATGTGGATTCATTTGGATTCTTCTTGATATTGTTGAACTCATTCAACATGAATCCTACATTAGTATTGTCCCCATATTTCTCTTTGAACAATTTCTCCAAATCACTCCATGAAGTAATACTATCATCAGGCAACCTCCTGAACCAATCCCTTGCATCCTCTGTTAGTGAATGCTCAAATAATTTCATCACCATGTCCTCATGTTGAACTTCATAATCATTCAGCATGTCAATGAAAATCCTCAAATGTTCTTCACCAGTAACAACATTATTTCTAGAAAACTTAACCACTTTATCCCTTAAATCAAAAGATATGGGATGGGGAGCACCAAGAATATCGGCAAATGATATTTGTCTATATTTTTTGAGGTATATAGGTTTTTTCTGGAAACCAAGAACATTAGAAGTACTAGCTGTATTAACTTGACTCAGGGGAGCAGCTTGGGACAACTGTGGTAGGACAAATGGGACTTGAGTGCCAATATTGGAAGATGAGGTAGGAGCAAATTGGGGTACTTTCTAAGTCAGGATTATGGGACCACTAACTGGTGCAGGATTTGTAGGTGGGATAGACAAACTAGGCCATGAATTCAATGCAGAATTAGACTTTATGACTTGGATTTTCCTTCTGGTTTCTACAACCTGAGCTTCATTCTCAACCTTCTCAAGTTCTTTTGCAAGGTATTCCATCTCTTTTTGAGCCTTCTCTAGATCTAGATCTAATTTAGATATGGAGGGTTGTATAGGTTTTCTTGGTATAGCTTGAGGCTCATTTATTTGGATTCCTATAGCCTTGCCTTTCCCTTTATCTAGAACTATTCTAGTGGGCACTACCGGATCAACTTGAATGGGTTTATAAGCTTGAACTTGAGCAATAATTGGTTCTTGCCTTTGATTTAGACATTTCTCCTATTGTTGAACTTTAGCTCTTAGATTATCAACATCTCCAAAGACATCCTTATGGAGAGATAGTATTCTCTTCTAATTTTTTATTTTGCTCTTTCAAAGCAGCCATCCTTCTTAGTAGAGTATCTCTTTCTATTATTGCATCCAAAGTGGCTCGCTCCCTCTCCTTTTCA
Source organism: Cupressus sempervirens (assembly GCA_028749045.1). Taxonomy (NCBI): domain Eukaryota; kingdom Viridiplantae; phylum Streptophyta; class Pinopsida; order Cupressales; family Cupressaceae; genus Cupressus; species Cupressus sempervirens. Next base: position 836,643,606 of record CM053786.1, on the reverse strand, counting down.
AGACGAATGCATTTAGCTTCTTCCTCAACAATCCATTTCTTCAAAAATCCTATTTCAGATTACACTTCTTTAGAGTCTATAGAGGTTGCCTCAGAATTAGCAGGGTCATCCAGATCTATAAGGTTTGGTTCCATATAAGGGGCTACTCTAGGATTAAAAGGATTATCAGATGAACTCCTAAATCCTAGCCTACAATTTATATCTGCTATAGGCTCTGGTCTTAATGAAGCAATTCCCATAGTAGATACATCCTTGTCTAGAAAAAATCTCTCATCAAGTAATGGGGTACTGAAAATACCTCCTAAGAGTCTTGTAGTTTTAGATTCAGAGCTAAGCGAAGATGACTCTCTTCCTATTATTGGTTGATAATGGGAATTTACAGAGGCATTACCTCTAGGCTTCCAAGTAGGATTTGGATCTGCTCTTTTCTTATTTTGGTTCTTCCTACCACCTTGGGGTAGATCAGTATACATTGATATATCAGGATTGGCTCTCATGTAAGCCCTTGTGTTTTTTCTCTTGTCAGCCATATTCTTCTTTTGTTACAATAAGCACTAGCTTCAAAACCTTGACTGAGTTGCCACCCTCTTTCGGGAATTAAAAATAATAACACTTTTACTGACAGAAAGAAAACAATACACAAGTAGGAAAAAAATACGGCACAGACAGACCAATCACTGATGTTGTAAGACTGCAACTCTTGCTTGTTAGATAAGACACTTGGATAAGCTGGATGTGTCAGTGTGTAGCAATGGTATTTGGGTTATATCTTCTTTAAATCCTAAATATTTGATACTAAAGATTCCCTTATAGCCACGGGAAAAATAAAGATCACACGACACACACGTACACAGTAGGACTAAAGACAACTACAGTACTTTTTACAGATGTGTTAGACAATCCCCAGCGGAGTCGCAATTTTGTTGGTGTTTTTTTTTAGATGTTAAAACAGTGCTAAAACTACTAAGTGACAAAAGGCTTAATACCTAGATATCAGTACATACACAACCTAAAGAATAGCCAATTCTCATTGTCACTTGCATATGCAAAGTACTAGGACCCAACTTCAACAAAACCTCAGACGGTTTTCTACTCTTTTGGCTCTGTAAAAACCAGGGTGGGTGTACCTAGGGATGGTTCAAAAATGGAACAATTGTATGAGAATTATTCTTAGTTTCATTTTGATTCTCATTTCTAAATCCTCAAACATATACATAACTCTTACCAAATTGGTAAACACATCCCTTGAACAGATATGGCCAAGAAATCTTCTATAGATCTGCAGATGTTTTCAACAGCAATGGCTAAATGAAGCTAAAACATTCCATGCAGGAAAGTGCTGGCCAACTTTGAATATCTTACAGGAAATAAAAGTAAAATTTGATTTTATGATGTATTTGAAAAAACCAGTCATAATATACTTCTCTTTTGGGTGAAATACTTTCGATCAGTGCCTAATCCATTGGGGTTCAGAGTCTATAGTAAATTCTTAGATCTAATTTGTTGCTTTGCAACAAATTCTTATCAGCAATTCTTATCAGAATTTATCATTCAAAAATCCTTTTCAATACCTAAGAAATCTCATCACATTCATCAGAGCCCTTATTTAATCCATTGAATTAACAGCAATTACAAATGGATGTACAACCCTACTAGATTGCAATCAATTGCATAAGCTTTTACTCACACAACATCAAGGTAGCTAAGTATTTAAAAGGAGACAAAATTCAGAAAGAACTGATATGGGGATAGTTCATAATTTGTATTCATTTCTTTTGAAAATGGTATATCCTTTACAATAGACCTAGAAATACCTTTAGAAAAGAAGCACAGTTCTTTCTACATTCATGTATTCTCAGAATTTTTGATAGAAAAGTATACTACAAACTTGCTTTCCAAATGTTTGGACCAAAAACAGGACTAAGCACAATACTTAGTAAAAACAAAATTTGGACCATTCTTTAGCCTTGGGATCTCACTTAAATAGTGTGAGATGCAACAAGCTTCAGGCTAAAGAAGGTGACAGGTGTCCTTTCAAAAGAAAGACAAAAACAAAAATAAAATAACAAAAAGATTAACAACATTTCTTGGCGGGTCCCTTTCTGTTATGCTTCTGAATTGTTGAGACAAGAGCACGATTTGACCTTGCAGTCATTCTTCACTTTCGGAGTACATACCCATGAGGTCTGTAAGTGATGTATCATCTTCTATTACCTGCAAACTCACTTTAACCTGGGGATTTTCCATGTCATCATTGCTGATTACAAGGGTAACTATTACTTTTGCATCTTCTTCCTCATTTTCTCCTGACATCTGTTCACTAAACTGATTTTTCCACTTATTAAAAGTATCATCATCTGGCCAATCAAAACTTAGAGTTTCTCTTTGTATCTTCATTAAAGAATTTGTATTTTCCTCTAAATCATCAGATTCTTTTCTCATAGCAGTATAATACAATTGCACTTTTACCAGCTCCTCGTTTGTCTTTGCCCAAAACCAATGGCCAGTCTCACTGATGATGTTTATTATTCTATTATCGAATAATTCATCCATTTCCTTTTTCCATTTTTCTTTTTCCTTTACTGTATCAACAGATTCTAAAGCACAAGGAAATAGGGTGAATTTTTCAGCAATATATTTTGAAAAACAGAGTATCAATCTTCTTTGTAAAGAATCTCTTTCATTTTCAAAATTTTCTAACTTATTCAATAAATAAAAAATCTTTTCAATTTGATGATAAGGCATTTGGACTGCAGATATACATATAATTGTAATATCATTATTTCTCTGTCTCCATTTCTATGCAAGAGAATTTAGTCCATCCTTTTCTTTATTCAACTCATCCATGAGGGTTACAATCCTTGTCAACTGATCATAAAAAGTTGACCATTGTATTTTATGCCTCAAATATGTCACACCCTGCTTCCATTTTTCTTCCTTCTGATTTCTAAATTCTATCTGCCACTCATGTAATTTGGTTTTTTCTGTTTCAAATTCCTCTGCAGTATAGAATTGGGGTCTTTCAGGGGTGTTAGGTATTTCAATGATAGGGTTTAATCCAACAGATGACTGTGGAGGATATGCAATTCTCAGTGTACTAGATTCTCCCACCTTCCTTTTTCCAAGTATCTTCTCCAATTGAGATACCCTGTTTTCGAGCTCAATTCTCCTTTTTACCTCTTGATTATAAGCATCCACCACTATTTCATATTTACTGTGCATATCAATCATTTCCTTCTCTTCTCTTTCTACAGTGGCCAAGGCAAATTTAGAATAATCCACATTCATGTGGGCTGCCTGTACATTTGAAGTATCAGCAACTCTCCTTACAATGATACTCCCTGTTAGTCCTAAATCATCAGGCTATGATGAAGTAGTCCTGGATCCTCTTCTCAGGGACCACATAACAAGGGTAGCTTGATCATTGCTGAATGTTGTACCCAAGAATTCCTCTTTATTTGGATCCTTTAGTCCTAAATTATTTGATATAGAATTAAAAATTAATGCATCAGCAATATCCCAATTGGGCAATAATAAAATATTTGCAATTTTTACCATCTGTCTACCCTCATCAAGGGTTATAATCTGGAACTCTTGCATCATTTGTTCCATTATTTGATTTTGAATGGAGGCCTCATCCATTTCTGGATGCTCTGTTTTCATATTCTTACACCTTTGCTCAAAAATGTGCATGTTTACCTTCCATGCAAACTGATGGAAAGCCCTAGATCTTACAAAACTGTTATCAGACAAAAATTGCTGACTGGCTTGTTCCAAAATAGGTTCCAATTCCCTTCCTCTGAAATCTGCTACAATTAATTCAAAACTTGGCATAGGAGGTTCCTGGGGGTTCCCTTCATCAATTTCTGCTTGTGTAACAAAAATTTCTCTTTGTGACCCCATTTGTTCAAATTGCTCATTGGTGAGCTGCTCTTCCTCAATTCTCATTGGAGTTTGAGAAGGTGAGTAACCTTCAGTATATTAGGTTCAACTATAGGACCCAAATGAAAAGAAAAAACCATTTTTCATCAGCAACCCCCTTATATTTCGATTATTGAGTGAGACAATCTTATAAAGGATGCCATTGAGATAAAAGCAAGAGAAGATGGACAACTAGTACCACCCAAGGAAAGAAGGTATGTCATATTATTAAGAATGAAATTATGTAATAATTAATCTTTCCAATTATGTGATCTAACATGTTTCAAAATTAGCATAGGTTTCTTAACACATCAAAGACAATCGAGCAAGAAAATAGAAGCATGGGTAGTACAAGCTCGACTCAGGTGGATATTCAAAACTTGCCACACTAGCTATAAGTAAAAGTAAATGAAGAATCATATGCAAATATTTATAAATTATAAACAATTTAATCTTTGATAAAATTGATTACAAAAGAAATTCACAATACCAAGCAAAAATGTAGACCATGGAGTTTTAAAAAATAATCTCTGAAGATGACAAGAAATTAAGCTACACAAAAGGCTATACTATGGCTAAACGACTCTGAGCAATGAGTGCACAAAGTTCTTCTACTAGATCAGTTAATGAGGTAAATAATTCAATTGATTTTTATTTCAAATTGAATACATTAGTCAATTGATATAAATGCAATAATTATTTACATTGGATTGTAGCTTGCAAATCTTGATACATTAGCCGAGCACTATGGATGCAATGATTCGAATGTGGATCCTAGTCGTCAAGGTATATTTTCTATTCAATTTTTGGTTTCTCAATTATTAATACAAGTAAAAATTTTAAATCAAATTTGGCATAGTATATAAATTTAACTATAATATGTGTTGGGATTAAAAAAAATATTGTATTACAATTGTAGGGGAGCATGATGAGGTCCAAGCCAATGAACAATAAGATGTAGTTGGACAAGGTAAAGAGTGCTACAATGTTCTTTTAAATCTTTTAAGTCTCATTTTTAAATAAAATTTAACCCTTTTATTTGTTATTTAAGAGGAATTTCCTTTGAAAGGACAGTGAGTGCACATTCATAGGTGAGAAGAAATATTGATGATGACATGGATATGCCTTTGTAACAATATAGGGAAGGATAAAAAACAAAAAGAAAAGAAAAGAAATGATTCATGTAACTTATGCAACTTATTTACGTAAGTTATTTCATAATTATTGATGTTTATGTATAGATGTTTTTTTTGATCTCAGATTGGTTTGACAATCAAGTGTCAACACACTGAAATAATTTACTTAGTTCATCCCTAATGTAGGAGCATCCTAGGTTGCCTTGTTATCTTGCTCATTTTGTTCATTCTAAATGTTTTTACCTAGTTACTCAGTGTATGCCAAGTGACTCTTCATTAACCTAGTTATCCAGTGTTTTCCAAGTGACTCTTCATTAACCTAGTTACCCAGTGTTCACCTAGTGACTCTTCATTAACCTAGTTACCCAGTGTTTGCCAAGTGACTCTTCATTAACTGAGTTACCCAGTGTTCGCCAAGTGACTCTTCATTAACCTAGTCACTTAGTGTTCACCAAGTGACTCTTCATTAATCAAGTTACCTAGTGTTTGCCAAGTGACTCTTCATTAACCTAGTTACTGAGTGTTCGCCAAGTGACTCTTCATTAACTGAGTTACCCAGTGTTTGCCAAGTGACTCTTCATTAACCGAGTTGCCCTGTGTTTGTCAAGTGACTCTTCATTAATCGAGTTACCCAATGTTTTCCAAGTGACTCTTCATTAATCGAGTTACCTAGTGTATGCCAAGTAACTCTTCATTAATTGAGTTACCCAGTGTATGCCAAGTGACTCTTCATTAACCTAGTTACCCAGTGTTCACCAAGTGACTCTTCATTAACTGAGTTACCTAGTGTACGCCAAGTGATTCTTCATTCTCTAAGTTACCTAGTGTATGCCAAGTGACTCTTCATCAATTGAGTTACCTAGTGTATGCCAAGTGATTCTTCATTCTCAGAGTTACCTAGTGTATGCCAAGTGACTCTTCATCAACTAAGTTACCCAGTGTACACCAAGTGACTCTTCATTCATTGAGTTACCCAATGTATGTCAAGTGTCAGAATTTGAACATGATTTTTGCGAGCTGACTTGCAGGATTTATTTTGTTCATGACATTTATGTTAAGATATTTTCTTGGAATGCATCCAAACTATTGTTGGGTTGGCCTTCCTCTTATGTAATGTTATAGAATAATCTGTAAGCCATTTTGGCAAGTATATATAGAGTGTTTAGGATTAGAGTTAGGCAAGCTTTTGGGAAGAAGATTAGAGAGCAGAACTGAAAGTGCGAATTTGCAGTTGGATCTTTTAATGTGAATGTATTTGTAATTGGTCGTAACCTAGAAGGCCTATAGCTGGGCATGTATGAAGATATTTTGATGAATCAATAAAATTAATTCACTCTTCTTCCTCCTTTGGATGCTATTCTTTGTGTTCATTTCCATTGTGTTAACTCTTGCAGGATGGTTTGGATAGTTGGGTGAGCCTTTCGCCCTAGTTATTCACTCTTTTCCTATGTTAGTTGGTATCAGAGCTTGAGGTTCATCCTTTTGGAGACTGGATCATGTAGAACCTTGATTTGGATTTGGTTGTAGGGTGGCAAATCTGTGGATTTGACCTATAACTTGTAGAGGGTTACGATCTTGCAGGAACCTGATTTGTAAAGATGGTTCGTGGTAGAGGAGATAATGTTGATAATGCTATATTAGATTAGTCGAGACAAATTGCAGCCAAATTAGATGCTGTGGAGATAGCCCAGAGGAGAGGAGCACATCTTGATGATGTAAGTGATTACGAAGCAACAACACCAAACCATAATCCAAAACTTGAAGAAGATCAAGATGAGGAAAGATTGTTGCAAATATTGTCTAGGGAAAATTCAAAGCTTGTTGTAGAAGTTGTTTCTTATGATGGAAAATTGGATACCAATGTTGTGTTGGATTGGATCTCTAATATGGAGAAGTTCTTTGAGTATGAAAACACTCCTGATAATAGAAAGGTGAAGATTGCAGTCACTAGGTTGAAAGGTCATGCATCAGTATGGTGGGAGCACTTGCAAACTAATAGACAAAGGAGAGGAAAGGAGAAGATTAGAACTTGGCCAAAGATGGTGAAAAAGGTAAAGAACAAATTCACCAAGTTAGCTTATTGAGAAATATGCAAAATTTGAATAAAAAGACATGACTATTAAAGACTATACTGAGGAATTCTATAGAGTGGACATCAGATTTGGACATGTAGATGATGATGTTGAAAAAATTGCAAGGTACATTAATGGATTGAGATCTAGAATACAAGATGAGATAAGTTTTGTGAAGTTGGAAAGTGTGGAAGAAATATACCAGTATTCCTTGAAGGCTAAGGATATCTTGACAAAGAAGCATGAACAAAGACAAAGAGGTAGAGGTGGTTGATTCTAGAGAGGTAGATGTAGAGATTATGGTTAAGGTGGCTGATCTAAAATTTTTGTGTAGGATAAAGGAAAATCTGAATGGAAAAATGATGAAAAAGGAAAGACCGAATGGAAAAGTGGTAATTCTTACTGAGGAGGCACTAGTTCTTATCAAGGAAGAGTTAATTCCTATTCTAGAGGTGGATTTCATGGTAATTGTTTTAGATGTGGTAAAGAGGGACATAGATATTTTGAATGTAGATCATCTGAAAGTAGGCAAGGTAACATAATTGTTGTGATTCAAGAAGATGATTAGGGTTGACCAAGTGGACCCAAGGTTTGAGAAAATTTGATGGTGAGAAGAACCTTATGTAATAAGGGAGGTGATGAGGAACCTATTTTAAGGAGAAGCCTTTTCAAGACAAGATGTAAGATTGCTAGAAAATGCTATAAAGTGATAATTGACAATGGAGGTTCTACAAATCTGGCATCAGAAGAGTTGGTTACAAAGTTGCAGTTGCAGAGGCTGAAACATCCCAAACCTTATCATGTTTCATGGATCAAAGATGAGCATAAGATATTGGTAAGTGAGCAATGCCTTGTGAAGTTCAAAATTGGACATTACTCTAATGAAGTTTTGTGTGATATTATGCCCATGGATTGTTGTCATATTTTGTTGGGTAGACCTTGGAAATATGATAGATATTCTATACATGACGAAAGATTGAATCAATATACTCTTTGGGTAAATGGGAAGAAATAAACATTGTTGCCTTTGATCGAAAGTCTAGATGAGGTTAATTGTACTATTGTAAAAGTTTGCATGGTTAATGGAAAACAATTTGAAAAGGAAATGAAAAAGAATCAAGTCTATTTTTCTATAATTCCAAGAGAACTGAGTTTTGTAAATGGAGACCGAGTGCAAGAAAATAGTGTTAACCGTGTGCTAGTCAGTGGTGATCGAATGATAGATGGTAGTATTGATTGAGTGCCAAAAGAAATTGCAGAGTTGTTGAATGAGTATAAAGAAATTATTGCTGATGACATTCCTAATGGTTTGCCTCCAGTAAGAAGTATAAGTTATTGTATGGATATGATCCTTGGAGCTAGTTTTCCAAACAAAGCACCGTATAGATTGACACCTGTAGAGAATGAAGAACTTAATAGACAAGTGCATGAGTTGTTGCAGAAAAGTTTGATCAAAGAAAGCTTGAGTCCATGTGCTGTCACTATTGTATTAGCACCTAAAAATAATGGAGAATGGAGAAAGTGTATTGATTCTAGAGCCATTAAAAAGATAACAATGAAATATAGGTTTCCTATGTCAAGTATGGATGACATATTGGATTGTTTGAGTGGAGCAAAGTATTTTACCAAGATTGATTTGAAGAGTGGCTATCATCAGATCAAAATCAGAGAAGGTGATGAATAGAAGACTACTTTCAAGACAAAAGATGGTTTGTATTATTGGTTGGTTATGCCTTTTGGTTTGACTAATGCACCTATTACTTTCATGAGGTTGATGAATGAAGTTCTAAAAAGATTCTTAGGTAAGTTTATGATTGTTTATTTGGATGATATTCTAATATTCAACAAGAATAAGGAAGATCATCTTGAGCATATCAGACAAGTATTGTATAGGTTGAAAGAGGAAAAGTTGCTGATTAATCTAAAAAAGTGTTCTTTTATGCAAGAGGAGATCGTGTATTTGGGATTTGCAATTTCAGCTGATGGATTGAGGATAGATCCCAAGAAGGTTAAAGTAATTTGGAATTGCCTACACCTAAGAATGTGGGCGAGGTAAGATCATTTCATGGCTTGCCTAGTTTTTATATAAAGTTTATAAAGAATTTCAGTACTATTTGTAATGCTATGACTGAAACAATGAGGGGAGATAAAAAGGACTTCAAGTGGACACATGCAGTTGATAAGAGTTTTGAAACTTTGAAATAAAAGGTTGCTGAATTACCTGTATTGGCTTTACCTAATTTCAACAAAGTATTTCAAGTTGAATGTGATTCAAATAGTAATGCAATAGGAGCTGTATTAAGTCAAGAAGGTAAGCCTGTTGCTTTCTTTAGTGAAAAGCTGAATGATGCTAAAAGGAAGTATTCTATGTATGATCAAGAATTTTATGCCATTGTTCAAGCATTGAAGAAATGGAGACATTATTTGATTCCTAAGGAGTTTGGGTTATATACTGATCATAAAGCTTTATAATACTTGGGAAGTCAACATAAATTGAATCAAAGCCATATGAAGTGGGTTGAGTACTTGCAGAGTTTTACATTCATGATCACGCATAAGAGTGGAGTTCCTAATAGAGTTTCTGATGCATTGAGTAGTAGATGTTCTTTGTTGACTAAAATGAAGGTTGAAGTCCTTGGTTTTGATGAAATGAAAAAAATTGTATAATGCTGATCCTGATTTTTCTGAGGTGTGGAGAGAGTGCAGAGCACCAAATTTGATAGACCACATAAGTAAGTACAATGAATATTTCATTCAAGAAGGTATGAGTTGAATTTGATTAAGGAAAAGAATAGTGGTGGATTAGCTGGACATTTTGGAATTGATAAGACATTGAGTTTGCTGAAAGAGAAGTATTATTGGCCACAAATGCATAAGGATGTTCAGAAATTTGTAAAGAGTTGTGGAGTTTGTCAAGTTGCAAAGGGAGTGAGTCAAAATACTAGTTTGTATACACCTATTACTGTTCCTAAGAATCCTTGGACTGAAATTAGTATGGATTTTATTCTTGGATTGCCTAAAACAGTGAAGGGGTATGATTCTACATTTGTTGTAGTGGACAGATTTTCTAAGATGGCTCATTTCATACCATGTAAGAAGACATCAGATGTTGAGCATGTTGTTGAACTTTTCCTTAAAGAGATTGTGAGATTGCATGGATTACCAAGAAGTATTATTTCAGATAGAGATAGTAAATTTATTAGTTATTTTTGGAAGGCTTTTTGGAAGAAGATGGGTACTAAGCTGAAGTTCAGTTCTACATTCCACCCACAAACAGATGGATAGATAGAGGTTGTGAATAGAAGCTTGGGAAATTTGTTGAGATGTTTAGTTGGGAATAAGCCAAGTAATTGGGAGATGGTATTAGTGTAAGCTGAATTTGCATATAATAATTCTGTGAATAAGAGTATAGGGAAGACACCTTTTGGGATTTCTACCAAAATGCATCCTAGAAGCATATCAGATTTGAGAGATGTTGCTGGTGAAGAAAAGAAAAGCACTGCAAGAGAAGAATTTGCTGATTTTATGGAGTCCTTGCATAAGGAAGTGAAGTTGAGGTTGGAACAAAGCTATCAAAAGTATAAGGAGAATGCTAATCAGTCTATAAGTCACCATGATTTTCAAGTTGGTAATAAGGTGATGGTTCATCTAAATAAAGTAAGATTCCCAGTCGAAACATATAGTAAGCTGAAGATGAAGAAATTTGGACCTTGTAAGATCTTGAAGAAGTTTGATAGTGGTAATGCTTATGAAGTTGAGTTACCTGATGACATGGATATATCTCCTATATTCAATATTGCTGATTTGTATAAGTATCATGAGTTAGGTGACGAAGTTTTTGTATTAGTAGATTATCCTAAGAAAAATATTGAAGAAGTTGAACATATATTGGATTAGAGAGTTGGTAGGAGCATAGGAGGAAAATATTACTATGAATATTTGGTAAAGTGGAAGAACAGGCCTATTGAAGATGCTTCATGGATTTCACAATCTGAGTTGGATTTCACTCAGATTGTGACATCTCAATGATTTAGGAGAATCATTCCTTTCAACTCCAGTTGTTTGATGTAGGAGCATCCTGGGTTGCCTTGTTATCCTACTCATTTTGTTCTTTTTGCATGTTGGTACCTAGTTAAGTGACTCTTCATTAACCTAGTTACCTAGTGTTTGCCAAGTGACTCTTCATTAACCTAGTTACCTAGTGTTCACCAAATGACTCTTCATTAACCTAGTTACCTAGTGTTCAACAAGTGACTCTTCATTAACTGAGTTACCCAGTGTTTGCCAAGTGACTCTTCATTAACCTAGTTACTCAGTGTTTTCCAAGTGACTCTTCATTAACATAGTTACCCAATGTTCACCAAGTGACTCTTCATTAAACTAGTTACCCAGTGTTCACCAAGTAACTCTTCATTAACCTAGTTACCTAGTGTTCACCAAGTGACTCTTCATTAATCAAGTTACCTAGTGTTTGCCAAGTGACTCTTCGTTAATTGAGTTAACCAATGTATGCCAAGTGACTCTTCATTAATCAAGTTACCCAATGTATGCCAAGTGACTCTTCATTAAAGAAGTTACCCAGTGTATTCCAAGTGACTCTTCATTAACCTAGTTACCCAGTGTTTTCCAAGTAACTCTTCATTAACCGAGTTACCCAGTGTACGCCAAGTGATTCTTCATTCACCAAGTTAGCTAGTGTATGCCAAGTGACTCTTCATCAATTGAGTTACTTGGTGTACGCCAAGCAACTCTTCATTCACCGAGTTACCCAGTGTTGATGCAAGAGCATCCAGAGGTATAAAGGCAATCCTATGTCACCCAAAAAAATGTACGTAGAATTAGTTTCTGTTTCATGTGTTTTCATTTTTGGATACCCTTTTGGGCCCAAGAAAGGTTCCAACTCTCACAGTTCCACTATCAGTGTGTTAGAAAATCTCAAAAAAATAGGAACATGCAATTTGGCCATCATTTTGGTGACCTAGAAGGTGTGAATTGGCCAAATGAATGTAATTGTGATTTAGAGCATTTCAAAAAAAGAATCAGGTCAAAAGGCCCCACGGTTTGAAAGTTATTGCAATTTTTCAGGTTTTGGAGACCTCCTAAGAATGCTTCAAAGTCAAGTTAGGGGCATTAAATGACCTCAAAAAGGGAAAAAAAAATGAGGGACAAGTAAATCTTGTCTGTAGGGCTATAGAACGCTTCAAGAGCTTTCTGAAAATGTAAATGATTCGTCAATCAGAGCTACAGTTCAAAAGTTATGCCTCCCGAAAGTTTGGTTACCATTTCTAGATTCTTCTAGATTTGCACCAACTTCCAATGTAGCTTCTGGTACCTTCTATTTGGTCAGTGGATGCCTACTAGCACTTTCTAGAATGTACTCCTAGTCCTTAACCCTCTGGGGTCTATTTAAGGAGATTTTTGGCATTGTAAAAGGCACTTCAGAGTGGAGTTTGAGAGGAGGTATTGAAAGGAGAAATTATCTCTAGATTTATGCCATTGTAAGCCCTTAGGGCATGTTTTGAAGATTATTTTCTTTGTATTTTTTGTACTAGCTTATTTTCTCAATCAATATAATTTTCCCCTATTCTGTTGTGTCCATTCTATTCTTGGATTGTGTCCTCATCAAGTGGTATCAGAGCTGGTTCTCCTGAGTGTGTAGATAGAATGTCGACTATGAGGCAGTTTGCACAAGGACTATGTGGTTGTGGGTTTGAGTTAAGAAGATGCCTCCATGAAGAGAGTGTGGTGGAAGGGCCAAAGCTATTAATCCTAAGGAGGTTAGAGCCCTCCAAAGGCAGGTGCAGGCATTGCAAGAGGAGCTTTGTAGAGGAGAAAATGTTGTCGCAGGTGACAACAGTGAAGATGACAATGAAGAAGAAGTAATGGAACTAGAAGGGGAATTTGACAGGGAAGTTCTGAATCATGTAGAGGAAAGGCTTTTTAGGGCCATTACTAAGTTTGGGAAAAGACCTACAATTGAAGTGGGTGTATTTTCAGGAAATCTGAAACCAGATGAGTTGATCGATTCGATCAATGAATTGGAAGAATACTTTGAGTATGAGGATATTAGGGACCTAGATAGGGTTAAGTTTGCAAAGGCCAAACTAAAAGGCCATGCCAAAATCTGGTGGCAAGAGGTTTAATTGGAAAGAAACAAAAGAGGAAAGGAGAAGATCACAAGATGGGATCACATGGTGGACAAATTGAAGTAGTTCATTCTTGTGGATTACGAGCTTGGTTTGTTTAAGAAGATGCATGGGTTAAAGAAAGCAGGAAGATCAGTCCAAGAATATATAGAGGAATTTTACCAACTCTTGATTAGAGCAAGGCATGCAGAAGAAAATAAGAAGAAGGTTGCTCGTTATATCAGTGGGTTGCGACCTAGCATCTAGGAGGAATTAAGTCTAGTAAGAATGACCAGTGTGGTAGAGGCATACCAGTTTGCCCTACGAATTGAAGAGAAGCTAAATAAAAGGTTTGAAGGAAGACAAAGAGGGTGTGGTCAAGGAGGAAGGCAAAGAGGTAGGTCATCTAGAGGTCACAATGAAACCCAAAAGAAAAATGAAGATGAGGGTACTAGCAGGAACCAGAGGAATGAGGGTTACAACTGCTCCCGTGACCAAGACTTTGGAAATCAGAGAGGAAGAGGTAGAGGATGTGGACAAGGAAGAGGAGGTTTCTATGGTACCTGTTTCCATTGCAATGAAGAAGGTCATTATGCCTTTGAATGCCCTCAACGACAAGGAAGGATAGATAGGAGAGCTGAGGGCCAAGTTAGGGTTGCTCATGTGGATGAGGATGTATAATCATCACATTCAGAGGATGCAGAAAGAGGAGAGACCTTGGTAAATGAAAGAGTCCTACTAAGTGGTGAGATTGAACCAGGACAATGGAGGAGTTTATTCTGTACTAGATGCAAGTGTGAGGATAAATGTTGTGACGTGATCATTGATAGTGGTAGCACTGATAACTTGGTATCAGAAGAGATGATCTCTAAGATGAAGCTCAAGAGGGAGAAACATCCCCAACCCTATCAGATTGCTTGGGTAAAAGATGATCATAAGGTCCTGGTAAGTGAACAATGTTTAGTAAAATTCAAAATTGGAAGTTACCATGATGAAGTTCTCTGTGATGTTATTTCGATGGATGTTTGCCATCTATTGTTGGGTAGACCATGACAGTTTGATAGACATGCAGTGCATGATGGACATGCAAACACATACTCTCTAACAAAGGATGGAGTTTGCCACAAATTGAAGCCCATGAAAAAGGAAGGTGAAAAGGCATGTAGCAGTGCTAGGATTTGTCTTTTTGATGGAAGGAAGTTTTTAGATGGCATGAAACATCAGCATATGTGCTATGCTTTGATTCCTAGGAAAGATAAAGAAGATAGTAGTGAAATACCACTTGAAGTTTTAAATTTACTAGGGGAGTTTGGAGATATTATCTCTGATAATGTTCCAGATGGATTGCCACCAATAAGGAAAATCAGTCATCAGATAGATCTGATTCTAGGAGCTAGTTTGCCTAACAAGGCTGCTCATAGGATGACTCCTACTAAAATAGAGGAGCTAAATAGATAGGTTCAGGAGCCATTGAGGAAGGGCTTGATTCGAGAGAGCCTAAGTCCATGTGCAGTACCTGTAGTACTTGCACCAAAGAAGGATGGAGAGTGGAGGATGTGTACAGATTCTCGAGCTATAAATAGGATAACCATCAAGTACCAATTTCCTTTGCCAAGGATGGATGACCTCATGGACTACTTGAGTGGAGCTCAGTACTTCACAAAGATAGATCTGAAGAGTGGTTATCATCAGATATGGATTCAAGAAGGAGATGAGTGGAAAACAACCTTCAAGACCAAGAAGGGTCTTTATGAGTGGTTAGTCATGCCCTTTGGATTGATGAATGCCCCAAGAACCTTCATGCGGCTCATGAATGAGGTACTTAAGAAGTTCTTGGGAAAATTTTTTATTGTCTATTTGGATGATATTTTAATTTTCAGCAAGATTTTGGAAGAACATTTACTACATATTCGTAGTGTCCTTGAAAGGCTAAGGGAAGAGAAACTGTTAATTAATCTAAAGACGCTAGTCTATTTGGGGTTTGTTATATCACCTAAAGGTCTCAAAATGGATCTAGAGAAGGTAAAAGCCATCTTCAAATGGCCTACTCCAAGGTCTTCTACTGAGGTAATATCATTTCATGGTCTAGATAGTTTTTACAAGAAGTTTATTAAGAATTTCAGTGGCATATGTGCACCCCTAACTGATACAATAAGAGGGGATAGAAAAGAATTCAAATGGACTGCAGCAGCTGCGAGAAGTTTTGAATTGTTGAAGAAGAAGGTGACAGAATAGCCTGTGTTGGCACTTCTAGATTTTAGAAAGGTTTTCCAAGTGGATTGTGGTGCTAGTGGTAGTGCTATTGGGGCTGTATTAAGCCAAGAAGGTAAGCCTATTGCATATTTTAGTGAAAAATTTAATGATGCAAAGAAGAAGTATTCTATTTATGATCAAGAGTTCTATGCAATAGTTCAGGCCTTAAAGAAATGGAGGCATTATTTATTTTCGAAGGAATTTGTTTTGTATACTGATCATTAGGCATTACAGTACCTAAATAGCCAAGGTAAATTGAATCAGAGGCATATGAAGTGGGTAGAGTTCTTGCAGAGTTATACATTTGTGTTGAAGCATAGAAGTGGAAAATCTAACAGGGTTGTAGATGCACTAAGTAGGAGATAGTTGTTGCTTACAGTAATGCAAGTTGAAGTAGTTGGGTTTGATGAACTCAAGAATTTGTACCCTGAGGATCCTGATTTTGCTGAAGCATGGAAAGCTTGTAAAGAACCTGTTGTTGTAGATAGAACCAAGTGGTTAGACTATTTGATTCAGGATGGCATGTTGTTCAAGGGTAGTCAATTGTACATTCCAAGAAGTTCCATGAGGGAAAATCTTATTAAGGAGAAACATAGTGGAGGGATGGTAGGACATTTTGGTTGAGATAAGACCATTGCCATTCTTAGAGAGCATTATTTTTCGCCTCAAATTTCATAGGATGTGAAGAAGTTTGTACAGAGTTGCTAGGTTTGTCAAGTTGCCAAGGGGTTTAGTCACAATACTGGCCTATATCAGCCATTGTCTGTTCCATCAAGGCCATGGGAGGACATAAGTATGGATTTTGTTCTTGGATTGCCAAGGAAACCAAGGGGTAATGACTAAGTATTCGTGGTGATTGATAGGTTCTCCAAAATGGAACATTTCATTCCATGCCACAAAACTCATGATGTTGTCCATATTGCAGACTTGTTTTTCAAAGAGGTGGTAAGACTACATAGTCTTCCAAGGAGCATAGTTTCTGATAGAGATACTAAATTTGTGGGGTATTTCTAGAGGACATTGTGGAAAAAGTTGAGAACAAACTTAAAATTCAGTTCCACACATCACCCACAAACTGATGGCCAAACAAAAGTGGTAAATAGAAGTCTAGGCAATTTGCTGAGATGTTTAGTTGGGGATAAGCCCAAGGGGTGGGATTTGATTCTACCACAAGCAAAGTTTGCTTACAATAACTCTATAAATAGGAGTACTGGAAAATCACCATTCCAAATTGTATATGGGAATAGCCCAAGGACTGCACCAGAATTGAGGAAGATAGAGCAAGGGGAGAGGACAAGTGCTGAAGCGGAAGAATTTGTTGAACATATCAAGTGTCTACATGAGGAGGTTCAGGCACACATTACCAAGATGAATCAAGAGTATAAAGCTAGGGCTTATCAAAGGAGAAGACATAAGGAATTCCAAGTAGGGGATCTAGTCATGGCGCACTTACGAAAAGAAAGATTTCCAGCCGGTACTTACAACAAGTTGAAAATGGAAAAATTTGGCCCATGCAAAATTTTGAAGAAACATGAGTCAGGAAATGCATATGAGGTGGAGCTGCCAGATGGTATTCACATTTTTCCCATTTTCAACATTGCAGATTTAATAGAGTATCATGATGATGGTGCAGATGAGGTGTTAGAGCCATGTCCGATTCCTACTTCTAAGAAGGAGGAGATAGAAGACATTCTAGATCATCGTGTGGGTAGGAGTACCAAAAATAGGCAATATGAAGAGTATTTGGTGAAGTGGAAAGGACAGCTGATCGAGGACTCAACTTGGATTTCAGCAGCTGAGGTTTCCCATTTGGGATTTCCTCTACCATTCATAAAGTGATAGGGTCACTTTTCAATCTACCTTGGGTGTCTAATGCAGGAGCATCCAGAGGTATAAAGGCAATCCTATGTCACCCAAAAAAATGTACTTAGACTTAGTTTTCGTTTAATGTATTTTCATTTTTGGATACCCTTTTGGGCCAAATAAAGGTTCCAACTCTCATAGTTCCACTATCAGTGTGTTAGAAAATCTCAAAAAAATAGGAACATGCAATTTGGCCATCATTTTGGTGACCTAGAAGGTGTGAATTGGCTAGATGAATGTAATTTTGATTTAGAGCATTCTAGAAAAAGAATCAAGTCAAAAGGCCCCACGATTTGAAAGTTATTGTAATTTTTTGAGTTTTGGAGACCTCCTAAGAATGCTTCAAAGTCAAGTTAGGGGAATTAAATGACCTTGAAAAGGGTCAAAAAATGGGGGACAAGCAAAGCTTGTCCATAGGGCTATAGAGAACTTCAAGAGCTTTTCAAAAATGTAAACAGTTTGTCAATCAGAGCTACGGTTCAACAGTTATGCCTCCCAGAAGTTTGATTACCATTTTTGGATTCTTCTAGATTTGCACCGACTTCCAATGCACTTTTGGAGCCTTCTATTTGGTTGGTGGATGCCTACTAGCACTTTCTAGAATGTACTCCTAGTTCTTAACCCTCCAGGGTCTATTTAAGGAGATTTCTGGCATTGTAAAAGGCAGTTCGAAGTGGAGTTTGAGAGGAGATACTGAAAGGAGAAATTATCTCCAGATCTATGCTACTGTAAGCCCTTCGGGCATGTTTTGAAGATTATTTTCTCTATACTATTTGTACTAGCTTATTTTCTCATTCAATATCATTTTCCCCTTTTCTATTGTGTCCATTCTATTCTTGGGTTGTGTCCCCATCAAGTGTATGTTGAGCATCAGCGTTTGAACATGATTTTTGTGAGCCGACGTGTGCGATTTATTTTGTTTTGCAACATTTATGTTAAGATATTTTCTTGGGATGCATCTAGACCATTTTTCGGTCAACCTTCCTCTTATGTAATGTTCTAAAATAATCTGTAAGCCATTTGGCAAGTATAAATAGATTATTTAGGCTTAGAGTTAGGTAACCTTTTGGGAAGAAGATTAGAGAGCAGAACTAAAAGTGTGAATTTGCAGTTGGATCTTTGAATGTGAATGTATTTGTAATTGGCCATAACCAAAAAGGCCTTATAGCTAGGCATGTATGAAGATATTTTGATGAATCAATAAAAGTAATTCACTCTTCTTGCTCCTTTGGCTTTTATTCTTTGTGTTCATTTCCATTGTGTTAACTCTTGTAGGATGGTTTGGATAGCTAGGTGAGCCTTTGGCCCTAGTTATTCACCCTTTTCCTGTGTCAATCCTGAACTAGTAATACATCCTAAGTTGTAATTAGAGCTGAGCCACTCATGTTATGAGTCACTCAAGTGTTGAGAAAATAGACCATGTTGAGTGATTCAAGTGCTGAGTAAAATAGTTGATGTTGAGTAGTTCAAGCATCGAGCCGAAAGTAGAATTATAGTGTGTCGAGCATCAATAACCTCAAGTGCTAAATAACATAGATTGGACATATTTGTTTGTGATGGCACAAACAAATATGCAAACCATTTTTATACTAACTTATGGATAGATCTTGATCTTTTAAAGATAACGATGAATCTATTTGAGTTCCCTATGCAACTACATGCAATCAATCAGAAAATATGAAGAGTTAAGAAACAAAATGGATGAATCTTAGCTGTAGAGTCATACCTAACCATAAGACACCATAGTCTTTATAAGGAAAATGAAGCCCCAAACATTTTATATCAAGAGAGTAGTAATAGTAAGAAGATATCAAGGGGCGAATGACCAAATTGTTTAGAGAGCATCCAAGGTGACTTAGTACTGTGAAAGAATTGTAAAATTAGTTAAGTGAAAAACATAGGATAGAGGACACACCATTGTTGGATTACATTAGAGAGGATCAAGAAGGAAACTATACAGATTTGATCTTTGATCAGGCAATCCAGTGCCATTCATAAGATCTATACTGAGACATTTTAATAGGTGATTTCAGTAAAATCTCCTAGGTGGAGTAGTCCTAATAGGCTAAGCCAAATCCTTTAATAGGGTGAAATTCCAAGTAAATGTTCTAAATTTTTTTAACCAGACACACTTCTAACAAGGTTTTAAAATCCTTTAATAAGGTGAGATTTAATAGTCTTTGTAAGCCTTTAGCAAGGAAGGCCTTTCATAGGGAAGATCATGTTTCATGGTCAACCTATTGTAACCTTAATTGGATACACTTTATTACTATAGGAGTAAATATTTGTGGGTTTCATCCCCACCCCAATTTTACCTTCTCATTTGGAGGGTGTCTGGGTAATCATATTAGGTGTTAAGTGTGTGTGTGTGTGTGTGTGTGTGTGATTGCATGTTTTAGATGTATTTTATTTACATACTATTTTAGTTTATATATTGAATGCATCTAATGAATGTTGAAAAGTTTAATTGCTGAAGTTTGTACTTCTAATTCATCCCCCCCCTTTTAGAAGTATATGTTTCAAATTTTTAATTCCAACAATTGGTATCAGAGCTGAGTTCCTAGAAGGAGAAGCTTTGCATCTTAGAGAAAATATCTTGAAATAGAAGTCTACAAATTGGGAAAAATTATTGAGAACCAAGGAATCGAGATACAACTCATTCTACATTCGCTGGAGGAGGCCATAGAGGAGTTAAGGAAATCCTTAAAGAGAAGGAAAGAGATAACCATTACAGAGAATGACATGCAATACAAGGAGATTGATGCCACCAATCTATTTGCAAATGGAGACTCTAATGAATTTGATGCAGTAATTGTAGATTTGATGGAAAAGAATAGAGTACAAGTAGATGAGATCAAAAATCTCAAGATATAACAAGAATCTCAAGCCATGATGCTATGCAAAGTAACTAAAAAAAATGAAGAGAGCCATAGAAGACAAGACCATGATTGAAGAAGACAAAAGGATCTTGAAAAAAAGACTAGAAGAGAAGTCAATAGAGCTTATTAGAATCTCCAACATGCAACTGGATACCCCAAGCCAGATGATGAATGCTCACCATGAGTTGAATGTCAAAGACATTGAGATAACTACATTGAAGTTGTAGAATGAACAATTAAAAAATGACCTAATAAGAAAAAGAGAGATTGTTGAAAGTTTCAACAAGCCAAATGAAGCCATCAGTTACTTTGAGCAATTACTGAACTCCCCTAGATCTAAAAATGATACATTAGAACTAGGCTACACAAGCACTGAAGAAGGAGAATCATCCAAAGTTGTTGAAGAAAGGAATAATATATGTAAGAACTCCAAACCCACTTATCATTCTTATGGTAAGAAATCACATATTGCTAATGTGTACAGGAGTAAGAATGCAAATCAACATGTCAAACCTAAGAACATGACTCACTATCATCAATGGAATAAGAAAGGTCATCATGGACATGAATGCAAAACCAAAACCATGCATGCACCAAGATTTGAAGGTTACTACTACAATTGTCATAAATATGGACATAGAGCCTTTGAATGTGGATCCAAATCCATGTGGTCACCAAATAAGTCAGCCAAAGAAAGAACCCATGGACACTTTTACAATTGTGATTACAACACAAGACAAAGTTATCACTATTGTCAAGAATATGGACATATCCCTAAGAACTACATTAGGACACACTTTAGTGGTAACTATAATAGATGGTTAAGTCAAACTACATGCTTTAGCTATTTAAAGACTAGCCACATCAGTAAACATTATCCAACAAGGTCAAAGGCCCCAATTCTGAGTTTGACAAAAGAAAAACTAATGTAAATGCTAAGCACATCAAAGGAGAGATGAAAAAGACATGGAAAAAGAGAGATGGAAGCAACACATAAAATGGAGGGATCACTTCACTTAATAGGTCAAGTGGTTACACCTCATCAAACTAAGAAAATAATGAGGGACTGATATTTAAGTATTATATCATAAATCAGTTCCAAAAGGACATAGCACTGAATATAATAAATTAGCATGAATAAAGATGCAAGATGATGAAAAAAGTTCAAGGTTAAATCTTCAAATTTTCATGTTATTATTGAGTATGGAAAGTCTTCTATAGATGTTGAGTGAAATGCTAGTTAGTGTTGGGTTTCTAGTCAAAGTTAGTTGTTTCTAAGTTCATAGTATTTGCCAAGTAAGGGTAATATCAACAACTATTGAGTTTACAACTATAAAAGCATTAAACATTAAATGCAGAATTTTGAAGGCTATAAGGTCAATTTTCACTCATTTTTCATCATAAAAAAATCAAGCAAGAGAAAGCAGAGCAACAAAGTGATTTAGAAACCTACTCAAATTATTCACAAAGATCATAGCAATGATTACACTCTATTTCTTTGAATTTCTAAGGTATTCTTCATAAACTGAGTTACACAGTTTGAAATTTGTTAAACCCTAGCTTGTAAAATGTCATCTAGTTCAAGAAACATAAAGGGAAGAGAAGTTTTAAATGTTCAATTAGTTAGTAAGAAGGTCAAGCAACCATATTTCAAAGCTATCTTAGATATAGCATACAAACAAGACCCATCAAGTGCACTCTCCATTATTCTCCCAAATGTCATAATGGTCCAAGATGTCAAAAAGTGATATAACTACAAGATAGGAGGTATAGGAAATATGAAAGTAAGGAAATCCTATGATAGACTATGCGAGAATGACATTTTGAAGGGAGGATTTAAGATTGTTGAAAGAAAGGGTTTAACCAGTGCCCTCAAATTTCCCAAGGTGTTCAAAACAAAGTGGATAAGAATAGTTTTAAGAAAAAATCATGATGGATCTTTATGGTTAGAAGGAGGACCAATCAAGATTTCAAAAATAATATTTCATAGGGTAACTAGATACCCAACCCTAGATCAACCAAAGACTCTGTGAAGTGACTCTAAAGAGGTTATAGAGAAGAACACTTGAGCCAAGTGGAACAAAAGAGGAATGACTAAAGACACCATCATAGAACCACCACTTGATTTTTCTATTAGGTTAATTCCTCATAAATTTTATCAACCTATTAGGTTAAACAGTGCACCCAACATTGCAGTTGATGTGGGCTATAAAATTGTAAAGAAAGATTATACCTATGATCTTTTCGAGCTTCAATTACAATAGTTGATGGAAAATCTTGGAGCAATCAAAAAAATCAAGAGTGCATAGGGTAAGTTTGGATCAATACTTATTTGTATATTTTTCTATGTTCACAACACATTCCCATCTTTTGGCAAGATAAGTTGGAAGAAAAATAGATCAATAGCTGTATAGATCAATGGATATATTGAGAAAATGGGAGATAACTTTGAAACTATCATTACCAGCTATTTGAAGACTTCAGGAAGTCTATGAAACAAAGAATGAGGATACCTATCTCATTGGTTGAGAAACATTATAATGACATATTCTTTCTTGTAGATATTGATTATACATACATACATGCTGCTACATGTAGGGTGAGATGGTTAAGACCTATAGGCTATCAAATCAACGTTGATGAAGCATCTATGGAAATAACAACACTTTTGGCTAAAGAAGTTGATAAAACTACTAAAATATTTGGCTATTATGAAGTAATGAAATCCAAAGTTGAGATGGAACTATAGACTACTTCCACATTGAATAAGAAGAATAAGCTACTGAAAAAGCTCAACACCAAATTTGGTGAAGGTGTTGGAGAAGAAGAAGATGATGATGATGAAGAGGATGAAGAGGAAGAATAGGAACAAGCCCAAGAACCTCTTGCATTAACCCAAGGTATGTGAGAAGATAGAGATGAAGAAGAGGTAGAAGATGTCAAGGAAGAAGAAGTCGAGGAAGCATTAGTACAAGTAGAACCAAAGAAGAGAAAGGTGAAGGCACAACTTGTGGCAAAGATAAGGGAAAAGAAGGTTTTCAAGCCAAAACTAGAAAAACCAATAGCACCAACCACCAAGGGAAGCACACAAGTCACTACACAAAAGGCCAAGGAGCTAGCCAAATAAAAAGCTAAGGCTATAGGACAAAAAGGCCCAATGCAGAAGAAATAATGAAGGAAATACATTGCACAACCAGACACAGATGATGAAAGGATAGAATCAAAAGACACAATTCAATTTAGAGTGGTAAGTAATACACCACAATTTGATCTTGAATTTTTTTGTGAAAATGTCAAGAATAATGCAGATCTATCTGGTCTTAAAAATATTGATTTTGATAAACTTAGTAGAGAGGAAAAGAATCTAGTTCAAGAGTTAGTATACATAATGATGTCAAAATTCAAGAACACTGCACTTGAATTAGATAACACCATACCCAAAAGCTTATATGACATCATTGAATAGAAATGGCATTATTGCTTGAACTTGGGAAAAAAAAAAAGAGAATCTACATTAGTTTAGGTAATGCTAGAATTAACAAAAGGGAAGATTATTGAAGCCAACATGAAATATGGCGGAAGATTTTCACCAAAATATAGGGAATTCAACATTATTCTAAATAAAATTGAAGATGTTGTCAAGAAATACACCCTAATGTGGAAATTGATCTATGGATTAACAACTATCAAAGAAGGAGAGGAAGATCCATTTAAAGGAAAAAATTAAGGAGATGTAGATGAAGACAAGGAGGTAGAAAAATAAAAGGAAAATACTACTATGGAGGAGATACAAAATAAAATAGATGACATGTATACAACTAAAGAGCAATAGGAAGAATAGAGTGTGCAAGACACACAAATGCCAAGTATGAGCCCTCCACGTGACACTAATGAAACTAAAAAGACCATAACTATTAAGGATGTTTTAGATAGTTCTACTTAGAATGTTAGTCCTTTGACTATAGAAAATTTGAAGAAGATTCTTGACCAATCCAGACTACAAGCTAGATTGTGTGAAAATTTAGTATTGGTCAATGTAGATGAACTTTAGAAGGAAATAGCTAAGATCACAAGGGATAAGGTGAATAGAAAAGAATAACCTTCTACCATCCTTGTGGCTACTAGTGTTCAACCTTTAATTCAAACATTAGTAGAAAAATCTACAAAGGTTGATGCAGCTGTTAGAGTTAATATAGTTGAACAAAGGCAAATAGAAGAAGAGAAGACAATAAAAGAACAAATAGGATAGATAGATGCATTTATACCTAAAGCACATGAACAAGGTGCAACTCAAATAATTGTGATTGATAAGAGAATATCTAAAGAGATCAAGGATACACCAAAGGAAAAGGATAAAGAAGCCATTCAAGCATTGGTAACATTACCAACATCATGCAGTCCTACAAAGATCCTTCAAAAGCTAAGCACTGAAGTTGTACCCTGAAGATTTCAACACTAGGCTTAAGTTCTTATAAGGTTGCTAAGGTAGTTCACTATGGAGATGTCACTTTATATGAAGAGATAGTGATACCTAAGTATGATTATGCAACCATAACATTAGAATGGATATGCATTATGTAACAAGCCTTAGAGAAGAAGAAAAATTAGGAAATACTTAGGAAGGAGTATAGACAAAGGAAGACATTGAAAGAAATTAAATACATCTTCTTAGATGCTTTCAGCTTGCAAACACTAGAAGAAACAAAGCCACTATTGGAATAGTTGATAGATATAATTGAAAAGGTAAATAGTAAAGACCTAGATACAACTGCTAAACTGTTAGAATGTTCTGAAAGAAAATTTCAAGATAAAGTCAATGAGAAGATATCTAGTGAGATAGCACTTACACAAGTTGCACTGACAACTAAGGTTGAGGAAGTGAAGAAGGTACTTGAGAACATATTCTCATTATACACTAAACTATATGATCCCACACTCTTCACTCAAGACACAAGACATACAATTTTGAGTCTAGAGAGAAATCTCAATGTGTTAGGTAAGCAACTACCATAGAACCTAGCTCAGAGTGAGACACATTTGTATACATTGCTTCAATCATAGAGTCAACTAGCTATGTTAACAACAAAAAAGGCTAATATAAGAGCCAATTTGACTAATATTCAAGCCCCCCTTACCCGCCATATAGAAATACTCCATAAAGAACTAGGATATGCAAAAACTTTGTTGAATAAAAATCCTAATATTTCTACATTAAATGGACTAGTTCACCTAGTAGCCAAGCTAGAAATTTAACTCAAATCATTGGAAGTCACATGTGACAATTGGGATGTAGATCTAAAAATAATAATGGAAGTCCACAAAAGATTTTTGGATAAATACACAATCAATGTAAAGCCCATTTGACATAAGTGTCAAAAGGGAGAAATAAAGGAAAGGGGGAGATAAAGATATATAAAATAAAGGGGGAGATACCTAAGAACATCAAAAATAGCATATCAGATGAAAGAATATAAGCACATTGAAGCCAAAGAATATCAATAGAGGCAAATTTACTCAGAATGGAGAACAAATTTTGGATATAGGATAGACACATTAACTCAGGGGGAGTCAAAAATTTTGAGGTATATAGGTTATTACAAAATTTTGGAATTTTGCAGTTTTGTATATAAGCCAAGTCTTAGATATGTTATACTTGAGAAGATTAGTATGATTATGTATAGTTAAGTGTTTTTGACACTCATGTCAAAAGGGGAAGATTGTCAATCTTAGATTGGTTTTGACAATCAAGTGTCAACACACTTAAATCATTTACTCAGTTCATGTTGAACTAGTAATACATGCTGAGTACAACATGTGTATTTAGACGATGTCGAGTTGAAATGAGTTGCATATCACTCATGTGCCAAGTCACTCAAGTGCCGAGTAGATAGACCATACTGAGTGATTCAAATGCTGAGTAAAATAGTTGATACTGAGTAGTTCAGGTGTTGAGCCAAAAGCAGAATTATAGTATGTGCCAAGCATTAGTAACCTCAAGTGCTAAGTAACAAAGATTGGATAGATCTCAATATTTTAAAGATAAGGATGAATCTATTTGAGTTCCCTATGCAACTACATGCAACCAATTAGAAAATAGGAAGAGTTAAGTGACAAAATGGACAAATCTCAGCCATAGATTCATACCTAACCCTAAGCCACTACAGTCTTTATAATGAAGATGAAGCCCCAAACATTTTGTATCAAGAGAGCAGTAATAATAGGAAGATATGAAGTGGTGAATGACCAAATTGTTCAGAGAGCATTCAAGGTGACTTAGTAGTGTGAAATAATTACAAAATTAGTTAAGTGAAGAATAGAGGATAGAGGACACAACATTGTTATATCAAATCATAGAGGATCAAGAAGGACACTATATGGATTTCATCTTTGATTAGACAATATAGTATTATTCATAAGATCTATGCTGAGACATTATAATAGGTGATTTTAGTAAAATCTCCTAGGCAAAGTAGCCCTAACAGGTTGAGCCAAATCTTTTAATATGGTGACATTCCAAGTGAATGTTCTAAATTTCTTTAACAAGGCACACTTCTAACAGGGTGTTAAAATCCTTTAATAAGGTGAAATTTAACAGTCTTTGTAAGCCTTTAATAGGGCAGGCCTTTCATAAGGAAGATCATGTTTCATGGTCAACCTATTGTAACTTTAATTGGCTAGACTTTATTGCTTTAGGAGTAAAGAATTGTGGATGTCATCCCCACCCCAAGTTTACCTTCTCATTTGGAGGGTTTATGGGTAATCATATCAGGTGTTAAGTTTGTGTGTGTGATTACATGTTTTACATGTATTTTATTTACATACTATTTCAGTTTATATATTGAATGTTTCTAATGGATGTTGAAAGTTTTAATTGTTGAAGTTTTTACTTTTGATTCACCCCCCTCTCAGAAGTATATGTTCCCCATTTTTAATTCCAATAGTTTTATTTATGTTCTATTGAATGTTATCTTGTGATAATTCATGAAAATTAAATTTTATTAAATAAATCAATGAATTTTAGATGTTAATGGGGAATTTAGATGTTTTGGGGGGGGGTGGGGGGGGAAATGAGCTTCCACCTTCACATGATTGGCTGTGATTAGTAGAGAATATTTAACTATTCTTGAAACCAAGTGAAGCTCAACATTAACCTATGATTGCATGACAACTAACTACGTGAATCTCTTGGTTTTAGGCAATGTAGAAGGATGCCATAGTCAAATTTATTTATTTATGGAATTTAGTTGTATTGTATGAAGTATTTTAAAGAATGGCTTACTATGAGATTGCCTCAAATTATTCCTCTCTAAGGTATAGAATGATTCATGAACTATTCTCATTATTTCCTTTGAGAGTGGTGATATGCTAAATAATATTATAGGGAGGAAGTAGAGAATTATTAAGTTAGATAAAAGATTTGTCTTCAAAACATGGCCAAATTAACAAAGGAGGTGACCACAATGCAAATTTTACTTGAACCTATGTTTCATTTTCTTGATAGTGGGAAACACTAGTCCCTTGAGAATTGACTCAGACTATGTGTTCTATATGAAAATGCAATGCTTAATAGAGAAAGCACATAACATTTATAATTTGACAATTTATACTCCTTATTGCAAATTACAATATGCAAAAGTCAAACTTCATTGGTTACATCTCTAGCTAGGTTTATATATGATATCTACTTATTTGAATTTTCAATTTCACTTTCAAAATACTTTGGTTAAATTATAATTTATATGTCAATATTTCAATTTGCAAGCCATACTAGTCATTTACTATTGTCCATGCTCATTAAACATCTTGATCACAAGATTTTTGTAACACTAATGAATGTTTTTAGAAAATTTGGCCAATTTTGAAACCTCAAATTCTCAGATATTTGTAGGGATTGTGGCAAAGTCCTCATTGGATTGGTTCTTAGCCAAGAATAATATTAGAATGCTTTAGAGACTCATAAATATTTACTTGTTAGTGCTTATGTAATGACCTATTATTATTTAGTACATTGGAAGACGAACATTACCATATTTCTTTGGAACTCGATAATTGACATGCTTCTACGCAAGAATGGCATCTTATCTAGTGATGGTTACTCAACAACATGAATGTAACTTTATGAATAAGGTTGAGTTTGATTCTTCCTTCATCATATAATAGACTCATTGATTACCTTATTTGTGAAGAAAGAACTAGACATTTTAACATTCCTTATATTAATTAATTCATACACGCTTCATAGAAGGGTTTATTTGTATATATCCCAACCTCACAGTTATCCATCATGTGCCTAGGTTACTTTGTGATCTTGTGTAATGTTGTCTAATTTTAGAGTATAGTCATTGTCTCAAGAAAGAGTAGAAAACTCTTGAGATAGCTAAGCTTGTATCGACAAACATAAATAAACATGATTTAAAACTCCATAGAATCTACCACCATAGAAGAGGTATCTCTTTGAATGAATATGATATTTCTCTTAACTAGGCACTGATCCCATGTTTAAGATCCCATTTAAGATCAGAATTATAATTATTCATCAAGTTTGAAATCACCAAACACCAAATGAGAGAATATTAATAGATTTAGATATCTCTCTTAGCTTTGAGAAATTGGTATATGTATGTTATGAAGGATACATATCATGAAAGAAGATATCTCCATGATGTGGAGCCATGTCCATTCATGGCATGGCTTCACTATTAACTAATCAAATCATAACAATGGTCCATATCAAATTATTTAACTTTAACTAATATTATTATAATCTCAGGTTGTTGATATGCATAGAAGAAGAATGGATAATATACCCAATCCCTTTCATGTATCAACATTATTGTATTTGATCCTTTCTTGAATGATTCTATGTATGAATATCAGATCATTACTTGATCTGTTACAAATAAATGATAAAAATTAGTAATATTTTGATCCCCTCCCAAACTTCATTTATGGGACTTGTCTGAAAAATAAATGTGGTTGAAGCTCTATTAGAATAGGAAAGAATCTTAAACACAAAATACACAAATAATTATATAACAAAACACAAATCTATTAAAATTGAAATAAGAGTACTTCATTCTAATATTTAGTCATTGTGCTACCCTCTAATATTTCTAGAAATAATGATTCTTTCATGACTAACATATACCAAACCGATCACAAAAATAATGGATTTGATGCCAATATGATGCAGAGGGGATTGTGGTTTAACTAACCAAACATATTTTTTTCTTAAAAAGGTCTTAATGACCATCCAATAGTCTACTCATTAGTGGCCTTCCTAAGGTATCTAACAAGACAATCCAACAATTCTTGGTAGAGATACAAACTCTCCAACCAAATAATCCTTGAATCATATTCATTCACAAGGACTACTTTTTCACAAGCACTTTACTAATTAGGATATAATCAAATTATAATTTCTCATATAGAATGAATGTGTTTATAGGTTACTTAGAATTAGCATATAACCATAGATACTTTGGTTCTTTTCCACAAAAAAACCCACAAACCAATTTGTTGTAGTAAGGGCTAAAAGAGACATGATAAAATTAGCCCTCCTAATGAGGTATTTGGATTTTTTCTCCTACAAATCCTAAATGTCCCCCAAATTTAATTGCATATTTAGAAACTATTTTCGGCTATGAAATAGTATCAAAGAATGGGAAATTTTTTTCCCTCTAACTCCCTTCACCTAGATTGACCAAGATTAGGCCTAATTTGCAGATTTAGGACCAACTCGCTCTATAAGTTACTATTGAAAATATTCACTGGACATCTCTGTTACTAAGGACAAAATCCTATACCCTTGATGGTATGATTTTTATATGTTTTCATTGTTGGTCAAAACCTTTATATTATGTTGTATGACATAAGGAAAAGTGTTATCAAATAATTTTTACTAATATACTTATAATATGGTCCAACTTCCATTAACTTATGATATAAATAGATCATTGGATTCTTCATCTTATATTTACATTCTCATTGGGACTTATTTTTAGTTTTCTATTGATTGTTCAACATTATATTTTCCAATTTTCTTCGAGTGTTTTCACATCATTTTTCTTTGTTTCTACCCAATTGTCTATTTGTTCTCATCTCGAATGCATCCTTTTGGCATAGGGTGGAATCACTTGTTAGAAAAAGGATTTGTATTTTGTGGAGTAATATGTTTACAAGAACAAGAAACAACTCCTTTTGTTGTTGCCATTGTAAAAAAAAATTGTGTCTTTGATCTCACACAAACCTTCATCCAATATGTGATTCCCTTTAGAGACTCTCTTCTTGGTGATGTGGTACACTATGATGGCATTCCAGAGGACATGTTTCTTGAGGGTGTATATTCCTTGGCCATATCCCAAATATTCCTTGTGTGATTATCATCTCTCTGATTAGGCTTTTTATAGTGATCAACTCATTGAGGCTCCACATGCTAGAAAATAGGAGCTTCTCATGATTCTTTATCACTAAATTGATATTATTTATTGCCGAATTAGGATTCTTTTCCGATTCCTCAATTCTATAAAATGTTTCTTTACATGACAAAGAAATTTTCTACATGTTTTAGATAAAAATTGATGAAGAAATGGAAGTCTTATTAGCCCTTTTTGTGAACATTTGTCTATAACATACTGAACGTTATCATCTTTTAGTATAAATGTTTTTGAACTTTTGATGTATAAAGTATGGACATAGGGCATAAAATGATAATAGGAATTATATCTAAAAAGGGGTTCATTTTGTGGTAAAAATATTTTTCCATGAATGTTTGATATGGGTAGGTCTTCCTATAGCTGAAGAGATTGCAAAAATTGTTAGTTGAATAATTAATACCTTTTCTTTATAAATTAATAAATGAAAATAAATGTTTGCGGGAAGTCTTGTGTGTATTAAATGTTGATCGCAAGGATACAAGCTAAGTGGGAGTTAATAAAAAACAAAATACAAGGGAATAGCACTAAGGCATTGATGGTATTAAAGAGAAGCATTATGACATCGTTGTAGCTAGAAGACCTGGCAACAAAGTCAGAAGGAACTTGTTTTAATGAATAACAAAGTGGGACCTGATAAAGTAGTTGAGCAAAGAAGAAAGCATCAAAGCGATCAGTTAAACATGCAACGTACGATACCTAGATTCTTGGAAGCTATTTAAAGACATATAAAAGAGTAGATCTAGTATTTGCTATGATCTATATTTGTGGGGAATTTAAGGGATAATTAATGTCTTTACAAATTGCATGTTTGCAGTCTTAAGTTGTAACTAACTTTCCTTCATGAGGAAGTTGTAGTTTTAGGAGTTTTTTGTTCTTCCTTCCTTTTAAATAAGACCTCATCTATATCTATGAGGTTAAGTAGTGAGTAGATAGATAGAGTTGAGAGACATCTTGTTGTTCTCCCTGAGTTATTGTAGAACTGCATATTTGAATGAATACGTGCCTTTGCTGAGTTTCTACACTTTTATCAGAGCTTGTATTCAATTCATTCTTCTGTGGGGGCCCACACGAAAGGTGGAGTTCACTTTAGTAAGTAGGAGTTAGACTCAGTTTTCTAAGTTAAGATTAGAACTACTATTCCTGCAGCCACTGGAAATATAACCAGTCATTGTTCCTGTAGTAGTAGGTGCATAGATGTATGGTTAAATAAATAGAATTTCCTTCCAAGTATTTATAGTTGTCTTTCCTTTGGATAAACTACATTTCCTTAATGGTTATTGCATTCAAGGTAGTAGTGACTTTTAGCAAAAACTAGAGCATATACTTTGTAGACATCATCTCCAGTTCATGCTCTCGGATTCACATTTAATGAAAATCAACAAAGTACTTTGGTAGTAAGGGATGTCCAATCCTGCAACTAAAAAGGTGTTATATTGATTAGACACCAACCATTCTTTTGGTCTAAATTCATTCATGGCATTCTCGTAAAGGCACAACATTCTCAAAAATATTCTTGTAGAGAATTGTAGTCATTTCTAAATTCATGGGGTGATTCTTGAAAAGGTTACTTATTGGTTTTATCATAAATGGGGCATGATATATATTGTGAATACTATTCTAAATTAGGTCCTTAATTATTTCTATTCTGATTAATGAGATTTTGAAATAATTTTATCAAAAATTTCTTGAATATGTGTTTTCATTATTGTGAAAAGTGTTTAGAAACTAGTTTGTACATAATAGTCATTCATTATTTATATTCGGATTAATGAGGTTTTCAAATATTTTTATTAGAATTATCTTATATATGTGTTCTTTTTTGCTATATCTACAAAATTCATTTGAATTACAAGCCACATATTTTTTTATTAATAATGTAAAGATATTTCAAGCCTCAAATCCAACATTCTAAGTTAAAATCATCACTCTGACCCGAAATTCCACTTTAATCATTCATTTATGACATCTTTGGATTTTTTGCCAGCATGCAGTCTTACAATGGAAAACCATTCTCGATATCATGTGGTGTAAAGCCACCAAAAGAAGAAAAGTTTACATATGATTGACTATCAATAACACACACTTATTGGACCATTTGGAATCTAAATTAAATTTGCAAATCATATTCTCACACTGTTGACCCTGCGTGATCAAACCAAGTGAAGACAACACCTGTTGCAACTCATTCAAAGATATGTATCCATCTTCATTCCTATCAAATGCTCTGAATGCTTCCCTCATATCCTTTGACTCATTTTTGTCTCTTCATCTTCATTAATGAAGATTGACTGATATAATTGAACAAATTATTCAAATAGTTCAAGTTTGGATAAGAAGCCACTGATTTCACCAATAGTCACAACCCCATCAATATTCTCATCTATAAATTCATAGACTCTTTTGATCTCGTCAAGATTGGATATTAATTTTCTAATGGGCAGATGAAAAAAACCAAAACCAATAAGAAATACTTGTGTAATATACCTTGTTAAAGGAATGCATTTATAGCATGAGGAATATATATTTTTAATATGAGCACAATGGAATGCCAATAAACCAACAATAGTGTCATCACATGTCTATCTCACTAGTGATGGATAAATCCAATGGATTTATGTCACATCCATGACACTACTATCACACACTATTGCACTTGTGACATATAAGTTGATAGATGATTATCAACCATACACCACGAGTGTTTCTATGGTGACGACATAATGGAACTATCAGGTGTCATAATTGAGATGCCTACCTATCACAATTATGACAATGTGGTGATGACCTATTGGAATTATTGTTTGCTAAATTGCGATGGAAGATCTTTCTATCATAATGTGTTATGTCAAAATTTTAATGCTCAGCTAATGGGAGCCAATTCTTGGTTGTGTCACTTAGGCAAAAATTGGCCATCACATTTGCAACAACATGTCGTTGCAATTCAGGTCCAAATGTAGTAGTGCATGATTATGAAATTGTAAGTAAAGTCTTGAGAAGTCTTGAGAACAAGTAAAATCACTGACCACATATGAAGAATCCTTCCATTTGAATAATCTTTTTGCTGAGCTAGAATATCAAGATAATCTATTAGCTCTAGTTATTTATCAGCCACCACTAGGACATCCACAAATGGAAGCAGCTCAGCCTACCTTTCCCTTTCCAATTCCTCCTCAATAGGGTAATTAAAATCTGAAAAATATACCTTAAGCTGCCCTACCTAAATTCTATGGCATTATTACTGAAGATCTAGAAACTTTCCTCTTAAAATTTGACATCCTTCGTCAAAGTTATAACTACACAACTGATTCCCATAACCTAAAATTGTTTCCATCAACTCTCAAAGAAGTCTCTTTGAGATGGTTCATGAGTCTAGGTGCCAATGCTATGAAAAATTGGCTAACTACGAGTAACCTATTCCTTAATAAATATAAGGAATATTGCAGAGGCCATGATTTGAAAGGAGATGACATTTTAAAATGTCACAAAAGGAGGATGAGACTTTGGAGGACTATGTTGCCTAGTTCATGTTTAACCTACAGTGCAACACACAACATCAGTTGAACAAGGAGTCCCAAAAGCATCTCTTTCTAAAAGGAGTGCATGAAAGGAGTATGGAAGCTTTAGACTTAATGGCTGGAGGTGACATGGGCTGAAATTTGGAGTATTTGTTTGAACTATTCTAGAGAAATAGCAAAAAAAGGATGAGGTTTGAGGGACTTACTCCAAAAAACTCTTGGGGCGAGAGTATCTAAGATAGAACTGTCAAACCTCTTGTCAAATTTCAAGAAAGACATCATTAATGATGTTGCTACACAATTGGATACCATGCAAGCATGAAGGAAGAAGGAGGATGATGATAGTCTGTTGGCGAAATATTGGCCCCATTGCAGAGAAAACAAACGCAACTGCCAATGTAAACCTATTGCTAGCTTGGAATCACAGCATGTGCCTACTGAGTTCAAGGAAATTGATGAAGATGGGGAAGTCCTCTATGTTGCTCAAAGAAGGTCGTGGGCTCCAAGATCAGGTATTCCTTAAGAACCACTCCATAATAATGGTGGTAATAGTCAATGGCAACAACAACATGGTAATTATAATAATTGGCAACAAACCAACCAAGGTTGGCAGCAACCAAACCAAGGTTGGCAGTAGCCCAACCAAGGGTGGCAGCAACCTAACCAAGGTTGGCACCAACCTTAGTAGGGTTGACAACAACTTCTATAGGGTTGGCAAAAAACCTAGAATTGGCAACAACCTTAGTAGGGTTGGTAGCAAACCCAAAACTGGCAGTAGCACCAGCATCAACTAGCCTTGACTCAACCTCCTCAACAACAAGCCTTAATGCCTCCTATAGCCAATACAACCCCTCCAAAATAGCCATAGTTACCTGCACAACTTGCACCTAATCCTAATAGTGCAAAACCTTCAACCCAGCAACAAAGTTATTCCATCACCCTAAATGCTATCCATCTACGATCTGGAACAATGCTTGCCTCACCTTAGCAGCCCATTATAATAGAAATAGATGATGCAAATGCTGAGTCAGTTCAAGAACCTGCTACCATTATTTCTCCTACAGCCAAGACACCACCATTTCCTAGTAGGCTAATAGAGCAAATCCTGCCAAGCAAAAATCAAGTTACACTAGACTTACTTGAGCAACTCAAGAAAATGACGGTAAAAATTCCCTTGCTTGATGCAATAAAGGAAGTACCTATATATTCAAAAGCCATCAGAGAAGCCTGTGTTAAAAAGATAGGAAGGAAAAAGAAATACCCAAAGACTATCCATGTCCTTGGGCAACTTTATGATCTTATGCTTGATAACTACAAAATGCCTAAGTATGCAAACCCTGGAAGCCCAGTAGTGACCCTCACCATTTAAGGAGTGCAAGTGTATAATGTATTAATAGACCTAAGAGCATCCATCAATGTAATGACCAAGGAAGTAGTGTCCAAATTAAGCATCATTGGTCTCAAGAAAACACAAACAATCTTGTAACTACCAGATAGTTCTACCATCCTTCTTGATGGTATGCTAGAAGATGTCACTATCACATTACATTCATGGGAGTATCTAGTTGATTTTGTCATACTCTCTCCAAAAACAAGTATTGGGGGATACCCTATCATTTTAGGACAACCATGGTTAGCCACATCAGATGCTTATATTGCATGCTGATTAGGGAAAATGACTATTTTAGATAGAATGAACACTAAAAATTTAACCTTATATTCACCTACTCAGCCTTTGCTGTCAGATGATCAAGTTGTCTGGCCAAATATGGATGACTCTGATATGGACATAAATTCTATTTAACAATTGATGATAATCTCATGGGACTCATTTATAAACATTAAATAAGAAGATGATAGTATTTCTTCTATCATACTAAATGAATATGGAACACAACCTAAGACATCTTCTAAACAAAAGTGTGTCTTAGAAAGCATTCTGCCTTTATCTATTGAACTTCATTATTCTGAGTCTACACAGCCTATGCATTCACTCCTACCACATGAGATAGATTCACAACCAATTGTGCAAATTTCAATGGCTGAAGAAGTAGTCAAAATAGCAATCATTCTAGGAAGAGAATTAAATATAAGCAAGTCCTTATCTCAAGCACAATATCATAATACCCTGCAGCTGCTACAAAAGCACCAGGATGCTTTTTCTTGGAAATATATAGATATGAAAGGTTTGGATCCTGTACTCTATACCCATAGAATTTATATCTGTCTAGATTGTAAACCTACGAGACAAACCCAACATTAAGGGATATTGTCAAAAATGAATTGCAAAAGCTACTCAATGTCGGCTTCATATATCATATTTTAGATAGAAATTGCATGTCACCATTGGTTATTGTTCCCAAAAGGGGGGAAAATGGTGTTTCTACATAGATTAAAGAGAACTTAACTTGGCTACTAAAAAGGATCATTTTCCATTGCCTTTTGTCGATCAAGTTCTTGACAATCTTATAGGAAAAAATTACTTTCCATTCTTGGATGGCTTTAGTGGCTACAATCAAATCCAGATAGCACCAGAGGATCAGGAAAAGACCAAATTCATGTGTCCATGGGGAAAATTTTCTTATGTTGTCCTACCATTTGGTTTATGCAATGCACCTACAACTTTCCAAAGAGCTATTATTAGCATTTTTTCTAACATATTTGCAGATTGTTTGGAAGTGTATATGGATGACTTCACCACATATGGATAGACATTTGAAGAAGCCAAGGAAAACTTGGACAAGGTTTTACAAAGATGCAAAGACTAAAATTTGTCTTTAAACAGTGAAAAGTGCTTTATGATGATGTAAGAAGGAGTGGTGTGGGGAAACTTTATTTCCCCTAAAGGAATTGAAGCAGATCTAGCAAAAATAGAAGTCATACATACATTGGTTGTACCAGCCAAATTGAAAGAAGTCATGAGTTTTCTAGGACATGCAGGATATTATGAGCATTTTATGAAAGATTTCAGTCAAATTGCAACACCTTTATATAAATTACTTCGAAAAAATGCAAAATTTGTATGGGATTTAGAGTGTACAAAAGCTTTCCTACAACTTAAGGTAGTCCTCTCAATAGCACTAGTGCTCTAAGGACCAAATTGGGAGTTACCTTTTCACATACACACAGATGCTTCAGATCATGCCATTGGAGCGATACTTGGCCAAAAGATAGATTCAGTAGAACATGCAATTTACTATATCAACAAAAATCTTCAAGGAGCCAAGTATAACTACACTGTGACAAAGAAAGAACTACTTGCTATAATTTATGCTTTGAATAAATTCAGACATTACATTACAAGATACCAAATATTTGTACATACAGATCACTCTGCTATCAAATATCTGATGAACAAGCCAAAAATCTCTAGATGATTGGCTTGATGGTTGTTACTAATGCAAGAATTTGACATTACCATTATTAACAAGCCCGGTAAAGCAAATGTTGTAGCTGATTTCTTGTCTCATCTTCAAACACCTGATGATCCTACAACCATAGAAGATAGCTTTCCCAATGAACATCTCTTCCTTTTGCTCGCACAAAACCCTTGGTATGCTGAGATTGCCAACTATCTAAATACTGGAAAAACTCCTCCACATTTTTCTGCAAAAGAAAAATGATTGCTGGCAGAAAAGAGTTTTAATTTGGCAAAAGAAGAAAGTGTGTATGAAATTGAATATGATCTAGATGAGATTAAAGCATTGTTTGCAATAAGGTTAGCAAGAGGTAAGGGTAAATACAAAGGTAAATTTACCTTGATCTATTTCAAATGTAATGAGATTGTTCACTTTGTTTCTAAATTTCCTAACAAAAGAAAGTATTATAGAAACAATAGAAATGACAAGAAATATTACAAATAAAAGAAGAAAAAAGATTATAAAGACAAATTCAAGAAGTTATGTTACAATACTTAAGAAGAGACAACCGAAACAAGTTCCAATGATGAAAAGGAAGTAGTTGAGATGGTCTATGTTACAATAAAGAAAGATACAAATGTTGAAAGATATGAGATTGAAACTTCCCTTATCTCACATGTTACTAAAAGGGACTCATGAATAATTGATAGTTATTTTTCACATCACATGACTAGTGATCTAAGTGAGTTTGACAAATTTGAAGAAATTGATGATGGTGAAACTATTAGTTCCATATTTAATAACGTAAAGGATCCTTAATTCTAAATGATAAGATCATATGTAATGGTGCATATTGGGTTGAAGGACTTAAATATAATCTTCTGAGTGTTGCTTAGTTGAATAAGTAAGGTTACAAGATGGAATTTGAGAAAGGAAGGTCAATATCTTTGATGATGAAGGAAATCTAATAGGAATAGGTTTGCAAAATAATAGGTTTGAAGGAAGGTCAAGATCCTAAATTTGAGATATGTTTATTTTCTATGGTTGAAGATGTGTGGTTACTGCATAAAAGCTTGTGTCATGTAAACTTTGAAAATACGATGAAAGTTAGTAGAAATAAAAGAGTAAGAGGTTTAGCGAATCTTTAAAAACCTAAAAATGCTATGTTTAGAGAATGTCAACTTAGTAAGATGACAAAGTCAAGTTTTTCTTGTAAGGCACACACTTCAAATGATATTCTAGAATTAGTGCATATTGACTTATATGGTCCAATTGGAATTGATAGTTACTATGGTGATAGATTCATATTGTTTGTGGATGATTATTGTAATATTCATGAAAGTGAAGTCACATGATTTTGATATGTTCAAATGGTAAGAAAGAGTTGAAAAAGAAACTGGTAAATCATTTAAATGTTTGAGATCTAATAGAGGTTGTGAATTTGTGTTTGGTGACCTCACTAATTTTTGTACTGAGAATGATATCCAAAGACAATTATCTATACTAAAGATACCACAAGAGAATGAAATTTATAAAAGGAGAAATAGATCTATCATGGATTCTGCAAGGCTAATGATTGAGAAGAAGGTTTCTTAGATATTCTAGAGAGAAGCAAACAATACTACTATATACACTCTCAACCAAGTTCAATTGAAGAAAGGAACAAATAAGACACCCTATGAGCTATGATATGGTCATACACCAAATGTAAGTTATTTCAAAATCTTTATAAGTAGGTGTTGTATTCAAAAATATGTTAGGAATGGTAAACTTAATGGTAAAGGAGATGAAGGAATTTTCCTAGGATATTCACCTAAGAGAAAAGTTTATAAATGTTTGAACAAGGCTACTAACAAGATGGTTGAAAGTGAAAATGTAAGATTTGATGAGTTTTCAAAGGGAAATGATTTGGAAAGAAAAAAGGAACCTAGAGACTACAACAAGTTTTTTTTATGTATATGATGAGGCACCTGACTACCCAAGTTAGAACATAGAGCCACAAAGCACTAGAAACTTGCAATTAAGTTAGAGAATACCATAGTCGAGTCACATATAGTTACACCTAAGCACCAAACAATATAACTCATAAGTCACAAATGTAGAATTACATAATTCACAAATACAATATGTTAACCCACATAGGTGCCTTCTTAAATAGGCAATTTTATGCCATTGGAAAGGTTCTAGACATCAAAACTTAATACCTAGGGCTGATAGACCCTAACAAAACATATAGAGTTATCTAGATACATCTTTGACTATTATTTTAGATATTTTAGGTAGCCCAATTTTGGAAGGCCATAACTCTCAAATCGTTGCTCCAATTGGCTATTATAACCACTTTTTGGAAACACCACCTCTTGATCTACAGGCTTAGAATGATGTAAGTGCCTTTCTGTTGAGTTTTTGAACCTCATCCAGGCACTCTAAGGCCTCCAATAGTGAGCTTGAAGATTTTTCTACAAATTTTTCCACCAAAAATCTGCAATAAATTCTTTGATAATTAAGTTGGAGCAATGAGATTTTTATGGTAGGCATATAACTCTAAAATGAACCTTCTTGTGGAAAACAAGAACATTCTAAGCGCATATGAAAAACTTACTAAAAATAGCAAGTTTTCATAAATAGTAACCACCCTGTCCACTAGTCCTTATTAAAATGGAAAAGACTAAAAAAGAAAATATTTTTGGGTGATGCAAGATTGCTCTTACACCCAGTGCTCTTGTAAATAGGTAGCTAAACTTCTATTATGTGGAGGAAACACTAAGAATCAGAGAACAAAACCTGTATTGGCCAAATATGTGACGAAAAAGCATTCACTCGAACAAATAATTGGAGGTAAAAGTATTGGAGTAAAAATAATAAGAGAAATAAGAGAAGGTACATGTTTAATAACTAATTTTGAACCTAGAATAGTAAAAATTGTTTTGGATGACATGTTTTGTCTTAATGCTATGAATGAGGAGATTGATCAAATTAAGAAGAAAAATACTTGGACACTTGTACCAAGACCTGCTAACAATGATGTGATTGTAACAAAGTGAATTTTTAGAAAAAAAATTGAATGAGAATGGAGAAGTGGTAAGAAACAAGGATATATTGGTTTTCAAAGGTTATGCACAAAAAGACGATATTGACTATGGTGAAACTTTTGCACCCATGGCAAGTTTTCAAGGTATAAGAACACTATTGGCTTACAATACATACAAGAAATTCAAGTTATATCAAATGGATCTTAAATCTACTTTTTCAAGAATGGAATACTAGAAGAGGAAGTCTACATTGAACAACCTGAAAGATTTGTTGAACGGGGAAAGAAGGACATGGTCTACAAGTTGAAAAACACTATATGAGCTGAAGCAAGCCCTAAGAGCATGGTATGAAATAATTTACTATTATTTGATTAAGATTGGGTTTTCTAGAACAAGTGAGAACAATAATTTGTATTTGAAGAATTAATCACAAGATATGGTGTTTATTGCTGAAATATT
Source organism: Cupressus sempervirens (assembly GCA_028749045.1). NCBI lineage: Eukaryota > Viridiplantae > Streptophyta > Pinopsida > Cupressales > Cupressaceae > Cupressus > Cupressus sempervirens. The sequence goes on along the minus strand of CM053786.1, from coordinate 836,602,556 downwards.
TATTGATGACATAATATTTGGAGGAAATGATATGTTGCATAAGCAAATTTTTGATCAAATGAGTACTAAATTTGAATTGTCAATGTTTGGAGAGATTAATTTTTTTATTGGTTTGGAATTCTATCAAGCATAGAAAGGTAATCCAAGTATGTGAAGGAAATCTTGATTTTTTTGGGATGGATGAGTCTAAACCAATCAATACACCTATGATAACTGGAGTGAAATTTCCAAAGGAAGACACTATAGGTGAAGTTGATCAAACAAAATATAGATAGATGATTGGGAAGCTAAAATATGTTGTACATAGTAGATCATATATTTCCCTAGCTATTGGAATTGTTGCAAGGTTTTCATATGATCCAAGGGAAACACATATGAATGTTGTGAAAAAAGATATTCAAATGTCTAAAGGGAACTGAAGATTATGGCTTATGGTATAAATAAGAGAATGACTTTAATCTTAAAGTCTAAACTGATGCTAATTTGTATGGAAATTTTGATGAAATAAATAGAAAAAGTGGAGAATTTTTATTTTTAGGAGAAAGGTTGATCACATGGATAAGTAAGAAACAAAGTTGTATTTCATAATCTATTGCTAAAGTTGAATACATTTCTACTACAATCAATTGTTCAAATATTGTATGGATGAAACAACTATTGGAAAGAATTCAAGAAGACGTAATTAATCCTATTACTATTTAATATGATAAAAAAATTTCTATAAATATATCAAAAAATGGTGATGCATGAAAATACAAAAAACATATTAATTAAGTATCATTACTTGAAGGATCAAGTTCAAGAGTAGCAAGTTAGGCTTGAGTATGTGAAGTCCACAGAGAAAATTGATGATGTGTTTACCAAGTCATTGACTAAGGATACTTTTGAGTATCTAAGAGGTAAACTAGGGGTCCTACCCCTATCCAAAATTTACTAGGTGAAGATACATTATGCATTGATTCCTGAATGAATTGTAATATATTTATGGATTTGAAGCAAAAGTGTTCACACTTTAGGATCACTTATAAAGTTGTGAAGATAAATTTGATATAATTTGTACATGCAAGATACAAGGATAACTACAAGGTTTTATAAGTTTCATGTTGGAATTTATAATGACCTTTGGCATTGTTGTTAAAGGGGAAGAAGTGTGACTAAATGGGGAGAGTATTGTATTATGTAAGATAATTATGTTAAAGAAGAGAGTCTACCTTAAGGGGGAGTGTTGTAAAGATGAAGCTATAGATGAAGATGACATAAGACTGAAATGGAAATAAGAGATCATAAACAAAGGAGGAGTAATGTAGAAGATATTAAATTATTTTTCTATTGCTGAAGATACAAATTGAGTAATGGTTTGAAGAACCATAATTGAATAGTTATATTATTGACAAAGAATTCATTTTATTATATTATGTTATGTGTTGCCATAAATTACAAAGGAGAGGTTATTAGGCCCAACTGATATTGTAATTGATAGTGGGATATTGTTAGGTAATCATAATATGAATTTATGTAAAAGATTAATATCAATTGTTATATTGTCATTGATTTCAAAGCCCTATGTTGGCTAAACACTATGCTAACTCAGGAAAGTACCATATCATTAGATTGATGAAGAGGATTTGAAGAATGTTTGATGAAGAAAAAGTTGATATGCAAAGTATTCAATGGGTACTTGAATGAGTTGGACAATGATTATGTAATATTAGTTTAATTATTTTACAATCATGTATTATTGCAATGAATTAGAGATTACAAGGTTAATTGAATCACAAGGTTAATAAAGGGACATTGTATTCACTGAGTGACTATAGCATTACCCTAATGATTAGCAAAGGAAGAAAAACACAATGCTATTGAAGAAAGACAATATTAATGTAATTATAAATGTAATATTTACTGAGTGACAACACAATGAACAAGTTTGGGAATTTGGAATCTGAGGCTGACTTTTGCTAAAAATTTGGAAATATCAAGATTGTCTAAGGAAAGAGTCAAAGTTTGTTACAAAATCTATGGCTAAAAAAATCAAGAAGGATTTTATGAAGGAAATTGAAGAAGGATAAGGATGGACACAAAGTTATATGTAAAGTTAAATTTTCTATCTATCTAAATTCATTATATGCTGGAAATCAGTTGTAAACCTAAGATCGACGATACTAATTAAGTAAAAGAAGATGGAAAGATTTGGAAACATTGAGAAATCTATTTAAGGAGGAGAACAATGTAATTATAATTTTCTCAGTTGATGATACTAGTTGAATGTGGAAAAGTAATCAAAGATGAACATAAAAGAGAAGTTGAAGTATTGAAAAAGAAGATTATTGAAGTGTTGGAACCTATCATGGAACAATTATTATTTTGTCACTAATGTCAAACCTGCTACTTGTTGGTAAGACAATTTCTTTTTGGTCTGATTGCTATCATTTGATTGATTGATGAAGAGGATTTGAAAAGAAAGGATAACCATAGTACCTAGAGAAAGGTTGAGTTAAATGGTATATAAAAGGAGCACTAAGACCATATAAGACCTTGATGATATAGTGTATTTTTTATCTACTTAAGGCTACAAGTGAAAGGATACTTAAGCTAAGAAAAGAAGAAGAGTTTGCAACAAAATGTGTTTGCCAAGTTTGATTGAGAAAATAGTGCAAGCTAGGTCATTTAATTTAGGATGAGTAGAAAGTTGGTATGGGCCGAGCATTAGAAATATTAGTATGTACTAAGAAAAGAAGAAGTTAGTAAGTGCCAAGCATTAGGGAAATAATAATAATGACTGAGCAAGGAAGAATTAGTTCATGCTGAGCAATCCAAAGCTGGATGAGAATCAGAAGACTATTATTGTTGAGTGAACAATGTTATTCCAAGTGACAACATAAATAGTTTGATCAAAGATTTGAAAAATTTGAACCAACAAAGTTGATTTCTTGAATTGTCTGAAGTGTGTTGAAGATAAGTATGATGAGATGGTGGCACATAGTTCAAGATAAAACATTTTGAGACAAATCTAAAGAGGATTTTAAGAGAAGTTTCTAGAGGAAACAAAATGGAAAAGAGGGAGGATTCAAAGAGTCTAACCTAACCTTAAGAAGGATGATTGTGATTAAGCGATAAAAGATCAAAATTCTCTATTCAAGGGGATACAAGGCTAGAAGAAAATGAGGTTTTTGAAAGTCCAAAGGTATTTATTCATATGGTGGCCAAAGGAAAGAATTAACATTTGGAATACTAAGCATGAAGGCTTAAAGAGTTAGAGGCTCGAAGGGTGAACAAGGAAGTAGAGACACAGGGGAATGAATGCCAAACATAATGGAGGATTGAATCAAAGATCTGTAATCTATAAGTGAGTTGTTTTGTAATCACATTAAGTCCTACTACTATTTTCTAACAATTATGTCACTTTGGATAAATCCTTTGGATTAAGGTTGACCTAAAAGTCATGTATAAACCCTTTAAACGGGTGACATTCTAATGGAATGTTTTAAATTTCTCTAGCAAGGCTCTCTCCTACTAGGTTGATTGAAATCCTTTAATAAGGTCACATTTAATAGTATGCATTATAACCTTTGATAGGGTTATTTTCTCATAGGCTCACTTTAGAAGAGTGAAAACTGGTAGCATGTTATTGGTGGTCTTTCCCAATTTGAGTTTCCACATTAAATCCTTGTGTCAAATTGTGTGAATGATTTTCTGATGTTTCGTGTTTACATTTTTGTAAATTATTTTGACCTAGGACAATAACCTACAAAGTTATGGAGTTATTGGATAATCTAATCAATGCATGCACATATATGTTTGTTGAGTACTGAGAAGTTTTATTTATACATTTGGATCTTGGATAAATAATTCATCCCTCCCCTCCCCCCCCTCCCACCTCCACCCGCTCCCACCTGCTCCCACCCCCCTTGCCCCCCCCCCCCCCCCCCCCCCCCAGTTATTCTAAATATTCCAACTCTCAATTACTTAAGGAGGAAAACAAGGCAATTGTAATTTTCCTAGCTTATGATGCTGGTTGAATGTGGAAAAGTGATCAAAGGAGAACATAAAAGTGATAAGTTGAAGAAGGTGAAAGAAGATAAGGTTGAGTCCAGTGAACTGAACAAAGGAAAAAAGAAAGAGAAAATGTTATTCAGCCAAGCCTAAGTATAAAGTGAAAGAAGATTCAATAGTGAGTGGAAGAAAGAGAAAGATCAAGAACATATATCTAAATAAGAAAAGGTAGTTTCTATTCTTAATAGATCACGTTATGCTATTATAATTTAACCATTGTAGTAGAAAATATTGGAAGTATCAAGTGGACCTAAAAAATTTATGAGATTGTATATGGTAACATCGATTAGTGGTGTTTGCAAGTATTTTAATTTAGGCCACTCCTTTTAGTCAAGGACAAGAAGTGATAAGGTCTAGATGAGATTTTTGCAAAATCCTCTATTAAGGTCACTTTAACAAAGTGTATGTAACCTATAACTTGGTTGTCTCCTAGTAGAGATCACTTTAGAAGAGTGAAATTTTTGGGTTTCCAGTCCTAGGTATTTTTTCCTTTAATAGGGTTTGCACGTTAAATATTAGTGTGAAAACTGTGTGAATATTATTTTTCTTACAAGTTGTCATACATGTTTTAATAGTTTACTACAACTTAGTAATAACTAAGATATCACTATGTAATTAATAGATAATCAATTGATAGTTGGTAATTGAAAGAACAATTTGATAAAAGACTAGATTCAAGTGTTTGAAAGATTTGATTAATGAGCACATCAAGTGATTGAATATATTGAAGTTATTATTTTTTATGACTATGATGCTTTGATGGTGTTGATAAGTTTGAAGGGACTATGGGATAACTAGACATAACTGATTCAACCCCCTCTTAGTTATCTAACATCTATTACTCTTGATGGGAAAAATTACATCGAGGATGTCTATTTTGTTGATGGATTGAAACATAACCTTTTGAGAATTGGAAAACTTGTTGATGAGTGATATCGGTTGTAATTAACATAGAAGACTAGTATAATGAAAGACAAAAATGGTAAATTAATTCAAACATGTACAAGGACAAGAAGTAGTATTTTTCAATTAAATCCTATTAAGATTACATGTCTAGTTGCTAGGGTTGATGATAGTTGGCTATTGCATAAGAGATTTTGTCACATTAACTTTGATGACATTATGGAGGTAAGTACAACACATGTAGTAAAAATGTTGCTAACATTGTGAAACCTTCTCACATTGTTTGCAAGGAATTTGCGATGGAAAAAAAAAAAGAGTTCATATCCAAGAAAGAAGTTTACAACTTTAGCCAAATTTGTGATTGTACATACTAATTTTTTTTAGAAGTTGTAATCTTTCCTTGGTGTGTTTATAAACCAAGGTTAGAACTCCTTTCTTTATTGTTGTAATATATTAGGATATAAGCCAAGGTATCCTAATATATTTCTTTTTTGTCCTTTTTCCACTACATCTTATTTTGTCATCTAGTGGAATATGTGAGGACAAATATATATTGTAATTTCTAATTTTAGATTATTCCTCCTTAAGAGGAATCTCACACTTGGCCTCACACACTTATGAATGGTGGAATTCATAGACATGGGAGTTACATTCTAACTCCTCTCTCTCATCTCTATTTAAGAGATGACCCTCCTCTCTCATTCAACAATGAGGGTTCTTCCTCTTCTCAAGTATTGTATGAGCCATAGCTCTCTTACTCTCTCTCTCTCTTTCTTCTTAGGCTTTTCATGCCTCATTCATAATGTCACAAGGGGTTTTCTTTGCTTTCCCCTTTCCAAATATCTTGTCTCACGGTGTTGGAGCTTGAAGCTTTCTCTCTCCTATTTTATGGTAATATCTTTTCATGCATTTACTCACTTAGATTCCTTCCTTGTATTGTTTATTTACAGATTTCTTTTTCCATTTCTAACATGGTATCAGAGCAGTTTAATCTTTGTTTTGAGTGTTTGCATGAAGGTATGATTCGAAGGAGACTCTTGAGAGAGATTTCACTAATTTTTTTTAATCTTCTTAAGTTGGAAGAAATTGAATTTTTTTTTGGATTTTGCTAGTTTACTGCCAAACCCGTTTAACTTCTGTTTGCTCTAATTTGTGTAGGTTACTCTTGAATATTTCACTAATTTCTTCTTTAATCTTCTTAAGCTAGAAGAAATTTAATTTTTTTTTGAGTTTGGCTGGTTTACTGCCAAACCTGATTAACTTCTGTTTGCTCTAATTTGTGCAGGTTACTTCTTATTTTCTAGTAATTTTCATCTAACCCCCTTTGGAAGGCTTGCTGCCAAAGGGTTTTCCTATTCAATGTTTGTTAAAATTGTCATTAATTTTACATGTAATCTTTTCTTTGGGTTTTGTCAAAATGTAATGTGATCCTGGTGCTCAATGATTTTGGACTAAAATATTGAGACACTTGGTGGATACATTATTGATGTGGCTGAATTTCCCATTCAGAGTCAGTGAATTTCATTATGATTTAATACTATATTTGAGTTAGAAAATGGTGGAGTCTATAAGTTATTCATTCAGACCTTAGCAAGTTATCATGCTTGTTTCTCCATTTGCCAAAAAGATCCATTTCCAAACCCAATTTCTCGAGCAATTTAAATCTTTAAGAACATAAGCTTGGAGATTATTTGGATCCAGTTCCAGTGCCTTCTCGCAATCCTTAACCACATGCTTGTGCAAATCCAGCTTACTGTAACAAAATGCTCGCACTTTGCAAGACTGGTCAAAAATGGAATTAAGAATACGTATGGCCTTCGACCAGTCCTGGGACACGCAAGCCCTCACTAACGCTTGCATTTCTGAATGAGAGGAGAGGGCCATAGCCTAGGCTAAGCTCTCATTCGGCATCGATACAAACTTTTATTAATCCTCAAGAAAAGATATCTATTACCATAACATGAGGGTTTGAGGTTTGAATCCTCCTACTCTTTAATGCGTTCAGTTTTGTCAGGTAAAATTGATTCTGCTTGTCATCCTTCACTGAAATCATTACATTGCAAATTTGATAGGTAGCAATTACTGATCACGCATCTATATATGGCCTGGACACAGCCGTTTCCCAAAAACAAAAAGCCGATCTGCAGGGCGTGAATGACACGTTCCTGAGCCTTTTGGCTTCCATTAAAAATCCCTGGCCCATCTCGAGTATGAATACCTGCCAATTTCTAACATCAGCAGTTAACCCCACGCCAATTTCTTCCTTCAGGCTCTTCATCCTTCATTTTTGCATTAAAAACTTCATGAGGGATACCTAGTCTTTTGTAGACGGCTATGACAGATTGCAAGCTCTTGTTCTGGACTAAGCCTATGTCTAGCTATCCACCTTCCTACTGCGCTTCTTCCCAGAGGGAATATGCCTCTTCTATCCCTACCACCAGAGCTGTGTATCAGCTACTAAAATGGTACATAGTCTGGGCGAGGCTCAATTTGCTGACAGGAGGTAGAACACCAAATGCATCTCAAGCTAGCTTTATCACATTTCTAGGATGAGGGCCCATGCACAAGATTCTAGTGTTAGGAATGATGGGATAGGCCGCCCTTGTATTCTTTGTCTCAGACTTGTTGGTATTATCCACTTCCCTGAGGTTTTTGCAATACATTTTTCATCCACCATCATGCTGAATGATTATGGAAATTCATTATTACTTCTGTCGATATCAGAAGTTTTTTCAACAGGTGTACCTCTTATCCCAACCTTTTGCCTTTAAATTTGAACTTTAAAATATATTCTTTAAATTAAAAGTTTAAATGCATGGTGGACCTCCCATTTTTTTTTTTTTCACAATCTTAACAAATTTTTTAAACATATTTATTCTAAGATGAGAGCATAGATCATGTTTTAAGGCCTTGAGGTAATAATTTCAACTTGATATCTTTTGATAGCACTTTTAAGAGTCTTTTATTCAAACCTTGTCTAAATTTTTTCTATCATTAAGAGTTATCATTTGAGTTATTTGAGTATTTCTAAGGGTATATTTATTCTAGTATATATGGGTGCACACATATATGCTCAGATAAATATACCAGTGATGATTACTAAATCGTATGGGTATATTCTTGTGCCAAATAAATATATTCAATACTTCAATTCATAATTTTAGCTAAGTACTCATGTTTACCCTTAATGGAGTTTTATACATGATATCTATATTTAGTTGATCTTCCTTAAATCATTTTACTTAATTGGATTATGAGTAACCTTACACATTTGCCTTCATTTTGATATTTTGATGTGCCCATAATTGCACTTTTATGCTTTTATAGCATTGTTCTATGCCCATGTTGGCATTTTTTGGTTTTATACCAATGATCTACATGATTTATATGATTTTTTTTGAGTTGCATAGGGAGCTTAATATTTTTTCAAGGTTAACTATGTAGGTCCCCTCAGTATAACTAATACATAGTTTCCTTATCTGGTCCATGGAGTATCCCTCCATCCTATATTGGTATGCACTCATTTTTTGATCCTATCTGTTCCATTTTGATAGGATAATATTTTTATGGAGTTTCCCTCCATGTTGTTCCATTTTCTGTTCCAAATTCGGGTGATTTGATCCAATTTGAAGGCAATATGTTGTTATATCCTCATAATCCATTCTTTTGATTATCCTAACAAAAATCATGATAATTCTACTTTGATCAGCATGTCTCTCCTTTATGTTATTTTCATATATTAATGTGATAATGATCTGCATACTTTATTTCTTAGATCATGAGTCATGCATGTTATGGATTGATCACCCATTAACTTGCGGTGGGATGATTCATTAAGTGGACTGTCTATATCCACATGATTGATGCAATGTTGATGCACGTATCATCAGTTGGCCTTGTCTGTGGTCATTTGTACATTAGTATAATATACTTTTCATGAGACCATTGATCAAGCTTTTTACTCAATTTGTCCTTGTTGACAATTTTTTGAGCATATACTTTATCTTGATATCAAGTTATCTCCATTGTTTTGTGGTAACATGTTTTACTCATTGTTTCTCTATGAGAGTTTTATTATCCTTATTCAAAAGGATTTTGAATTTGCATATATGATGGCATTCTACTTGTGTATATTTGTCTTGTTGTTCTCTTTTTTCAGGTGATCCATCAAGGAACCTTCTTGGTTTTCCACATATGAAGAGGTGTCTATTCTTCCACTTGATCACATTGAAAGGACTCATGTACTTCTCTTGGATCTAAAAATGTTCCATATGGCTTGAAGATAATCAAATTACTTCATATTGAAGATTAAGTTATAGATTTTTGTAAATTATGGGTTTAATACCCTTTGATGTAATTACCCCAAGTAAAGATTAAAGGGGGGTGTTAGAAGTTGTAATCTTTCCTTGGTGTGTTTATAAACCAAGGTTAGAACTCCTTTCTTTATTGTTGTGATATATTAGGATATAAGCCAAGGTATCCTAATATATTTCTTTTTTTTCCTTTTTCCACTACATCTTATTTTGTCATCTAGTGGAATATGTGAGGACAAATATATATTGTAATTTCTAATTTTAGATTATTCCTCCTTAAGAGGAATTTCACACTTGGCCTTACACACTTATGAATGGTGGCATTCATAGACATGGGAGTTACATTCTAACTCCTCTCTCTCATCTCTATTTAAGAGATGACCCTCCTCTCTCATTCAACAATGAGGGTTCTTCCTCTTCTCAAGTACTATATGAGCCATAGCTCTCTTGCTCTCTCTCTCTTTCTTCTTAGGCTTTTCATGCCTCATTCATAAGGTCACAAGGGGTTTTCTTTGCTTTCCCCTTTCCAAATATCTTGTCTCATGGTGTTGGAGCTTGAAGCTTTCTCTCTCCTATTTTATGGTAATATCTTTTCATGCATTTACTCACTTAGATTCTTTCCTGGTATTGTTTATTTATAGATTTCTTTTTCCATTTCTAACAATTTGAGTGATCCTACAAGAAATGATGCATTCTATGGTGACAAGTACTTTATGATTTTTATTGATGATTTTACAAGGATGATGTGGGTAGCATTTCTTAGAGAGAAATCTAAAGATTTTGAGAAATTGAAGTTATTCAAAAGTAGAGTAGAGAATGAATCATATTTGAAGATAAAATGCTAAAGATCATATAGAGGAGTAGGATTAATTTCAAATGAGTTTGAAATATTTTGTGAGGAAAATGGAATTAAGAGATAACCTTCAACTCCTAAGACACTACACTAGAATGGTATAGTAGAAAGGAGGAACATATCACTTAGTGAGATAGCTAGAGCTATGATGCTTGAAGGAAATGTGTCACATGTCATTTAGAGAGAAGTAGTGAATATTGTAGCATATATAATGAACTAAGTTTAGATCAGAAAAGGCATTGATATGACATCCTATAAAATTTGGTTTGGACATACACCTACTATGAAATACTTTAGAATTTTTGAAAATAAATGTTATATCAAGAGAGAAGATGATATTGACATTTTTTTATTATAGAAGTGACAAAACTATATTTCTTGGATACTCTTTAAAGAGAAAGGCACTGATGAAAATAGATTGATACAAGTATGATAAATGTATTTTAATCATTATTTTGTCACTAATGTCAAACCTGCCAGCTACTGGTAAGATAATTGCCTATATGATTTAAGTACTATTATTTATTTGATTAATGAAGAGGATTTTATCAAATGAAGTAACAATAGCACCTACAAAAAAGGTTGAGTTATGATGTGAAAAGGAGTACAAGAATCTATTAAGATAGTGATATTATAATGCATTGATAATCTACTTAAGATTGTAAAGGATGGTTACACTAATTATGTTTCAAGGAACAAGTTAAATGAAGTTTTTCTACCAAGCTTAACATTTTGCACAATAGCTGCTGAGGAAAGTTAGTGTAAGCCAAGCAAAAAATCAGTTGGAGATGAGAAAAGTCAATTTTAGTGTAAGCTGAGTAAAATAGTGTAAGTTGAATAAAGTTTAGTTAATGTTGAGCACTAATAAAATTTATTTTGTGCTGAGTGTTTTGATAGTGGATGTCGAGAAATACAGTATGTACCAAGCATCAGAAGCCAGTTCATGTTGAGTGTCAATATTATGAGAAAGATCATAAATTTGATGAATTTGAGCTGAAATTTTTTATTTCTTGGATTGTTTGAACCATGTGGAAGATAAGCTTGATTAGCTAGTGGTATAGAATTAAAGATGAACCATTTTGAGGAAAATTCAAAGAGGATTAAAGGAGGATTTTATAGAAGGGAATGTAATGAAATGAAGGGTAGATTCATTGAATCCTACCTAATCCAACCTCACCCTAAAATGGAAAATGTAGGATGAATGGGAAAATATTGTAATTCTCTATTGATAGAGATGTCTAGTCAGAAGAAAGGGTTTTCATGTGTGAGAACCTAAGGAAGACAAGGAGTCTAGGGTATTGCCTCATTCAATGACCTAATAGAAGAGTTTGCATTGTAAAATAAAGAAAGAAGGATTAAGAGTATGGATTCTTGAAGGGTGAACAAGCTATTAGAGATGAAGATTGTGAAAGCCAAGCAAAGTGGAGGACTAAAACAAAGATTTGTAATATGCAAATGGAGTTGTAAGTTGTTATCAGATCAAGCTTTATTGTTACTCTCTAATCATTGTATTAGTCTAGGGTAAATCCTTTGGATTAAGGTTGACCTAATAGTCATTTGTAAATCCTTTAACTGGGTGACATTCTAAGTGAATGATCTAAAGTCCTCTAAAAAAGCTCACTCCTAATAGGGTGATTGTAATGATTCACTCCTATTGCAAGGTTGGAAGGAGTAAGAACTCTGCATACAAAGGTTTCAAAGTTTATCAAATGGACGTTAAATCTACATTTCTAAATGGTATATTGGAGGAAGAGGTTTATATAGAACAAATAGAAGGATTTGTTGATGCTAACAAAAAAAATATGGTATGTAGATTATGTTAGAGTGGGGTTACCATTGCACCAAAAGACTAATCTATCAATGCCTAATACAAGCACTCAACTTATAGTATATAGGAGGTAGTTAAACCCTTATCATGAATCTCAAGGGGAGCTCTGAATAAATGTTCAATAATCTTCCCCTCAGCATTACCTGAGGGTCTGAGGATTTAAACCTATGACCATGCTTTGATACCACTTGTTAGAGTCAGTTTGTAGATGCACCAAGAGACTAATCTATCAATGCTAGATACAACCACTCAAATTGTAGTACATAGGAGGTGATTAAGCCCTTGTCATAAATCTCAAGGGGAGTGCTGAACAAATTACGCAAGGCTTTATATGGTTTGAAACAAGCACCAAGAGCATGGTATGATAGACTTCATGATTATCTCGTGAAGATTGGGTTTGAGATGATTGATGATAACAACAATCTATACTTGAAGATAGAGAAAGGAAAAGGTATTTTGTTATCATAAATTTTTGTTGATGAGATTATATTTGGAGGTCAATATACTTTATGTAAGGCTTTTGTAAATGAAATGAAGAAAGAAGTTGAGATGTCTATGTTTGGAGAGATAAACTTTTTTTTGGGTTTGCAAGTACATTAGATGAAATATGGTATATACATCATTTGGTCAAAGTATGTTAAGGAGATATTAATTTTCTTGGATTGGAGGATTCCAAGCCAGTAAGTACACCCATGGTAATATGACATAAATTGTCAAAGAATGCTGATTTAGCTGAGGTGAATCAAAATTTTTATAGGCCTATGATTGGAAAATTACAATATGTAGTACATAATAGACTTGATATTACATTATATGTAAGGATAGTTACAAGATTCTTTGCTAATCCCAGGGAGAATCACTTGATGGTAGTAAAGAGAATAATGACATATCGAAAAGGAACAAAGGACTATGGTCTATACTATAGGAAAATAATAAATTTTAATTAAGAGTCTATATTGTTGCTAATAAGGTTGGAAACATTGATGATAGAAAGAGTACCAGTAGAGGGGCATTTTTCATAGGCAAAAGGCTAGTTACATGGACTAGCAAGAAAAAAAACTACATTTCTCAATCTACTGTTGAAGTTGAATATGTTGTTGCTACAGTAAATTATACAAACATTGTGTGGATCAAACAACTACTCAAAGGTATGAATAAGAAAATCACTAAACCTATGATACTTTATTGTGATAAGAAAAGTTCTATAAATATATCAAAGAATCCTATGATGCATGAAAAGACTAAGAATGTTGTAATCAAGTATCATCACTTGAGAGAATTAGTTCAATATAAAGAGGTGAAGATGAAATATGTTAACACAAAAGAGAAAATTGATGATATCTTTACAAAAGTATTACCTAAGGATTCTCATGAGTATCTAAGAGGTAAACTAGGGGTGATACCCCTATCAAAGGCTATCTAAGAAACATGAGGAATGTCATACATCAAATAGGTTGATTGACATATGTTACACATTGATGTAGTGAATCTTACTTTAGGAGCTGCCTAAAGTAAGAAAAGAACTAGAACTAAAAATTAGTCACAAGCAAGGTGATAAAGAGAGAAACTAAAAATATTCATATATGCATATGAAGATGACAAGTCTTTGGCATTGTTTTCAAAGAGGGATAAATTGTACTAAGAGTTAAAGTGTATTGAGATATGACTAATGAGGGAGTAAGTTTGCTGAGGGAGAATGTGTACCTACTGATTATATCTACCTAGTAAGAGGGATATAATATTGAGGGAGATATAAGAAGTGATCAAGAGGGAGTCATAAGGATGAGTTGATTGTCTATTGATTAGAACAAAATTTTGTAAGCTATTTAGAAGATAAAAGTTGCTGATAGAGGGAGAGATTTTAATACAAGGAATTATTTTCTTTTTGGTATTCTAATTGGACATGCTACTTAAGTTTGGCTAGTTTGGTTGCCATCAATGCCAAAGAGGGGGATTATTGAAAATAGATTGATACAAGTATGAAAAATGTGTTTCAATCATTGTTTTGTCACTAATGTCAAACCTTCTAGTTTTTGGTAAGACAATTGCTTATATGATTTAAGTACTATCATTTATTTGATTGATGAAGAGAATTTGATCAAATGAGGTAAGAATAGAACCTAAAGGAAAGGTTGAGTTATGATATGAAAAGGAGTACAAGAATTAGTTAAGACAATGATATTATAATGCATTGATAATCTACTTAGGGTTGTAAAGGATGGTTATAGTGATTAAGTTTAGAAGAACAAATTAAATGAAGTTTGTTTGCCAGTATTACATTCTCCATAGTAGGTGCCAAATAAAGTTAGTATAAGTTGAGTAAAAAATTAGTTGGAGCCAAGAATAGTCAATTTCAATGTAAGCTGAATGAAATAGTGTACACTGAGTAAAATTTAGTTGATTTTGAGAACTAGTAAACTTTAGTTCAAGCTGAGTGTTTTGACAGTGGATACTGAGCAACATAGTATGTTCTAAGCATTAGAAACTAGTTAATGCCAAGTGTTAATATTATGAGAAATATCATGAATTTGATGAATCTAAGCTAATAAGTTTGATTTCTTAGATTATATGATCCATGTGGAAGATAAGTTTGATGAGCTAGTGGCAAAGAATTCAAGATGAACCATTTTGAGGTGAATTCAAAGAGGATTGAAGGATACGTTTCTAGAAGGGAATGTAATTAAATGAAGGGTAGATTCATTGAATCCTACCTAATCCAACCTAGCCCTAAAATGGATGAGGTAGGATGAATGAGAAAATATATTAATTCTCTATTTATAGGGATGACTAGTCAGAAGCAAGGGTTGTCATGTGCGAGAGCCTAAGGAAGACAAGGAGTTTAAGGTATTGCTTTATTCAATGACCTAAAAGAAGAGTCTGTACTGGTAAAAAAAGCAAGAAGGCTTAAGATTATGGATACTTGAAAGTTGAACAAGCTATTAGAGCTAAAGCGTGTGAAAGCCAAGCATAATGGAGGACTAAAAAAAAGATTTGTACTCTAAAGATGGAGTTGTAAGTTGTTATCAGGTCAAGCCTAACTGTTACTCTCTAATCATTATATCAGTCTAGGGTAAATCCTTTCGATTAAGGTTGACCTAATAATAATTTGTAAATCTTTTAATAAAGTGAAATTCCAAGTGAACGATCTAAAGTCCTCTAACAAGGATCACTCCTAATTGGGTGATTGAAATCCTTTAATTGGGTCACATTTAATAGTGTGTATTATAACCTTTAATAGGGTTGGCCTTTCATAGGGCATCACATCATAAGAGTGCTAATGAGTAGCATGTTATCGGTGGATTTTCCAAATTGGGTTTCCATATTAAATCATTGTGTCAAATGTGTTATGGAATTTTTTATGCTTCATGTTTACATTTTTACAAATTGATTTGATAATAACCTACAAGTTTAAGTGCTTGCATAATCTGATGGATGCATGCATGATGAAAATGTTTTATGGATATGGGTTCACTATGCTAGAATTACAAATGGGAAACATATATTTCTAGTTGAGGGGGGGGAGGGGGGTGAATCAGAAGTTCAAGCTTTAGCAATTAAAACTTTCACCATTCATTAAATGCATTCAATATATAAAATAAATAGCATGTAAATAAAATGCATAAAAAACACACATACACACTTAACACCTGATATGATTACCCATAAACCCTCTAAATGAGAAGGTAAAATTGGGTTGGGGATGCCACCCAAAAATCTTTACTCCTACAATGATAAAGTGTAGCCAATTAAGGTTACAATAGGTTGACCATGAAACATGATCTGCCTAGTTAAAGGCTTACAAAGATTGCTAAGTCGCATCTTGTTAGAGCATTTTATAACCCTATTAGAAGTGTGTATTAGAAATTCTTTAGAATAACTAAGAGGGGTGGTGAATTAGTTATTCAAGGTCCAAAATTGCCTAATCAAACTTTTCAGTAAATATAGTGAGCCCATTCAAACTACCATCTATCCAAGCTAAACATTCATTCTAGCAAGTTACTATTAAATCAATATGTAGAAATGAAACACATAAGATCAACACATAACATAGTGATTTACGTGGAAACCCAATTTGAGAAAAACCACCAGTAACATGCTACCTTATTTCTCACCCTTTTGAAGTGATGCCCTGTTAAAGGCTACAATTCACTGTTAGATGTGAACCTATTAAATGATTTCAACACCCTCTTAGGAGTGTGCTTGGTTAAAGGACTTTAGAACATTCAACTTGGAATGTCACCCTGTTAAAGGATTTCTAAATGGTTGTTAGGCCAACCTAAGTCCATAGGATTTTTCCTCAACTGATACAATTGTAGGAGAGTAAGAATTAAGGACTTTTGACCTGATACAACTTACAACTTAACTTATAGATTTTAGATTAAAATTTGTCTCACACATTTGCCTAGTCTTCAATATTTTTAGCTCTGACAACTTGTCCTCCTTTCAAGCTCTATCTCCTTGAGTCTTCTTAGTCATTGTACCAATGCAATCTTGTCTCTATGGTCACTTATCAAACTAGAGTCTCTGTGATCTATTCTTCCTTCTTTGTGCCTTCTTCTTGACACTTCACACTGCATCCAACCTCTCTCTAACCATTCTCTACCACCCACTTTGATTCTTGACCTATAACTTCTTAAGTAGAAGTTTAGAATGCATTTCCCACTCTATTCTTCCTACTCATAATTGGGTTTGAATTGATTTGGAAATATACGATGTAGCTTTCCATCCAATTTGTTTCTTCTAGAAACACCATGTGGAATCCACTTATATTTACCTAAAAATAGTTAACCTAAAATTTTGTGCCACCAGCTCAACATCCTTATCTTCCAATTGGTTCACAAAATTCAAGATAACAACCTTATGGGCTCAAATATGGTGAATCTTTAACTTTTCAAATAATGCAGTAGCTCGACATTTTTGAAATACTAGTGCTCAGAACATACTATGTTACTCGACACCTTTTGTGGATTCACTCGACATCTACTAAATATTACTGATGCTCAACACCTACTAAATTTTCACTACTCAACACTTGAACTTTTCTTGGTACCAACTAATTGCTCAACACTTGAACACTTTTACTTGACACACACTAGATTTTGCATTTTCTTGTTACTAATTGAAAAATTTTCTTGACATGAACTAGCTTGCTTGGCACCCACTAATGAATTTAGTCAATTTTTGCAGACAACCTTGTTACAACTTATTCTTCTAATGTTTTTAAGTGTGACCAACCTCTATATCTTTGAATATATTATCAATACATGATTTTACCAATGTATTAACTAATCCTTGTACTTCATTACAACATCATAACTCAACCTTTCTCTTAGGTGCTTTTGTTACATCTTATTGATTAGCTCCTCCTCATTAATCAACTAAGTGATAGTACTTGGATCATATAAGTAGTTTTCATTCTGGCGAGTTTTACATCAATGAAAAAAAAATGATTGAAAAAATTCTTCATAAACAATCTCTTTTCTTCAACATTCTTCAACAATGATCTTTTCAATCACATTTCAACAATATCCCTCTTTGGCATTAATGGCAAACCAAACTGATCAACCAACCATACTAATCAACCAAGTTATCAAATGCCAAAAAGAAATCTTGTTGTCATTTCATATCATATCTCCCTCTTTTTCATATTTCCCACTTTGCTAGTACATACTAATGCCTCCGTTATGCTCCCTCTTAGATCTATCATCCTGATTTCTTTGCTTCTACTTCTCCCTCTTAGCTACTATTTTAATATTTCCCTCCGATCTTCTATAGTTGAACATCAATTCACTATTTCTCCCTCTTTCACAACAATTCCAAAGACATAGCATCTTTTAAACATGGAAATGTAGACTTTGCATCTTTCAACTTCTTCCTCTATCACCATGCTTGTGACTGATTTGGAATTTAAGCATTTTAGTACCCTCTACATCAATTTACATTATTTCAACAATCAACATTTTTTATGCAGGTTGATTTTGTTGTTGCTCAAATAGCCTGGGATAGGGCTTTACCACTATCTTACCTCTAAGATACTCAAAAGAATCTTTAGGTAATGATTTTGTGAGGATATCACCAATTTGTTCCTTTGGGTTGATATATTCTATCTTCACTTTTTTTTCTTCCACCAGTTCTCTTACATAGTGATACTTGATTGCAATGTACTTAGTTTTTGCATGCATCATAGGATTCTTGGATATGTTGATGGCACTTGTGTTATCACAATAGAGTATCACTGGCTCAATTATCTCCTCCTTCATTCCTTTCAATAGGTTCTTGATCCATACAATGTTGGTACAATTAATGGTAGATGCAATATATTTAGCTTCAACTATGGACTGTGAGTTACAACTTTACTTCTTGCTAGTCCAGGTGACTAGTCTTTTTCCTAAGAAGATTGCTCCTCCACTAGTGCTTTTCCTATCATCAATGTTACCTCCCCAATCAGCATTAATGTAGGCATTAAATTCAAACTTTTCACTCCTCTTGTAGTACAAGCCAAAGTCATCAGTTCCTTTTAAATATTTTAGTATTCTTTTTACTACCATAAGGTGATTTTCTCTTGAATTTGTAGAAAATCTTGCTACTATCCCAACAACTAATGTAATGTTTGGTCTCTTATGAACAACGTACAACAACTTTCCAATTATAGACCTATACATTATCTAATTGATTTTAGTAGACTCATCATTCTTGGATAACTTGTGTCCTATTATCATTGGTGTACTGATAGGTTTGGAATGCTCTAAGCCAAATGTATTGAGTATCTCCTTGATATACTTTGATCGGGTCACAAATATGCCATGTTTTCAGTTCATGTACTTGTAATCCAACAAAGAATTTTATTTCTCCAAACATTGACATTTCAAACTCATGTTTCATTTGGTTAGCAAAATCTTTTCATAGTGCATCTTTTCCTCCGAATATTATATCAATCACAAAGATTTCTAATATCAGGATATCCTTACCTTTTTCTGACTTGATGTACAACTTGTTCTTTTCATTTGTTCTCTCAAAGCCTATCTTCACCAAATATTTATGAAGTCTCTCATACCAAGCTCTAAGAGCTTGTTTCAATCCATAGAGAGCTTTGTGTAGCTTGCAAACCTTATCCTTGTTGTTCTTATCAACAAAATCCTGTGGTTGTTCTATGTAGACTTCCTCTTCCAGTATACCATTAAGAAAAGAAGAATTTACATCCATTTGGTAGACCTTGAAACCTTTGTAGGTAGCATATGCAAGTAGAGTTCTGATTCCTTCCATTCTTGCAATAGGGGAAAATGTTTTCCCATAATCCAGTCCTTCTTCTTGTGCATAGCCTTTACAAACTAATCTAGATTTATTTCTTGTGATCTCACCATTTTCATCTAGCTTATTCTTGAATACTCACTTGGTTCCAATCACATTCTTATCTGCTAGTCTTAGAACTAAAGTCCAAGTTTTGTTCTTCTCAATCTACTCTATTTCTTCTTCCATTGCTTTGCAACAACCATCATCTTGTAGTGCATCATTCATTGTTTTGGGCTCAACTTTTCTAAGTAGGTAGCTTTCACTCCTTAGTCTATTCCTTATCATTGGTCTAGCCTCCTTGTCACCAATGATCTATTCTGAAGGATGGTGCCTTCTCACATACTTTGATAGACTAGGTTCTATTCTTTCTTCCATGTTTGGTCTTTTAACATCAGAGTCACTATTCACATCTCTATTAGGAAACTCTACATCTCTTTCATGTGTATTGATTTTATTATCAAAATGTGCATTAGCTTCATTTTGTAACTCAACATTTGAATTCAACTCAACATTCACTAGTTGTGACTTGGTAGATACTAAAACTTGTTGTTGATTCCCAATTTGATTGGTAGCATCTTCTTCATCAAGAATTCCTTCATAGAAGTATACAAAGAATTTTTATTCTTCTAGTTTCTTGATGGATGCATTATCTTGAACTTTTGCATGCTCATCAAAGTTTACATTTTCACTCTCCACAACTTTTTTAGTGTTAGCATTTAAACACTTATAAGCTTTACTTCTAGTGGAGTATCCAATAAATATGCCTTCATCACTTTTTGCATCAAATTTTCCATTCCTAGAATATTTAAGAATATAGCACTTACAACCGAACACTTTGAAATGCTTAACATTAGGTGAGTGACCTCAAAAGGTGTTGCATTAGTACCTTTCTTGATTTGAACTCTATTGAGGGTATAGACAACTATACTTACAACTTCTCTCCAGTACTTTAGTGCAACATTCTTCTCCATCATTAAAGTTTTGGCACAATCAATCATTGATCTATTTCTCCTTTTAGCAATACCATTATGTAGGGAGTTCTAGGTGTTGGTGTTTGCCTTTTGATTCCTTTATCATTATAAAAAACCTCAAATTATTTTGATGTGAACTCACCTCCTCTATTTGATCTTAGCCACTTCAAGGTTTTTCCTATTTTCTTCTCTGCTCTGGCCAAGTACCACTTAAACATTTGGAATGCATCAAATTTTTGCTTTAAGAACATGACAGTCATCATTCTAGAGTATTCATCCACAAATAAAATTATTTATCTATCTTCTTTATAACTTTTCACTTCTATTGGACCATATAAGTCAGTATGGACTAGTTCTATTACTTCATTGGAAGTATAAGTTTTTCTCTTAAAACTAGACTTTTTCATCTTCACTAGCTGACACTAGTTGCACATTGTGTTGTCAGGCTTCTTTAGTTTAGGCAATCCCCTGACTTTCTTCATCTTGTTGATGCTAATTAGATTATTGAAATTGACATGACACAACCTTTTATGCCATAGCCACGCATCATCAAATCTTACAACAAAACAAGCAACATCTTCCATATCTAGGTAAAACAAGTTACTCATAGTCTAATCACCCTTTCCTATCATATTTCCATTAGTGTCATAGATTTTGACAATTTTGTTTCCAAATTCTACTTTGCATCCTACATTGCCTAACTATGACACACTCACCATATTATAGTAAAGGTAATAAACTTAGTTTTGTCTCGAGTCATGTGATGAGAGAATCCACTATCTATGATCCACTTATCATTTTTATTTACACAGGTTACTAGTGTTGTTGCCTCATCTTCATCTGATTCATCTTTCATGGCTACATAGACAACTTCATCATCATTTTCATTAGAATCTTCTTCTTCAACAATGTACCACTTTTTTCCTTTTGTCCTTGTGGTCTCTACTATCATCTTCTCTTATATTCATGTACTTGTTGCCTTCTTTGTAGTTCTTTTTCTATGGACATCTTGTAGCAATGTGACCCACTTCATTGCAATTGAAACAAATGATAGAAATCTTACCTTTCAATTTACCTTTGCCTCTATGAAATCTTCTAGCTAGCAATGCTTCCAACTTTTTTATGTCCTCCTAATTTCTGTTGCTATCACTGGATGCATATTTGATCTTTCTTTTCTTCTTCTTTGGCTTCACCTCTTCAATATCCTTCAACAATAGCTTGGCCTTGAAAGTAGATTCAACAATCTTAGGTCTATAGTTATCAAAGTTTGATAACTCAAATGTAGTAAGCCTACCTATTAAACCTTCAAGATTGAGTTTGGTTCCTAGTACACATCTTAGTTCTTGTATGGTTGATACTCTAATAGTATAAATAGGGAGCAGGGTTCTCAAAACTTTTCTATTAATAGTTTCATCATCTAGAACACCATTAGCACTTCTTATTGCACTTACTACTTCTTTTATCCTAGAGGCATATTGGGCAATGTTCTCACCTTCCTCCATTCTCATTTCATCAAAATTTCCTTTGAGGCTTTCTATTTTTTCTCTTTGGACATTCTGATCTCCTCCATAGATATTTGACAAGGCTTCCCACATCAAGAGTGCATATTTACACCCTTTGATGTCATCAAACTCAACACAACTAAGGGAAGAGACAATTTTCAACATTGCTTGATTATGCTCCTTCATTTTGTTCATGTCTTCTATAGTAGGAACACCAATTGGATCAACATGTTCTACTATGATTGTTGTTTCTACATGATCACCTATAGATCCAAGGTATAGCTTCATCAAAATTTTCCATGCTGCAAAGTTATCCCTATTGAGCTTGGGGACTTGTCTCTTAGGCATTTTGATCTTTCCTACTTCTAGTACCTTAAAACCAAATCAGCAGATGGCTTTGATACCAATTGCTAGAAATGCTTTAGAATAAGTAAGGGGGAGGGGGGTTGAATCAATTATTCAAGGTCCAAAATTTCCTAATCAAACTTTTCACTAAATGCAGTGAGCCCATTCAAACTACCATGTATCTAAGCTAAAAATTCATCCTAGAAAGTTAGTGTTAAATCAATATGCAGAAATGGAATATATATGATCAACACATAACACAATGATTTACGTGGAAACCCAATTTTGGAAAAACCACCAATAACATGCTACCTTGTTTCTCACCTTTCTGAAGTGATGCCTTGTTAAAGGCTTTCCCTGTTAAACGCTCCAACATACTATTAGATGTGACCTTGTTAAAGGATTTCAACACCCTATTAGGAGTTTTCTTGGTTAAAGGACTTTAGAATATTCAACTTGGAATGTCACCTTGTTAAAGGATTTCCCAATGGCTATTAGGACAACCTAAGTCCATAGGATTTTTCCTCAACTGATACAATTGTAAGAGAGTAACAATTAAGGACTTTTGACTTGATACAACTTACAACTTAACTTGTAGATTTTAGATCACAATTCATCTCACACATTTTTTTGGCCTTCAATCTTTTCAACTCTAATAGCTTGTCCTCCTTTCAAGCTCTATCTCCTTGAGTCTTCTTGCTCATTGTACCAATGCAATCTTCTCTCTGTGGTCACTTATCAAACTAGAGTCTTTGTGCTCTGTTATTCCTTCTCTGTGTCTTCTTCTTAACACTTTACATAATAGCCAACCTCTTTCTAACCACTCTCTACCATGCACTTCAATTCTTGACCTGTAACTTCTTAAGTAGAAGTTTACAATGCATTTGCTGCTCTATTCTCCTCACTCATAATTGGGTTTGAATTGATTTGGAAAGATATGATGTAGCTTTCCCTCCAATTTGTTTCTTCTAAAAACATCATGTGGAATCAACCAATACTTGCTTAAAAATAGTTAACTTGAAATTTTGTGCCACCAACTCAACATCCATATCTTCCACCTGGTTCACAAAACTCAAGACAACAACCTTATCAGCTCAGATCTGGCAAATCTTTGACTTTTCAAATAATGTATCAACTTGACATTATTGAAATACTAGTGCTTAGGACATACTATTTTTCTTAGCACCTTCTGTGGATTCACTTGGCATTTACTAAATTTTATTGATGCTTGGCACCTGCTACATTTTCACTACTCAACACTTGAACTTTGCTTAGCACCAACTAATTGCTCGACACCTGAACACTTTTACTTAGTACACACTAGATTTTGCATTTTCTCGGCACTAACTAAAAAATCTACTTGGCGTGAACTAGCTTGCTCAACATCCACTAATGAATTTAGTCAAGCTTTGTAGACAACCTTGTTACAACTCATTCTTCTAATGTTTCTAAGTGTGGCCAACCTCTATATCTTTGAATATATCTTAATTTATCCTTGTACTTCATTACAACATCATGAATCAACCTTTCCCTTAGGTGCTTTTGTTACATATTATTGATTAACTCCTCCTCATTAATCAACTAAGTGATAGTACTTGGATCATATAAGTAGTTGTCATTCTAGTAGGTTTGACATTAGTGAAAAAACAATGATTGAAAACATTCTTTATCAACAATCTCCTTTCTTCAACATTCTTCAACAATGATCTTTTCAATCATATTTCAACAGTGTGCCTGGTTAAAGGACTTTAGAATATTCACTTGGAATGTCACCTTACTAAAGGATTTGGCTCAACTTGTTAGGAATACTTGGCCTAGGAGATTTTACTAAAATCACTTGTTAAAATATCTCAGCATAGATCTCATGAATGGCACTAGATTTCCTAGTTAAAGATCAAATCTATATAGTGTCCTTTTGATATAATAATGTCGTGTCCTCTATTCTCTATTTTCTAATTAATTTATTATATGATTCTTTCAAACTACTAAGTAACCTTGAATGCTTTCTAAAAAATTTGGTCATTCACCCCTTGATATCTTCCTTCTATTATTGCTCTCTTCATACAAAACATTTGGAGGTTCATTTTCCTTATAAAGACTTTTGGTGGCTTAGGGTTAGGTATGAATCTACGACTGAGATTCATCCATTATTTTTCTTAACTCTTCCTATCTTTTGATTGGTTGCATGTAATTAAATAGGGAATAAAAATACATTTGTCCTTATCATTAAAATATCAAGATCTATTCATAAGTTGGCATAAAAATGGTTTACATAGTTGTTTGTACCAACACAAAAAAATATGTCCAACTATGTTACTCAACATTTGAAGTTACTGATGCTTAATGCATACTATAATTTTTCTTCTAGCTCGATACTTGAACTATTCGATATCAACTTTTTAACTCAACACTTGAATCAATCAACATGGTTTAACTGCTCATCACTTTGAGTGACTTGGCACATGAGTGGCTCGGCACTCATTGCAACTCAACATGGTTTATATACACATGTTGTACTTGGCATGTATTACTGGTTTGGCATAAATTGAGTGAATAATTTAAGTGTGTTGACACTTGATTGTGAAAACCAATCTGAGATGAACAATCTTCCCCTTTGACATGATTGTCACTTTGACATGATTGTCAAAAACACTTGAATGTACATCAATTTAATCTTCTCAAGTATAACATATCTATGAATTGGCTTACATACAAAGCTTCAAAATTTTCAAAATTTTATAATGAACTTTATACCTAAAAAATTATAACTCCCCCTAAGTTAATGTGCCTATCCTGTATCCAAAATTTGTTCTTCATTCTGAGTAGGTTTTCCTCTATTGATATTCTTTGACTTCAATGTGCTTAGACTCTTTCATCTAATATGCTTTGTTTCTACTCTATTTGATGTTCTTAGCTATCTCCTCCTTTGTCTATTCTTTCTTTGTTTTCTCCCCTTTTCAATATTCTTTCCCTTTTGAATCTACTTTGTCTCTTTATCTCCCCCTTTTTGACACTTGTGTAAAATGGTCTATACACTAATAGTGTATTCATCCAAAAAGGTTTTGTGGACTTCCATTATTATTTTTAGAGCTGCATCCCAATTGTCACATGTGACTTCCAATTATTTGAGTTGGATTTCTAGCTCGACTACTAGGTAAACTAGTCCATCTAATGTAGAAAGATTAGGATCTTTCTTCAACAAAGTTTCTGCATATCCTAGTTTTTTATAGAGTATTTCCATATGGGGGGTAAGGGAGGCTTGGATATTGGTCATGTTGGCTCTTATATTAGCCTCTTCTAGTGTTAACATAGCTGGTTGACTCTGTGATTGAAGTAATGTGTAAAAATGCTTCTCACTTTGGGCTAGGTTCTGAGGTAGTTGCATACTTGATACATTGAGATTCCTCTCTAGACTCAAAATTCTATGTCTTATGTCTTTAGTGAAGAGTGTGGGATCACATAGTTTAGTGTACATTGAGAATATTTTCTCAAGTACCTTCTTTGCTTCCTCAAGCTTAGTTTCTAGTGCAACTTGTATAAGTGTTATTTCACTAGATATCTTCTCATTGACTTTTCCTTGAAACTTTCTTTTAGACCATTCTAACAGTTTGGTATTTGTATCCAAGTCTTCACTATTTACATTTTCCATAATATTTGTCAATTGTTCCAATAGTGACTTTGTTTCTTCTATTGTTGGCAAGCTGAAAGCATCTAAAAGGATGTCTTCAATTTCTTGCAGTGCATGCCTTTGTCTATACTCCTTCTTGAGTATTTCCTATTTTTTCTTCTTCTCTAAGGCTTGTTGCATAATGCCTATCGCTTCTAATGTTATGGTTGCATAATCATAATTAGCTATCACTATCTCTTCATCTAAAGTGACATCTCCATTGTGAATTACCTTAGCAACCTTAGAAGAACTTGAGCCTGGTGTTGTCTAAATAATCAAATGGGAAGAATACTTCTAAGAGGGGGAGTGAATCAAAAGTATCACACTTTAACCTTAAAAACTTTTAACTAAAAATGAATTGCATGCATGTAAACATATAAAATAATCATAAAATAAAAACATGCATCAACACACATAACACCAAATTTGGTAACCCAGAAACCCTCCAAAATGAGAAGGTAAAATTGGGGTGGGGATGATACCCACAAATATCACTATAGCAATAATTTTTGACCACTTTTGATGGTCTGCCCTATTAAAAGCTTTACACTGTGTCAATAGTGACCCCTTTAAAGGATTTACAAACACTTTACTTGAAGTGTCACCTTGTTAAAGGATTTTATCACCTTTTGAAAGGATCTACAACCTAACTATTAAGCTAACCTATCAACATAGGATTTTCCTTCTTATACAATTTCTAGAGAGTATTAGATAAATAAACCTGATAGCTTACAATCCAAGATTTCTAAATTCAAGCACTTGATCTGCTCATTCTAATATGATCCTTTCTTGATCTAATATCTATTCAATGCCCTTGCTCTATTCTGACAAACTAAATATGCAATGCTAATCCAAACACTAAGTCTTTGACACCCTTGTTGCTTGCTTTGTTCTGTAATTCACTCTTTTTCAGCTTTTCATCTGCTCAACTTTTTCTTATCATGGGATCTATGCCTTCTTATAAAGGCTTCAAAGACTTAGGGTTTGAAATGAATTCATGAACTTTTTTTTCCTGCTCAAATCCTTGGATTTAAACTATTGGTTGCATGCAATCTCCACTTTTCTTATTAGTTGCATGCTGATTGCATAGGTAAAATAAAAGATTTGAAATTATCTTTAGAGTCCTTTGAGATTCATCCAAAAATGGTTTGCATCTGAATTTGTGAAGGAAAAAACTCATATGTTGATTATGTGTTACTCGACACATACTAGATTACTAGTGCTCGACATAGGTATGATTTTGGTTTGCTTGGCACCTATAGCACTCTAGCTTGCTTGGCACATGTGGCAATCTGGCTTGCTTAGCATCAATTGTGACTTGGCACATATATCATGCTCCACATCTAAAGTCACTCGACACCTATTGGAATTCTGGCTGAGCACATACTATGGCTTGGCATATATAACGTACTTGACTTCTATAGGAAAATTGGTTAAGTGTGTTGACACTCAATTGTCAAAACCAATCTGAGACCAATAATCTCCCCTTTTGACATGAGTGTCAAAAACTCTTAACTAATGCTTTATACTTGATCCTATGAATTCATTATTCTTTTTTCTTGACATATGTACAAAATTTCAAAAACTTGTTCAAAATTTTGTAACTAGAAATATACCTCAAAATTCTTATAACTCCCCCTAAGCTAATATGCCATTTTCGTTCCTATAACCAAAATTCTTGTGTTGAATTTGTCTCATGCTGATGTATCTGATACTCTTTGCCTTTGCCCTATTTCTATTTCTTGTACTCTGTATCTATGTTACCTTCCATTCTTATTTACAACTCCACAAAACATTATATCTCCCCCTTTCTAGTTACACATTATGTCTTATCTCCCCCTTTATTAAATCTCCTCTTTTTGTTATATCTCTCTCTTTTTGACACTTATGTCAAAGGGTACTAAGGGTTAAGATTGTATTTAGCCAAAAATGTACTATTTATGTCCATAATCATCTTGAGAGTTACATCCCAATTCTCCAAAGCAATTTCCAATGATTTGTGCCAGATGGTAGTCTCTACAACAAGATGAACAAGTCCATCCAAAGTAGAAAGATTGGGATCTCTCTTTAGAACAATCTCAACATAGGCTTGTTCTTTATGGAGTACTTCCAAATGTGGGGTAATGGAAGATTGTATCTGCATCAGTTTGGCCTTCATATTGGCCTCTTCAGTTGTTAGTGTAGCTAATTCTTTTTATGTGTGAAGAATTTAGAAAAAATGCTTCTCACTCTAAGCTAGGTCTTGCGATAGCTGCATGCTAGAAATATTTAGATTTCACTCCAGGCTCAATATCCTTTGGCTTGTCTCCTGTGTAAAATATGAGAAATCACACAACTTTTTGTACGATGAGAATACATTCTCAAGTATAGTTTTTACCTTTTCAATAGTCTTTTCCAATTCAACTTGTGAAAGTTCTATTTCACTTGATATTTTCTCATTTACTTTTCTTTGGAATTTCTTCTCAAACCATTCCATGAGTTTTTCTTTGGTTTCCTAGTCTTCATTTGTCACTTGATCTACAATTTTTGATAGTTGTTCCGTTATTGGCTTGGTTTCATTAGGTGGCTGCAAGTTGAAGGCATCCAAAAAGATGTCCTTGATTTCATGTAATGATTGCTTTTGTTTATACTCCTTCCTGAGTATCTCTTGCCTTTTTCTCTTGTTTAATACTTCTTGCATTTCTATGATTTGCTCTATGCTTATTATTTTTGAGTCATAGCTAGGTATGACTATCTCTTCATCTAACTCAAGGTTTCCATAGTGAAGTACCCTTGTCACCTTTTTTGAGCTCAAGCCTGGTGTAGAAATTTGTAATGGCATTACATCAGTGCTTGGCTTCTGAAGGACTTTTGTAGGAGTGCTAGTAGTTGGTAGTTCTACTAATGTTTGTATTGTTGCCTACTCCTCCTCCTTTGGTGTGTCCCTATCTTCATTTGATCTCCCCTAATCAATTACAATAATTTGGGGTGTACCTTTAGTTTTTACTATAGAATCAAATGTAGGAATCTATCCTATTTGCCCTATTGATGTATCTTTGTCTACTTCTGCAGTTGGCCTCTACAACATGGTATCAACTGTGTCAACTATTGGAGGCATTAGTAGCTAAACTCTAGTAGTTGTAGAGATGATGGAAGGTGGTTCTTGTGGATTCACCTTATCATTAATTGAGTTAGCTACTACCTTTTTCAACTCATCCACATTGACCAATACTTGATTTGTACATAATTTTTCTTGTTGTGTGGATTGGTCAAGGATCTTTGTGAGATCCTCTATAGTCAATGGATTGATGTTTGAACAAGATTTGTCTAGAATATCTTTCATAGTTATGGTATCGATAAATGTGGTGATGACATGAGGAGGACTAGGAGGTGGAAATTGTGTGTCTTGCACACTCTATTCTATTTGTTGTTGCTATTGTTGATTAGTTTTTTCCATTTCATCTTGTTTTTCTGTTTCCTCCTCCTCTCCTTTTTCCTTTTCTTCTTCCTCTTTTTTCTCTTCTTCATCTTTCTTCTCCTCTTCTTTTTTTGTTTCCTTTTCCTCATTATTTCTCTACCTTCTCCTTCTCACTAGCCTTTTCCTTATTTGCATCATTATCTTCTTCGATGTTTTGTCCCTCATCTTCTCTATCTTGTCAATAGTCAAGTTATATATTGACTTCCACAATCTTATGGATTTGTTGACAAATTCTTCAATCTTGTTTTGAAAGATGCTAAAGGCTCTATATTTTGGTGTAGACTTGTGCCAGTGTGGATTCTCTTATTTCTTTTTCCATCTTTAGACAATAATGCCACTTATTTTCAATAATTTCATATAATTCCTTGGACATTTTATTGTCCAATTCAAGAAGAGTATTCTTAAATTCTATCATCATGGCATACATAGATTCTTCTACCTTATTCTAATCTTCTCTACTTAAGTTATTGAAATCAATACTTTTCAAATCAAAGAAGTCTACATTCTTTCTAACATTTTCACAAATTTTATCAATGTTTGACTTGGGAGGATGACTTACCACTCTAAATTGGTTGATGTCCTCTATTTCTATCTTCTCCTCATCATCTGACTCTAGTTGTGCTATGCATTTTCTTCTTGGTTTCTTCTGCACTTGACCAGTCTGCTTAGTAGCCTTCTTCTTCTCTTTCACTTGCTCTTTGGCCTTTTGAGTTGAGGCCCTTGTAGTAGCTCTCATCACTGGTGTTGGTTTGTTTTGGGTTTTCTTTGCAACCTTCTTGGCTTTAGTTTGGGTTGTAAGCTAAGTTTTAGCTTTTCTCTTCTTGAGCTCGGCTTGAGCTAGTACTTCCTTAGCTTCTCCTTCCTCGACACCTTCCTCCTTCTCTTTATCCTCACCTAAGCCTTGTGTAATCTACAATGGGCCTTGCCCCTATTCATCTTCTTCACTATCATCTTCTTCCTCATTTTCTTCTTTAGTTTCCCCTTCAATACCTTCACCAAATCTTTTCTTCAGTTTCCTCACTAGTTATCCTTCCTCTTAATCATAGAGGCTATCTTCAACTCCATCTCAACTCTGGATTTCACAACATCATATGTTCCAAAAGGTTTGGAAATCTTGTCTATTTCCTCTACAAGCAATGCTATGATTGTCATTGATGCTTCATCAATGTCTAGCCCATATCCCAATGCTCTTAACCAGCTAACCCTTGAAACTACTACTTGGATGTGTAGACACCTAAATTTGGTTACACTATTTTAGTAATCCTATTTAGTTATCTAAAAAGGCATTATTAATTAAATTTCTATTTAATTAATCCTTTGTCATCCCCTAGTTGATTAATTTAATTAATCATCTATAGTCCTAATTGATAAATCAAATAATCTATTATTTATCAATTAAATCCTTTTCTCCTATCTAATTCCAAAAATCCCCATTTATTAAATAAATATATTTGATAAATGAAATCCTCAAACTCAAAAACCCCTAACCTATCTCTAATCATCCATTTAGCCTAATCCACCCCATCCACCCATACTAACCAAGCTTAGCCACTAACTCACCCACCCTCATTAATGCCATCCACTTGCACATCTCTAACATCCCTAATCTAATCCTAAACCCAAGCCTAATCTACCCCCTAATGTTGTCACATTCCTTAAACAAGTTTAAGACTTTCCTAATCCAAACCAAAGTCTCCCCTCAAAAAACCCAACCACTAAGTCATGAGTGCTCTTACAAAACATAAAAGACTCTTACAAGCCCACTCATGACTCTTACACCCATCTTCCACACTCTTCCCTCTTCCACACTCATTCCTCTTACATCCCTCTTACATACTCAACCCCACTCATCATGACTTTAACCAACCCTTTACCCTACCCTCTCACACTCATCCTCCTTGTGACAAGTGTCACCTTCTCATTGGTGCTAAACAAGCACAATCCATGTGCTCTCCTTTGAGTGCATCCTAGCCCTCCTTAAGCCTTCACCCATCCTTGCATCTAAGCCCTCCATCCCTCTACCCCTTAGCCTATAAATTGAATCCCATCCCAAGCCATTTCATCAACAATCTTTGAGCTAAAGTTACCATGCTATTTTGAGAACCAAAGCCATCAACCATACCCTTATAATGCCAAATTGAGAGCTCACAAAGCTACCAATTTGCCATTACCCATCTCCATTGAAGCAGCTTTTGAGCATCTTGAGCATACATCCACAGCAAAAGGACACATCTACAGAATCGAGAAAGCATGGAGTGCTTTTTTTTGTGAGGTTTGCACTTCTTGTTTTCTTCCTTTGTCTAAGCATATATGTGAATTTAGTTTTTGGTTTGTGAATGTTTACTTTATTTGTTAATGTTCTTTGCATACTGATTCTAGTTCTACATTTTGGCATGCCCGGTGGGACCCCACTATGGATCATTTAATCATCTATTTTCATCTATATGCCATTTTTCTAACCATCTAATGTTTGTTGTTGTTTGAGTGTGTTGTGAGGGTATTTTGCTTGTTTTTGCAGGTTAAAGAACGCACTTAGGAAGAAGAAATACCATCTAAAAAAAAAATTCACATTTTTCAACTTTTTTTGGTGCAGTTTTGGCGTCTGCAACTTGTTCTGTCTGCGAAAATCGACATCTGCGAAAATCCGAGTCTGCGCAAATCGACATCTGTGAAAATTTGCGTCTACGAAAATTGACATCTGCAAAAATCCACGTCTGCAAAAATTGACATCTACGAAAATCCGCGTCTATGAAAATTGACATCTGCGAAAATTCGTGTCTGCGAAAATCATCGTCTGTGAAAATCCGCATCTGCGCAAATTGGCATCTCTGCTTGTCACCTGTGTTCTGTGCTACAAATCTGTTTTGTCCTCTTCATATTTTGACATCTCTATATTTCAGCGTCTTCGTATTTTGACAGACTGTCTTCTCTGCTATCTTATGTTCCATTTCTGCTTTATTATTTCTGCACTTTGTAGCTAAAAAAAAAAAAAACAAAAAGGGAGTATAAATCAAAATTTGACTTTTAGTGGTTCCGTAGGATTTAGACCATTTTAAGAATTTTTACGCATAGAAGTTAAATTTTTTTTCCCATAGTTAAGCTCTCATTTTTGAAGATTTTGGCTAACTAACTAAATTGCTTTTTTTTTTTGTCTCATTGCAGGTTGGAGCACATATGGAACCACTAACCATGTTTCTTGCAGGTTTTCATGTTGCTAAAAAATGAACTTGAATGGTTAAACACATTTTTCATTGAATGAATGTTGCTCAAAACACACTCTTGAATGTCATGGATTAAAATCAACTTTCTTTGGAATGCATGCTTAAAACAAAAAATCCAATCTTGAATGCCAAGGATCAATTAACCATTATAATATCAAACACTTCATTTGGAGCTTCTAAAATTGAACAAAACAAATCTCTTTTTCACATGCAATCTAGGTAAAGTTTGATTTTTGGATATTTAAGAAACTTTGTTAAGTTAAAATACAAATTTACAAAAATCAATTTGAGTAGTTCCTTGGACTCACCTCTTTTCTAATCACCCATCAAATATTAACCATTGGTTGCAATCTCAGTGCCATTTATGGGGATGGGTCTACTTGAAAAAGGTGTTAAATGTTTCACAATCTAACTCACTCACTTGGTCTTTGAACGTTTGCTTTAACTTTATCAAAATTCTTAAATGGCCAAAACACTAGATTAAATCAATCACACTTCAAGTTTGGGCACTAAAATTGAACAAAAACTGATGTGGAGAGCCTCCGGGCATGCGCTTGAAATCGAATCTCACACACTTTTGTTTTGGGCTTAAAACAAACTCACACTCAATCTTGAATGCCTTAAAGAAAATTAATTGATACTTGACGTGGAGGGCCTTCGGGCGTGCGAGTTTGCTTTTGTTGACCCTAACTCTTCTTATTGTTTGCATTCTTCGATCGATTTACTTTTGTTGGCGCTTCAAGTTGGAATTGAACATTGTCTCTTAAACATGAGTGCTTACAAAGTCTAGATTAGCACACATAAGAGTCAGTTGGTAAAAGAACAAGCGTGTTTTTCAGCCCAAGGTCATCCAAGTCTTCTCTCCCCTTGTCGTCTTTCGAGGCCATCTTGGGTGCATAAGATTAGGATCCAAAACCTTATTTCTTTTTAGGAGGCCTGCTTGGGGATTTCATCACCCCTTGGATGACCTCAACTCTAGCACTCCGGCGGAGTATAAGAATCGGGAGTTGAATCAAAAGACACCTCTCTTGGGATCAAGATTTTGTCATTCGGGCTAAGCCTCAAGGAACTTTATACCCTTGAGAAGTGAAAGAGGAGAAGTGGGTTACCGCTCCTCTCAGCTGTGTGACATCCTTTTGGTCTCATCTACGGATTTGGGTCTCACATACCTTGCGTATATCGAGGACTCCCTAGCTAAACCAATTGTCAGCCTTGCAGAAAACCATCTAGGATGTTAATGTGTTTGGAGTGACTGATCGAAACATTTGTAGAACATACACACTCCTTGGCACAAGTATCACATTCTGAGAACCACAAACTTCTATCCAGGTGTTCCTATCTATTGCTTGTTTTTATTTATTGAATGAATGTTTGCCAAACTTGGTCAATCCTAGCTTAGGGCACACTTAGCATAGTCACTGCCTATTTTGGAAGTTGAACAAGTTGAAGCAAAACAACTGAGATTTTTCCCAAAGCCAAGCAAATTCAGGAATTTATGTCGAAACAACCCAAATCCAAACAGAAGTTTCACAAGGTCAAACTCAAGCCATCTCTAGTGTACCAAGAACTTTCAGCCAAGAGAAAAGAAATAACACCAAGCCCATGAATTTCCAAACTCCACAAAGTAGAGGACAAAGCTACCGATGAAGCACTTCAAGAGGCCTGGTTAGAGCACACCATCAAATTTAGCCAACATCCAGGAGTTAATCCTACTTATGCCTTACCAACTAGGCATGATTTCTATGATTAGACACCCTTGTTCTCCACATCGTCTTGGATAAGCTTCACTCTAGAGTCATCTTTGTAGAAAAGCCAGCCATCTTAGCTTATCCCCTTAAGCATTATTAGCTCATCCATCTAATTTAGAATCATATCATCTAGCTAGTAATCAAAAATCTACACATCTAAGCTTTCAAAATTATTGTCACCTTGCTAAAAGTTTGCCATTCCTAAAATCTTCCAAATCCACCAATCTCACCAAGGTTATCCCCTTGACAGAGCTTTGTCTAGGGTAATCTAGCTTTGTCACTTGTTATCTCTCATCACCTTGAGCTAAAGGTTGGGATTCGCAAGTGGTCAATCTCATGTTCTTCCTAAAGGATCATCAATCTATCCTTAAGTTGACACAATCACCACCAAGCTTGCACATAGGAAAGCAGACCTTTTGTGCTTTGACAACATATCTTTGAAGTTAGAATCCCCAACCCGATCCTCCTTAGGTTTTTTCATATAGCTTTGCCTCAACCTAGGAAATCATTTGCATAGAAAAGCCTTCCCCCTTTTGCATCCATCAGCATTATTGCATCTCATCCCTAGGAGCATTTTTTTTCCACCCGTCACTCCCTTAGCCAAGAAGAAAGAAACAATGGAGCCCTATCATTTGGATCGAACAGCCTCACCCCCCTTGAGCACTCAGCCATCCTTTAGCCCAGAGCAAGCTATGCCATCACCTACTGACATTGAAACTTTCATGAACCAACCAGGAAATGCAGTATTGGTAAACGCCATTATAGACAAAAACAAAGAGACAATCATGGCTAATTTTCGAAGGGACAATGTAGGAACCTTTGACTTTGGAAGACCCCCTCCATTATCAGATCCATCTCACCCATTATTTGGGCAGCTGCCACCACCCATAGGCTCTTATGATCCAAATTATCCTCAATATATTCCAAAAGAAGAACCTCCAACCAATCCATATGACCCAACAGACCCAAACATACCATCATCCACCCAAGTTGAAATCTCCATGCCACAAGCCAACCCAGCCACCACCACTCCATCCTTGGTTCATACCTATCTGCTCCAAACCCCCTTTACTCAAAACACCTCACTGTTCACCCCCTTCACTATTGCTGCTGCTCCCCAACCTAGCCTTCCAAATCCACCCATCTCCCAAATCAGTGCTAGCATGTTTGGCCAACCTCAGCAATATACAATAGGGCTGCCACCCATGGGGCCAAGTAATCAACCTTTCATCACCCCTAGCTTGTTCACCACAGCCCAAAGTACAATCCCATCATATCCATTAATTCTTGGGAGCTCAATACCACTAGCCACAAATCCACAAGCTACTACCTTCACTCCACAAAGCTATCAAACCCCATAAGCTACTGCCAATCTTCTACCAAGCTCCCAAGTGACCCCAGCTCCCACCACCACTCTACCAAGCTTCTAAATCCAGCCACAAAGCTATCAAACCCCATTAGTTCCATTCCCAAGCTTTCAATTCCCACCACCAACTAATCCATTACCTCCAATTACCAACTACTTTTCAATGCCACTTCTAGGAGGTAATCCACCACCCCAGCCAATCACCAATTATTTGCAGATACCATCCCAAATGGGGGCACAACCCACATATATTGGTCAAACCCCACAAGCCCTCTGATCCTTTTCCCAAGCCTCACAACCATCTTATACCTTACCTCCACAAAGCAATCCATTTATCCCATAGCCAGCTTATGTTCCTCAATCCCAACCTCAAATCCCATATCAACAGCAAGCCTCGCAGCACATGCAACAATATGCGCCACCTCCCCCTCAACAACCCGTCATCCACCATGCAGCTACCCAAACAATGTACAATCCCTATCAACAAATCCCTCACAACCATCCATATTCAGTGGCCCCATCCAGCACATACCTACCTCAAGGCACTCCTACATTGGGGGCACCCCAACCATCACCTATCAATTTAGAGTGGGAGCAAATGAAGACAGCTCTAAAAGCCATCCAAGAAGGGAATGATCCAAAGACATTCAAGTTTGAGAATGTGTGTCCTTACCCATTTGACAGGGCCATTACCATGACACCATTTCCCAAACATTTTGAGGTACCTAAATTTGACAAATTCAGAGGAAAAGGAGACCTTGTCACACATATCAAAGAATTTTACATGCATTGCCAGGACGTGGCATACAATGATGTCTTCCTCTTGTGCCTTTTTCCCAAAAGCTTGGCTGGACCAGCTCTTGAATGGTATTATAGAATCCCCTATGGCACAATTAAAAACTTTTTTGAATTATCTGAGGCATTTGTAGCCCAATATGCCCATCTTGTTGAAACAAAGCTATCAATAGTTGATCTTGTCCACACCAAGCAAAAAGGTGGAGAAAGCCTTGCCGAATACCTGCAAAGATGGCAAACCCTTACCACCTGCATATCCTGCACCTTGCCAGAACGCCATGTGGTGAAAATGTTTATTGATAATGCACATCCCAGCTTGGCTCACCACATGACCATGAACTGTTTACAGACCTATAAGGATATCAAAGAGAAAGGAATGATTCTTGAGCAAGGACTCATCAAAGATGGTGTGGTAAAGATTTACAAAGAGGCCAACCAAAATCAATCACATTCTAATGACAAGTCTAGGTATTGGAACAAAAACAAGTATGTTGCAACAGATGGGGTTACTGATACCAGACATGTGAATATCGTTGGTCCTTCTCAAAACTAGTCTAACTCACCATATCAAACAAACAACCAAAAAGCTATCAATTACCAGCGACGAAATAACCAAAGCTATCAAAACCACAATACAAGACCCAACTTTCAAGGGTCTAACAATCAAGCTAATGCCATCAATGTAGCTGCAGGGCAAAAGCCCAGATTCCAACCTGCACCTAGAAACTATACACCCCTTGGTGAGCCATTGGATGTTATTTTTGAGAAATTAGCTAAGGAAAACCTCATCAAATTTCCACCTACCTAGCAAATTGATCCAAGCCAATCCAAAGCTGCATGGTACAAGGACAATGAGTATTACAAGTTCCATAGGGTAAATGGTCACACCACCCTCAGATGCATGAAACTGAAAGACTATGTGCAGGACCTCATTGATCAGAAAGAAATTACTGTTGGTGCCCAAACCTCTCCCAATGCAGGCTTATAGATTTATCAAAATGCTTTTCCTCCACACAACAACCAAAATACTGGAAAAGCACCTATCCAAAACAACACCAACAACCGCCAACCAAACCAACAGCATGGGAAGAAAAATGACCACACTTCATCCTATATAGACTATGGTAGCCTTATAGGTTGTATATCTGAGAAAGAGCCTTCTGTCAATGTTATCAATATTCGAGGACCAGACAATGAGTGTGCGGTCACCACTCGAAGAGCGCGATTTAACATCGTAGGCCCACCAGTTTCATCAGCACCATCAGCTCCATCAAAAAGTCAGTACAATATCTTGGAACACCTTGGGAACATGCCACCCCAAATATCCATTTTAGACCTTCTCCGCACTAGTCCTATGTACAAAGACATCCTTGACAGTGCTCTCATAGAATCCCGTGTCCCTTCTGATATCAATACTACTGATTTTCGTAATCTTGTTGGACACCTTTCATCCTCATGTGCCTTGTCTTTCAAACCCACTGACATACCCATGGTTGAGCCAGATCACACCCTTCCACTTCTCATAGCCATCATGGTATCCAATTTTGCTGTGAAAAGAGTAATGATAGATAACGGATCAGCCTTGAACATTTGCACCCTAAAATTTATAAAACAAGCTGAGTATACTGAGGCAGATATGATCAGTGAGGTTATCACCATCAAAGCTTATGACAACTTGGAAAGGACCACAGAAGGGACTATTTTGCTACCAATCAAGGTTGGGCCGGTCATCCAAGAGACAGTTTGCCATGTTGTTGATCTAAACCTACCATTTAACATCCTCCTCAATCGCCCATGGATTCATGCTATGAAGGCCGTTCCATCCACCTACCATCAGTGCATCAAATTTTTGCATCAGGGCACTGAGGTAACCATCCACGCTGATCCAGAACCCTTTGCTTACTGCAATGTAGTTGAAGCCTCATATACAAACCATTGCCCTGGAATAGTCATCGGCACAGCCATCGCCAGCTCATCCCACACTTGTAATGATGCAAAAACCATCCTCGCCTCCACCCTATCTACTATAAAGATCAACAAAAAAGGTTGTCGAGAATATAGTCTATCAGATGCATTTGCTGTCGGAGCAATCCCACTTGATCCACATACCCATGGACAGCCAACATATCACAAAGCTAAGGAGATTCCACCTCCTCGATACAAACAGTTTGGCCCAACCACCTTTGTGTCCTCAAAAACCCCTCTTCATGAGGAGCTCACTCCATATATCAACAATTGGCTACATAAGGATGCACCTCCAAGAAATCAAGCACGCCTTGATCACTTCAGCCAGAAGTATCCCCAAAAACATAAGCTCATCACTGAAAAATGGAACTATCAAGGAGGTGGACTAGGACCAGAAGAAAGGGGCATGCAATGTCCCATCGAAGCACATAATTGGGAAATAAAGTCAGGTCTTGGCTTTGACATACCCACAACTGGGGGCACCAACAAGAATGGTCATGCTTTTTCGAACATCCATCGTGACCTTTTCGAAATCGAAGACATTCCTAAGGAATTTGAATAGAGAGCCTATGACGAAATCCCAGACCAAATCTTCCTAGGAGACTCTGTTCTCCAAGAACTATCTGTTGGTGTTTTATTTTGATGTTAACAGTGCTAAAACTACTAGGCGACAAAAGGCTTAGTACCTAGATATCAGTACATACACAACCTAAAGAATAGCCAATTCTCATTATCACTTGCATATGCAAAGTACTAGGGCCCAACTCCAACAAAACCTTAAACGATTTCCTACTCTTTTGGCTCTGTAAAAACCAGGGCGGGTGCACCCGGGGATGGTTCAAAGATGGAACAATTGTATGAGAATTATTCTTAGTTTCATTTTGATTCTCATCTCTAAATCCTCAAACATACACGCAAATAACTGATAAACACATCCCTTGAACAGATATGGCCAAGAAATCTTCTATAGCTTTGCAGATGTTTCCAACAACAATGGCTAAATGAAGCTAAAACAATCCATGCAGGCAAGTGCTGGCCAACTTTGAAAATCTTATAGGAAAGATAAAGTGAAAATTGATTTTATGATGTATTTTGAAAAAGCTAGTTATAATATACTTCTCTTTTGGCTGAAATACTTTCGATCAGTGCCTAATCCATTGGGAATTCAGAGTCAAGTAAATTCTTAGATCTAATTTGTTGCCTTGCAATGAATTTTCATCAGCAATTCTTACCAGAATTTATCATTCAAAAATCCTTATTAACACCCAAACAACCTCATCACATTCATCAGATCCTTTATTTAATCCATTGAATTAACAACAATAACAAATGGATGTACAGTCTTACTAAATTGCAATCAATTGCATAAGCTTTTACTCACACAACATCAAGGTAGCTAAGTATTAAAAAAGGAGACAAAATTCAGAGAAGAACAGATATGGGGACAGTTCATAATTTGTATTCATTTCCTTTGAAAATGGTATATCCTTTACAAAAGACCCAGAAAAACCTTCAGAGAAGAAGCACAGTTCTTTCTACATTCATCCATATCTCAAAAATTTTGACAAAAAAAGTATACTATAAATTTCTTTCCCAAAATGTTTGGACCAAAAACAGAACTAAGCATAATACTTAGTGAAAACCAAATTCGGACCCATCTTTAGCCTTGGGATCTCACTTAAATAATGTGAGATGCAACAAGCTTCAGGCTACAGAAGGTGACAGGTGTCCTTATTTTGAAAAACAAAAACAAGAATAACAGAAAGGTTGATTACAACAGCACTTCTTGGCGGGTCCCTTTCTGTTATGCTTCTTGGTTGTTATGATCTGCTCTCACAATCATTCCTCATCTTCAGAGTACATACCCATAAGGTCTGTAAGTGATGTATCATCTTCTGTTACATGCAAACTCACTTTAACCTGGGGATTTTCTATGTCATCATTGCTGACTACAAAAGTAACTATTACTCTTACATCTTCCTCATCATCGTCTCCTGACATCTGTTCACTAAACTGATCTTTCCATCTGCTAAAAGTATCATCATCTGGCCAATCAAAACTTAGGGTTTCTCTTTGTATCTTTATTAAAGAATTGGAATTTTCTTCTAAATCATCGAATTCTTTTCTTATATCAGCATAATATAATTGTATTTTTACCAGCTCTTCATTTGTCTTTGCCCAAAACCAATGGCCAGTCTCACTGATGATGTTTGTTATTCTATTATTGAATAATTCATCCATTTCCTTTTTCCATTTGTATTTTTCCTTTACTGTATCAACAGATTCTAAGGCACAAGGAAATAGGGTGAATTTTTTAGCAAGATATCTTGAAAAATAGAGTATCAATTTCTTCTGTAAAGAATCTCTTTTATTTTCAAAATTATCTAATTGATTCAATAAATCAAAAATCCTCTCAACCTGATGATAAGGCATTTGAACTGTAGATATACAAATAATTGTAACATCATTATTTCTCTGTCTCCACTTCTGTGCAAGAGAATCTAGTCCATTCTTTTCTTTATTTAACTCATCTATGAGGGTTACAATCCTTGTCAACTGATCATAAAAATTTGACCATTGTATTTTATCCCTCAAATATGTCACACCCTGCCTCCATTTCTCTTCCTACTGATTTCTAAATTCTATCTGCCACTCATGTAATTTGGTTTTTTCTGCTTCAAATTCTTCTGTAGTATATAATTGGGGTCTTTCAGGGGTGTCAGGTATCTCAATAATAGGGGTTAATCCCACAGATGACTGTGGGGGATATGCCATTCTTAGTGTACTGGATTCTCCCACTTTTCTCTTTCCAAGTACCTTTTCTAATTGAGATACCCTATTTTCTAACTCAATTCTCCTTTTTACCTCTTGATTATAAGCTTCCACCACTATTTCATATTTATTATGCATATCAATCATTTCCCTCTCTTCTCTTTCCGCAGTAGCCAGGGTAAATTTAGAATAATCCACATTCATGTGGGCTGCCTGTACATTTGAAGTGTCAGCAACTCTTCTTACAATGATACTCCCTGTTAATCCTGAATCATCAGGCTGTGATGAAGTAATTCTAGATCCTCTTCTCAGGTACCACATAACAAGGGCAGCTTGATCATTGCTGAACGCTGTACCCAAGAATTCCTCTTTATTTGGATCCTGGAGTCCTAAATTATTTGAAATAGAATTAAAAATTAATGCGTCAGCAATGTCCCAATTGGGCAATAATAAAACATTAGCATTTTTTACCATCTGTCTTCCCTCATCAGGGGTTATATTTTGGAACTCTTGCACCATTTGTTCCTTTATTAGATTTTGAATGGAGGTCTCATCCATTTCTGGATGTTCTGCTCTCATATTATTGCACCTTTGCTCAAAAATGTGCATGTTTACTCTCCACGCAAACTGATGGAAAGCCCTAGATCTTACAAAATTGTTATCAGATAAAAAATGCTGACTGGCTTGTTCCAAAACAAGGTCCAATTCCCTTCCTCTGAAATCTGCTATAGTTAATTCAAAACTTGGTACAGGGGGTTCCTGAGGGTTCCCTTCATCAATCTCTGCTTGTGTAACAAAAATTTCTCCTTGTGACCCCATTTGTTTGAATTGCTCATTGGTGAGTTGTTCTTCCTCAATTCTTATTAGGGTTTGAGAAGGTGAGCCACTTTCATCAGGGGATACTTCCTCCCTTATTATTCTCCTTCTTTTGGGGGAAGGTTCAGGGGGTCTTTCTTCTAGGACAGTGCTGGTGGATTCAACTATCTGTTTTTCTTTATGCACAACGGGCACCTGCTGTCGGACAATAGTATATCCTGTTTTCTTCCGTACCACCAGTGGACCTATTCCAATGTTGGGGGTGAAACCCAATTTTCTCATAATTTCTTTGGCTTTATCTAGAAAAGAATTAATAAAATGTTGTTTCTTCTCATTCATTACTTCCATTATCTCAGAGAAAGTACTCATGAGCTTATGTATTTTATCTGCATTGTTTGCAGCATTACTAAGAGGACTGAAATCTTTGTCAAAACAATTAATGAATTCCAAAACTTTTGAATAGACTCTCCATTTTTCTTTCTTTATTTCTTTCTCATGGAGAGAGTATTCATTTCTTATTATATCTTCAGGAAAATAGAATTCATGCTGAACTGGACGAAGCTTGATTCTCAATCTAAGGGCAGAGTTAAAGAAACCTTCTGTATCACAGAAACGAGAGTGAGACACTGCCATTTTATATTGATCCAAAATTTTATGGAGAAAGACCCACCCTTCTTTAGTTATCACAAACTGGTGGGCTATAGTACAAGTAGGAAAAATTGATCCTGTTCCCCTTTTGTGCAAAAAGGCCTCCTCCACTCCTCCCAACTGCCACAAGAATTCAGCTATCCCTACCTTTAAAGGTACCTGATAGGGTAACACATGGGGTGTTCCTTTGAATCCATAGACCTTGATGACCGTTGAGACTTAATATGGGATAATATCTCCCCAATTATGTGAAACTTTTAGATTATGGGTTTTTTCCATAGGCCTGACAAGGTGCATTAATTCCTTAGGGATTCTGGGATTGTCACTCAATATGAGGCACCTTAGTTTGGAGGCAAAGTGCCTATCAAATCTAATGAAGCTAGCATTTTCTGCTTCCCAGGTCATGTCTGCACTCCATAATTGGACTGGCAATGCTTCCCCTTCTTGTTCTCTATTTAAAACCATTTCTTTACCAAAATAAGTGGCCCCTTTAAAAAGAAACATATGCATCAGTAAGGAATACTGACCCCAAACCTTTTCCACCTTGCCCTGTGCAATCCCCACCAATCCATGATGAATCTCATTTGCCAAGTAAGATGCAAAATCAAAAATTATTTCCACACCAAAAGAAGAGATTTGGGTGATCATATACATGAAGCTCACCGGAATAAAGTCTTCTTCGCCCTCTCCGAAGACTCTGCACAGGGTCCTATATATCTCCACTACCCTGGCATTAAAACATGATTTCTTGAAGGGTTCTTTAGAAGATGATGTTATGGTTGGGAGGCCTCCAATCCGGCCTATGTGGGCTTTCAGTGCACCCTGTCTAACTACATCCCTCTTGGATATATATTCTTTTTCTAAATCTATCAGATTAATGGGCACATGATACATGGTAAGGGGTCCCAGACTGAAAACCTTCCTAATCTCCTCGGGACTGATGGTAACTAAAGCCTCACCATCTATTCTTCTCACTACCTTAGTGGCTTGGTCATAGTTTTTTGCTATAGCTTCAAGCAGGTCAAAATCCATAAACACGCTGGGGACAACAAGCTTCCCAAGATCAAAATTCCATATATTGGCATGAGGGGCATATAACTTCCTTTCTGCAAACCATTTTTTGAATAAACTCAAACTAGTTTGAGAAGTTTGAGCATCCTGGACCCAATTACCCTTATCATACAATCCATCAGCTACCCTAAGCCTAGGGTTGAGTGAGGTTAACCTCTTAACTTGCACCGTTTCTACAGTAGATTCAGGAAGTAACTCAAGCAAATCATCATGCACATTTCTATCCAGGTAGTTTACTGCACCTGTAAATCCCTTCTTAGGAGGCATCTTGGGCTATCCTTTTTAAAACTTAAAAGCTCACGAAGATGATGGCAGTTTTACTTACTTGAATTCTGTCTCAATTCTCCTTTGTATTCCTGCAAAATTTCCGCGAACAGATAACTTGACAATTTTTTATCAACCTTGGCACGCTTTTCTTTCAGTAATGGCTTCTGCACAAGAATGGCTTCAAATCTTTTCTCGCGTGAAATGAAACTGATGCAATCTCTCTGTATTATACTCTGTTTTTCCTCACGGACGAAGCTTTCTTGTCTAATTAATACAGAGAGTGGCACTACATTTTTTATTTAAAACTGCGCCGTTGATCTTCAAAGATCCTACGATCATGTGGTACAAAGAGAACAACTAGGAGTTATATTTGCCATGTCAGTTATTTTACCCAATGAGAGCTTGCCACGTACAGAATTCTTTCTTTTGATGGCGCTTACATTTAGACCCACTGACGACGGAGAACACGTGTCAGCATGTCGCTACTTCGTTATGCATAAAGAACAAGCACCTTGCCATGACGAGG
Organism: Cupressus sempervirens; assembly: GCA_028749045.1. Taxonomy (NCBI): domain Eukaryota; kingdom Viridiplantae; phylum Streptophyta; class Pinopsida; order Cupressales; family Cupressaceae; genus Cupressus; species Cupressus sempervirens. The sequence goes on along the minus strand of CM053786.1, from coordinate 836,558,179 downwards.
CGGCGACAACCGTTGATCGGATCAAGAAATGATCGAAAGATACGCTATAGGACTTCTTAAGAAAGAAGGTGGCAGGCCCAACTCGCTATGTCGCTGTAATTATCTTCCTTGCAACTCTTCATAGCGAGGTAGCGAGCTCCGTTGATCCACTTCAAGCTGACGTTCCAGATTTCTTGTACATTTAGTCAGATAGGTATTAATGAGAATCAGATCTCTGCATAGCTGGCACATGTCAAAATTTATCACAGTCATCTGTCATTACACGTCATCAAAGATCTTGCCAATCTTTTGCCATTTTACGGGGCCTCGCTAACTCGCTAACGGTGAAGCACCTCAATTTTCCAATAGCGAGGTAGCGAGCTTCGGCACTTAAAAGGATTCTGTGCCAGAAAATGCAAGGGTTACCCAGTAATTAATTCTATTGATTAAACTAATTTTGACAATGGTATTTATGACTGGTCATGCCACCTGGTGTAATTATGATACAAGCAAGATGCAATGTCATCATTTTTAGATTTTCACGTGGCCTTGCTACTTTGCTAACGGTGAAGTGCCTGAATTTTCCGATAGTGAGGTGGCAGAACTTCTGGAAAAATCAACATTCTGGCTTTGATGTCAGATATTCTAGTGGGTCCCTCTCCTTCCTTTTTTTATGGTGAATTGCAAAGTGTACCTACACAATAAAACATTTAATAGGAAAATCTCTGATCGTCGCATCTTCACTTCATGGTCCCATCGCTTAAAAAACTCAATACTCGCTATCTCACTATACTTAATGAGCATGTAACTCTCAATAGCGAGGTAATGCTAGCGGTAGATCTAATCAGATCTGATGGTTGGGACAAATAGGAAGAAAGGTAACCCGAGAGAAAGGAAAAAGAATATGAAAGCATATTCGCCTCTTTTGAAATTTGAAAATTTTGTGCCTGACCATTTATGAATAGGGATGAATATAGGGCTTATATGGCGATTATTTCTTATAGATGGTTTATCCAAAACCCTATGCTTCACTTAGACATAGAACATCTGACTTTTCTATGGTTTAACTGAAAAATTTTTTACTGCAGAAAAGTCAGACCAACACTATCCATCCATCTTATTGACCTACCACTTGCTCATCCACAACTCATAGATTGGGACCAACCAAGTGTCATACATATTGATGAGTTCGCATCAGAGGAAGCACTTCTAACATTCATGGGAGCTGAAACTCCTCATAAGAAGACAAAGCCAGACTCTACCTACATCTACAAGCTAGATCCCAAGGGGTATTTTGGAGAAAATCCCCAACCTAGTTTCGATACACCCAAAACTGGAACTAAGGTAAATCTGGGACTAGCTAAGGCAATGAAGAGAACCCCTTAGCAAGAAAATCCAGAGCCACAAGCAGAACATGAGGATTTAGTATTGCCTCCTCAAGATAATCGACCAGAGGTGTCTTCTATTCTAATAGAGGATACTAGAGAAGTCAACATTGGTTCTTTAGAGATCCCTAGAATTGTTCAGATTGCTGCATCCCTATCACAAGATCAAGCTGACCTCCTCTTTGAGGTTTTATGAGAGAACATTGGCCGATTTGCATGGTCATATCAAGACATGCCAGGACTTGATCCAAAGCTTGTAGTTCATCATCTTGCAGTCGATCCAAAGATCAAGCCCGTCAGACAAAAGTTTAGAAAAATGCACCCCAAGGTGGCATTACTAGTCAAAGCTGAACTAGAAAGAATGTTAGCTGCTAAGGTTATCTGACCTATCAACTACTCAGAATGGATCTCCAACATGGTCCCTATCACTAAGCCTTTTGGTGACATCAGAATCTACACTGATTTTAGAGATCTTAACAAAGCTTGTCCAAAGGATGATTTTCCCTTGCCCAACATAGATATGATTGTAGATCTTACAGTTGGACATGAAATTTTGTTGCTTATGGATGGATTTTCCGAGTATAATTAGATCAAGATTGCAGAAGAGGACCAACATAAGATGACATTCACTACCCCTTGGGGAACCTTTTGCTACACCATGATGCCTTTTGGCCTAAAGAATGCTGGGGCTACCTATCAAAGAGCTATGATAGCCATTTTCCATGATCTTATCCATAGCATTTTGGAGGATTATGTGGACGATATCCTAGTCAAATCTCACACCTTCATGGATCATCTTGCTGACCTGGAGAAAGTCTTTGATAGGTTGGCCTAATATCATCTCATGCTAAATCCCAAGAAGTGTGTCTTTGGGGTCACATCTGGCAAGCTTCTAGGCTTCATAGTTTCTAAACAAGGTATAGAGATCGACCCCAAAAAGGTCAAGGCTATCTTAAACATGCCTCCTCCCTAGACATTGTGATAGCTTTTCTCTCTTCAGGGAAAACTTCAATCTGTCCGGCGCTTCATCTCCCAACTTGCAGATAAGTGTACACCATTTTCACACTTGCTAAAGAAGAATGAGAACTTCAAGTGGGATCTTTTATGTCAGCGCAGCTTCGATCAGCTCAAGCAGTATCTCACCAATCCCCCTATCTTGGTTCCACCAGTTCCTGGTCATCCCTTGATCTTGTATATATCAGCAACACCTACTACTCTAGGGGTACTTCTAGCACAACATGATGATTATAGCAGAGAGAGAGCCATCTACTATATCAGTAGAACCCTAGTTGGTTATGAACTCAATTACACTCCTATGGAAAAAGCTTGTTTGGTAGTTGTTTTCTCAACTCAAAAGATTTGCCACTACATGCTAAGTCATACCATCCAACTAGTCTCCAAGATTGACCCTCTCAAGTATATGCTCTCCAAAACAGAACTTACAGGTCATTTGGCCAAATGGGTTATGCTACTAAGTGAGTTTGACATCCAGTATGTGGACAGAAAGGCAATTAAAGGGCAAGCTATAGTAGATCACCTAGCTGATGCACCTCTAGTAGATGCATATCCTTTGCTCACAGAATTCCCAGACGAGCATATCTGCCTAATTGAAGAATAGCCCCCATGGAAGCTTTACTTTGATGGCTCATACAGCTCTCATGGATCAGGGGCAGGAATATTATTAGTTACACCTCAAGGAGATTACATTCCAAAAGCCTTCAAGCTACAATTCCCTAGCACCAACAATATAGCAGAATACGAAGCTCTTGTAGCAGGATTAAAGATAGCTGCAGAATGGAATATCACTGAGTTACAGTCTTTGGTGATTCCCAGCTCATCATCAAACAAGTCTTAAATGAATATCAAACCAAAGATGAAAAGCTATTACCCTACAAAGAGCTAGTTGATCAGCTGACCCAGCATTTTACAAAGCTTCAGTTTACACAAGTGCCTCGAATGCAAAACAAGGCAGCAGATGCCATGGCCACTATTGGCTCGCTCTTGGAAATTCCCCAAGAAGCTACGCAGTATGAGTTTTTAGTTGAGCAGCTCCTCACACCTGCCTATGCGAATGAGGATTCAAACCGTGTTTGTATCTTGGTTGGTCCCCAATCCCCTTGGTACCATGAAATTCATGCTTACCTTAATGATGGTATCATATCCCCTCACCTCACATGTACCCAATGCCAGAACCTCATCTAAAAATCATCCCACTATGTTATCATAGCCAATACCCTATATCGTCAGGGTTATCACGATACTCTCTCTCGATGTTTAGATGAAAATGAGGCCGCGATGGCATTAAAAGAAGTACATTCTGAATTTTGTGGTGCCCACATGAGTGGTATTGTCCTAGCACGACAAATCCTTAGAGTAGGCTACTATTGGCCTACCATTGAAGAAGACTCTTGTAACTTTGTCAGAAAGTGTCTCCCATGTCAACAGCATGCAAATCTTGTGCACGCTCCAGCACAGGATCTACAGCCTATTGCACCACCTTGGCCTTTTGCTTGTTGGGGCCTTGATCTAGTTGGAACTATCACACCTCTCTCATCTGATGGACATAAATGGATAATAACAGCTACAGACTATTTCACTAAGTGGGTGGAAGCAGTCCCCCTAGTCTCAGCTACAGGAGTTCAAGTCTCCAAGTTCATCTTGTACCACATTGTTTGCCGCTTCGGCATCCCATCCACCATCTTCACTGACCACGGAGGTAACTTTGAAAATCTCATCATGGAAGAATTATGCACTTCCCTCCACATCCATCACCGCTTTTCTAGCCCATATTTCCCACAAGGTAACGGCCAGGTAGAGGCAACTAATAAAACCCTCCTCAAAATCCTAAAGAAAGTTGTCAATGATTCCGACCGTGATTGGCACCTCCAAATAAATCTGGCTCTATGGGCCTATCGAACTTCCTTTCGTACATCCATGCGCACAACTCCATACTCCCTAGTCTATGGTGCCAAAGCAGTATTACCTATAGAAGTTGAACTTCCCTCACTACACATATCTTTGCGAGGGCAAATCTAAGATGAAGAATACAGAGTAGCTTGACTCACCCAGCTAGATCTCTTAGACGAGAAGAGACAACAAGCCTATGACCATCTCATAGTCTATCAAACTCATCTCAAAAGGAATTTCAACAAGAAGGTGCTCCCATGACACTTTTAGCCAGGTGACATGGTCCTCAAAGAAAATATGAAAGTCCAAGCAGATCGAGAAAAGAAAGGCAAGTTTGAACCTACATGGCTTGGTCCCTATGTGGTTACTACCTCCTTTGGCTCCGGAGCCTATCAATTATCTACACCAGAAGGAGAACTCTTGAATGATCCCACTAACATCATTCATCTCAAGAAGTTCTATGCTTGAAGATCCTTGGTATACCCAGCTTTTGAAAAATACAAAAAAAAATAGTAAAGAGAAATAAGCATCCAATGGTGAAAACTTGGAAATTCAAGTGCCTTGGATAGGTGCCTTGGTGAAAACCTGGTAATTCAGGTGCCTTGTGTGCTAAAGACTAGTCCATTATCTATCACTATCCTATCCCTCATCCATCCACCCACCATCCCATAAAACACCTACTTGTTCCCTTGGTGTTCCAATCAAATATCCAAAATCTGACGGAGCTTGTCAATACCTCCTGTGCAGCTTGTAAATCTTGAACCAAATCTTGTATTATACCTTGTAAATTTTGTACCATACCTTGTATATATTCAAATATTTTTCAAAGCTTGTACCATATTTCAGCTTGTAAATAATCTTGTACCTTAGCCTGTATCCTATCACATGCACACATAGAATCCTATTTTCCTTAAGCTTTTCACAAACCATCTACCTATCCACCTATCAACTATTATAGACATCCCATCCTTCAAAAACATTTCCATCTCACAAAAAACCAAAACATGAACAAACTTGTACATTTGTAACATATCTTGGTTCGTCAGCTTGTACATCCTCTTTAGCTTAGTATCATTGTATCTATCCGGCTTTCATGTTAGTTCATCCTTGGTCAACATCTTGCACACATCACACACTTTGGTTAGATATTCCAATGCATCCTTTAGCTAGATCTCCTATCACCAAAGTGTTATCCTTCTTAGTTCAGCTTGCCAGACACATCACTCATCCAGATCCATCAGCTTAGGTGCTCTCTGATAGATCCTTGCAGGATATAGCTTTCCTCATGTATGATCTTGGTCCGTTAGTACCTCATCCTATCCATCTCGTTGGAAAACAGTTCTCTTTTGGATTTTTGCTTTCTTTTGATTTGGGATCTTCCCTTTTGGGTCTTGAAATATCTTTTCCAAGAAATCTCCTTGTTCCCTCCTCAAGGTTGCCACGATCTTCCATATCATGGTATGCTGCGAATGGGGCAATTAGAGTGTAAGGTCTTGATCAGGTCTTTTGCTTGTTTTCTTTTTCTGCTTGTGGGTTACCTAGTGTTGTTTCCACACTGCTTCCTCTGGGATTCATGTGTGATACTGGGGCAATCCTTGTGTGTTTTTTTTGAGTCAGTTTATCAATCCTTTGGATGGTTGGTGAAAAAGCCTTGATGTTCTTGGTAACCTTGGAAATTAACCAATAGTCCTATAGCAAATCTAGTGCTCAACTACATGGTGGTACTTCTCTTTGAAGTATCCCCCTGCTCAAAAAGCTTTAATGGATTCCCTTCATCTCCATTATCCCCCATCCATATCCTACATCTGTCGCTCCCACCCCAGCTTATGCATCAGTATATCTTTGAATCACTCCTCACACTTAGCTTTAGGGATCCATAATCCTAGTCTTAGGGATCCACCAATCAAATCAATCCACCAAGACTCATCTTTCGAGATCCACAATCCTAGTTCTAGGGATCTTCGAAACCCATCTTCTGCCAGTCTGACTCTTTGAAATCCTATTGCATCAGCTTTATCATTCTATCATCCATCTCCCTACCATGGATTCCTTTTATAGCGCTCCGCTCCTCCATCTCCCCCCCCCAATCCTGGAAAGTCTTAAGCTTGCTTTACTGTTGTGCCTCTGATTTCCCTTTATCATTCTCCCGTAGTGAGAGTTTGAGCTAATTCAGCCCCTTCTCTTTGCCAAACTGCATCTCAGCTCGTCTCAATTTCTTGTACTTTTCAAGAAGTCGTCGAGCCTCATTTCTCTCCCTACTGCCTTCTTGAGGGGGCATCATCTAAGTCTAGTCTCTCCTCTTCTTATCTGAGACTAGGGCAACCTTGTTGCTAAAACATCTTCTTCGTGTCGTCTTCATTCGAACTTCTTTGAAATAGTGTTTTCTCAACACTGTGTCAAAGAGGGGAAAAATGTAGACACCTAAATTTGATTACACTATTTTAGTAATCCTATTTAGTTATCTAAAAAGGCATTATTAATTAAATTTCTATTTAATTAATCCTTTGTCATCCCTTAGTTGATTAATTTAATTAATCATCTATAGTCCTAATCGATAAATCAAATAATCTATTATTTATCAATTAAATCCTTTTCTCCTATCTAATTCCAAAAATCCCCATTTATTAAATAAATCTATTTGATAAATGAAATCCTCAAATTCAAAAACACCTAACCTATCTCTAATCCTCCATTTAGCCTAATCCACCCCATCCACCCATACTAACCAAGCTTAGCCACTAACTCACCCACCCTCATTAATGCCATCCACTTGCACATCTCTAACATCCCTAATCTAATCCTAAACCCAAGCCTAATCTACCCCCTAATGTTGTCACATTCCTTAAACAAGTTTAAGACTTTCCTAATCCAAACCAAAGTCTCCCCTCAAAAAACCAAAACACTAAGTCATGAGTGCTCTTACAAAACATAAAAGACTCTTACAAGCCCACTCATGACTCTTACACCCATCTTCCACACTCTTCCCTCTTCCACACTCATTCCTCTTACATCCCTCTTACATACTCAACCCCACTCATCATGACTTTAACCAACCCTTTACCGTACCCTCTCACACTCATCCTCCTTGTGACAAGTGTCACCTTCTCATTGGTGCTAAACAAGCACAATCCATGTGCTCTCCTTTGAGTGCATCCTAGCCCTCCTTAAGCCTTCATCCATCCTTGCATCTAAGCCCTCCATCCCTCTACCCCTTAGCCTATAAATTGAATCCCATCCCAAGCCATTTCATCAACAATCTTTGAGCTAAAGTTACCATGCTATTTTGAGAACCAAAGCCATCAACCATACCCTTATAATGCCAAATTGAGAGCTCACAAAGCTACCAATTTTTCATTACCCATCTCCATTGAAGCAGCTTTTGAGCATCTTGAGCATACATCCACAGCAAAAGGACACATCTACAGAATCAAGAAAGCATGGAGTGCTTTTTCTTGTGAGGTTTACACTTCTTGTTTTCTTCCTTTGTCTAAGCATATATGTGAATTTAGTTTTTGGTTTGTGAATGTTTACTTTATTTGTTAATGTTCTTTGCATACTGATTCTGGTTCTACAGGATGTAAGTGTGATCAGTATCAACTAAGAAGCAGATATCATTGATGTGTTGTTCCACTAGGGAAACTGGTATCCTTAGTATTTGTTTCATAGATTTCTTGAAATCCTCAAAATAACATGTCATTTGGGCTTTAAAGTTGTCTCCCATTTGCTCAATGTACTCATTGATTTGTGTAATGGTTGACTTGTTTGATTTCTAGTTCACTTTACCAATAGAAGGAAATTCTTCCAAAACATAGAAAAATATTTAGACCAAAATTGATCCAAACTTACATTGAGCACCTTTTGATCTTTTGATTGCTCCTAAATTCTCCATGATCTGCTGTAACAACAACTCTACTAGATCATATGTATGATCTTTCTTGACAAGTTTATAAGCCACTTCCACAACAATGCAAGGAACACTATTCAATCTACTTGATTGATAGAACTTGTGAGATATAACTCATACAATAAATTCCAGAAGAGAATCTCTGATTGTGTCAATGGTCATGCCCCTTTTGTTCCATTTAGCCTTGATGTTCTTTTCAATAGCTTCTTTTGAATCAATATGTAGGGTCTTGTGCCAATCTAGGGTTGGAAAGCCTATAAACCTATGTACTATTCTCTTACTTATCTTGGTCAGTCCTCCTAACCACAAACAACCATCATGTATTTGGTGTAGAATGATTCTTATCCATTTAGTTTTGAAAACTGTGGGGAAAACTAGGGCATGGGTTAAGCCCTTCTTTTCAACAATTTGAAATTCTTCCTTCAACACTCTATTATCACACAGTTTATCATATGCTTGAAAAATCTCCAAGTCTTCTATTGCTCCTACCTAACAATTATAGCACTTCCTAACATCCTTCACCATCATGAATTTGGGAAAAATAATGAATAGTGCACCAATAGGGTTGTTCTTATAGGAAACCTTGTTACTAACTAACTGGACCTTGTGACCTTCCTTTTCTTTAGGTTTTTTAGAACTGGATGCCATTTTGCAAATCTAGGGTTTCAAATGGTATAAATCTTTATAACTATGCAACTCAACACTTGAGGAATACCTTAGATTGATGAAAATGGTGCTTGATCTTTGTTGAAATCCATGAAAAAGCTTCAATGTTGTTCTTCAATAACTTCTGCTCTCTTCTTGTTCTTTCTCTACATTTGAATAACAAGAAATGATTGAAAATTTGACCTTATACACTTCAAAACATAACATTAAATGCTTAGTGCATATATAGCTATACACTCAACTCTTGAAGATTTCAACATAACATTGGTTTTCCATCACACGACATCGACTACCAACTCAGTCGCAACTGACAGCTCGACATCTAAGGATAGCTCGACAACACTTGCAAAAACTTTGAGTTTTAATTGTGTGTCTTTACTTATGTTGTTTTCTTCTTTGCAGTGCTTGTTTGTCTTGGAACTGATCTATGATATAGCTTCATTTATCAAGCCCATACACCTATCCATGCTTAGTTGGATGAGGTGTGATCTCTTAACCTCTTGGCTGAAGTGATCCCTCCATTGGATGTGCTAGCTCCATCCCTCCATTTCCATATTCTGTTCATCTCTACTCTGATGTGTTCAACATCAACCTTTGCCTTCCCTTTGTTGAGCTCAAAACTTGGTGCCTTGGACCTTGTTGGGAAATTTATACTAATATGGCTAGTCTTCAAGCAACTGAAACATGTGGTTTGACTTATCCATCTACTGTAGTTCCCTCTAAAATGTGTTCTTATGCAATTTTTAGGAACATGTCCATATTCTTGACAGTAATGGTAGCTCTTCCTTGTATTGTAGTCCCAATTGTACTGGAGTCCATGGTTAATTCTCTTTGTAGGCTAATTAGGTGTCCACATAGGCTTTGATCTACACTCAAAAGCTCTATGACCATACTTCTTGTAGTTAAAGTAGTGACCATCAAATCTTGGTGTCCTCATGGCCTTGGTCCTACACTCTTGTGTCTAATGTCCCTGCTTATTGCATTTATGATAGTGACCCTTGTTCTTGGGTTTGTCCTACTAATTGGTCTTCCTACTCTTGCATATATTAGCAGTGTGCCCGTTTTTACCATAGAAATGACAAGTGGATTTAGTGTTCTTACCTTTTTCACTTCTTTCCTCTACACTCCATTGGTCTAATTTTTTATAGTACAGAAAAAGTCTGGAATTTTGGTGAAAAATCAATTAGGTAATTGCATTTTGTAGATTAGGGTTTCATTCCTTGTAATTTTTCAAATTCTTAGGTTGCCCTAATTTGTGTCTTGGTCTCTATGTTGTTGGAATCTTGTTAAATTCTCAAGGTTTGCCTCTCAACCTAGCTATTAAAATACCCTGAGTGGGAAAAACCCTAGGTCTCCTTTTAAATTTTTGAAAAGATTTGAAAAGTTCTTAAAATGTTTCCCTTTATGGTCATATGTTGTAGGTTTTCATGTAAGAGCAAAATTCCTTTTTCCTCTTCTTTCTGTGGTCATGTTTTATAGTGCAGCGTACGAGTGTAAAGAAGTTTTGTTTTATAGACATATGCTTTAGTCTTTTGTAATAGCAAAATGGTTCATTTAGAGTCTCCTCAATCATATGTTTGGTTTTTGAGTGAAGGAACCAAAAGGCTTTTTAATACTTTGGAAGTAGTTTTACGGCTTTACAGTGAATAGTTGAATGGGTGACCAGAAGGGGTTTGAAGAAGTACTCCTGATCATATGATATAGTGTTGAGCATGTGATCATAAAAGGTCTTAAAGGATGTGTGTTGTGCTGCTTTATGGGAATACAGGTAAGCAATTGAGTGAAGGGGTAGAAAGGTGTTGATTCGAGGTCTATGCATCTACGTTCTAATGGATGGCATAAGAATGTAATGCCCCAACATGGCATAAAGGAATGGTTTGTAAGAATGCACAAAATGTTTTATGGTTCTTTGGATAAAGTTAGTTCATAGGAGCGAAAGTGAGATGTTGTTGCGTTTACGTGCATAAGTTTCTTAGGCTCATGAACAAGCGTAAAGCTAGATTATAACAATGATTGTTTAAAGTGGCACCTATTAAGTTATTAGATGGGCCTTGGTGCTAGTGAATTAGATGGTGACACATCATAAATATTAGATGGGCCCAATCCATGTGGTAGATAACTTAATTTCTTAATCTTGCATGTGCAAAAAATCAATGGCGATGTTATTTTCTATTTGTTTATGCTACAATCTAGGTAGTTGATTAGTGAAAAAGTGAAATTTTATCATTACACCTTTACTCTTGCAAGGTAAGCATATGAACGAAGAACTATTTTATCCTTTCTCCATGGTCATGAGTTAGGTCTAAGTGTATGAGTATAAAAGGAAATGTGAAGAAATGAATACAAGGCTTTACACTTATATGAGAAAGGAAAAATGTAAGAATAGAATGTCATCTATAGAATATTTCCTATTTTACGAAGATAGAGTAATTCTTACAAACGTAAAGGAGGAATAAAGAAAAGATAAGAGGCATCATGGTACTATGGGTAAAGCCTATATTGTTTGACCAAAGGATGAATGTTTAAAAGTTATGATGTCTTGGGTAATGATGTGAGTGGACAAACGTGAAGGAATTTTTCACAATTTCTGCTGATACGTGTGTGTGTGTGATTGTAAAAGGTAAAGAGAAGATATCAGCAAGGGTTTTATGCTCATATGAGGAATGTTTGATGCATAAGAGTGAAGGTGTCAGTTGCAAAGGTTTGAGACTCTATGGTGTAAAAATTCAGTCGCTAGTGGGTCCAAATGAAGATGACATCAGGGAAGAAGCTATATATGTGGTCAGCTCTCATTGGATTAACTAGCCAACTTGTGAAGTGGAATACTTGTCACCTTTTGTTCATATCCCTTGATTGCAGGATTTTCAAAGATCAATAGTACTGATTTAAGCACAAAAGGTGGTGCCACTTTGTGTATTTATTAGATATGAAAGCTTCGCATGTGTAAAATAGAGTATAACATAGGATTTTCTTAGTCCCACCTTGTGTGAATAAATATTTCAAGTCTTTTCTAAGTAGAAGCAATTAATGAGAAGATTTTATTTGGCAAGTGTGTGAACTAGTTTGTTTGAGGAGAAGTTGTAGAATTACAGAAAGGAATAACAAAGAACTTCAAGTAAGTAACTATACTATAGTTTTTGTTGTGTTCTACTTTTGCAAGATATAGTCAAAGAATGCCTCCAAGAGACTCACCAAATTCTAGGTTGTGGATAGTAGAGGGATTGCTTAATGAAGGCAATTGGGACCAAGATGCTGATACCTCACAAACTGATTCAAATTTGTTTAAAAAATGGTTTGTAGAGAGGAAGTTGTTTGTTCCACATGCTAGTATATGGAATTTTGATCAAGGAAGACTAGTAGTCCTAGGTGTTTTTATGGATTATGATTTCCTAGAGACTATGGCAAAGAGTTGTGATCGAGTCATTAAGGTAGTGAAAAGAGCAAAGGGTGAATCTGGAAAAATTAGATCCCTATCAGCAATAACATCATTCTCTAAGGAATTTTTCAAGAAAGTATACTTCAATACTAGGGTAGTAGAGGTATATAAATCCCTGTTTAGAGTTTTTGGAGATGGTGAAGAAGATTTTATACCCATGTGTTTCATGTGTATAATTACTCTTACTTTTAATTAATGTATGTCTTACTTTTCAAAAGAGGAACATATTTTGGTAGAGGAATGGTTTTGAATGCAGCTATGGCTGAGGTAGCATAAAATGCTTATTTTGTTATATTTGATAGCCACATTGCCTCCAAACTTGGATGCTTCATATTAAGTTTCAACCCCATAACACTAAGATACTAATTTAACCAAGAAATAGTGACAAGTAAAAGTGACTCTCACGTTATAGTATAATGATGATGAAATGCACAGGTTGAGGTTAGTGTGTAATCATCAAAACAAATTTCATCATTGGTGGGCTTAGTAGTTGCATACATGAAGGAATCAGGATAGCAGCCGAATCAAAATGAAGAAATGTAACATAAAGGGACTTACAAAGGAATTTTTTATCTACATATCTTTATGTTATTTGCAATTTTGTCTTTGTTTTTGTGATAGGTGTATGTAAGTATCTTTTGAAGGACACCTATCAATCACATTTTCCCTTTTCTTGTTGTAACTCGTGCCTATATAAATGAGTTTTCAAGGCAATGTGAGGGTCTGATTTCTAATACTTTTAGTCTATACTTAGTTTGTTTTCAGTCCAATTGTTTTTGGTCCAATAATTTGACCAAGTCTTATGATGTATCTTCTCTACAAGTTTTCTGAGAATACATTAATATAGAATGATCTCTGTGTTTCTTTCTAAGGTCATTCTGAGTTCACTACAAGTGTATACAATTTTCAAAGGAAATGAATACAAATTATAAGATATTCCCATATGTATTCCTTCTAAATTTTGTCTCCTTTTGATTAATTAGTTATCTTGATGTTGTGTGAGTAAAAACTTGTGCAATTGAATGCAATCCATCTTAGGTTGTATATCTTTTCATCATTGCTATTTATTCAATGAATTAAATAAATGCTTTGATTAATTTGGTAAGGTTTCTGTAATAATGGGAAGTTTTTTTTGAATGATGAATTCCAATAAAAATTGTTAATAATATTTTTTGTAAAGCACCAAATTAGATCCATGGAATTGCAGTAGACTCTAAATCCCAATGAATTAGGCATCGATCAAAATAATTTAGATAGATGAGAAATATATCATAGATGAATATCAAATGCAAAATTATAATCAATTTAACTTCTACTTCTTGAAGATTTTCAAAGTTGGTCAATACTCATTTGCATGAAATATTCTGGCCCTAGTTAGCCACTATTGCAGGGAATACTTGCAGATCTATAGAAGAATTTATGACCAAATTTATTATATGGGATGTATTCTATTTAAAATGTTACAATTAGCTATGTGTTTAAGGATTGAGGATGAGAACCAAAATGAAATTAATGTAGTTCTTGCACAAAAATAGTCAAATTGAGTCATCCCTTAGGTATACCCACCTTGGTTTTGCAGAACCTAAAGTGAAGAAAACTATTTTTAGTTTCATTAATGTTGGGTCCAAGTGATTTGCATATGTAATTGAAAATAGGAAGTGGCTTGTCCTTAGGTTGCATAAGTGATATCATTATGGTATTGAAGCATTTTATTGCTCAGTAGTTTTAAAACTCCAACAAAATGGCAACTCTACTAGGGAATTGTCCAACAAAAATGTCTGTCTAAAAGTACTGTAGTTTCTTTGGTCCTATTGTGTATGTGGGTGTCAAATTTTTAGTTTTTCCCATGGTTATAAGGGGATATTTTAGTGAAAAACCTTGAGAATTTAAAAAAGAAAGAAAGAAAAACCCAAATGCCACAAAGATACACTGATGTATCCTGCCTTTCCAAGTGTCTTATCTAACAAAGCAAGAGTTTTAGTCTTATAATATCAATGATTGGTCCATCTATATAAAATATTTCTATCTCTACTTGTGTTTTTCCTCAAAGTTAGGAGTAATTATAATTGTGTATTTTCCCAAGAGAAGGGTGGCGACTCAGTCAAGGTTTTGAAGCTAGTGCTTATTTAGTATGTAGTGAAATGGGTGACAAAACAAAAAACAAAAGAGCCTACACAATGGCTCATCTTGATGAACCAATGTATACCAATTTACCTAAAGGTGGTAGGAAGAACCTAAATAAGAAGAGAATAGATTCAAATCCCACCTGGAAACCTAGAGGTAGTGTATCCATCAATTCCCAGTATCAACTGGTGATAGGGAGAGAGTCTTCTTTACTTAGCTCTAAATTAGAAACCACAAGACTCCTAGGAGGGATATTTACTACCCCAGTACCAGATGGAATAACATATCAAGATAAGGGTATGTCACCAGTAGGGAATATATTCCCTAGAATAGATCTCATAACTAAAATGCATCGTAGGTTCAAGCTCAGGGGTTCTTTTGGAGATCATTCTAATCCTAAAAATGTCCCATATTCTAAACCAAATCTTATAGATTTGGATGACCTTGTTGATTTGTAAGCTACTTTTGTAGATCCTTGATGCAGGAGCATCCAGAGGTATAAGGGCAATCCTGTGTCACCCAAAAAAAATGTACTTAGACTTAGTTTCTGTTTCATGTCTTTACATTTTTGGATACCCATTTGGCTCAAATAAAGGTTCCAACTCTCATAGTTCAACTATCAGTGCATTTAAAAATCCCAAAAAAATAGGAGCATGTATTTGGGCCATCATTTCAGTAAACTAGAAGGTGTGAATTGGCCAGATGAATGTAATCATGATTTAGATCATTCCAAAAAAAGAATCAAGTCAATAGGCCCCACGATTTGAAAGTTATTGCAGTTTTTCGAGTTTTGGAGACCTCCTAAGAATGCTTCAAAGTCAAGTTTGGGGCATTAAATGACCTTGAAAAGGGTCAAAAAATGGGGGATGAGCAAAGCTTGTCCATAGGGCTATAGAGCACTTCGAGAGCTTTCTGAAAATGTAAACGGTTTGTCAATCAGAGCTACAGTTCAAAAGTTATGCCTCTCGAAAGTTTGGTTACCGTTTCTGGATTCTTCTAGATTTGCACCGACTTCTAACGCAGCTTCCAAAACCTTCTATTTTTTTGGTGGATGCCTACTAGCACTTTCTAGAATTTACTCCTAGTCCTTAACCCTTTGGGGTCTATTTAAGGAGATTTCTGGCATTGTAAAAGGCAGTTCGGAGTGGAGTTTGAGAGGAGGTGCTAAAAGGAGAAATATTCTCTAGATTTATGCTATTGTAAACCCTTAGGGCATGTTCTGAAGTTTATTTTCTCTATACTATTTGTACTAGCTTATTTTCTCAGTTAATATAATTTCCCTTTTCTGTTGTGTCCATTCTGTTCTTGGGTTGTGTCCCCATCAATCCTACAGAAGTATAGTTAGAGATAGGATTTCTAAGGAAGAAGCTAAGCACATTCATCTTGAAAAAGAGAAGGAGCAAGCCACCTTGGATGCTATAATAGAAAGAGATGCTCTACTGAGAAGGATGATTTCCTTGAAAGAACAAAATAAAAAGTTAGAAGAGAAAACCATGACTCTCCATACTGATGTTTTTGGAGATGCAGATAGTCTTAGAGCTAAAGTTCAAGAACAAGAAAAATGCCTGAATCAAAAGCAAGAACTAGTTATTGGTCAAGTCCAAGACTATAAACCTATTCAAGTAAATCCTAAAAAACCCATTGTGAGAGTTGCAGACAAAGGAAAGGGTAAAGCTATAGGAGTCCAAATAAATGAACCTCAAGCTCAACCAAGAAAACTCATAAAACCTTCCATGTCAAAACAGGAGCTAGATCTGGAGAAGGCTAGAAAGGAGAAGGAAGATCTTGCAAAAGAGATTGAGAAGGTAGAGAATGAAGCTCAAGCTGTAGAAACTAGGAGAAAAATTTAGTTTATTAATTCTAATTTTGCATTAGCCTCATGGCCAAATTTATCCATCCTAGCTTTAGTTTTTGTACCTCCTTGTGGACTAGTAGTTTCAATTCAAGGAATATCTCAATCTGCTCCTACCTCATCATCCACCACTTACACTCAACCCCCTATTGTCCAACCTCAACAATCCCAAAGTGTTCTTCTAAACCAAGCTAACATAGCAAGTACCTCAAATGTTCCTAGTTTCCAAAAGAAACCTGTATTCATGGAAAAGTATAGAAAAATATCATTTGCAGGTATTCCTGGTGCTCCACATCCCATATCTTTTGATTTAAAAGACAAAATGGTTAATTTTTCTGGAAATTATGTTGTTATTGGTGAAGAACATTTGAAAATTTTTATAGACATGTGAAATGATTATGAAGTTGAACATGGAAATGTAGTCATGAAGTTTTTTGTTCATTCACTAACTAAGGATGCAAGGGATTGGTTTAGAAGGCTACCTGATGACAGTATTAGTTCGTGGAGCAATTTAGAAAAGTTATTTAAAGAACAATATGGAGACAACACTAATGCTAGATTTATGCTAAATGAATTCAATAACATCAAGAAGAATCCTAATGAGTCCACATTCTATTTCAATGTATGATTCCAGAAAGGTATGTACAAATTTTTTCAGGTTATGAGGTTGAATGAGGATGTTTGTCTCACAACATATTTTAATGCTTTTGATAGTAAAATGGCTTACCAATTAAGGGATAAGGATCCTAAAACTCTAAGGGATGCTTACAAGGTTGTAGTAAATATTGAAAATAACAAGAAAGCATCTAGAAAATTAGGTAGGAGAAATGATCCAAATCTTTTCAATCCTAAGAATAATAACAAAAGGGAAGGTGATAAAAATCCTATAAAAAAAAAGCCAAAAGAACCTACAATAGGCTAGGTATTGGAATTGCTAAAAAAGATGACTCCCACTAGTTTCAATAAGCCAAATGTTGCTGAGAAAACCCCTGTAAATAATAACAACTTCAATAGATAGCCTAGAATGTAAAATTTCCCTTATACTACCCAATGGAAGGATGGAAAGCCAATCCCTAACCAGACCCAAAATGTGAAAGATAAGGGCACACCAGATCCTTTGTAAAGAAGTGCAATAAATATGAATGATAATGTGCCATGGTGTATTATTTGTTAGTTACCTCACTCTCTAGAATATTGTGCAATTTCTCAGTCATTTGTTTCTGATCATATTCTACAAATTGAAGAGGAGGAAGAAGAAAAGAGTCATGCTGAGGTAAGTTGTAATATGGTAAGTATCTGTAGTGACTATGTTGATTCTGACTTAGAAGAAAAAAAAAGTGATTTGGAGAATAAGAAAATTGCTTATCAATTGCATTATCAACAAGTTTTTTAAGATAATGAAAGCATCAAATTACTGTAATTGCAATGCATCTGTAAATCATACCCGCACTTAGATCATACCTATGATTAACTTCACATTGCATAGCTACAAGCATGATTTATAAGGTAATAAATAATATATGTTTACCATAGTAATCATTATGTTAGTTATGGTAATTAGGAGGTGACTCTTCCATACATGCCTCTTCCTTTCACCATGCACATATTTATTGGAGATAGTATCATTTGGTAAAGGTGTGAATTAAAGAATATTAAAAATATATCATGTCCTTGTAGAACACTCTGTTTGGAGCTTTATTTCCATCAACAATCATCAGTGCAAGTGCCATAAACAACAGTCAGAGATGACAACATTCTTGAAGCATATTTATATTGATATAGCAAAGATGACTTTCATATTGTTTAGATCATAATAATATCGACATACTAGGTACAACCTATTATATTATCTGCATATCATATAACCATAATAAATTGTTGATAGAATGTTATGCAATCAATATCACTCTATAGAAATGTATGCATTTGCAACTTAGCATCATACAAATTATCAATCATTGGATATAATAGAATAGATTTATTAGTAGCAACAAATAGAATCTAGGTGGAGCTTGATGTTGAAGGTCGTCAATTTAACATCATCGTTCATTTTTAAGCTGTGGTAATACCAATTAAGCATAGCAATTTATTGTGCTCCATAAAAAATAAGGATTTGATGACACCTACTCCTATGGAGAATGAATGATCTTGTGCTTAAGCTTGTGAAGTCAGCGATGGAGATTTAGACACAAAATATGAAGGTCTGAGGACTAGTCAATATAAGTGAAGCATACAAAGAGAGGAGCCTGACTGATACAAGATAAAGAGAAAACATAATTATCATTGGAGATATGAATTGATTAAAACTGATGAGTCTAAAAAATGCCTTTATTTTGTTATGTTTAAGATACTTTATGATACTCCGTTTATCCTTATTTTGACACTTATAAATGTATGTTTGATAAACCTTTGATGATTTATGGGGTAGAAAAGCTATGTCATCCTTTGCTTAAATTATATCTAATATGCAGTATTTCATATAAATATCCAAATGTGCATTCTTATGCTTGAATTTAGTTTGATGGATGTTTATTTCCAAATATGTTTTATATCATAACTAACCTGATGATAAGGATTAAAGGATGAGCAAAAGAATCCAAAAGTTGGTTGCCAAGAGCATTCAAGGAGAAATGAGCATCAAGGAACAACCACGAAAAGGAAGTTAGAACCACTCCAGGAAACATGGCAGCGAATAAGGAGGAGTTTTTATGAGCCATTACCTTCTCTGCATTTATGCTGTAACAAGTGGATGCCGCGACTTCATTGCTCCCTCCTCAATTTTGTTATCCTTCCTTTTCACTTTCAATTGTTCTCCTATATTCTCTCCTGTGGACTTAATTTAGGATAGTTACTTTTCTGTTATGTAATAAAGAGTAGATTCCCTATATATATATCAGGATAGACTCCTGTGTGAGAAGTTTTTTTTAGTTTTTAGTTTTTGGTTTTGATAAGTTTTATTGAGTAAGAGAGAACATTGATTCACAGTTTGTTGCAGTTGTGTTTTACAATTCTGAATTATGTAATGATTGATTAATGAAATGAATTAGTTCTCTTTAGTTTCTATCCTGCGTTGGTAGATTAGAGAAGCCAACCAAGGGGGCCCACTTGGAAGGTGGATTAGATTAGGATAGAATAGATTCATTTTACTAAGCATTAGTAGTATTTTAAGTAAGACATAGCTAGTTAATTCCTTCCTGTAGCATCACACTTCATGAACGTTCCTGTAGCATCTACGAGAATAGTCTAATGGATGATTCAAGATGGAATCTCTGTTATCTTGTCATTGTGTTTTCAACATTCATAGATTCAGTAGTTTCCTTTCTACAGCAGTAGTATAGTTTCCTTCCTTTGCATTTTTACTTTCCTGCAGCACAAGCATAATGACTCGTCAAGGTACCTAGTGCACATACTGTGCCGACCATTTCAAGTATATGTCCCTGGGTTGAAAATCTAAATGCACCTCATGGTAGGGGAAAATTAGTCCTTAGCTTGAATAGATTATTCCTAAGCTAGGCCTTGCGCATGACTATGGAACACCTATTGTGAGGTGGTTCAAAAAGCTTAGTTTCTTACTATGAACGAAGCCTATGATAATTAAGAGAGAAATAATAAGATTGTAATTATATTTTGTTAATGAAAAGATTGGACAAGTTTAGAATAGATGTCTCTCTTACCAAAAGACGTAGCTCTTTGAGAATTGAAAGATATATATAAACATGCCTTTGTTTAAGGAAAGGGAGGAAAAACTACAAAAAAAATGTATGGCCTATAAAGGGTTCATTACAATTGGTATCATAGCAGAAATCCTACCAACCCATGAAGAATAGTTTATGTAAATCAATCAGAGGGAGCAAAGAGCAATTAAAAAAGAAAGGAAGAAGGGAGACACCACCATGAGTGCTCAACTAAATAGTGATCTAAAAGCATTTATAGAAAAAACAACTTGAATATACATAGTCATGCAAGGAGTTGACCGCGTCAACTAAACAAGGAATAGAAGAATATATAGAAGCATAACTAGTATTTGAAACCATTGAACTACAAGTAAGAGGAGTCAAAACAAAATAGTCACATGCTAAGAAATTATATAGAATAGAGGACATAGATACTTCAAAGATACATTCTTGAGAGCTCATCAAAAGATAATATTAACTAGAGGACAATTGGGGAATACATACACAATGATCATAAGAGATCATTGTTAAAGCCTTGTAGTGATTATATGTGTTAGCTATCTTTGGACATAGCATAGTGATTGAAGGTTCTAATAAATAGTGGAAGCCATTGTCATAGGAATAATTACAAACTATTAACATTGGACTCCACAAATCGTAAAAGCTAACTATTAAGAACAAAATTAATCTGATTTAGGCCTATTCAAATCATCATGATTAAACATCAAGCCATCAAAATGTCAAGATACTAGTTCAAAAATAACAACATATAAAACTATTATGTCATCCATGTTGTCTATGGCATGTACCCATCTACCCATCTAAAGTGGAGTCCCTCATCTTTGATGACATTGTGGAGGTTATTGAGGAAGACTATCATTGGAATAGCAAGGGGCCTAGGGACAATATTGATAGATGTCATAGGGCTCTTCCCAACGTTGAGTTCAAAGTTATTTTGCACAATGATTATTACTTTCTTAGCAAAATTGTTGGGAATCATCCTCTTTATAACTTCTCCAATGATCACATTGTTACCTCTATCACTAGCATCTTTGAAATTCAGCATCGATATAGTTTGTTTGGGATTTGCTAAGATGGAATGGAATAGATGAGCAAGGGTGGACTCAACCTTTAAAGTCTAATGTCCTAAAAAAAATAGGACCCACAACAATAGAACAAGCTGCCAATGTAGACCAAGTGTTTCTTTAGGGTTATCAGGTGGCAATGAATATTTGGAGTCCCATGCAAGGAACAAAGGAGTAGTTGTCACGATGGAGTCTGAACCATCTAATGATGCGAAGAAATATAATTTGGTAGTGGATGACCTTTCCAAGGATGCAATGACATCCCATATGTGCAGTGAGTCTATTCATCCTAAGTCCAATGAAGAGAAGAGTTATAATGATTGTAATATTTCCAGGGAAGGGGAATCAGAGAATCAGTTTTAAGCTTGCTAATTCCAAGATAAGTCCTACACATGATTTTGAAGACTCAAGAGTGAAATGGGTTGAAGTTTTAGGTTTAGAAGATAATATTGAAGAAAAAATCCTAGATAGAGACAAACTATCTTTGGAAACATTGGTTGGTAGATCAAGTGACAAGTGAGTTACACATGTTTTCGAAGATTCAAGTGCTAAATTGTCCGAAGGTAAAACTATATTAATGTATGTATAAAAATATGACATCTCACTTGAGGTAAGTTGGATTGTAATTATAATTATATTTTTTTATCTTATATTGATTAGAATAATTAAGGAGTTCCCAAATATTAGCATAAATAATTATTAAATAAAAATAATCCTAATACATTCCTATAATTGAATTATTATTAGGAATACAATAATTTTCATATTATGAAGAATGAGTCTCGATTCACTCGTTATTATATAGTTATTAAATAATCATCTCTAATATTTGGTAGATTGTTGGGGAAGCTATAAATCTACCTTTCATTACATGAACTAATACTTGGGAAATATGGATATGACCTAGAAATTCTAATCAAATTTGGTAATGATACCTACAAATTGACTTAGATATGGCTAATTATGTCAAAATTTGACTCCTATGGAACCTCATATTCTTTTGTGATCATTCTAAGCCAACCTACTAGTAAGGTTCTCTTTCTCATCCACATTATGATATCTTAAGGTAGGGAGTTTGTGGAGGGAGAGGCAGAGTAATTTTGGGCACATGATGGATATTGTCCAGGGAACCGCTTGTAGTCTGTTTCATGTGTCCTTTGGCACTATAAGTCTTCCATCTTGTGATGATTGTAATAGGGAGAAAGAAAGATTTTGTACCTTATATGAATAAATCTTCCAAATGATTATGTTCATTAGATTAACACTCATTTTCTCATCCACATTATGATATCTTAAGGTAGGGAGTTTGTGGAGTAATTTTGGACACATGACAGATATCCTCCAAGGAACCACTTGTAGTTTGTTTCACGCACCCTTTGGCACTATAAGTCTTCCATCTTATGATGATCATAATAAGGAGAGAGAAAGATTCCTGTACCCTATATGAATAAATATTCCAAATGATTATGTTCATTAGATTAACACTCATCTTCTAATCCACATTAATATATCTCAAGGTAGGGAGTTTGTGGAGGGAGAGACAGTAATTTTGGGCACATGATGGATATCCTCTAGGGAACCGCTTGTAGTCTGTTTCATGCACCCTTTGGCAATATAAGTCTTCCATCTTATGATGATCATAATAAGGAGAGAGGAAGATTCCTTCCAAATGATTATGTAAATGAGGAAAGGGATCATCACAAGACTTATCTTTCTTTGAACCTATTATATGCTAATAATTATTTGTGTCTGTGGGATCCATGATCAAAAGGCATAGTGGGGAAGTATATTTTATAAATCATTCCCTTTACTCTACTTCATTGTGAAAATTAAAGTATAGAGAATCAAAAAAGAATGTATGATGTGTCTGCATCATGTATGCTTTGTGCCTTCATGCATCATCTATCTTCATTGTGTATGCTTTGTGTTTTCATGCATTCATGTGTCTACTTCATGCTTGCTTCATGTCTTCTTGCATTAATGTGTATACTTGGTGTCTATTTTGTGTCTTCATGCATTAATGTTTATACATTGTAGATATTTATATTTCATAATTTTGTTAGCATAATCATTATTTTAATAATCTAAAGTGAAATGATCAAGGAATAGGCCATTGATTTTAAGATTATAAGTTGAGTAGAAATTAGGAATTGCTTGAGGGCAAGCAATTTGAGGAAGGGTGGACTTGTCATGAGCCCAAATTTAATGGATATATGAGTATTCAAATAACATATTATATAATGATAATAATTAAGAATAGTAATACTATAATCTATTATATAGATATATTTGACAATATAAAAATAAAACAATATATAAGATTATAGCATAATTGTAATGTAAAATATTATATTATAATTATAATATTAATGAGTTAAATAAATTAAATTAAAAATAAATATTTTGATTATAAATGATATCAAATACCAATAATAATTTTATAATGTACCTACATGGGGTTATATTATGAAATGGACATATTCAAGGATAATATTATAATATAATTAAGAATTAAATATTATTATAAATAATATATACAGAAAATATACTATGTAATAGTATTAAGAATAATAATATTATTACTAAAATTATTATTAATATAATATATGATATGTTATAATGTTGTTATTATTATAATTACATAATACAATCTATTATTAAATATGAAGTCATGGTGTTGGGTTCATTACATTGGCAATCACAGAGACATCTATCCACTGTGGCTATGGTGTTATCTACAAGTGACCATTGATTATTGCATGTAAACACCATTATAGCACATTGGCTATATGATGAACTAATGGCTTGGTGACTGGGTGTAGCAACCATCATCTTGTAGTCATCACCATGATATGCATTACATTTAGTTAGTAAATCTATATATGCAAATACCATCACCCTTCACACATCCATACATGAGACCATCATACACTCTGCCATACGCATATGCATCACAACCATCACTACCATATGTGCATATACAATAGTAGTATGATTATGTTCTACATACAGGCATCCAGATCGATATAATTGCATCCATAACATATAATCATGACATCAGTTTCATATTAACCACGACCTTGCATATGACTATTTCATGCTAGTATTGCATTATAAACACATAAGCATCTTAATCCCTAAGCATCAAATTACTGTAATTGTAGTGCATCTGTAAATGATACCCGCACTTAGATCATACCTATGATTAACTTCACATTGCATAGCTAAAAGCATGATTTATAAGGTAATAAATAATATATGATTACCATAATAATCATTATGTTAGTTATGGTAATTAGGAGGTGACTCTTCCATATGTGCCTCTTCCTTTCATTGTGCATATATTTATTTGAGATAGTATCATTTGGTAAAGGTGTGAATTAAAGAATATAAAATATATATCATGTCCTTGTATAACACTTTGTTTGGAGTTTTATTTCCTACGACAATCATTAGTGCAAGTGCCATAAAGAACAGTCAGAGATGACAACAATCTTGAACCATATTTATATTGATATAGTAGAGATGACTTTCATATTGTTTAGATCATAATAACACCAACAATCTAGGTATAGCTTTTTATATTATTTGCATATCATATAGCCATTATAAATTGTTGATAGATTTTTATGCAATCAATACCACTCTACAATAGCATATGCATTTGGAACTTAGCATCATACAAATTATCAGTCACTGGATATAATACAATAGATTTATCAGTAACAACAAATAGAATCTAGGTGGAGCTTGATGTTGAAGGTCATTAGTTTAACATCATCATTCATTTGTAAGCTACGGTAATACCAATTAAGCACAGTAATTTATAGTGTTCCATGAAAAATAAGGATTCAATGACACCAACTCTTATGGAGAACGAATGATTTTGTGCTTAAGCTTGTGAAGTCAGTGATGAAGATTTAGACACAAAATATGAAGGTTTGAAGACTAGTCAATATAAATGAAGCATACAGAGAGAGTAGCCTGACTGATACAAGACAAAGAGAAAACATAACTATTGCTGGAGATATGAATTGATTAAAAGCTTAGTATCCTACTATTAAAGGAGCCCATGATAATTAAGAGAGAAATAATATGATTGTAATTATATTTTGTTAATGAAAAGATTGGACAGGTTTAGAAGAGATGTCTCTCTTACCAAAAGACATAGCTCTTTGAGAAGTGAAAGATATATATAAACATGCCTTTGTTTGAGGAAAGGGAGGAAAAGCTGCAAAAAAAATGAATGACTTATAAAGGGTTCATTACATTCCATTTGGCTCTGGTGTTCTTCTCTATAACCTCCTTAGAGTCACTTCATAGAGTCTTTGGCTGATCTAGGGTTAGGTATCCAATTACCCTATGAACTATTTTGTTTGAGATCTTGATCAGTCCTCCTCCTAACCATAAGGATCCATCATGAATTCTATTCTACACTATCCTTATCTATTCCATTTTAAACACCGTGGAAAATTCTAGGGCACAGGCCAAACCCTTTCTTTCAACAATTTTAAATTCTTCATTCAAAACACTATTCTCACATAATCTATCATAGGATTTCCTTATTTTCATATCACTTATACCTCCTATCTTGTAGTTGTAGCATTTCATGACATCTTGGACCATTATAACTTTCAAGGGAATCATGGAGAGTGTGCCTAATGAGTTTTGTTTGTAAGCTATGTTTGGGATAGCTTTAAAATTTGGTTGCTTAACCTGATTACTAACTAATAGAACATTTAAAACTTATTTTCCCCCTTCATTCCTTGAATTGGATGTCATTTGGCAAGACAAGGTTTAACAAATTTTAAACTGTGTAACTTGTCATATCAAGAATATCTTAGAAATTTGAAGAACTGGAGTGTAATCATTGCTATGATCTTTGCGGATGTTTTGAGTAGGTTTTTGAATTCCCTTCTTACTCTACTTGCTCTTTCTTGAATTTTTTATGATGAAAAATGAGTGAAAATTGACCTTATACCCTTCAAAACTCTCATTTAATGCTTAATACTTGTACAACTATAAACTTGATAGCTATTGATATTACCCTTACTTGGTAGCTACTAAAAACTCATGAACAACTAACTTTGACTAGTGGCTCAACACTAACTAGCATTTCACTTGGCATCTATAGAAGACTTTCCATACTTGGCAACAACATGAAAAACTTGAAGATTTAACCTTGAAATTTTCACAGTATCTTGCATCTTGATTCATGCTAATTTATTATGTTCAGTTCTATTTTCTTTTGGAACTAATGTATTATATAATACTTTGAGTATCAATCCCTTACACCTCTTAATTTCTTAGTTTGATGAGGTGTGATCATTTGACCTATTAGGTGAAGTGATCCCTCCATTTGATGTACTGCATCCATCTCTCTTTTTCCATGTCTTTTTCATCTCTCCTCTAATGTGCTTAGCATCTTCTTTGCTTTTTCCTTTGTCAAACTTAGAATTTGGTGCCTTTGACCTTATTGGACAACGTTTGATAATGTGACCAATCTTTAAACAACTAAAGCATGTAGTTTGGCTTAACCATCTATTGTAGTTTCCATTGAAGTGTGTCCTAATGCAATTCTTAGGAATATGTCCATATTCTTGACAATAATGATAGCTTTGTCTTGTGTTGTAATCCCAATTATAAAAGTGTCCATGGATTCTTTATTTTGTTGATGTATTTGGTAACCACATGGATTTGGATCTATATTCAAAGGCTCTATGTCCATATTTCTGATAATTGTAGCAATAACATTGAAATCTTAGTGCATGCATGGTTCTAGTTCTGCATTCATGTGCCTGATGACCTTGCTTATTTCACTTATGATAGTGAGCCACATTCTTAGGTTTGACATGCTGATTTGGATTCTTTCTCCTACACACATTAGTAGTATGTCCTTTCTTACCATAATAATGACAAGTGAGTTTGGAGCTCTTACCTTTTTTATTCCTTTCTTCAACAACTTTGGATGATTCTCCTTCTTCAGTGCTTGTATAACCTAGTCCTAATGTATCATTTTTTGATCTAGGGGATTGTAGTAATTGCTAAAAGTAATTGATGGCTTCATTTGGCTTGTTGAAACTTTCAACAATCTCTCTTTCTCTTCTTAGGTCATTTTGTAGTTGTTCATTCTGCAACTTCAATGCAGTTATCTCAATGTCTTTGACATTCAATTCATGGTGAGCATTCATCATTTGGCTTAGGGTATCCAATTACATGTTGGAGATTTTGGTAAGCTCTGTTGACTTCTCTTCCATTCTATTTGTCAAGATCCTTTTGTATTCTTCAATCATGGCCTTGTCTTCTATGGCTCTCTTCTTTTGTTCAATTACTTCACATAGCATCATGGCTTGAGATTCTTGTTCTAGTTGGAGATTTTTGATATCCTCAGCTTGTACTCTATTCTTTTCCATTAGATCTGCAATTTTTGCATCAAATTCATTGGAGTCTCCATTTGGAAATAGCTTGGTAGTGTCAATCTCTACAATGGCTATCTCTTTCCTTCTCTTTGAGGATTTCCTTAATTCCTATCTAGCCTCATCTAGTGAAAGTAGAATGAGTTGTATCTCAATTCCTTGGTTCTCAATAATCTTTCCCAGTTTATAAACTTCCATTTCAATATTGTTTTCTTTAAGCTACAAAGCTTCTCCTTCTAAGAACTCAATTATGATACCAATTATTGGAATTACAATGAGAAACATATACTTCTAGGGGGGTGAATCAAAAGTTCAAACTTTAGTAATTAAAACTTTCACCATTCATTAGATTCATTCAATATATAAACTAAAATAGCATGTAAATAAAGTACATCTAAAACATGTAATCACACATACACACTTGACACCTAATATGATTACCCAAAACCCCTACAAATGAGAAGTTAAAAATGGGGTGGGAATGAAATCCACAAATCTTTACTCCTATAGTAATAAAGTGTAGCCAATTAAGGTTACAATAGGTTGACCATCAAACATGATCTTCCATATGAAAGGCCTACCCTGTTAAAGGCTTACAAAGACTATTAAGTCCCACCTTGTTAGAGGATTTTATCACCTTGTTAGAAGTGTGTCTGGTTAAAGGACTTTAGAACATTCACTTGGAATGTCACCTTGTTAAAGGATTTGGCTCAGCCTATTAGGACTACTCTACCTAGGAGATTTTACTGAAATCACCTATTAAAATGTCTCAACATAGATCTTATGAATGGCATCGGATTGCCTGATTAAAGATCAAATCCATACAGTTTCCTTCTAACATAACAATGGTGTGTGCTCTATCCTCTGTTCTGCACTTAACTAATTCTTCAATACTAAATCACCTTGAATGATTTTTGAACAATTTGGTCATTCACCCCTTGATATCTTCCTTCTATTACTTCTCTCTTCATACAAAATGTTTGGGGCTTTGTTTTCCTTATAAATACTTTTGGTGGCTTAGGGCTACGTATGAATCTACACCTGAGGTTTATCCATATTACCACTTAACTCTTCCTATTTTTTGATTGGTTGCATGTAATTTCATAGGGAATACAAATAGATTCATCCTTACCATTAAAAGAGTGAGATCTATCCATAAGTCAGCATAAAAATAGTTTAGATAGTTTTTTGTGCCATTACAAATAAATATGTCCAATCTATTTTACTCAACACTTGAATTAACTTGGCATGGTCTAACTACTCAACACTTTGAGTGACTTGGCACATGAGTAATTCAACACTCATTGCAACTTGGCATGGTCTATATACACGTGTTGTATGCAACATGTATTACTAGATTGGCATGAACTAAGTGAATTATTTAAGTGTGTTAACACTCAATTTTCAAAACCAATCTAAGATCAACACACTAAGCTATGAAAAGTTTTATTTGTAAATCTAGACCTTGGATAACTAATTCACTCCCATCTCAATTATTATAAAGAATTCCAACATGCATATAGATGTTTAATCAGATACTAAAGACTACCATTGAATGTACTAATGTGAAAGTTGATAATAAGTTCAATATTTAGGAAATCATGCTTGATTATGATTCACATGAGGATATGAATCAAATACCTTACAATCAGAATGATGGTCACAAATTATATTATGAAACTAACAATGAATTGTATGTAGAAGAACCAAGAACTAATCCTAGATAAGAACCTAGAGAAGAAGTCAAAATAGAATAAGGAACACCAAGGCATGTTGCAAGGAATCAAACTATAAATTAGACCATTGTTATCACCCAAAATTGGTCATCTAGACTATTAGCCCCCTTCTCAACTTTTTTGCTAAAATTATTAAATCACTTATTTATCTCAAATATTAAAAAAATATATATTTGATTATATCATATAGTTTGACAATTATATCCTAAGTTCTTATATAATTAAAAGGAACGTGTTTGCCCCTTAATTAAATAAATTACCCCATTCATCTCTTATCCTAAGTTACACACATCAAATCATTTTTCCACTTTATGTTTCACATGTAGACACAAAACCCAACTCTTTGTGATGGTGGAAATGATTGTGCACATGGATCATGCAAAAGTAAATACCCCACCCTTGATTAGATCTTCTTGCTTCATGATCTCCACCACCTATTGTTCTTTAAAAGAATGAGTTCTCTCTTCATCAAGGATCCACTCTTTGTACTATTGTTGTGTGTTGAGCTATCATTTTGCATGATGCTTAACGATTGAAATCCTTTTGAACTCTTCTCTTGAAAAGAAAATCTAGGATCAACTCTAAGGTTTGGGCAATCTTGCAACCTACTAGAATCCACTTAGGTGAAGATAAATGTATTTTTTCACAAAGAGGCCTTTTCTGGTTTGAACAATTTGGATAAGATGTAGAATCTGCTTGCTATTTCAAAAGAACAAAACACACATACAGAAAAATATTTTTTGTGTTTTTTCTATTTTTTAATGAATGCAATCTAATAATGAAACTATATGAATTCCTAAATAAATCAAGTGTTTGTAAAAGAAAATAATAAAGATAGGTTAACAAGAAGTTTAAGAAAATAATATGAAAATAAAATCCTAATAGACATAAGCCATAGAAACAATGCATCTATGAGTTAAGCCTTTGAAAAGATCAGTCAGTAACTAATGAAAATAGGAGCAATGCTTCATTAATTCCACTGATATAATCATCGATGGGAATTTAGTAACCGTAAGATGTTTCACTTTTTATCAAATTGCAAGGCCACAAAAGTTCACTCATGCAAGATGAAAAGGTGTGTAGGAACAATATGGTGATCTCTTTTTGAACTAAGTACATCAGTGGAATTTGTAGATCCATAGTAAACACCAGAATCAAAAGATCACACAACCAGAATAAAAAAATAAATATATTTTCTCAATTACATTCCATGGACATAAATCCCCAAAATATAACACACTTAGGCAAGAATCACTAGACTCCAAATGTGAGCACCAATAGCATATATTGTTGCATCAAAATAATGGTGGCTTGGGATACATATTACATTCCTGAATTTATAGGAAATCATCTCCTCAATTTGTGTTGAGGGTGAGATCTCTTTATGCAAATATATTCTTCTAAACTAATAAAAAAAATCTATTTATGTACAAACTAACTCTCTAACAAATGGTAAGTAGGACCCTATCCTTATTTATATCATTTAATGGATATATGAGCCTTTACATGTCTTTAAACAAAGAAAGCATGAGAAAATAAGAAGAAAGCCATTATGATGTAGGAGTCTCTAGAGGTGCCAAAAATAGAAGCTCAATCTTCTTTGGATGTTTATAGGACTTAAATTGTAGTCAAAATGCATTTCTAGTGCATGAAAAGCTCTAAATTTTGAACTGGTAGTTAACTATCAGCGCACCTCTAAATTCTTCAAAAAAAATTGGTTCACCTCAAAAAAAGTGCACCCAGTGCACTTGACACACCTATGCACCTCACAATCTAAGAAGCTCAATTCACCAAAAATTTAAAGTTCTCAGTTTTGAAAATAGTTTCTTTATTTTTCTAAGATGAGATCTAGGATTACTTTTATGTACTTAATTTTCCCCTTTTTTATGATTTATACCCTCTTTATAGCCAAACACATTAATAAGAAGCACACCTCAGAAGCTCAAAAGCTCAGAAGCTTGAAAGCACAATTTGCCAAAAAATCAAAGTTCTCTACTTTGAAAATAGTTTCTAGGTTTTTCTTAGATGAGGTTTGGGATCACTTTTTATGTACATAATTTTCCCCTTTTTGATGATTTATACCCTCTTTATTGCCAAACACTTTCTTAAGAAGCGCAACTTGAAAGCTCAAATTTTTTTCTAAACTTGTAAAGAAATGCAAAATTTTGAAGTTTCAAGTTGTTTTCTTACATTCTGAATGTTAAGTTGCCCTCCTTCTAGTGCCACTTTTTTTGCTTCTTCTACCTCAAATTCCAAGGCACCTGTGTTGAATCTTGTCAGAATAGTTGCATAAGATGAGGAACTTGTTCTAGTTCATGTGTCTAACCTCTATATCTTTGATCTTTTGTTCTCTACAACTGCTCAATCCTTCTAGGTTAGAGACAGGTGATCCAAATTATCTAGAATGATCAAATGTTCAAAAAAATTTCATATATTTTTAACAAGATTTTATAAGTCCTTTTAATTATATCTTTTGGAGATCTTCTACTCAAAATTTCAAGTTGAAAGTTTCATCGGTCCCTAAAATTAGATTTCCAAAGGCTCACTATTTTAGGGACTAAAATTAGATTTTTAGTTCTTCTTTCCAACAGTGTAAACGGTTTTGAATTCTGAGCTCTAGGTCAAAAGTTATGACCTAGACAAGTTAAGGACACATTTTTATCTTCACAAAGAAGAAAACATTAATTAGCTCATGTTATAACACCCAAACAAGGACTCACTAGGACTCAGGCTAATAAAATTAGGTCAACACTAGTCAAAATATATAATTTTCCCCCAATAAGCTAGTTTTTTCCCCACTAAAAATCACATTTTAACACTCAAATTCTCCAATTCTAACCTTTGGGTTTTTGAGTTAGAGGACCAGGGCTTGACCCAAACTCTAGTTGGAGTTCCCAAAATAACCCAGGCCATAGATTAGGGGTCTGGAAAATGAAAAAATTATTAGGGGATCCCCATTTTAAGGAGAAATGGGGTGTGCATTGTGAAACCACAACATTATGTTGTAGGTTTTTCTAAGCACTTTTAGAGATTTGGATGATCTCATGGCCTCTCACTCTCATATTTTATATTGAAATAATTTACAAATATTGTGCTAATTCAAGAAACAACATGATAATTACAAAATTATTCAAGCTCCTTTTGAGCAACCACACTTGAAACAACATTTGAAAGACCAAGAGTCACAACTTAGAATCCACCTTTTACAATGAGACAAATAAAACTAATAGAAGATCAAGAATCACAATTTAGAATTCCACAAAGATGTCCCTCTTGGGATTCGAACTAGGGTCTCCAAAATAAAAACTCATTACTTCAACTAACTAAGCTAAACCACTTGGACACACTCTCATATTTTTATATCATAGTAGCTTAATATAATGTTTCATTAGTATAGTTCCCTTTTATGCATTAAAATAACCAACCTAGTTTAATCAAGAGGTGTATAACACTCTCATTTTACATTTCTTACATTTCATGTAGCTTAGTTGCATTTTGCAAAGCATCTCATATTGGTTCTTAGACACTAGCATCTTTTCTCTTGTCTTAGAATCTCTCATTTCATGGTGTACTTGCAAGGGGTTGTGTTCTTATGCTGATTTGAGAGCCTTTTTTTTCATAATTGCACTCTTTGCACATCATGACTAGGGAGTTGTAGGTTGGCATTTGAGAAACTCAATCTATGAGATCCCTCAAATAGGACTTAAAGAAGTGTACCTTTCTGGGGGTATAATCATTAGAAGTGAAAATAAGGGATTTATTACAAAGAACAAGGTAAGTGAAGAGGTATGTTTGATTTCACAAGTCAAACCTGTTGGGACTCAAAATTGCCCTCCTGATTTGAGTACCATTCCAAGAGTTTGAGCCCCTTAAAGTGAAAGTAATGCAAGTGTACCCAATTTTCCTTTTGAGGCCTAATGCAGGAGTATTCTAGCCATCATGATATCCCCCTAATTCTATTGGTTGTTGTCAAGTTACAACAATTGTTGAGTGCAAGTTATTTTGTAGTGTAAGCTGAGTTGAGGTTATCCCATGTCAAGTTAACACTTAGTTTAGTGTGTCATCCCATTTTTACTTTGCAATGTGTGCCAAGTTCCATAGTGTGTGCCGAGTGATGCTTCGTATTCTGAGTGAATCCTCATGTGTCAATTGGTTCTTGATGTGCTGAGTTTTCCTATTTATGTCGAGTATCAGTATTTTGGATGGGTTTTCTATGTTTTTTGTGTGAGCCAACTTGTGGGATTTATTTCAACAATGAAATTTATGATGAGATCTTGCCTTGGGATGTGTCCTAACCATTATTGGGTTAGCCTTTATGTTTTGTAATGTTCTAGAATGATCTGTAAGCCATTTTGACAAGCATAAATAGAGTGTTTTGGCTTAGAGTTTGGCAAGCAATGAGAGAAGCATTGGAGAAGTAACCTTGGGGGAAGCAAGCTTTGGGGATGTGATTTGAAGTAGTGACTTTGGGAGTTGCTAAAGACCAATTTTTCCTGAGTCTATGGACAAAGCATCAAATGTGAGATAGTTTACAATAGGATTGTGATGAAATTGTGAATGTGTGGATAGTGTATGGAATTACACTTGGATCTTGGATAAAGTTAGAGTAGAGCTAGGGTTGTGGTTGGAAAACAAGGGGATTTATTTGTGGGCTTGTGAGAACAAGTTGAGATCTTCCTTGGAGGTTTCTACCAAAGTGTGGATCTGGACTAGCTAGAGTTTGGCTTGGATCTTGAGGGATCTTGCAGAATTGTCATTATAATTGCTTTATATTTGGCTGTAACAAGGAAGGCCTTACAACCCAACACATTGAATGTAATAGTTATTATATGAATAAATTATTATAATTTTGTATCAGGTGTTGCTTCTTGGTATTTTATTTCAACTACGTGGTTATTTTTTGGGGGCTAGGACATCTCCTTTGGGGGTTCTCCCACATTGCGCTGCATTAGGGGCTATCAGAGCTCAGTTGTTCTTGAGTGTACAAGTAGATCACTGAAGTGTGAGGTAGTTTGTACAAAGAACTTGGTTAACTAAAGTTTATTAGAGTGAAGGTTGTTCCTAAGCTTGTAGAGAGATCACCAAAGTTGTGGTAGTTTGCACCAGGACTTGGGTTGGAGAAATAGATCTAATTTGATACTGATCTGTTGGTCGATTTTCTTTCTAGAGTTCTAGATCTCTTGGTTGCAAGGTGGAAGATCATGGTTCAGACTTAAAATTGCAAAGGGATTGAAAATGGATCAATGGAAGACTAATCTTATTGAGGTATGACAATAGAGAGTTTCTGGATTACAAATCTGTGGTCCTGGACTTGCGATATGATTTATGATTGTTCATGTGAGGTGACAGGTTAGGATCTAACTTGAAAACAATTTGATGTTGTCACAAGGAGGATGGGAAGGATTTTTTGTAGAGGGTCTACAAAGATCTTGGGAGATGTCTCTATGAGGATTGGACCCTAAGATGATTAAAAATCTCTATGATGTGGTGGAGAGGAGGTTTTTTGGGATGTCTACTTAATTTGAACCTAGTTTGGTTGATCGTGCCAAGGGGGTGGTTGCTCAGTTTGAAACTAGTTTGACTAATCAAGATAAGGATAGGATGATGAAGGAATTTTGTAGATGTTTGTGGAGTTAGAGTCTACCAATTTGGAAGAGAGATGTCTAGTTAGTTAAGAGACTTTTTTGTGAGAGAAGATGGCATAGCAAGGTCAAGGTGGAAGAGGTTGGTTTAGATGATTAGTTTGTAGAGTCTAATACATAACCTGTATAGAAACTAGAGGTTGTTGCTGAGGATATCTCTAACCTTGTTGATACTAGGATAGAAATTAGTTTTCATGATCATTCAGTTACGTCTGACATGGAAATCACAGAGCACTTGGTCATGGATGATCCAACTGCTATTGGTGATGAGCTGTGTGTTGTAGAGCATCTTGTTGTGAGCAATGAGATTGTTGGTGTTGTGAGTTTAGCATGTGTTGATGGAGATCTACATATTTCTATTAATGTGGAGCTTGTTGTTGTTGATGTGAGGTTTATTATTGCTAGTGTGGATTTGCTATTTGATGATGTAGATAAGGATTTGTTGATGAAGCATTATGTTCAACTTGTTCTTGGGAGTGAGCATGTTGATTGGATGGTTAAGATTCTAGCATTTGACAAAATGATGTGGATGTGGATGATGAGAAGATTGATTTTCTTGTCTCTATTTGAGTGGAAGCCTTTGGTAAAGATGAATATGTTTTTTGCTCTTTGTTTAGGCATCAAATTGTGGGACACATTTTTCTATTTACTTGGGGAGTCTGATGTAGGAGTATTTTGGCCATTGTGTTATCCCCCTTGATTTTGTTGGTTTCTACTAAGTTACAAAAATTGTCGAGTGCAAGTTATTTTGTAGTGTAAGCTAAGTTGACGCTATCCCACATTAGGTTAGCATGTTATCCCACTTTTACTCTATAGTGTTTGCCAAGTTCCATAGTGTGTGCTGAGTGACTCTTCATGTGTCAAGTAGTTCTTCATGTGCTGAATTTTCCTGTTTATCTGAGTATCAATATTTTAGATGAGTTTTTTGTGTTTTTGGTGCAAATAGACTTGTGGGATTTATTTTGACTGTGACATTTATGATGAGATCTTGCCTTGGGATGTGTCCTAAACATTGTTGGGTGTACCTTTATGTTTTGTAATATTCTAGAATGATTTGTAAGCCATTTTGGAAAGTATAAATAAAGTGTTTTGGCTTAGAGTTTGTTAAGCAATGGGAGAAGTGTTGGAGAAGTAAGCTTGGGGGAAGCAAGCTTTGGAGATGCAATTTGGAGTAGCAACTTTAGGAGTTGCTGAAGACCAAATTTTCTTGAGTCTATGGATAGAGCACTGAATGTGAGGTGATTTACAGCAGGATTGTCATAAAGTTGTGAATGTGTGGACAGAGTGCCAAATGTGAGGTAATTTACACTTAGATATTGGATAAAGTTGGAGAAAAGCTAGGGCTATAGCTAGAAAATAAGGAGATTTCTTGGTGGGCTTGTGAGCACAAGTTGAGATCTTCCTTGGAGGTTTTTGCCAAAGTGTGGATTTGGACTAGCTAGGGTTTTAGTTGGGTTTTGCAGAACTATTATTGTAATTTCTTTATATTTGGCTATAACTGGGAAGGCCTTACAGCCTAGCACATTACATGTAATAGTTATTTTATGAATAAATTATTTTAATTTGGTATCAGATATTGCTTCTTGCTATTGTGTTTCTGCTGCATGGTTATTTTTTGGGGGCTAGGATATCTCCTTTGGAGATTCTCTCCCACCTTGTGCTATGTCACGGCCTAAGATGTGTTTAATTTTTCTAACACCTTGCATTTGGTATATCTTTGTATCCCATGAAGATAAAATGTCATTCTGAGTCATTTTGTGAAATTCCATTTTGAGCAATGTCCAAATATGCATTTTTGCCTAAGTGTCAAACAATGATAGGAGGCCTAGTTTGCAATTGAATATCTTGCACCCAGTTGATTGGAATGAGATAATTCCTTTTGCATTGCATTCTAGAGGTTAGAGATTTGTTATGTTTCAGATTTGAGCTTATTAAAAATTTATTTGATCAGTTTTTGAAAATGATTCTAAATGTGATTTATGATGTTTTACTGGTGTCAAGACATGTAGATTGATCAATACCCCTCTTTGTGATGTCATAACTCTGAACTCATGATAGGTAAGATCAAATGGATTATACCATTGTGTTCTATTTTTGAAAATAATTTAAGTATGCAAGGTTGTAAGTCTTGATGAATCTACCTACACACCTTCCTAGGTCCATTCTATTTGGTAAAATTTCTTTTTTGTAACTGATACCAATATTGCAAATCCAAGGAGCTCACTTTGATTGCTTAGCAAATGTGCC
Source organism: Cupressus sempervirens (assembly GCA_028749045.1). Classification (NCBI taxonomy): domain Eukaryota; kingdom Viridiplantae; phylum Streptophyta; class Pinopsida; order Cupressales; family Cupressaceae; genus Cupressus; species Cupressus sempervirens. The sequence continues at coordinate 836,521,126 of CM053786.1, read as the reverse complement.
TTATTATTCATCATGAGCCCAAATTATAGATTTATACTCTTTGCATGAAAGTGAACTAATGCCCCAATTTTAATGCCCCCAAGAGTCAATTTGACCTATTATTAAAGCTCAAACCAAACACATTCTATTGCTTTCTAACATAATTTTTTGTAGATATTTTTGATGAAGCAACTTTGATGGTCAATATCTTTTGATCTCGAAGTCATCATGAGATAGAATCTAACAGGGTAATAGTATGCAACACAAAGAATTAGTATGTTTGATTCCAGGGTCTAGTTAGGTGTTTTTGTTAGTTTCTATAGCCAATAAAAGGAAACCTTGGCATGAAATTGACAAGTTGTAGACATAGGTGAATTGAGTTTTAAGGTCTTAATTTAGTGGTCAAATTTGATTCTAATCAGGGCCATATGTTTAGTGGATCAATTTCGAATATTAGTTGTTTGAAAATGATTTTTTTTAGTCGGACCACCTTGGGGCCCAACTAACTTCGTCAAGATGATAAGGTAGGGTGTGTAGGTTTTAAAGGATGTTGTGATAATTCAAATCATTATAATATGTCACATAGTGCATTCAAGGTCAAATAGAGTTGTGACATCATGAAGAAGCACTCAAACTTTATGTGGTTTATGTGATAAAAGATGTGGTAGTACTTTGTGCAACTGGGTTAAAATATCATTGTACTAGTATAAGTCATTTATTTTCAAAGTGTTCAAAGATTTCTATTTCAACATGCTAGCTTTGTTTGTCAACTTTTGCATTTTTAGCACAAAGATACCATTGTTGTAGATCAATATGAATGGATCATTTACCATTTCCAATACAATGGAATCATGCCTACCATATGGAGTAAGAAATGCAAAAGGGTCAACATAGTGAAAACATTGAAGAATGCTCAAAGCATAATGGCTTGCAATTTCTTGGTTATCTATGTGATCTTGTTTCAACACTTGTCCTCCAATACATTTGACTTCTCACCCATTGCAATTGATAGGTTTATATTAGATAAGAGGAGTATTATACCTTCAAGAAAAGTAGACATTTTTGTAGCAACCTAAAGAGCATAACGTGTGAGGAAGGACCCATTGCCAGGTAGGAGGATCAAAGCCCATGACATGTAGAAGGTTTTGAATTCCCATTCACTAGACAAGTAAGGGAATTCCATTCAAAATGATCCTATAGATAGGGAGTTGGAGGAAGGAATTTTTTTTTCCAATGTAGATTCATGAAGGAGAGAAGCAAAGTGTATAATTGGGAATGGAGGGTAAGGAGCAGTGAATGAAGGATGCATTTTCAACTCTTAATGAGAAGTGAAGAAATGTTCAAAGGAAAAATATAGGTCAAAGGGGCTACTATTTTGGAATACTAAAATAAGGTGCATAGACCAAAAGCCTTGGTAGATGTAGTAGGAGCATACTAATTCATGATAGATGCAAGAGGATACCATCCTACATCTAACACCTCCAAAATTCATATGGTTTGAAGGGAGGCATGAACAGACAAATGCAATGATGAAGTTACCATCAGAAGAAAGACTTGCAAAACAAGATGACAATGAAAAAATAATTTCTCCACACACTAATGAGGAATAGGGTTGATTGTGTCAAAGAGGGAGGCATTAAATGGTTCAAGATGAAAGCGAATACAATGATGGTTGTCTTAAGAAATTAAGAATGCAACTTTGTGATTTACTCCAAAAGAAAGAATGAAACATCGCAGAGAAGGGGAGTGATAAGTTTTAGAATCCATGACATGTAAAGGAGAAATTACATCTAGGGATTTTTATTTGAAATGAATGCCATCTAGTAAGTGTAGACAACTACATAATTTTGTTGCTACATGGAGGGAATGATGACCTAGTTTGAACACTATTGCCAGGAATCTTTTAAAGTGTTGGGAAATTATATCCATTTTTTTGTGAGGATATTTTCTATCATATACTTGGGGATTGTGATTTCAAAGCCTACCACAATCACATCTGATTTAAGATGAAGAGCATTCAGGCTATGATCTTGAAGGAAAAGTGCAAGTTTTGGATTCCAAACCTTAGGAACTTAGTCCCACATTGGTCATATGGTAACTTTCTTATTGTTTTAAATACTAAATCACTTACATTGTAAGATATCTCAAAAACAACACCTTTTAAAAGCAAGCCTTCTTGCATGAGGCCTAATGGTCTAATTTTCCACAATGCAAAAAATCTTCACAAAAATATGTATGAAAATCGCATAGATCTATATATTCTAAAAATTAGGGTTTTTCCTTTTAAAATTTTGCTAGCCCTAGGAAAAACCCTATTTAAAAATTAAGTTTGTGCCCTAAGTATACCTTTTAGGTTGGATTCCATTATTTTGAAGATTGAGTGGGTGAATCATTTTGGAAAAGGTATATACTTTTGGGAAATTGTTTAAGTTTTTAATTTTTGTTTTTATTTTTTCCCAAAAATGTTTCCTACCATTAGATCTTATTTCAAATCTACGATGGTCATCATGTCACGTATGGAAGTTGTAAGGTTTTTATCCTTCGTGACATGTTGACCGTCGCAAAACAAAAGCATGATGACATGAAACTCTAGAAGATGGGTGCCAGAATTTTATTTTATTTTAAGGATATTGGCAGCATGATGGGACATCAGAGATGTCAGGCATCAAAAAGGGTATTGGTTGGAGCGTGTTTTTCTTTACATTGCCAATTTTTGTGAAGGCTCGATGGTCACTATGTTGCCACCAAAAAAAGAAAGAGTTCCACTGATAGCAATCTGGTGACCTCTTGCAAATGTGAAAACATGATTGACCAAAGGTAAATATGGTACCAAAAATTTTGTTGGTCATTAGCAAATCATGTCAACTCAATGGACTGACAGATGTGTCAAATATGCAATAAATGAAGTACCACAATGGGAACATGTGCTATTTCATGCGACCAAGATTTCTCAAGGTTTAAGATGGTTGTTGTGTCAACACTGAAATGCGTAGGAGTTTTTTGGATAGCGACATGGTGACTTACTAGAAAAATGGAACAAGGTGAAGTTTACATTAAAAAGTGGGTGCCAAATAGTCTTCTCATCATCAATGAGCCACATGATCATCATGGAATTTCAAAAGAAATGAATGGAGTAACATTGATGAGAATATGTGTATCTAGAGTGCCAAATTCTATCAAAAAAATGTAGTGGCTGCTATGTTGCAACTGAAAAACTTGTGATTTTGCCAGCAATGACATAGTGCCTTCTTGTGAAAATGAGATACATTAGAGCTTGATTTTAAAGAGCAACACCAAAAGGATAAATATTATAACTTCCTTTCTAGCATGTAAAAATTATGTCATGCCACATGCCATGTGGATTCATGTTTAGAGGAAAGACACATGTTAGTTGGAACTATCAAATCAAAATACATCAATGGTGGGCACTAAGTCACTATGAAAAGTTGTTTGATTTTTAGTGAATATGACATGATGACCAAAGAGAAAAAAATAAGGACCCACCACCATTTGATTAAAATAATCACAAAATCCTCATCATCCAATCAAAAGTGCATCAATGATGGTCACTATGTTGCATGCAGGAGTTGCCCAGTGTTTATACATGGTGACATAGCGAGAGTGTGACACATGTTCACAAGCACCAATGGGTCTAGATTGATTTTCCAATAGTAGAGAGAAAGGCTTACATGGAGAAATCTTATCGGGTTGACTGCCAACCTAGCAAGTGGAAGGTGAGTCATTCATGATGTTCTTCCTAGATCATCAAATTTTTTAGAATCAATGACATGTTGTAAAAATAGAAGGTGATGTCACCTTGTTTCTCCTTATGATGCATTTATGAAGATTGGAGGCTCTTCATGTGAACCAAAAACATAGTATATTACAAAGATCTCACCATTTTTTCTCTACACAAAAAAAATTGCAGACTTTCAGAGAGCTCAGAGCCATTGAGGAATTGTGTTTTGTGTGATTAAAATGCGAAAGAATTTCCAATATTTATAGTGTGTCACAAAATTGTAGTGGAAGAGTAGAAAAGAGCCAAGTAAGTTTCTCAATTCACCATATATATCAAAGTATTCTATTATTCTACAATTTTTATCCATCATGCCTCCAAAGAAAGTATTCTCAGGATATGTAGATTATGCTAACAGAAACATACATGATGACCTTTTTTGAATTATTGTGTGAGTCCACAAATGAGTCTGCTCAAGTGAAAAATATAATTTTTGTAAAGCTAATTTTAAAAAATCATTCTTAGAAAGAAACTTGTTTTCTCCTCATGGGAACATTTGGAATTTTGACTTGGGAAGGCTAGTGGTCCCTAGTGTTTTTATGGATTTTGACCTATTAATGGCCACTGCCCAAAATTATGATCCAGCGACTAGGGTAGTGAGAAGGATGGATGGTGAGTACCTAGTAAAAGTTAAATCCTGAAGAAATTAGAGAATTTTTTCATCTATAACCATTTTCAAATTATTATATACCTATTGACTTGCCAGGATTGGAGAAAGAATACTTTTCTAAGAAGGATAAGATCAAGAAAGGTGTACTAAGGCCACATATAGGTACAATTGGAAAATTTCTAGTAGTCATAGCATCTACTAAGGAGCCTTTTAAAAAGGAATTTTTCACTTCTAGGGCCATAGAAATATATATGATTTTGTATAGGGTTATTTGGTGAGGATAAGGACAATTTTGTGCCAATAAAATCTATGTATATGTTTGTTCAAATTTCCTCTTTTGGTGTCGATATTATTTTTGATTTTTCATCCCACTTGGTGGAAGAAATTCATATAGTATTAGTTGGAATTGCAAAGGGTAAGGTGGAAAATACTTTTGGCCACTACTCATTATTGATACATATGTTTTTGTTTAAGGGGATAACATATTTTGAGAAGGAGATGGTTCTTAATAGAGAACATGAAGGGGATGCTCTGCCAGTCTAGTTGTCGAGTGCAGATATGACTTGGGATGCAGAAAAGGCTAGTTTTGTCAAGTTTGATAGGTACTTTGTTTCGAGGAAAAGATGCCTCATATTAAGGGACAATCCCAAGATCTCCAACGCATTGATGAACTTTATTAGATCTGTGGATAATCCTTCTAGTTTGAAAGAATCGCATAAACGAGAAAGTATCATACCATACTCTATTTCAATTGTATTTACAATTTATGATTTCTAAGGGGCTCCCCATGTATTTACCTATCAGGTAAATTTGAAGGTAGGAATAGCTAAGATGTTGTGGCAACTAGGAGGATTGGAGGAGGCATATCTGGTTAGAAGAGGTAGAGGCTCAATTCTCCCCAGTTGTACTATAGCCCACCCTTTCATGATTACAAAATGTGGTTGGTTTTTTTGGTACAAATTTCTAGACTAGTACAAGATGGCTATGTCTCATCTCTCATTTTTGTGGTATTGAGGGATTTTTTGACATGTTTAGACTAAGGATTAAAGTTGGATCCAAAAAACATGAGTTTTATTTCCCTGAGGACATAATAAGGAATGAATTTTCTTTACAAGAACAAGAGATCAAGGGAGAAAAATGAAGAATTTTTTTTTAGGGTTCTAGAATTCATTCATTGTTTTCATAGTGATTACAAGCCTCTAGATGATGCAAAAATAGAGTAAGATAGAATAAATAAACTCATGATTACTTTTCCTAAAATCATGGAGACCATGAATGAAAAGAAATTTTTTCATTAATTCTTTTGCAAAAAGATCTAGAGAGGTTATGAGGAGATTGTCATTCACTATTATAGTAGGAATAGGGCAGTTAGTTTTCCAGAAGAGACCTAGATATAATGTGATAAAAAATAAAAGAGCTATTATAGATAAAGGGAAACAAGTAATGAGATCAACTAGTGTTGTTCTTGGAGAAATACCTGATGAGCCCTTGCCCAAGAGGCAGAAAATAATAAAAGAATAGACACATCACATGAGGAATATTCAACTACTCATTCCCCATTGGAAATTGGAGATCAACGAATCATCAGGGAGAAGATGGAGTAGTTGGGGTCCCAAGGGGGAGTATTCATCACTCAAGAAAAGTTAGATGAGGGAAATCCTCAAGAACCTCCAATGACAAGCCTTAAAATAACTGTGGCAGATTATAGAGGAAGGGAATTCTACCCTGTGATGGAGCAGGCCTGCCATGAGTTTATATTTGATGATGATTTTGTTAAATCTAGAGCCTTCCATCAATTTTTTTGGAGAAAAAACATAAGAATTTTTGAAGAAAGATGTAGCAAATTGAGAACAAAGCATCCAAAGATGGAAGAGGTAGATGCACAGAATTGGGTCAAAGAAGAAATCACACAAGAATTAAAGAACATGACCCTTGAGGAGGGGAGACAAATGATAAAATCATCTAGTGTTTTTCTGCTAGCCTATTAGGATATTGTAGATGCTTTGATTTTTAGTTCTATTTCAGATAAATTAAGTATAGAGGATCAGGGGAAGAAGGAAATAAAAGGTTCTAAATTTAGTGAGGACCATGCCACATTGATAATTTGGTCAATAAGGAAAGGTTCTAGGGTTGGTTCTTCCCATCCTAATAATACTAGATTAATAGGAAGCCTGACTATGAAGAGAGTGGAAGAAAGTACTAGTTTAGAAGCTACACAATAGGTGTTGGAGTATCCAACTTGACTTTAGCCACTACTAAAAGAGATGAAAAATCAAGGTTGAAATTACAAGATAAATATGAAAAGGTTTTGGAAGCACACAATAAAGAAGTTCAAAAAAGAATTGAATTTGAGAATAAAATAATGTGATAGTCCACTAGGCCAAGGATCACATACCCTCGCCTACCAATGGAGCCTTTTAAATCCACTCCCCTCATTGAGATTCTAGATACACCATAGAGGCCATAGTATTATATTGCTAAGGATTTTGAAGAGGAAACGAGAAAATTGTGGGCATCACATGTAGAGCTAAATGTATAATGTGAAGATAAACTAAGAAAGGACCTAACGTATTTAGTTATAAATTTGAATGGCCCATATTTTATGAGCAACTAGCAAAGACAGTGAACATATGGGATGAAATAAAGGCAAACGATGAAGCCTTGAAACCAATTGTCAACAAGTGGAATAAGAGGAGAAAAGAGCTCATCTTCTTATGTTATTCTATTATTAGATTATCAAATGATCATATGGAAAAAACTTATGATGTTATCAATGATTTTCTAGAATTTGATGATAAAAAAGTTTAGTTGTAGAGGAGAATTGTCAACTACTTGGACAAGTGCAAGAGTGTTAAATTTGATTTGTTCCCACATGCTTTGGATAAGAAGAATAAACTGAAAAGTAAGGAGGAATGGGCTAAAGAGTTAGATGACTCATTCTATCTAAGGATGAATAGAGTCATAAATTAAATATGAATTGCATGCTAGGTGGCTACTATTGAGGAAATTGTAAAAGCTCAATTATTCTTTGATTCTCTAAAACAAGATTTTATTGAAATTGATAAAATAGCTGAATATTTGATTAAGAAACAATAAGATATTTTACAATTTGATTGTCTAGATGACACCCTTTTTGACAAGTGGATGCTAGATATCACTCATGGTAAGTAGTTGGAAGAACTTGAAACTAATGATGATGAGATGGAGCAGGATGAGATGCAAATTATTGACACATCATCAAGAGATCAAATGAAATAAGTAGACAAAAATGAGCAACCAAATGTAGTTCTAGGCATAGAATCCCAGATTGGTGACATGGTAGAAGAGGAAATAAAAATAAATGTTATTTTACTAGTTCATGATGATATTGATGGGGATCTTTGAGTTGAAGTGAGCTTGCACACATCAAAGCTAGATATGTCACAATCAATCCCATTGGCTACAACCTCTGAGGAGAAACAACAATAATAGGGCCAGTCATCAAGTTTTTTCAAACAAAGAAAGTATAGCAACAGGTGCAACAGAAAGTAGGCCCACCAAAAGGAATGTTATGATGTAAAGTCTTTTCTGTTGCACAAAATGTAAATATCTTTCGTCTTGAGGACAGTTGTGATTTCTCTATACTTGAAGCTTGTTGCATCTCACCATATAAGTGAGATCCCAAGTTCAGAGAAAGGGCCTACAAATTTTGTAATTTTTCCTATTTCAAAAGTACAGCTGGTCCACTTTAATGTGAAGTCTTTTGAGTTTACTTTCTAGCTTTCTAATTTTTTGATGCTTTCATATCAATGAGAAAATTAGTAAGATATTTTGAGTTTTTCATTGAGTCTCTATGAGTTATTGTATTAATATTTTCAAAGGATAATACAAAAGGGAAATTACACTACATCTGTGTTGTCAATCTCTATCACCATTTCATGAGTTTGTTTACTTTGACATTAGTTAAATAAGGTTTAATTGATTGAATGCAATCTAGATAGGTTGTATATTGATGCCATTGTTTCTTTTAATTCAAGGAATTAAGGAAGTGCTTCAATGAATTCGTAGGGTCTATGAATTTATGATAGGGATATTTCATAAGAATGGGAATAGGTGATCACAACTGATATAATTCATTTACAAGTTATCTGAATTAGATCCCCTACTAATAGTTGACTCTATGTAATAATGGATAAGGCACTAGTCATATAAATTAGAAACAAACTGAAGTGAATTCTGCTTCATATATCCAATTTATATTCAAATCTAAATCAATCAAATATTGTATTAAGTGCATAAGGGTGGTCATCATCTAATTTGTGGGAATTTATGAGTTATTGTTAGCTACTATAGCTCATCTTTGTTTCACATATATGTATTAGAGAAATTGGACCATATCTATTGATTCTAGGGATTAAGGGTAAGAGTCAAGAAAATATTTGAATCCCTAAGGTACTTCTACCTTGGTCTTGTGGAGCCAAAAGTGTAGGAAGCAATTGTGTTTTGTTAAGTTGGCCTAGAGACACAATTTATTATGCTAAATATGAGCATTAGCTACCTATAGGTATAATAATTTTTTTTGTCTACTATTAATAATAATCACTATTAAATTATGAGCCAACAAAATGGTGGCTCTGCTAGGGACTTGTACAACACATATTTATGTGTGAATTTTACTATAGTTTCTTTGGTTGTGTTAGTGTATAGTTTTTTCAGGTTCCTAGGAAAACTACCTATTGTTTTGATTGGGTTCTTCTAGTGAAAAAACTTGAGAATTTAAATGAAAAGAGTGAACCCAAATTACAATAGGTGTATATTGACATGTACAGTCCTTATAAAGTGTCTTATGTATCAAGCAAGAATTATAGTCCTAGGACTATTGTGATTGGTTTTCTCTTTATGTGTCATGTTTATTCATATTATATTGTGATATTTTCCTTAGGTCAACAATTTATTGCATTATATTTTTTCCCCTAGGTGGGTGGTGACTCAAGAAGGTTTTAACCAGTGTCAAGTTTAAGAAGATTTTTAGATCATGGAAAGTGTGAAAAACACTTAGGAAAATGTGAAAAAAAACCTAGCAATTAAGTTGCAGATTGATCTTCCTCCTAAAGGAAAGAAAAATTGGGTTGTGAAGAGAGTACAGACACAAGAAGGAAGTCATCCTCAAGAAAAAGTAATGAGAGGAAAGAGTATCCACTTTTTTGCTAATGAAAGGGAATCCTCTCACAAAGGTTCTAGGTCGGATGAGGATTATTTTAGTACTCCTAAAGTAGTATATCAGGAGAAGATTATGCAGCAATATGTGCCTAGTCTAGGTGCTAGGAGTAGTAATGACCTTTTTTGAGAAAGTATGAACCCCACTATGATAGACCATTCTCCTAAAAGAGTAAGACCAAGACACTTAGAGCTTGAGAGTTTTTATGATGAGAAAAATTCTAGTTCTGAGTTTACTATTCTTGATCCTGATGAGAATGAGAACCTGAAGATGCAACTTGTAGAGAAAGAGGCCATAGATAGGAAATTTCAAAGGGAGAGGGAAGAAAAGTTTTGGAAAGCCTTTGAATAAAAGTAGGCAATACTTAGGATAATTGTTTCCCCGAGAAAGAAAAATGATCTAGTAGCTAGTGCTTGGTGACCTGAAAATGTAGGTCAAGTTGAATAGTTTAGGATGCAAGAGCAAATGATGTTAGAAAGCCAAGTTGTGAACCTTGAAGGTCTTGTAATACAATAGATTAAAAGTTATAAGGGTCTAGAAGTTGAAAACCACAAAAAAGGAGATGTAGAGCATTTTGATAATGTTAAGGATAAGGGAAAACAAAAGGAAGTTGGTATTAAGATCAAAGAACCAATAAAGATTGTACAGATCCATGATTCTATGTCACTTTTTTTATATTGAGTTAAAGAAGAAGAGGAAGGAGAAAGATGCTTTGGCTAAGAGATTAGAAATTGTAGAAAATGAGGTAGCCATAGTTGAGATGAATAATAAGATTAAGTTCCTAGACAATGCTAGGAAGCAATCTATAGCTATGCCTAAAGATAATGGAAAAAAAGGTCAAATGATGCAAATCAAAATACTACTAAGTTGTCTTCTTCTTTCGTGTCTTCTTCATCACAGAAAATGGATCTTACTAAAGCTATTGTAGATGCTAGTACCAACAATATTGTGAATAATAATGAAAGAAATGTTGTCAAAAACCCCAAAATTGACTTGCAAAGGAGGCCTATTTAGTTAGAGGGTTATAGACAGATACGTTTTGATGGAATCCCTAGATTCCCTAACCCTACTCCACAAGAAATGAGGAAAAGATTGCCAAAGTTTTATGGGAATAATGCTATCACTTGTGAGGATCATTTGAGGAATTTTCTTGACATGATGAGTGACTATGAGGCTGAGGCTGAAGATGTTATCATGAAATTATTTGTTCAGTCGTTAACTGAAGATGCTAGAGAATGGTTCAAGAGGAAACCTAAGTTATCCATTTTAGATTGGAAAGATGTTGAATATTATTACAAGGATCAATATGGTGATAAAAATAACCCAAGTTATATCTTAGGAGAATTCAACAACATTAAGAAGCTTCATAACAAATCTATCACTGATTTTGACACTAGATTTCAGAAGAGGATGTACAAGTTGATGTAGGCCATGCGAGTTGATAACAAGATATGTATGATTAATTACTTAAATAATTTTGATGGTAAGATGACATATCAACTTAGGACTTTAAGAGATGCTTTGAGAATTACTATAAATATAAAAAAATAATTTGAGAATTTCAAGAAGGCTAGAAAGCAAAAGAGATGATCCTAGATTGTATGGGAGCAAGGCAATTAGAAAGGAAGAACACAATCCTAGAGGTGGTAGAAAGAAAGATCCTAGTGAAATGAGTAAACTATTAAATTCTATAAAGGGTCTACATTTTCCCCAAGCTAGGACTGATAATAATCCCACTGAAAATAAGGCCCTTTATTAGTTTGATTTCAATAGACATAATAGGTTGCAAAATTTCCCTTATAATACCCCTTGGAAAGATGGTCAACTTAGTGTTCCTCCTGCAAAAAATATCAATAATAAGGTCACCCCTGATCCTTTATCTAGGAGTTTTTTCAATGTGGTAGATGATCTTGAGTTCAATGTTGAACCCACTTTGTGTGTTGCTTGTCGATTTCCCCATGCTCTTGAATATTGTGCAATAACTTTCTCATGTTCTATAAAAAAGACTAAAATAGAAGAGCAACTAAAGCATGAAGAAAATAGTGATGATGTGGGGTGCAATATGTTTGAGTCACATTATGACTATTTTGACTGTGAAGATTATGCTAGAGATGTTAATGAGAATAGTTAGTTCCAGAAAGATATTCAATAGCAGGTCTTCTCTGATGGAAGTGATGTTGAGAAAAATGTGTGTAACATGACAACCACCAGAGAAGAATTGATATTAAGGAGGCCTTCTAGGGAAGAATTTGATTAGAATACTGCCAGCATGGTTGCTCATGTATAGACTAGAAATATGGTTCAAAAAGCTAATAATGGCAAGGTGGGTAATATGTTTATTAAGAGGGTTGATCCTAAGAAAAATGAGGTTGTGAAGTCTAAAGAGACTTCTGATATAAAGGCCAAAGTTATCAGCAAAAAATAGGAACTAAAGAAGATGGATAGTCCCAAGGTTTCTAAGCTTCAAAATAATGTTCCTAGGAAGTTAGAGGGAAACATACCAAAGGTGCTCATTGCAAATGACAAGAATCATCAAAATATTGTAAGTATTTTTTACAAACATAAGGAGAAACAAGGTAAGGTTATTAATGTCCCCTCTGATTCTTCTATAGATATGCTTGCTATTTTATCATAGATTATTTTCATTTTCCCTTTGTTAGAAATATTAAGAATCCCTAAACATCAAAATAAAGTCATAGCACGAGTATGAGGTGTCAATGAAGAGGTAAAATATGATTGTAATAAGAGTCATATTCCTAAAGATAGTAGTAAATAAAAAGTAGAGGAAAAGGAAACTGAAGTGGTTGTCTCTCAAATTCCCCAAATGTTTTTGGATAAGTCTATAAATCAATGTTGAACCATTTTTTTGAGTATTTTGGTAAATGGTAAAATATTAAAAAATTGCATGATTGATTTTAGTGCTTCAAATACTATTATGCCATTTGAAATAATGAAAGAATTGGGCCTAAAGGTTGATACTACTTAGGGAAGATGTTGTGCAATCGACAAAAGAGAAGTGATTGTCATAGGTACTCTTAGTACTTTGCCATATAGCCTAACTGAATATCTTGAGAAAGAACTCACTATGAGCATGCTAGTTGTTGATATTTCAACTCAATATGGCATGTTATTATCTAGAAAATGGAGTGCTGCCATGGGTGGGAGTTTACAATGTGACTTGTCACTTGCCACTTTCCAAATTGATGAGAATCTGGTGAAGCTAGACAAAGACCCCAAGAGTGTATACATGATTGAAGAAGAGATAGAGGATGACATGAAAAACTTTGTCAATATAGATGTTAATGCATTTCAAGCTAAGGTTCTAATTTTCAAGAAAACTAAGCATAAATCACAAATAGAAGTAGAAGCTAACACAAAGACCAACAAAGGTGATTTATGGACTTTCTTTTTTATGGTGCTTGCTACAAGGATGGATCTAGTGTAGGTATTTTATTGATTCCTCCTGTAGGGGTAACATATAATTTCTCTTTTACATTAAGCTTCCCCTGTACAAATAATATAGCAGAGTATGAGGCCTTGTTGTTAGGACTTAGATTATCCTATAAGCATGAGATGAAATGCTTGCATGTCATAGGAGATTCTGAGCTAGCTATATACCAGGTGAGAAATGATTGTGTCAAAAAATAAGAGACTAAAGTAAAATAGAAATTTTGTGTGGGATATGATTGAGTATTTTGATGCATTTGAAATAATTTGGAAGGTTAGGAAAAATAATAAGATGGTGGACTTACTAGAAAATATAGCAATAACGCCTGATGACATTACATTTTCTAGTATATCCAAGGTTGAAATCTAGACTAGGCCCTCTGTTCCTGACAATATCTAGAATTGGCAAGTATTTGAAGATGATAGAGAAATTTTAAGATTTCTAAATTATGAGAACATGTTGTTAGGTCAGGAAGTTGATTGTGCAGCCTATGTAGAAAACATAGATGGAAGAGATATTGTCTTTGGATAGGAGGTTGTGCAATTAAAAAATAACAAAATCCCAAGGGGATTAGCTATTTTAGAAACTATTTTTGATAATCAAGATAGGTCCAAAAAGAATACTAAAGAATATAGTGCTAAGGATATGGAGAAGATAAATTTAGGAACTGAAAAGACACCTAAGGAGGTGTATATTGGTAAAAAGTTGTCTCCTACAATAAGATATGGTTTGATTGGTCTATTAAGTAAATATAGACATGTGTTTGCATGGTCATATGACAACCTAAAAGCTTATAGAGAGGATTTATTTCAGCATGAGATCTCACTCAAACTAGATGCTAAGCCTTTTAGATAGAAATAGAGACCTATTAACCCAACTCTTGCCCCTAAAATGCAAGAGGAACTAATGAAGTTAAGAGATGCAAGGAACATAAAACCTATTAGACATTCATCTTGGGCGTCCATGTTAGGAAGAAAAATGAAGATATAAGGTTATGTGTTTACTTTATGAATCTTAACATATCTTCATTAAAGAATAACTATGGTCTACCAAATATGGAGGTTATGCTACAAAAGGTCACTAGTTTTGAACTTATGTCCATGACTAATGGATTTTCAAGATACAATCAAGTAGTTGTTAAAGAATTAGAACAATTTTAGACTACATTTACCACTCCATGGGGTACTTATGTATATGTCAGGATGCCTTTTGGGATTACTAATGTTGGGAATACTTTTCAACATGCAATGGATGTGGCTTTTGTAGATATTATTGATAAATTTTTAGCTTTGTATCAGGATGAACTAACTGCTTATTCTAAAGATGAGAATGATCACTGCATGCATTTAGAAAAGGTATTTATCAAAGCTCTTAAGTATGGGATTTATTTGAATCCTAGAAAGTGAAACTTTAGTGTTATTGAGGGTAAACTACTAAGGCATTTGGTTGGAAAACATGGAGTGAGGATTGATCCTAAAAGGGTAGAAGCAATAGATAAAATTTAGAAGCCTAAAAGTGTTAAAGGAATTTAGTCATTTTTTGGGAAAATCAATTTTCTTAGAAGGTTTATGACTAATTTTGTAGAAATTAGTAGGCCTATATCAAAGATGTTAAAGAAAGGATCTAAGATAAAGTGGGATGGAGAACCTAGTGTTTCATTCCAGAAGATTAAGCAAGCTATTAAGGATGCACCTGTCCTTAGGGAACCTAATTATCATAAACCAATGCATATATTTTCTTTTGTTTCATTTCACACTATTGTTGCAGTGCTACTATAGAAAAATGAAGAAGGTTACGAACAACCTATTTCATTTTTTAGAAAACCATTATAGGCAATAGAATTGAAGTATAATATAAATGATAAATAGGCATATGCACTAGTAAAAGGAGTGAAAGCCTTCAGGTCTTATCTAATGGGAGTAATGGTTATTGCATTTGTCCCTACTACTACTGTTAAGGACATCTTTTCACAACAAGAGGTATCTAGTAGAAGATGTAGGTGGATTAACATAATGCAAGAATTTAATATTGATATTCAGATCACCAAACTAGTTAGAGGTCAAAGCCTAGCCAAATTAATGACATAAGCTAATTTTGAAGCAAATCATATCAACTAATGTGATGATAACTATAGGGAAAATCTCTATGACATGGATACTTCCAAATGGTTAAGGGATATAATTTATTACTTGCAACATATGAAGTCCCCACTAGGGTTAATAGATAATCATAAAAGGTCCCTAAAATTGTAGGCTATAAGGTATGTTATAGTGCAAGGGTAGTTATGGTGGAGGGATATGGAAGGGATACTTCTGAAGTGTGTAGATGAAATTGAGTCTAAGAGAATTGTAAGAGATATGCATGAAGGTGTAAGTGGAGGTCATTACATGGCTAAGACTATAGCTCACAAGGTTCTTAGATCTAGTTTTTTGGTGGCCAACACTCTTCAAAGATGCCCATGAGTTTCTTAAAACATGTGATGCTTGTTAGAGAATTAGTGGAAAGCTAAAATTCTCTAGAAATTTTCCATTAAGACCTATTGAATGACAAACACATTTTCAATAGTGGGGAATTGATTTCATTGATGAGATTCCAAATAAGTCTAGTGGTGGACATTCCTAGATTCTAGTAGCTACTGATTATTTTACTATGTGGGTTGAAGCAATTCCCTCTAAGAATGAAATAAGTAAAGTAGTGGTTAACTTCATTTTGAATAATATTATAACCAGGTTTGAATGCCCTTATTAGATTGTAACTGATAATGCTATGTGTTTTAGATTTGAAGAGTATAAAGGATTTTGCAAAAAGTATGGCATTATAGAGTACACATCCTCACCTTACCATCCCCAAGGGAATGGTCAAGAAGAATCAAGAACTATGAGCATATTGAAAATTATCAAAAGGATTCTAGGAAAAAAAAAAAATCCTGGGATTCTAAATTGTGTTTAGCTCTGTGGGCTAATAGGGTTACTATAAAAATAGCCATTGGATGTGCTCCCTTTGATTTAGTTTATGGCATACAGGCTAGACTTCCTCATAATAATTTGCAAGAGATGTATAAATTTTTTCAAATTTATGAAGATGATATTATTGATGAAATGCAACTCAAGATGATTGATATCTTGTAACTAGAAGAAACAAGAAGAGATTCCTCTATTCAGAATGCAAAGTTGTAGGCACAGATGAAATAGCTATATGACAAGAGAGCTATGGAGAGGAAATTTGAAGTAGGTTATATGGTGCTTATGTGGAATGCTAGAATAGAAGATAAAGGAAAGCATGGTAAGTTTGACCCTATCTAGCTTGGCCCATAGACATTTATGATAAAAATGGTGAAGATTCATATTATCTAAAGGATTTAACTAAAGGTTTTCTTGAAGTGTCAGTTCATGGGCAATTCTTGAAAAGGTATTTTTCTTTAAATATCTTTGTTTCCATGAGCACTAGTCTAGGTTTCATGTACATTTTGTATATCCTTTGTGTGTTTTGTATAGCCCTTGTACATAGTGCTTTATTGTGTGGTTTCTCTCTCAAAAGTTGTCATTCTTTATCAAGTATGTGGTTTTCTCTACCAAAGTTTCTAGATTCTTGCATAAACACATGTAGACTATCATCCCCAAACAGAGCCTACTAATGGTTTGATTTTTCACAATGTAAAAAATCTTCATAAAAATATGTATGAAAATTAGATAGATCTATATATTCTATAAATTAGGGTTTGGCCTTTTAAAATTTTATTAGCCCTAGGAAAAACCCTATTTAAAAATTAAGTTTGTGCCCTAAGTAGACCTTTTAGGTCAGATGCCTTTATTTTGAAAATTGAGCAGGAGAATAATTTTGGAAAAGGTATATACTTTCAAGAAAATTTTTAAGTTTTTAAATTTTGTTTTCATTTTTTCCCAAAAAAATTCCTACTATCAGATCTTCTTTTAGATCTAGGGTGGTTGTCATATCGCATACGAAAGTTGTAATGTTTTTATCCTTTGCAACATGGCAACCATCAAAAAATAGAAGCACACTGACATGAAACTCCAAAAGATGGGTGCCACATTTTTATTTTCTTTTAAGCATTTTGGCAGCATGATGGGACATCAAAGATGTCAGGCATTTAAAAAGACATTTTTTGGAGCATGCTTTGTTTTATGTCACCAATTTTTGTGAAGGCCTGATGGTTGCACTATCACCACTAGAAAAAGTAGGAGATTCATTGATAGAGACACACCAACCTCCCATAAATTGGAAAACATGGTGGGCCAAAGGTAAATATGGTGTTGAAAAGTCTACTGGTCATTAGAAAATCATATCAACTCAATGGACTAACAGATGCATCAGAGATGCAATAAATAAAGTATCATAATAGGAATGTGTACTATTCCATGGCACTAGGACTTTTCAAGGTTTAAGGTGGTTGTTATGTCACCACCAGAATGCATAGGATTTTTGCTAGTAGCAATATGGTGACTTACTAGGAAAAAGGAGGATGGTGAGGTTAACACTAAAAAGTGGGTGCCAAAAACCCTTCTCATAATCAATGAGCCACATGATCATCATGGAATGTTTGAAGTAATGAATGGAGTAACACTGATGCGAACATGTGTATTCTATCAAAAAATATAGTGGTCACTATGTCACAATTGGAAGACTCGCGACTGCTGGTAATGACATAGCACCTTCCCATGAAAATGAGACACATTAGAGCTTGATTTTAAAGAGCAGCACCAAAAGAATAAATATTATAACTACCTTGCTAGCATGTCAAAATGATGTCATGTCACATGCCATGTGGATTCAAATTTAGAGGAAAGATACATGTTAGTTGGAACCATTAGATCAAAATACATCAATGGTGGGCACTAAGTCACTATAAAAGTTGTTTTAGTTTTAGTGCATGTGACATTGTGACCAAAGATAAAACATAAGGACCTACCACGATTTAAGCAAAATAATCATAAAATCCCCATTTCTGATCAGAAGCATATCAATGATGGTCACTATGTTGTATGCAAGAGTTGCTTGATGTTTATGCATGGAAATATAGCGAGAGTGTGACATGTGTTCACAAGCACCAATGGGTCCAGATTGACTTTTCAGTAGTAGAGAGAAAGGCTTATATGGAGAAATCTTATTGGGTTTGCTACCAACTTGGCAAGTGGAAGTTGAGTCATTCATGATTTTGTTCTTGGATCATCATATTTTTCAAAATCGATGGTGTGTTTTAAAAACAAAAGTTGATGCCACCCTGTTTCTCCTTAAGATTCATTTATGAAGATTGAAGTCTCCTTGTGCAAACCGAAAATAGAGTATATTGAAAAGATCTCACAATTTCTTCTTTACACAATTTTTTTTAGACTTTCAAAGATCTCAAAGCCATTGAGGAATTCTTCTTTGTGTGATTAAAATGAAAAATAATTTCTAGTATTTATAGTGTGTCACAAAATTGTAGTGGAAGAGTAGCGAAGAGCCAAGTAAGTTTCTCAATTCACCATATATATCAATGTCTTCTAGTATTCTACAATTTTTATGCATCATGCCTCCAAAGAGTGTATTCTTGGGATAGGTAGATTATGCTAACAAAAACATACATGATGACCTTCTTGAATTATTGCCTGAGTCCACAAATGAGTTTGCTCAAGTGAAAAAACTAATTTCTATAAACCATAGACTCAAGATTGTAGATGGGTTGTATGATAGAGGGAATTGGGTTAGAGATGTTGTTACTAGTAAAATAGGTCTCCATCATTTTTTAAATGGTTCTTAGAAAGAAACTTATCTGTTCCTCGTGGGAATGTTTGGAATTTTGACTTGGGAAGGCTAGTGGTCCCTAGTGTTTTATGTAATCTAACCTATTAATGGCCATTGCCCAAAATTATGCCCAAAAGCTAAGGTAGTGAGAAGTATGGATGGTGAGTACCTAGTTAGAATAAATCATGAAGAAATTAGAGATTTTTTTCATCTAGAACCATTTTCAAATTATCATATACCTATTGACCTACCAAAACTAGAGAAAGAATACTTTTCTAAGAAGGATAAGATCAGGAAAGGTGCACGGAGGCCACATATAAGTATAATTGGAAATTTTCTAGTAGTCACAACATCTACTAAGGAGCCTTTTGAAAAGGAATTTTTCACATCTAGGGCCATAGAAATATATATGACTCTGTAGGGTTTTTGGTGAGGATGAGGAAAGTTTTGTGCCAATAAAATTTATGTATATGTTGGTCCAAATTTCCTCTTTTGGTGTCAATATTATTTTGTATTTTGCATCCTACTTGGTGGAGGAAATTCATATAGGGTTACCTGGAATTGTGAAGGGTAAGGTGGAAAATACTTTTGGTCACTACTCATTGTTGATGCATATGTTCTTGTTTAAGGGGGTAATGTATTTTGAGAAGGATATGGTTCTTAATAAATAACATGAAGGGGAGGCTCTGACAGTCCAATTGTGGAGTGTAGATATGACTTGGGATGAATAATAGGCTAGTTTTGTTAGGTTTGATAGGTACTTTTCTTCCAAACTAAGATGCCTCATATTAAGGGACAATCCTAGGATCCCCAAGGTATTGATGAATTTTATTAGACCCATGGATAATCATTTTGGTTTGAAAGTATCACATAAATGGTCAAATATCATACCATACTCTATTTCAACTATATTTGGAGTTTATGATTTCCAAGGGGCACCCCATGTATTGCCCTACCAAGTACCTTTGAAGGTAGGAATAGCTGAGATGTTGTGGTAGCTAGGAGGATTGGAGGAAGCATATTTGGTTAGAAGGGGTAGAGGCTCAATTTTCCCCACTTGTACTGTAAACCACCATTTCATAATTACAAAAGGTGGTTGGTTGTTTTCGTACAAATTTCTAGACTAGTACAAGATGGTTGTGTCTCATCCCTATTTTTGTGATATTGAGGGATTTTTTCATATGTTTAGGCTAAGGGCTAAAGTTGTCTCCAAAACACATGAGTTTTATTTCCCTGAGGACATAATAAGGAATCAATTTTTTTTGCAAGAATAGGAGATGAAGAAAGAAAAATGGAGAGTTTTTTCTAGAGTTCTAGAATTCATTCATTATTTTGGTAGTGATGACAAGCCTCTAGATGATGCAAAAATAGAGGTAGATAGAATAAATAAAATCATGATAAGTTTTCCTGAAATCATGGAGACCATGAATGAAAAGAATTTTTTTTATATTAATTCTTTTCCAGAAAGAGCTAGAGAGGTTATGAGGATATTGTCATTCACTCCTATAGTAGGAACAGGGTAGTTAGTTGTCTATAATAGACCTAGCTATAATGTGATCCAAAATGAAAGAGCCATTATAGATAAAGAGAATAGGTAATGGGATCAACCAGTGTTGTTCTTGAAGAAAGATCTGATGAGCCCCCACCCAAGAGGCAAAAAATAATAAAAGAATAGACATCTCACATTGAGGAATATTCAGCCACTAAATTGCCATTGTAAATTAGAGATGAACAACTCACTAGGGAGTAGATGGAGTAGTTGGGGTCACAAGGGGGAGTATTCATCACTCAAGCAAAGTTAGAAGCCTGATTATGAAGAGAGTGGAAGAAACTACTAGTTTAGAAGCTGCACAATTGGGTGTTGGAGTATTCAACTTGGCTTTAGCCACTACTGAAAGAGATGAAAAAGCAAGGTTGGAATTGGAAGATAAATATGAAAAGGTCTTGGAAGTATATAATAAAGAAGTTCAAAAAAGAATTGAACTTGAGAATAAAATAATGGGATAGTCCACTAGGCCAAGGATCACATACCCTCGCCCACTAGTAGAGCCTTTTAAATTCACTCCCCTCATTGAGATTCTTGATACACCACAAAGGCCATAGTATTATATTGTTGAGGATTTTGAAGAGGAAAAGAGAAAATTGTGGGCATTACAGTAGAGCTAAATGTACAATATGAAGATAAACTAAGAAAGGCCCTCATATATTTAGTTGATAAAATTGAATGGTCCTTATTTTATGACCAACTAGCAAATGATAAAGCCTTGAATCCAATTGTCAACAAGTGGAATAAGAGGAGAAAAGAGGTCATCTTCTTATGTTATTCTATTATCAAATTATCAAATGATCATATAGAAAAAACTTATGATGTTGTCAATGAGTTTCTAGAATTTGATGATAAAAGAGTTGAGTTATAGAGGAGAATTGTTAGTTACTTGGTCAAGTACAAGAGTGCTAAATTTGATTTGTTCCCACATCTTTTGGATAAGAAGAATAAATTGAAAAGTAAGTAGGAATGGGCCAAAGAGTTAGATGACTTATTTTGTCCAAGCATGAATAGTGTCATAAATGAAAGAGGAAATGCATGTTGGGTGGCTATTGTTGAGGAAATTGTAAAAACCCAATTATTCTTTGATTCTTTAAAATGAGATTTTATTGAAATTGATAAAATAGCTAAATATGTGATTAAGAAACAACAAGGTATTTTATAATTTGATTGGCTAGATGACACCCTTTTTGGCAAGTGGATGATAGATATCACTCATGGTGAGTAGTTGGAAGAACTTGAAACTGATGATGATGAGATGGAGCAGAATGAGGTGCAGATTATTGACACATCATCAAGAGATCAAATGAAAGAAGACAAAAATGAGTGACCAATTGTAGTTGTAGGCACAAAATCCCAAACTGGTGAAATGGCAGAAGACGAAACAAAAATAAATATTGTTTTATTAGTTTGTGATGATATTAACGGGGATCCTTAAGTTGAAGTGATCTTGCACACATCAAAGCCAGATATGTCACACTCAATCCCATTGGCTACAACCTCCAAGGAGCAAAAATAGTAATAGGTCCATTCATCAAGTTTTTTCAAACAAAGAAAGTATAGCAACAGGTGTAACAGAAAGTAGGCCCACCAAAAGGAATGTTATGATGTAAAGTTATTTTTGTTGCACAATTTCTTTGTCTTGTATGACAAAAACAAAATGTAAATATCTTTTGTCTGATGCAGAGGGATCAACACTAGAACTCTCCTTATGGAAATAAATACTCAAGCGACTCAACGGTGGATCTTCTCTACATCTTAATATAATTCATAATGAGATCTTCAATCAAATTCCACACCTTTTACTTCATTTCTTTGTCATAAAAATTTAGAATAGGGGAAAACTCAAAGTAAACATATATTATTTCTTAAAATCTATAGTAACATAGTTCTGTTCAAAAATGACAAGAAGATGAAAACTTTCTGTAGCAAATATATACATATTTTGAAATATTTCCATACATGATTGAATCACTCAAAGATTAAACCTTTATCCATTACAAGGACAACACTAAGAAATAGTAGAAAAAAATCTAAAACTCAACTATGAAAATCTTTATTGAAAACTAAACAAACTACATAAACGAAATGGTTGTCTACAGCCAAAGAAAGCTAATAAGACTACATTTTTAACTATTCTTTTTGTTGTCCTCCTTTTTGAAAAACTCCAGCCCATTATATATTGTTCATGGTAGTTAAAAATGAATGACTCTTCATATTCCATTAGTTACAATGACAAGTGGGAATCATCTAAATCTTATAATAAAATGTTGCATTTTAATATATTGTCATACTTCGTGTCGCAAAACTTTTGCATTGTAATAATATTTTTTGCAACTTCCTATCGCAAAACTATTGTATTTTAATAATATTTTTTGCAGCTTCCTATTGCAAAACTTCTACATTTTATTGATATTTCAAGCAGCCTTCTTGTTGCCATCAGACTTCCTGTCACAAACATGCTTCTGTTCCATACTCCCAACTTTCAAAAATTTCCATGTCCCATGGAAACGTACTTGACTGAAACTTGCAAAAAAAAACATTAACCTTTTCCTCTTCCTCTTCACTTTCTTTCACATCTCTACTGAACCATTTCTTCAAATTGAAATTCTCATCACTGAAATTTGTAATGGCTGCCTCCAAATTCCCACTTCTCTAGTGCTGCATTTCTCACACACAAACAACTTCTATGCCTCACCTAGGAGTTCCTTCCATGCCTCTCTCCCCAATACTTTTGGCAAACAACTTGGACCTCCTTCTAAGGCCCTCATGGTATACCTCTATGTCCACCTCTTGTAGTGAGTGAACAAAACATTTACAACCAATAAAAACTCTACTAATAGAAATTAAATTAGAAAAATTTTCACTTCCCAAATCTTTTACTCAGCTCTGATACTAGAAATTTGATGTAGAGAGATCAACACTAGAACTCTCCTTAAGGAATTAAACACTCAAGGGAATCAATAGTGGATCTTCTCTACATCTTAATATACTTCATAATGAGTTGTTCAATCAAATTCCACACCTTTTACTTCATTTCTCTATCATAAAAATTTAGAATAGGGGAAAACTCAAAGTAAACATATATTATTTCTTAAAATCTACTGTAACATAGTTCTATGAAAAAATGACAGGAAGATGAAAACTTTCTATAGCAAATCAATACATATTCTAAAATATTTCCATACATGATTGAATCACTCAAAGATTAAACCTTTATCCATTACAAGGACAACACCAAGAAATAGAAGAAAAAAATCTGAAACTCAACTATGAAAATCTTTATTGAAAACCAAAAAAACTACATAAATGAAATGGTTGTCTACAACCAAAGAAAACTAATAAGACTAAATTTTTAACTATTCTTTTTGTTTTCCTCCTTTTTGGAAACTTTAGCCTATTATATATTGTTCATGGCAGTTACAAATGAATGACTCTTCATATTCCATCAGTTACAATGACAAGTGGGAATCATCTAAATCTTATAATAAAATTTTGCATTTTAATATATTGTCATACTTCCTGTCGCAAAACTTCTACATTTTAATAATATTTTCTACAACTTCCTATCACAAAAATGTTGTATTTTAATAATATTTTTTGCAACTTCCTATCGCAAAACTTTTGCATTTTACTGATATTTTAGGTTTCCTTCCTGTCGCCATCAGACTTCCTATCATAGACATGCTCCTGCATCATTCTCTTGAGGACAACTTTCATTTCTATGTACCTAAAGCTTGTTGCATTTCAAGATATAAGTGAGATCCCAAGGTCAGAGAAAGGGTCTATAAATTTTGTAATTTTTCCTATTTCAAAAGTATAGTCGGTCTAGTTTTATGTGCAGTCTTCTAAGTTTACGTTCTAGCTTTGTTATTTCTTGATGCTTTCATATCAATGATAGAATTAGTAAGATATTTTGATTTTTTCATTTAGTCTTTATGAGTTATTGTATTATCCTTTTGAAAGGATAATACAAAAGGGAAATCTCACTACATCTATGTTGTCAATCTCTACCTCCATTTCATGAATTTTTTTACTTTGAGATCAGTTAAATAAGATTTAATTGATTGAAGGCAATCTAGATAGGTTGTATATTGATTCCATGATTGCTTTTAATTCAAGGAATTAAGGAAATGCTTCAATGAATCAGTAGGGTCTATAAATTTATGAGAGAGATATTTCATAAGAATGGGAATAGATGATCACAACTAATATAATTCATTTACAAGTTATCTAAATTATATCCCTGCTAATAGTTGACCCTATGTAATAATGGATAAGGCACTAGCCATATAAATAAATAAAAAATTGAAGTGAATTCTGCTACATATATCCAATTTATATTCAAATCTAAATCAATCAAATATTTTATCAAGTGCTAAGGGTGGTCATCATCTAATTTGTGGGAATTTATGAGTTATCATTAGTTGTTATAGCTCATTTTTGTTTCACATATATATTAGATAAATTGGACCATATCTATTGATTTTAGGGATTAAGGATAAGAGTCAAGAAAATATTTGAAAACCTAAGGTACTCCCACCTTTGTCTTGTAGAGCCAAAAGTGTAGGAGGCATTTGTCTTTTGTAAAGTTGTCCTAGAGACATAGTTTATAATGCTAAATATGAGCATTAGCTACCTCTAGGTATAATAAATTTTCTTCTCTATTGGTAATAATAATCACTATTAAATCAAAAGTCAATAGGGCCTAGGGTCATTGGAAAGGCATGGAAGATATTTTGAGCTAACTTATGATTGGGTGATGATGTGGAAGTGAGAAACCAAAAGGAGAGTGACAAGTGGCAATTTGATGACAAACGTGACTACAGCACATGGAAAAAATTATAGGTTTGACATGGATTCCAAGGTAATGATGTGGTAAATGATGACACATGGTGCAAGGTCACTATATCACTAGTGACATGGTAGTGCTAATATTGCATAGCAATATGGCAACAAGCTACCACATGGCAAAATTGGTGACATGGAATTTTTTATGAGGTAGATGATAGAGAAATGACATGGATGGAGGTGCCATGTGTTGTAATGTTGCTATGTTTTGATGATGTGGCAAGGTGTTAAAGTGTCATGTGACATAATGACACAATTAGGAAGTAACATGTGGTGCCCAAGTGAAAGACCTGTCCAAAGGATGTTGACAAAGAAATACATGCCAATAGTAGTGTGACAAGTGGTGCCTAGGTGGCAGAGGTAGATGACTAAGTAGGAGAAAAATGAATTAGAGTGTAACACATGTCACAACTTAGTCAAATAGGTTTAACCCAAATGGAAAATGGTGGAAAATCTCAAAAGATAAAAAATTAATATTTTATTATTTTCTCCTACTGAAATCACATGTAGAAGTCTTTAAATAAACTTGATATTTTATCCTATAGTTTAAACTTTAGGATAACAATAAATACTTTCAAATAAATAAAAACCTTAGAGCCATGATAGGAGCCTATTTTTCATTTTGAGATTTTGGGCATCTTCGATGAGCCAATATAGCACTATTATTTATCACTAGAACCAAGAGAGAATGAAATTTTGATTTTTGTAGGTTTTTTTTCATATGAGAAGCCACTGGTTCAAATTATGCAAGGTTTTATCTTAGATGCCCATTTTTTAGTTTCATTTAGTTATGGCAGTTTAGATTTGATTTCCAATGGAATGGTGGACTAGATGAACATCAAACGTAGTAAGAATGCAATTAGGGGTGGATTTTGTCACCTCAAAATTAGTTTGATGAAGGTATTATCAACATTTTAGATATTTTGGCAAAACAAAGGTTTTCATCATTTAGAAGAGATATTTCCAAGTTTCATTGTAAAAAGATGAGAGATGCATTACAATAATAGAGAATGAAGATTCAAGTTGAAACATGTCACTTCTAGATTAGATCCAAGATTACATTCCTTTCCTATATCTCACTCTTTCTAATCCATTGGAGGGGTTCCAATCTTGTGGTTTTTCTTAGTATTGTGAGACTAGGGTTCTAGTTTTGATATTTTTCACTACTATGAAACCAATCTCTTAAGAAAATTTCTCTTCTATGAACAATAATAGTTAAACTAATATAGATAGTTTTGGTCTATTTAGTGGTTTCATGAATTGTTTACATGCATATTTAATGTATAGTTTCAAAGAAATGAATACAACGAGCAAGAATCTTCTTAGTTTCATTTTGGTTCTCATCTCCTATATCTATAATCTACAATGTTATGTGGTTTAGGGACAAATAACTTAGACCCATTTGCATCACCTTAAGGTTGTATGTCTACTATATTTTTTTGTTGGAATGAACAACCAAGTAAATGATTGATGTATTTGATAGGGTTCTTGGTTATTTGAGAAGGATATTTCATGGGAATGAGGTCTTTATGAACACTTATTTCTAATTCACAAAGTGATAAGATAGATATGATATCTTAATGTATGAAATATGTCACTGGTATCATAGATGTATGTGTGTGATTTGTGAATCTACCCAATAGATAGGACACTGATCAGCTACAGGATCAACTTATTCTTACTATTACATATTTGGGGATTTGTTGAAATCAAGATTATAATAATCCATTTCCCTTTCTATTTAAGAAAGGATTCCCTCACTTAGCTTATTAATTTCTTAGGTCATGTCTATTTCATGTTTATGATCTTTGCATAATTACATAAGATATAAGGATTCTATCTTCCTTGTCTTAGATTCAATGTATGCTTTGAATACCGGTACCATATGAAGAATCTATAGGTCCACCCACCTAGGTTTTGTAGAGCCTAAAGTAGAAGAAGTATCTAGCCTTATAGTTGGCCTAGTGTTTGAAAGGGTATGTCAAAGATGGGAAGTATTTGCCCCTATATGTATTATGTTCTCATTAGGGTAATTTGAAACTATGACATTTCAAAACACCAATAAAAACTAATACTATAGATGAAGAATGTAAGGATGAATTTATGATAAAGTTTATGAAATAACTTGAGAATATTTTAACTAAAAAGACATAGGAATTGGTCACTAGACCTATAGACAAGAACATCATTGGCACAAAGTGGGTATTCATAAACAAGATGAATGAGAAAGGAGAAGTGGTAATAAAAAAAACAAGGTTAGTATACAAAGGTTATTTTTAGGAAAAAATTTCCCCTATTGTTAGACTTGAAGTAATAAGAATGCTTTTGGCTTACACATCTAACAAAAAATTCAAGGTGTATAAGATGCATGTTAAGTCAACTTTTTTGATGTAGTGCAAAACCCAATGAACCATTATGCAAAACCCAATGAACCCCTAATGTAGGTGATCTAGTTCCAAACAATTAACCAAACAACATAAACACAATACAAGATGCAAGATCTAATACCCAACTCAACTGTTCATTCATAAAACAACTAATTCCATGCAATATACTTGGTTGTAAGGCCTTCTTGGTTACAACCAAATACAAAGCAAGTAATAGTTTCATAGGATCCCTCAAGATCCAATACCAAACCTTATCTAGTTCATATCTATAAAATAATAGCTCTCTAGTAGAAACCTCCAATGAGATCTAAAGTTGTTCTTGCAAGTCACCAAGTAATCTCTTCATTTCTTAAGCCAAAACTACTAGCTCTGCTAACAAACTCACAACTTAAGATCCAAAAACTTGAATGTCTTCTCCTCCACCATTGATTAAATAAATTGAATCCCTACAACTATACCCAAGCCCTCCTTAAATAATTTCACAATGACAAGTTGTCCAAATTCAAATAGAATACTCTATAAAACAAATAAACATAAAATGCAACAAGTCAACTTACAAAAAATATTAAATGCACCTAGGATAAAGATCTAAGACCAAAATAGGTCCACACATATCCATAAAATTTCTCCACATTATGGTCACACTCCACATGAAATAAATGCACCAAGTTAGCCAATCCAATCTAAAAAAACACAATTTGATGTGCTAGGACACGAAGCATCAACAAAACTCCAAGCATCAATAAGAAACAATACATGTTGAGAAACACAAAATAAGATGAGCAATGAAGAACAAGCTAAGATATGTAGAATAAGGTAAGAAAAATAGTATATGCTGAACTCCTTTAGTTAATGATCTCCTTCAATGACCGAGCACCTTCAATAAAATCACATCCTTTAGCTACCAAGATCCTTAATCAATAATGTGTCCAAGAACTACCCAATAACAAACGGGTAACACCTCTTCTTTGACCGAGTTCTCCAACTCCAAGATCAAAAATATTACAACATGAAGGATAGCTAACTACTCCAAGATGCTCCTACATTAGACACCCCAAGTGCAAAAAAATATGTTCTTAGGGGACAGAAGAGCCACTTATGAGATTCAACACATAAATCCCAAACCGGTTCTTCACATACATATCTTTCAAGTCTTCAACTTGCACACTTTTATCTTTATTCTACTTCTACCTATATTTTCTAGAAATAGGTACATGGGTGATATGCTTCTATAAATTCTTTCTTAATCTAACACATGTCTTCTTTCCACACTGATCTCTAACCCTTTCAGAATCCTTCAACTCCACTCAACTCTCAAAGCTCAGGTTCCTTCTATTGATTTCTTCATTTTCAAAAGGAATTAGTAAAAAATTCTTGCCACCCTTCTCAATTGTAAACACATTCTTGACACAACCATGCATAGCCATGTAATCATACTATCAAGGTCTACCAAGAAATATGTGACAACTACTCATGCCTACAATATCATAGAAAAATTGATCGTTATACTTCCCAATTAGAAAATCAACAAGACATTGCTCCATCAACTCCAAAGCATGACTATCTTGTAACCAACCTATCTTATAAGGACAAAGATTTCTCATTCTCTTCAAAAGAAGTTTTTGAACCACATCCTACATTTTGTCATCTACATTAACATAGAGTATCTCACAGGTAAAAAGTATCACTTGGCTATATAGTGAAGTGTTGTATGATATTTTTGCATCAAAAAGTATCACCTTGTTCATAATAGACATATGTTTAGGTCTTTTGTTGACATTTTTAGTCCTTGAAGCATGTTCTTTTCATATTTTTGGTTTATTTACTATCTGACAAGGGGGTTTATGCAAGTTTATCACATTTGGCTAACTCTTTTGATATACTAGTGTATTTGTTTTGTAGGGTTTGCCTAAATTGCTTTCTTAACTACTCATTAAAAGAGAACATGTCAAAGACACTATTTTCTAAAAAGGGATACTAACCCTTTTGGGGACTATACAAGAAAAGAAAAAACAAACAAACCAAGTGTATCTAATGTTTTCTTTCATTTATATGTGTAACATCTACTAGTTGTTTCCTTTCCTAGGCACATAAATTTGTGAGTAGTGTTAGAAATGTTTAGAATAACTAAGAGGAGGGTGGGGTCAGTGAGGGTGAATAGTTACTCAAGGTCCATAAGTACCATTTGAATAATAAAAAATTAACCATTCACTTTTTTTCTTATGTTTTTGTAACTTGGTCTCTACTTTATACTAATAAACAAAATCACTAGTGGTTCAATGTCCTAAGATAAATGACTTGTCGAATCTAAAACATGTAAATGTAAAAAAACTCAAAAAATTCAACACAAGTTTGACACTAGGATTTAATGTGGAAACCCGATTAGGGAAAATCACCAACAATATGTCACTACTTTTTCACTCTTTTGAGGTGAGATTTGTTAGGAGCTAACCCTATTAAAGGTTACAATACACATTTTTAAATGTGACTGAGTTAGAGGATTAAATCACCCTACTATGAGTGGCCTTGTCAGAGGACTTTGATCATTCCATTAGAATTTCACCTTGCTAAAGGATTTACATAGAATGTTATGTTCTTCAATGAATGTTAGGTCAACCTTTGATTAAAAGGATTTCAATACAAATTGTTTACAGTTATTAGAAAGGAAACAATAGGGTTTGATCTGTATGATTACAACTCACTTTACTATTTTAGATCATTGTTTGGTTGAAGCACTAATTCTTTGATAAACCTTCCTTATCACCTCTATCTTTGATTCACTTGGAAACCCTTCAAGAAATCACTCTTGCCTTCACAACAAAATTAAGCCTTTTCCTTAGATTCACTTATCAACTTCAACAACATCTACACAATCATTCATTTCTCTTGCTTTGCACTCATACTCACTTTCTCTTTGACTATATGCCTCTTTAAATAGGTAATTTTGGCTTTGTCATCTTTCATGATCATCGTAGATCTTAGGTTTTATAGTCTATTCCAACAAATTCATTGTATCTATCCTTCTTCATTATTTTATAGAACCTTTGCATCAAATTCATTGATTAGGTTTGATACCTAATCCTCTCCTTGAATAAAATGATCCAACTCATCAATCTTATCTTCAAAATGATTTCCATATCCTAAGAAATCAACTAGGTCAGCTGAAAATCATGAATCCTCATACGCATTCAAAATATTGTCACTCGACCATTACTAAGTTTTGACACTTGGTCATCACTAAATTTCTTGGTCAATGTATAACTCTTAGCTTGGCATAAATGTACTAACTTTCTCGGTTGACACTAATGCTTGATCAACACTAGATTTGATAAGCTTGTACTAGAACTAGGTTGTCACTAGCATCACTTGACATTCCTTAATATTTTACCCTATTTCTCGATTAAGCTTCACATCAATGATATATTGTAAAGACATGAGTATCAAAATGATATAAAAAATCACTTTGTCTTATCAAAGTCTAACTAATCAAATGTCCATTTTAGATTCCTTTTCATAACTCAACCTTTCCTATAGGAACTATTTTTATGAGTAAATTCTTCAATCCTCTTCATCAATAAAATGGATATGACATTTAGATTATATAACAACATGTCTTAGTAGTATATTTGACATCAATAACAACACAAAAAAATTTCCAATTGTAAGTTTCCAAAAATCTCCATCTTTGGCATTGATGGCAACACCTCAATACATCTTACAATATAGGAATACAATCTCCCTCTTTGTTACCATGCAATCCAAAAATATTTCACTACCATGAGTGAGCAATATCCTCAATTTCATTTTGATTCTCATCTATGCAATTTTAGAAAACTCCCTCTAATATTTTGTGTCATTCTTCATATTCAAATCTCTCCCTCTATAGTATATCTTTCTTCTCTCTTTCATGATTCTTGCCCTCTAAGGTTTATCTCTCCCTCTATAGTATGTCTCTCTTCTCTCTTTCATGATTCTCTTCCTATGAGGTTTTTCTCTCCCTCTTTGGTAATGCTCCCCCTGTTTGACAAAAATGCCAAAGACACTCAATTAATTCAAGAATTTGGATTATGTAGATATTTTCATGTCTAGCTTAATTCTATCACCTATCTATGATTGAGTTGTTATGTTGTTCTTTTTCTTTACTTGTCTTGACATGACTTCACTTGACCACCTTAGGCATCTCCTAAAGTACAATACTTTGCACTAATGTGTAAGGTATTCTAATTAGCACATTTGATGCAATGCATCTTTCCTCAAGTTTCTTTTCTTATGGGAATCACCCCTAACTTACCTCTAAGATATTCATGAGTATCTTTAGGTAAGGCTTTACTAAATATGTCTACAATTTTTTCTTTGGTGTGAACATATTCTAACTTCATTTCTTTGTCTTGAACTAGTTCTCTCAAGGAGTGATACTTGATAGCAATTTGCTTTGTTCTTGTGTGCATCACTGGATTCTTTGAGATGTTGATAGCACTTGTGTTATCACAACATATAATGACTAGATCTATAATTTCTTCTTTCATCCCTTTCAACAATTGTTTTATCTACATAATGTTTGAATAGTTCACTAAAACTACTAAATACTTGACTTTGGCTATTTATTGGAAAATACAATTATGTTTCTTGATTGTCCATGACACCCATCTCTTTCCTAGAAATAATTACACTCTACTGGTTCTTTTTCTGTCATCAATATTCCCTACTCAATCAGAATTATTGAATACCTTTAGTTCAAATCTATCACTTCTATTGTAATATAATCCATAGACTTTTGTACCTTTTAGATATCTCAGTATCATTTTCACTACCATCCTATGATTCTCCTTAGGATTTTCTAAAAATATATAAAATATCCCAATAGTTAATGTAGTATTAGGTCTACTATGAACAACATATTGCAATTTTCCAATCATTGATCAATATAGTTTTGGGTTCACATCAACATATTCATCAGTTTTAGATAACTTATGTCCTATAGACATAGGTGTTCTCATTGATCTTGATTCTTCCATTCCAAAAATTTTTAGCATCTCCTTCATACATTTTGACTATGTAATAAAATACTAGATTTCATTTGACATACTTGCAAAGCAACAAAAAAAATTGATTTCACCAAACATAGACATTTCAAATTCCTTCTTCATTTCATTAGAAAATGATTTGCATAATGCTTCTTTGCCTCCAAATATAATGTCTTCAACGAAAATTCCAAATAGTAGTACTTTATTGTTCTTACCAGTCTTCAAATATAGGTTACTATTATAATGTATCCTTTCAAAACCAATATTCACTAGTTAATTATGTAGTATTTCATACCATGCTCTTGGGGCTTGTTTCAATCCATAATGAGGTTTTTTTAAATTTACATACCATATTCTTCTTGTCTAGGTCCACAAATCCTCTAGGTTGTTCAATGTACACTTCTTCCTCAAGTATACCATTCAAAAATGTGGATTTGAAATCCATTTATTATACCTTGAAATTCTTGTAGGCTGAGTATGCAAGTAGAGTTCTGACTCCTTCCAGTCTTGCTATAGGAGAAAATGTTTCTCCATAGTCAACTCCTTCTTCTTAAGAATATCCTTTGCATACTAGTCTTTCCTGGTTCCTTGTAACTTCACCATTTTCATTTAGCTTATTCTTGAAAACCCATTTTGTTCCAATAAAAAAAAATTCTTTTGGTCCTGGTACTAAGGTCCAAGTATTATTTTTCTCATTTTGTTCAATTTCCTCATTTATTACTTGGATCCAATCTTCATTGTCTAAAGTATCCTTCACTAATTTGGGCCCAAATTCACAAAGTAAGCATGCATCATCTCTAAGTTTCTTTCTTGTAAAAACACTAAATTATGCATCTCCAATTATTTGTTCAAGTTTATGATGTCTTCACACATACTTAGCTACCACATGTGGTGATGTAAGAGCCAAGGGTATTCGGTGCTCTATTGACTAATTTTTCTTAACTCTTTATATAGAATCTTGACCCCTAGCTCCACACTCTTGATAAGTGTTGGGACTAAAAATTGCATGGTCAATTTTGAGAACCATTGAGGAACATTATCCCACATTGAGCAGGTGGCAAGTATTTTTAGTGTTTATATGCTTTTGCACTCAAACATATAGTGTCAACAAGACAAAGCATTTTGAAAAGGCAAGGTAGGTGCACGTGGGTCCCAGTCGACTAGAAGGAATGAAGTAAATTTTGAAAAAAAATGCATGCCCAAATGATGATGTCAGCAGCTTATAGGCGGCCGGAAAAGTCAAAAATCTGGTAGGTCGCTATGTCGCTTGCCGAAAAATCTTGGAAAATCCAGCTAGGGACATAGCGAGGTCACCGAAAAATTCTGAAAATCCGACAAGATTCAAAATGCAATGTGGGTCCTGCCTGGAGATAACAGCCAATCAGAAAGTGCCATGTGGCATTGGTCAAACCTAGAGTTGACTCAAATTTGGAAGGGCTAGGAAAAATAAAATGATTTTAAAATTTTCATTTTAAAATTATTTTGCCAAGAAACTGACATGCAGGGGACTGTTTTTCAAATGAAGATTTCAGGCATTTCTCAGAGGCTAGATATGCCTTATCATATACTGTTGGAATCATGAGAATCCAAATTTTCCATTTTTGAAGTCAATTTTTACACAGGTGCTTCTTGGTTTGAGCTATAGCCAAAAATGTGAATTTTGGGGCTTCCTCAATGGAATGGGTAAAAAATTGAAAATCTAGTTAGGGGATCAGTAAAACTTGGTAAGAATGCGGTTGGAGTTCACGTTTCTCACATTCACTCAATTCAACCAAATTTTTGCCAAGCTTTTCAATGTGTAAATTAGATATTGTGGTGACTCAGCAATGTTTCATCATTTCAAAAGAGATATTGTGCAAATCAGTTGCAAAAAATGATGAAACAAAATCATATCAAGATGGGATGGAAGAAAGAAGTTTTTCAGTTGCCAGAAGATTGATTTTCAAGTGGACACTTGTCATTTTTAGAACAGATCTGAGATTTCTTTCTTATCTATATCTTTCTTTCTCTGATACTTTGTAATGGTTCCAATTTTTGGGAAGAAAAAAGTTCATTGCTGTGATACCATTTGGGATCCCAGTTTTTGCACTGTGAGACCATTGGTTCTAGTATTTTGACATGTTTCCATGACTGTGACACCATTTTCTTTAGCAGAACTCTTATGTGAACAGCATTGTAGAGATAATATAGATAGTTCTAAGATATTAGGTTGTTTCATATTTTAATCTTATGCATCTGAATGTATAGTTTCAATGAAATGAATACATATGATAAATAATTTCACTAGTTTTCTTCTGGTTTTTGTCTCCTCTCTCAGCAATCTATAAGTCTTATGTGGTTTTGGAACAAAGATTTGAGACCCATTTGCATCCCTTTTAGGTTGTATGTTTGATGTATTTTTCTATTGGACCAAAGGGCCAAGTAAATGCTCAATATGTTTAAACAAGGTTATTGGTTGTTTGAGAAGAATATTTTGTGAGAATGAGACCTGAATGAACACTGATGTCTGAATCACAAGGTGGTTGGATAGATCTGATGTCTGGGTATATAAGATATGCCCTGATGTCACAGATGTATGTTTTGAATTAATGGAATTACCCAATGGATTAGGCACTGATCAGTTATAGGATTAGTGGTTATACTGTTGCATTTTTGAGGTTTTGTTGAATCAACATCAAAAATCAAATGCTTTTTCCATTTCATGTTGAAGAGCTATAAACAGAATGCCCTCACTCAGCCTATGAATTTCATTGTTTTGCATCTAGCTACTGCAGATATATGTTATTTCACAACTTATTAGGAGAAATAAGGGTTTCTATCTGCTTTGCATTAGATTAAATGTATGCTTTGACAACTGGTACCA
This sequence comes from Cupressus sempervirens, assembly GCA_028749045.1. Lineage (NCBI taxonomy): Eukaryota > Viridiplantae > Streptophyta > Pinopsida > Cupressales > Cupressaceae > Cupressus > Cupressus sempervirens. The sequence goes on along the minus strand of CM053786.1, from coordinate 836,485,683 downwards.
TATAAGGAATCTAGAGGTTCACCCGCCTAGGTTTTGCAGAGCCTAAATTGCAGAAGGAGTATAGCCTTATAGTTGGCCTGGTGTCTGAATGGATGTGTTGATAATGGGAGTTAGCTGCCCCTAGATGCATTTTTTTCTCATCAGGGTAATTGGAAATGGGTAATTTTTTCAAACTCCAACAATAAGAACATTAAACATTTTTGCAATCTCCCTTCATGACCCTATGGATCACAAAAATAAGTAGGAAATTTCTCAAATGGATGAATGCATGGATGGTGCAACTACGAAGCATCACTTACCAAATGACCAGGTGGTTGAGACACACCTTTCACATAGTTGTGGAGGCTCTAAAATAGTTGACAAAAAGAATGAACAGGGCTAAACAATGATCTCATGAGACAACTCCTACACAATGCAGACTTATTCATTCATTGTCTTCGAAAAACCCAACAACAAATATTTAATCCCTATCCAATGATAACAGTATGGTAAGTTAATGAAGCACTTGCACAACTTAGCATTTGGGTTTAGGATTTTTAGTCACTTGGGACACCAAGGCATACTATGAACACCATCAGTTGGACTACAGACTTACAACTGGATTAAAGGACTGAAATGGTCACACCCCAAAAATAGTGAGGACTCGAGCTCAACACTATTCTTCCTCCCTCAAGTCTAGTTGAATGCATAGGGCATCATACTTAGTGGTAGGTTCAATTTTACTGGTCTTTGTGCCCAGTCAATAGCATTGGTGTATTTGAATGCATCTTTCATAGTGGTGCAATCATTAATGAATCTGCCTAGGGCTCTACAAATACCCATCTCCCTACATACATTTTGTCAAACACTTGAGGAACCTTTAAAAACATGCTAAGGGAAGGAATTCCACCAGATATTAGACAAATCCCATGGTGGAATTGTTTTAACAAAATAACCCCACATAGTAGCCTTAAAGAGAAACAAAAAAAATGGTCTAAAGAAAACAAATTTCAATAACTAATGGTATGGTAATGGATTTATCTTAAATAATAGATATTTGAAGACTATTCCATGGTTCTTTCCAACTAACTGGCCCCCTCTATTTGTAGAACCACATGAAGATGTATAGTTCACTAGTGTGTAGCAATTTACAAGAAAAAGTGAAATATTTTATTGATTAGAGAAAAAGTTACATCTCTTGTGGCCTTCCACCCACTTGCCAAGGCTATGAAGGCCTTCCCTAATGGCTTTACACTAGTTTCCAACTATTTAGTCAGTTGGGGAATCAAGATTACATTTAGTGTAACTATTGTAGTTGCCATTTAACAATAATTATAAACATGTAACCCAAGAGTCACATGGCTTATTAAAAACTAAACTATTTTAAACTTAAGCTTCCATTATTTGAAATACACAACTATAAACGATCCTACAAACTATTCTTTATTGATCCCTATGATCCTAGTGCAACAAGTAGCTTATAAAATGGTCAAACTTGTGACTAGGACTTACATTTGGGTCTCAAGGATTTCCCTACTTCTAGACCTTAACTTTCAAATGTTCTTGATTCTGCAAGGGCAAGAGTTCGTTAAATTTTAGTGCAAGGAGGTGGTGCTCCTACACCATACTCCCCATGAGGATTAGAGTTCAAGTTCCTACTTAAGTTGAGAAGATCCAAGGTTGATCCATGTGCTTGTATCTAATCCTCTGTCATCCATATGGCATCAAGATCAGGGAGTCCCTTCCATTTAACTAGGTACTACATGTAGGTCTTCTTCTGGGTCTTCTTCCATTCTCTAGTTACAAGGATCTTATTGAGCTAAACAGGTGTGCTTGGTGGAAGGTTGGTAACATAGGTATCATCTGGAGTGTCATCAGTAGCTGATTGAATCATAGAAGAACCTGCATCATCTTTAAGAAGATTCAAGCCTACAACATTAAAAATAAGAGAAATAAAAAGTGTAGGGGAAAGAGATATCTCATATTCATTTTCACCCATCTTATGTAGGACTATACATGGTCCAATTCTCTTCATGTGAAGATTGGTATGCTAACCCTTTGGAAGTCTTTTAGGTTTGAGAAATGCCCATACTTTATCCCCTATCTAAAAGTGAACTTCCCTTCTTTTCTTATCAGCATTTACTTTATACTTGGGAGTGGTGTGTTGAAGTTTTTCTTTCACTTCCTTGTGCACTTGTGCCATGAAATCTTCAAACTCTTCTCCTTGAGCACTGATTTTAAAGTTACAAGGTAGATCCGTAAGATTCAATGGTCCTTTAGAATGTAGCCCATAAATAGTTTGGAAAGGAGCCTTGCCACTAGATTGATAGATAGAGTTAGTTATCAGATAAAGTCTACCAAACTCAGTTGGTCAAAAAAGAAAAATCTAGAGTCTATCGAGCATTTCCTAAAAGTTACTATGTGGAAATAGTTCTTACTAAGCTCACTCAGGTGTTGAAGGATTTTGCAGTAGAATTCAGTGGTAACTGAGCTCAAAAGGTTAACAAAGGAAAGTTAGTGTTTACTAAGTTCACTTGGTCTCCAAAGGATTTTGTAGAGTTTGCAGTGTTTACCAAGATTTAGTTGGTGAAGACTAAAAATCATTTTTGGAGCAGTGTTTACTGAGCAAGGTCGACCAATGAAGGATTTCATTGTTTTGGGAAATAAAGTTTAATTGTTTCATGTAATGAGTGTATTTGACTAATGTAATGATTATTGATAATTGTAATTTGTAAATGAGCCAACTTGACAATTTGTAAGGTATAAATAAGAGGTCAAGTTATGAATTCTAAAGTTATGATGAGTGTAATGAGCAAACATGCAAGTGTGTTGATTATAGTGTGAGAAAATTTTGAAGAAGGATCAGATATCCTTGAGGAGTAGCAAAGTTTTTCAATTAAAAGAGGATCTAGTGAAGCAGAACAAAGATCTATATTAGCAATTTAGTTGCATCTCATTCAGGTCAAGTCATTGTTGCTTTCTCACCATTGCAGTAGTGATTTCTAAATATCTTAATAGAGTTTGTTTAATAGCTATTTTCTATATCCTCTAACAAGGTGAAATTCTTTTGAATTGTTCTAAAGTCCTCTAGCAAGGCAAATCCTAGCAAGGTGCTTAAATCCTTTAACAAGGTCACACCTAATAGAGTGTTTTGTAACCTTTAATAGGGTTGGCTCCTAATAGGGCTCACTTCAGAAGAGTGAAAATTGGTAGCTAGTTACTTGGTGGTTTTTCTCATATTGGGTTTTCATGTTAAATCTTGTGTCTCATGTGTTCATGCATTCATGTTAATCACTGTGAATGTTTAAGATCTGTTAAAGATAACATACACTACATTTACTGCGTTATAGTATTTTTTTGTATAGCTATCGAGTGACAGTAGTAACTAGTTTTATGAGACATCTGAGGGATCTGTGGATTTTTTTTTGTGGTAACTAATTCACCTCCCCTCTTAGTTACTCCATCTATATTTCCAACAATTGGTATCACAACTTTTGGTGCTTGCCAGAAGGATTTCAAGAATCTAATCTAAAGATCAAGATGTCTTACAAGAGGGAAATTCCAAGACTTAACAAGGATAGCTTTTCAACATTACAAGGTCTCATGAGACTCCATCTAGCTTCCATTAGAGATATAGGACTGAAATACCTTGATCAAGAATATGTAACCCCTTCAAGTACATTATCTATCAATGATATTACTAAGAAAAAGAATCATCACACCATGACGATATATATTGCATCTACCTTAAGCTATGAAGAATTTGATGATATCAAGGACTACAAAATTGCCTTTGAAATGTGGAACAAGCTGAAATATATCTATGGAGGTGATGACAATGTGAGGAGAGCCAAAGTAGAAAGTCTAAGAGGACAATTTGATCAGAGGAGGATGAGAATATTGCTAAATATGTTGAAAGAGTCAAAGCAAGCATCAATGCAATGAAAGCTTCTAGAGGAGATATCAAAGAGGAAACAATTGTAAGTAAAGTTCATAGAACATTGCTTCCCATTTATGCAACTAGAGTTTCTACAATTCAAGAAAGAAGATGTGAAGCAAATCATAAGATAAATTTATAGGTCATAGTAGGAAGTTTGACTACATTTGAGCTAGATAACTATGACAACTATGTTCCAGCTTCCAAGAACATTGAATTAGAATTTGAAGCCAAGCTTTCACTCAAAGAAAAAGGAAAAAAGATAAAGGATTCTCAGTCAAAAAGAAAAAAAGAATTAGAATATAGTTCTGATAGTGATCTTGAGGTGGTTGAATCTCTACTTGCAAGGAAATATTCTAGAGGCAAAGGAAAATACAAAGGTGAAGTTCCTTTAATCTATTTTTCATCTGAAGAAATTGGTCATATTGCTACTAGGTGCCCAAACAAGCAAAACAAGGATGAGAAGAAAGGTCACAAGTGTAATGGCAAGAAACACTTCAAATCATTCAAGGAATAAGGTAAGAAAACATGTTTCATGGCTAAGAATTCTAAGGATTCTGATAATAGTGAAGATGAAATTGTTTACATTGCTATGAAAGATGAATCTAATAATGACGAGGAAGATAATATGGCAATTATCTCTCATGTAAGTAAAAATGATAAATGGATCATAGATGGTGGTTACTCTCATCATATGACTAGTGACAAAACAATGTTTGAACATTTTAAAGACTATGATGGTGGTAGTGTGAGATTTGGTAATAATGAACCTTATTGCATAAAAGGAGGAGGAAGAACCTCATTAACCAAAGAGCTTGTATGTGATAATGCCTATTGGGTTGAAGGACTAAAACATAATCTTTTGAGTGTGGCACAACTAATTAATATTAGATTCAAGGTGGAATTCATGCATGGAAAAGAAAGACCATTGGATGACAAAGGAAAGCTGATTGGATCAGGCATACAAACAAAAGGTAACTTGTTTTATCTTGAACTTGGTGAATGCTCATGTCTTATTTCTCAAGTTGAAGAAATTTGGTTATGGCACCAAAGGTTATGTCATGTGAATTTTGATAACTTGGTAAAAGTGAAAAAATTTAGGAAAGTAAGAGGCATTCTAATATAAAGAAACCTAATGTTGGTCTATGCAAGAATTGTCAGACTGGTAAGATGGGAAAGACTAGCTTTAAAAGTAAAAATTAGCAGTCTGAAGAAATTTTGGAAATTATGCATACCAATTTGTATGGACCTATTGAAATTGAGAGCTATACTGGAGAAAAGTTCTTTATTCTTTTTGTTGATGACTACTCAAGAATAATGACTATCATGTATTTGAGAGAGAAATCAGAAGCATTTGAGAAATTCAAATGGTATTTGGCTAGATTAGAAAAAGAAATAGGGAAAAGATTGAAATGCTTGAGATCAAACAGAGGTGGTGAATTCATCTCCCATGAATTCAACAACTTTTTCATTGAAAGAGGAATCAAAAGATAGGTATCAACCCCTAGAACTCCTGAGCAAAATGGAATAGCTAAAAGGAGGAATAGACCTATCATGGATTGTGAAAGGACTCTAATGATTGAAAATAACATTGCTATCAAATACTAGAAGGAAGCTATTAGCACTATAATTCATACCTTGAATTGAGTATAGTTGAAGAAGGATTCATTCAAGACTTCCTATGAGTTATGGTATGGATATAAGCTCAATGTAAGTTAGCTAAAAGTATTTAGAAGTAAATATTATATTTTGAAAAAATCTAGAAAAGATAAATTTGATGTGAAGGGTGATGAAGGCATATTTTTGGGATATTCTTGCAAGAGTAAGGCATATAGATGTTTGAATTTATCTACTCACAAAGTCATAGAAAGTCCACATGTGAAAGTTGATGAGTTTGTAGAAAGGATTGAAGAAGAAAGCAAAAAGGAACCAAAAGATTATAGGAGATTTGTCTTCATTGAGCCCAATACAGTACCAGATACATCTGTCAATCAGAAAACTTCTACTCCTGAGTCTTCAGTCATCGAGTTGCAAGAACTTCAAACCGAGTTGAAGGAACTTGAGTCACATTTAGATGCTACTGAGTCAATGCCTACTGAGTTTGAGGGACCCAAGCAGTAGTCAGATCAACCAAAGCAAAAAATCCAAAATGAAGATAGTGGAACTTAGTCAAAGGGGAAGGAACCTATGTTGGCAAAGTATGTTAGGAGACATCATGCACTAGATCAGATTATTAGAGACAAATCTAAAGGTATTATGACAAAAAGTAAGTTTAAAGTTACTTGTTTACTTGCTGATTTTGAACCTAGAAATGTCAAAGATGCTTTGGAAAATGAAAGTTGGATTGAGGCTATGAATGAAGAGATAGAGCAAAAAGAGAAGAAAAAAATATGGACTCTTGTACCTAGGCCTAAAGACAAAAATGTGATTGGAAAAAAGTGGTTATTCAGAAATAAGTTGAATGAGGATGGTAAGGTATCAAGAAAAAATGCTAGATTGGTATGTAAAGGCTACTTTCAAGAAAAAGGAATTGATTATGGAGAGACTTTTGCTCCTATTACAAGACTAGAAGGTGTCAGGATCTTACTTGCATATGTTGCATACAAAGGAGTTAAAGTATATCAGATGGATGTCAAATCTACATTTCTCAATGGTATTCTAGATAAAGAAGTCTACATTGAGAAACCTAAAGGTTTTGTTGATCCAGACAAGAAGGACATGATCTGCAAATTACACAAAGCATTGTATGGTCTAAAACAAGCCCCTAGAGCATGGTATGAAAGATTGCATAACTATCTTATTTAGATTGGTTTTCAAAGAACTAATGATAACAATAGCTTGTATATCAAGGAAGAACTAGATAACAAGATTGTTTTGGTAGAAATATTTGTGGATGATACTTTATTTATAGGAAATGATGATCAATGCAAAGAATTTTTAGAGCAAATGAACAAGGAATTTGAGATGTCAATGTTTGGTGAGATTAAATTCTTTGTTGGTCTTCAAATTCAGTAGAGCAAGAATGGTATCTACATTACTCAATCTAAATACATCAAGGATATACTCAAGAAGTTTGGTATGGAAGATTGTACACTAGTTGGGACTCCCATGTGTACTGGACTAAAGCTTACCAAGGATGATGAATCAAAAGAGGTAGATCAGACCTTATATAGATCAATTATTGGAAAGTTGTAATATGTAGTTCATAAAAGGCCTTATATTGCTCTTGCAGTTGGTATAGTAGCAAGATTTTCAACAAAAATCAGAGAAAATCACATGATGGCAATGAAAAGGATCTTGAGATACTTGAAAGGAATTAAAGATTATGGATTGTGGTATAAATTTGGAGAAAATTTGGACTTGAAAGTATTTACTGATGCTAATTGGATAGGAAAGATTGATAATAAAAACAGTACAAGTGGTGAAGCATTCTTTCTTGGAAAGAGGTTGGTTTCTTGGACAAGTAAGAAGAAAAATTGTACATCCCAATCTACAATAGAAGCAGAGTATGTCACAATAGTAGTAAATTGTTCTAATATTATTTGGTTTAAAAAGTTATTCGAAGGCATGAGGGTTGAGATCAAAGAACCAGTTGTTATGTTTTTTGATAACACAAGTGAAATCAACATATCTAAGAACCCAGTGATGCACTCCAAAACTAATCAGATTGCAATAAAGTATCACTTTGTCAAAGAATTGGTGTAGAAAAAGGAGATCAGATTGGAATATGTCCATACAAAAGAACATATTGATGACATATTCACCAAGTCATTACCTAAGGATGCATTCTTGTATCTAAGAGGTAAGCTAGGGGTCATTCCCCTATCTGAAGCTCTCTAAAATAAAGTTTTGGTGATGCATCAATAGGAACCAAGTTGAAGTTCTATCAATTGATGCAACATAGCCATGAAAACATTGCATATCAATTAGTACTCAAGGTACATTGTTACTCATTAGGTATGTGTTGCCTTTAGCATGTGTTGTCAAAGAGGAAGAGTATACTATCATATCTCTTTGAAATTTGAATTAGTTTGTGAAGAGTTTATTGTTTAGAAAAGAAGCTATGCAATTCCTTCACAGAAGAAGATTACTGCATTCGAGAAGTTTGTGGCATAAAATCTAAGAGGGAGAAATGTTCTGTCAGAGAAAAACTTGTTTTTAAATTTCATCTGCTATGACATGTTGTGTTGCCATCAATGCCAAAGAGGGAGATTGTTGGATACAATTTATTAATTGTGTTTTGTCTTTGATGTTACACAAATGTCATATCATTTATTAGATAGAGTCTACCAAGCTTAGTTGGTCAACAAAGAAAATTTTAGAGTCTACCAAGCATTCTTAAAAGTTACTCTGTGGAAATGGTTCTTATTGAGCTCACTCAAGCGTTGAATGATTTTGTGGTAGAAGTCAGTGGTAACTGAGCTCACAAGGTTAACAAAGGAAAGTTAGTGTTTACTGAGTTCACTTGGTCTTTAAAGGATTTTGCAGATTTCACAGTGTTTACTGAGCTTCAGTTGGTTAACACTGAAAATCATTTCTGGAAGGATTTCATTGTTATGGGAAATAAAGTTTAATTGTTTCATACAATGATTATAGCTAACTGATGTAATGATTATTGGTAATTGTAACTTGTAAATGAGCTGACGTGACAATTTGTAAGGTATAAATAAGAGGTCAAGTTGTGAATTCTAAAGTATGGATGAGTGTAATGAGAGAACATGCAAGTGTGTTGATTATAGTGTGTGTGAATTTTGAAGAAGAATCCACTATCCTTGAGGAGTAGCAAAGTAGTATTCGATCAAAAGAGGATCTAGTGAAGTAGAATAGAGATCTGTATTAGCAATTTAGTTGCATCTCATTTAGGTCAAGTCATTGTTACTTTCTAACCATTGTACCAATGATTTCTAAATCTCTTAATAGAGTTTGTTTAACAACCATTTTTTAAATCCTCTAACAAGGTGACAATTCTTTTAAATTGTTCTGAAGTCCTTTAGCAAGGCCACTCCTAGTAGGGTGATTAAATCCTTTAACAAGGTCACACCTAACAATGTGTTTTGTAACCTTTAATAGGGTTGGCTCCTAATAGGGCTCACTTCAGAAGAGTGAAAATTGGTAGCTAGTTACTTGGTGGTTTTTCCCATATTGGGTTTCCACTTTAAATCTAGTGTCTCCTATTTTCATGCATGCATGCTAATCATTGTGAATTTTTAAGATCTATTAAAGATAACATACACTACATTTACCAAGTTACAACATTTTTCTGTATAACTACTGAGTGATAGCAATGACTAATTTTATAAGACATCTGAGGGATCTATGGACTTGTTTTTATGGTAACTAATTCACCCCCCCTCTTAGTTACTCCATCTATATTTCCAATAAGTATGAACCAATTTCAAAATATCACTTGATGTATATGTTTTTCTTTTAAAACTAGACTTGGTTATTTTTCCCAATTGACATTATCTAAACATTACATTGTCAATCTTCTTCAGTTTTGGCAACCCTCTTACTTTCTTCATTTTACTAATGTTCACCAAATTGTCAAAATTTAAATGACATAACCTTTTGTTCCATAACCAAAAATCTTTTTATTGTGCAAACAAACATGTCTCATTAGATAAATCTAGATAGAACAAGTTACCTCTTGTCTGATCACCACTTCCAATCAACTTACCATCAACATCATATATCTTGGCCTTTTTGTGATGGAATTCAAATACATATATTGATTTCTTCAACTGTGAAACACTCAATGGATTATAGTTAAGTCCTTCCACCTAATAAACATTATCACACTTGATTTTGTCAGTAAATTGAATTGTTCCTTTACCTTTCACAACACATGGAATATCATTACCAAATTTAACACATAGACCTTTTTATGATTAAATGTACTCAAATTTATTTCTATCACTAGTCATATGAATAGAGCATCCACTATCAATTATCCGTTTGTCACTTTTGTTCACATATGAAATTAATGTAGTTTGGTCATGTTCATCAGAATCTTCTTTAATAGAAACATAAACAACTTCATCATCATTAATTTCAAATTTAGTGTCAATTTTTTCTTCAACAATATAACAAGATTTATTATCTTTGTCATGTTTATTCTTCTTGTAGTCTCGGTAATCTCTCCTTCCTTTGTACTTTCTCTCATTTCTCTCATCATTGTCTTCTCTATCAGGACATCTAGCAACAATATGACCAAACTTGTTGCATGAAAAAAAAAAAAAAGGTAATTTACCTTTGTATTTACCTTTGCCTCTTCCAAATATTTTTGCAATAAGTGCTTCAAGTTCATCAAGCTCATCATCAAAACTATCATTGTTACCCTTTGCATATTTTCCTTTCCTTTGCAAAGAAGTAGTTGTGACTTAAAAGCATATTCAATAGTAGTAGGTGTGTAGTTATTAAAGTTAGATATCTTAAAAGTAGTAAGTCTACATATTACACCTTCCAAAGTCAAAGTGTTACCTAGAGTACATCCAATTTCTTGTATTTCAAAAAATCTATTTGCATATATAGGGAGTAGAGTCCTCAATACCTTGCTTATCAATGTTTCAACTTTTATTTCTCCATTTTCACCACAAATAGCATTGAAAACTTCCTTGATTCTTGTACAATACTCTACTATGTTCTAACCTTCCATCATTCTCATGTCATCAAATTTACATCTTAGGCTCTTAGATTTGGCTCTCAAGACATTGTCATCTCTTCCATATATGGTCTTTAGTTTTTCCCAAATATGTATTTCACTATAACATTCTTTTATATCATCAAAATCAGCATAGCTTAGTGCTAAACCAATCTCCAACATTGTGTAATTTTGTTTTATTTTTATTTTAGTTGTTGAACAGTCAGAGGAATATTTTTTATCTTCACATATTCATTGTCCACAAATCTTATAGTAGCACTACTGATACTAGATATATATAGCCTCATCGATGCTTTCCATAAAGGAAAGTTCTCCTTGTTCAACTTTGGTACCTCTCTTTTGTGAGTCATGATCTTTAGCTTTAAGTACCTTCAAACTTCTATTATAAGCATTGTGCTTTGATGCCAATTGTTAGAAATGTTTAGTATAATTGGGGGGGGGGGGGGGGGGGGGGGTTGGGGTTTGAATCGGTTACTCAAGGTCCTTAAGTACCATCTGAACAATTAAACATTAAACATTCACTATTTTGCAAATCTTGTTGTAACTTGGACTCTATTGTATTATGATAAAAAAAAATTACTAGTAGTTCACTATCCTAAAATAATAGACTTGCTAAATGTAAAACATGTAAATGCAAAACACTTCTAAACATTCAACACAAGTTTGACACTGAGATTTAACATAGAGATCCAATATGGGGTAAACCACTAGCCAAATGTCACCACTTTTTAACTCTTTTGAAGTGAGCTCTATTAGGAGCCAACCCTATTAAAAGTTAAAATACACATTGTTAAACATGACTTGGTTAGAGGATTTAATCACCCTACTAGGAGTGGCCTTGTCAAAGGAATTTGATCATTACATTGGAATGTCATCTTGCTAAAGGATTTACATAAATTTTTAGATCAACCTTTAATTAAAAGGATTTTAATACAGACTGTTTACAATTATTGGAAAGGAAATAGTAGGGTTTGATCTATATGATTACAACTCATTTTGTAGCTTTAGATCATTTTTTAGTTCATGCATTGATTCTATGATAAGCCTTCCTTGTCACCTCTATCTTTTATTTTCTTGGAAATCCTTCAAGTAATCACCCTTCTCTTCACAAAAATCTTAAGCCTTCTTCTTAGATACAATTATCAACTTCAACAACATCTACACAAGAATTCCTTTCTCTTGCTTCGCTCTCACGCTCACTTTCTCTTTTACTCTATGCCTTTTTAAATAGGTGATTGTAGTTTTTCCATTTTTCATGATAACAGTAGATCTTAGGGTTTATGATATGATCAAAAAAATTCATTGTATCTATCCTTCTTCCTTCTTTTATAGAAATTGATAGAAATGTTTATAATAACTTTGGGTTGTGTGTGTGTGGGGGGGGGGGGGGTGTGTGGTGGTGGGGAGTGTGAATTAGTTACTCAAGGTCCATAAGTACCATTTGAATAATAAAACATCAAAACATTCACCGTTCTTCTTATCCTAGTATTGGTTGGTCTCTATTGTACTGATAAACAAAATTACTATTCATAACATACTTTTTTAAATGTAAACTTCATCAAATGAGAAACATATGAAAAATTTAACGCAAGTTTAACACTAGGATTTTACGTGAAACCCAATTTGGGAAAAACCACTAGCAACACGTCACCATTTTTTCACTCGTTCAAAGTGAACTTTGCTAGGAGACAACCCTATTCAAGGTTATAATACACACTATTAAATGTGACCTAATTAGAGGATTTAATCACCTTATTAGGAGTGGCCTTGTCAAAGGAATTTGATCATTTCATTTAGAATGTCACCTTACTAAAGGATTTAAATAGATTGTTAAGTCCTTCAAATGACCATAGGTCAACCTTTGATTAAAAGGATTTCAATACAAACTATTTACAATGATTAGAAAGAAAACAATAGCTTTTTGATCTATATGATTACAACTCAGTTTTGTACATTCGATTCATGTGTTGATTCACTAATAAGATCCCCATTGTCATCTTTGCTCTTGATTCATGTGGAAATGCTTCAAGCAATCAATCTTCTCTTTCCAAAAAAACTTAAGCCATATGCTTAGATTCACTTATCAATATCAATAACATCTATGCAAGCAATCTCCTTTTGCTTTGCTCTCACTCTTAGATGCTTGTGCTCACCCTTGTGCATCTTTGTTCTAGCTTTCTTTGAGTGAATCCTCCTAAAGTTTGACTCTATACTTTTTTGTTTTCTTTGATTACCATAGATCTTAGGGTTTATGATCTGGTTCATCAGGTTCATTATATCTATTCATCTTCCTTATTTTCTAGAAACTTCTCATTCTTTGAATTAGATTATAGGTATTATACCTAATCCTATCCTTTAATTTAATGATCCAACCCATCAATCTTATCTTCAATGTGGTTTCCATATCCTAAGAAATCAATCTATTTGGTTGGAAATCATAATTTCCTTGAATTCATTCAAAACATTATTACTTGACAATCACTAAGTTCTGACACTTGGTCATCACTTAATCAATTGGTCACTATAAAAATTCTTTTCTCTACATCAAATAACTTACTCGGTCAATATTGAGGTTCAATTAACACTAGATTTTCTCAACACTTACTGTGGCTTGGTTTATATTGGCATCACTCAGCACTCTTTGGTATTTTACTCTATTCCTCGATTAAGCTTTACTTTCATGATCTAAATAATCACTTTGACTTATCAAAGTCTAACTAACCAAATTTCCATTGTATCTTCCTTTACATAACTCAACCTTTCCTCTAGGTGCTATTGTTATGAGAAACCTCTCAAATCTTGTCCATCAATCAAATAAATATGACATTTAGATCATAGCAATATGTCTTATTAGTAGATCTAACATCAATGACAAAATATCAATTATTCCAATTGTAAGTTTCCAGCAAAAAATTCTCATCAAATTTATTCATTAGATTTGATACACAATAGTCTCCTTGAATTAAATGATCCAACTCATCAATCTTATCTTCAACATAGTTCCCATATCACAAGGAGTCAACTAAGTTGGCTAGAAATCATGATTCCTCATACGCATTCAAAACACTATCGCTCAAGTATTACTAGGTTATGACACTCGGTCATCACCAAATTTCTTAGTTGATATAGAACTCTTGGCTCATCATTGGCTAACTTGCTCATTCGATAATGATGCTCGGTGAACACTATATTTTATTGGCTTGTACTAGAACTCGGTTGACACTAGCATCAGTTGACATTAATTAATATTTTACTCTATTACTTGGTGAAGCTTTACATTAATGATATATCTTGACTTATAATGCAAAGACTTGAGTATCAACATGATATAAGAAATCACTTGTTAGAGTGGAGTTTCCATTGTACCAAAAGATTGATCTATCAATGCTTGATACAACCACTCAACTTATAGTAGACATGAGGTGGTTAATCACTTGTCATTAATCCTGAGGGGAGTGCTAAACAAATTTATAACAATATCGCCCTCAGCATTACCCAAGGTTTTGAGGATTCAAATCTATGACCAAGCTCTAATGCCACTTGTTAGAGTGGGGTTTTCATTGCACCAAAAGACCAATCTATCAATGACTGATACAACCACTCAACTTATAGTACATAGGAGGCAATTAAGCCCTTGTCACAAATCCCAAGGGGAGCACTAAAATTTTTTCCAACATTACTTTGTCTTATCAAAATCTAACTAATCAAATGTCCATTGTAGCTTCCTTTTCATTTCTCAACATTTCCTCTAGGTGTAACTTCTTCAAATCCTCTTCATCAATCAAATGTATATGACATTTAGATTAGATAGCAACATGTCTGATCATTAGATTTTACATCAAGGACGACATTGTTGGAAATTTGTTCAATGCTGCCCTTAGGATTCATGACAAGGGATTAACCACCTCTTGTATACTATAAGTTTATTGGTTGTATTGAGCATTGAGAGAATGGTATTTTGGTGCAATCAAAATCTCATTCTAACAAGTGGTATCTGAGGTTGGTTACAGGTTCAAATCCACAGACCCCGGGGTAATGTTGAGGGGGAGATTGTTGAAAATTTGTTCAACACTCCCTTCGAGATTCATGACAAGGGCTTAACCACCTCATGTGTACTATAGGTTTATTGATTGTACCAAGCAATGAGAGATTATTCTTTTGGTACAATGACAAAACCATTCTATAAAACACAACAATTGTTGCAATTATTAGTTTCCAAAAAGTAGTATCATTGTTGGTAGGAGAGTATTCTCTTCACCCTTGTGGTGAATAAGAAATCTTGACCCTTCATTGAGTCTCAAAAGCGAGTTATATTTTCCACTTTTTAGTGTTGTTAATTAATCTTCTTGGAGTGTTCAAGAAAGCACTAAGAATAGGAGAGTATGCTCTTCACACTTTCAGTGAATAAAAAATCTTGACCTCTTTGGTGTGGATCCATTTTGTCTATCTCCTAGTGAGATTTCTCCTTTACAGGGCCTTCTATTGGTGGAAAGATACCAATAGGGATTACCCAAAGTGGGAAGAAGCACAACCTAGCTAGCTTGACCCACTATAATCACAAATCCCTTGATAAAGGCCAAAGCCTTAGGGGGGCATAACACTTGTCTTCATTTAGTTGAAGTACTTGTGGGATTGTAACTTTGAGGAAAACACTAAGTGGGAATGGAAGCTCCATGACAAAGGAAACATCTATTATGGGAAACCACTTTGTGTGAGGCAAGGGGGCATCAAACATGGGCCAAGTTATTTATTAATGAGTTGTGACCTTTAGGTAGTTCTATTTGGCATTTCTAGACCTGTGAAAACATATTGAACATACACATGGCATTAGCATTCATAGGGTTTAATTTTTGAGACTTCATAAGTGTTTGTGTTGACAAGGTTGCTTTGTCTCTTGTTTAATTTCTTGTAGACATGTGTTTGTATCTCACACTATCTTGAAAACTTCATATCTACTATTACAAATTAAAATATTCCTTTTTCACAACTATATTTTGGCTTAAAATACCTAAAATTTGAATCAAAACATAGACATTTGAGGCACCAAGTCACATGTTATAGAGTTTGCTAAACTTTTATCACATAACTATTCAAAGAAATATCATGTGATACTTCTAGATTACTAGAAGTATCACACTACTTAACAAATTATGTCACCCTCTTATGTTATAGTCTATTGTTCGACTTGTTGGAAAATATAATCTATTTGAACAATATTACTCTATTACTATGAGAACTATCACATGATAGAATATGTTGATGTAATATCATTTGGTTTACTGTAAAGTATTGCCTGATCTATCCTTGTTTCCTTTTAGCTAATGTAAGGGTGTTTGTACTTGGTCTTACCATGATCTTGTCTAAAACATTCATGTCTAGTCCCATCTTAAGTTGAAAAGATGAGTTTTCTCTCTTGAATATGAAATTAATATCTCTATTTCTCACTTGTCAAAAACTTGGTTAGACTATTCAATTGGTTATTTGATATTGGGTTTCTTTCCCAAGTCTTGGTTGGAATCACTAGTAGTGTAAATTCTTGGGCACTTTTGATAAGTTATTTTCTCTATCTTATCTTTTGACAAGTGAACATTTTGGCTATACAAGTTTATATCTCGAAAGGATTTGCATTGTCTTATTACACTAAAGGCTTATTGTTACATGTCAATTATGAATATACTCTAAGTTGATCAAGAGAGAGGTCCTTCTTTTACTTATACGTAATTGTCCACTCCTACTATATGCCCTCTTAAGAAAGTTTTTGAGGAAGATCCTATCCTTGATAAGAAGGAAGAGGATAAAAATGCTACTTGGTACAACACACTTTACCACTTTGATAGTTTCTTTGATACCTCCTCCGATACTCCTAGTGCTATTGATAATGTTTCACTCATCATGAACTATGAGGAGAGGAACCACCACCTAGAAGACTTCTTTGCACTTAGAGAGGAGAAAGCTAGGTTGGATAAAGAAATATAAGAATAAGCTAGACATCTAGCTACTAGGGAAATGTCTCACCCACATGTTGAAACTAGTTCTCATTCACATGACTTTGAAAATAGATATGCTCACAACAACTATAGAAATCCATTTATGAAAAACCTACCTTGTGGAAACAATGTGAAAAACACTCCCCCAAGATCTCCAAGAACACACACAACATGATGTTCCTCACCACCTAGACCCTCAAAATCACACCATGAGAGTGAGGTAGAAAATGAGGTTACTAGTGAGAATCTCATAAAATTCCAACAAGATGAGATTCTCCAAAAATGTATGCTTAAAGCCTTAGAAGAAAACAAATATCAATATTTTCAATACATGATTTCTTCAGGATGGAAACTCCCTCATGATTGTGACATCCAAAGGATCATCCATAGAAAACATCTAATCAAAGCTAATATCCTAAGGAAAGAGATGCAAGAGCTACAAAGTCAACTTTCCCAAATGCAAATGGTAAGAGATCCGCCCAAACCTCATTTGTGGAAGCCATATGTTCTCTCCCATTTGATAGAAGTATCTACATGGTTCCATTTCCTTGGGATATAGAGGTTCCCAAGTATGAAAAATACAATGGAAGTTGTTACCCAGATGACAACATATGACACTTCTATGCTCTTAGAATGGATTTCATGCATGAGGACACATATCTCATGAGACTATTTACTAGAAGTGTAAGGGGACCAGCCATTAAATGGTTTACCAAATCATTACCTTGTCTTAAAAAATTTGGTAAACTTGTGCAAGAATTCATCCAAAAATATTTATACAACATACAATACCCTATTACTATGTTGAATCTCTGCAACATTAAAAAAAAGACAAGGAGAACCGTTTGCCACATACCTACAATGATGGAGATCACTACACTCTAGGTATCCCTAAAAAATTATTGAGACTGAAAATTATGATATCTTTGTCAAAACACTCATGATAGAATTATACTTTGATCTTAAAAAATAACTATTTACCTCATTCAAGGACATGGTTGAAATTTCCTACCATATCAAAGATGTTGTTGTCAAGAAGGATGAAATAATTCTCAACAAGGACAAAAATGACAATAGAAATGAGGAGGATAAGAGTAAGCCATGGAACAAAAAGAGGTATGTGGTTAATGATAGAGTTATAGACTCTCCTAAGACTAAGAAGCTGACCTTTCACTTAAACAACTCTATATATGTCACTAAGAAACAAGAGACCACAAAGATACAATCTTTTGACAAGGCTAATAAATCCTCTAGACCTAGACACACTTACACATGAATTGTTGAATTGTATGAAGAGGTCTTCACAATTTTTATCATAATAAGATTATCGCAGTGCCTAACAATCCTTGACCTTACGATCCACTCATAAAACCTAATTGGTGGAGAGATGATCAATTTTGTAATTATCACACAAACAGGAGTCATAATATTGGTAATTGATAGAAACTCAAGGATCTCATTCAAGATTGTATTGAAGAAGGAAAATTTGTCACTAATGGATTAGTTAAGAGTTATGACCAAAAGGCTTTTAAGAAACCATTACCCAAGTATGAAAAAGGAGGGACATCTAAGGCAACCACAAAAGGTAATGATGCTAATATTAGAAAAACATATGATAACACAAACAATGTTACCAACATATTGGAACCTATTAGGAATGTCTAAATTATGGGTCCCAAATTTGATGAGGAATCTAATTACTACACTAGAAATGAAAATCCTAAGGTGATCTTCAGAATGTGCAATCCCCATCAAAATCTCAATGACACTAGATCTAGGATGTCCCTTAGGATGGCATATTATTTTTATTCTCATGGAGTGATCTTAAATGATATCACTAGGGGGGAATATAAGGTTTTCCTTAAAGTGGATAATGACCCCAAACATGATTCATCTTCCAAACAAGTGGCTTCACCTACTATATCTAGCTATGACCTTGTGGGTCAATTTTAGTAGACTCCTATTCAAATTTCCATCTTCGAGTTGTTAGAGCTATTTCCTTTGCACAAAAAGATCATAGAGAAAGCTCTAAGAATTGCTAATGTCCCTAAAAATATTAGAAATTCAAATATATGGTAAATGACATTTCCTTCCCTCTCTATCTCACATTTTTTGAAGAGGATGACAAATCCTTGAGTCATCTACACAACCTTTCTCTCCACATAGATGTTCAAATATACTGTACCAGAGATTGATGAGTAATGATTATCAATGATGTAGGGTTAAATATTACTTCCTTTAGTATGATTTAAAAATTGGGAATGTTCAAATCTGTAATCAATCCTAGATAGAAGATAACCATAACAACATATGATGAAGTTGAACAATCCTCTAGGGGTCTAATTGTGCTTCCTATTTGTGTGGGTCCTATAGAGAAAGATGTGGTCTTCCAAGTATTAGACATCCCACTTGCTTATAATATTTTATTGGTTAGTCCATGGATTCATGACAGGCAATTTGTACTATCAATGTACCATCAGTATATCAAGTTTCTATTTAGTTGTGCATAGATTGTGATTCCAAGTGACAATTCCATGTCTATCAATATTCTTACTGTGAAAAAGTCACAACTGCCACATAAATGACCTTCTAGTAACATTAGATCAACATTTATACAGTGTGAAAATAATTTATGAATGACGAGTATTGACATGGAGGAGTATACCTTAGACTCCATTGTGACATTACCTTTTTCTCCATGCTCCTATGAAAAATCATCTGAGATGATGAAATCCATTTCATTAGATATGACTATCTTGTTAATCTTAGATAGGTTTTGGCAAGGCAGTGACAAAATACTTAGTCATAATCTAGAAGAATTATAGTGCAAGCTGAGTACATAATGTATGTCAAGTGATTAGAGAAAGTCGAGAAATTAGTGTGAGCTAAGTGACCAAAGCATGCCAAGCATAGGTTGCCAGCCAATACATGTCAATCAGATAGTTAGTCTCGAGTCACTCATGTTAGGATAAACAACGAACAAAAATAAAAAAGTACATGCAAATATAACCAATAATAGAAAATAATAGATCAAATAGAAATGAACACAAGGCACCAAGATTTAACGTGGTTCACCCAATCCCTAGGCTATGTCCACCAAATAGCAAGTATGATCTTATTACAATCCAATGATTACAACCTGATTACAATCCGTAATCCCTTATAGCTCAATACCGCCACAAGAACTAATTTTGCATCACAAAATAATGAAAAATACCTAACCCTAAACCCTTTTATACAAGTATTTTATCCATTTTAGGGTTACAACATGTCAACCATATGTCGGCCATAATATGTTAGCTACAACGTTGGCCATGGTCCAAAATCTAACCCCACTAATTATGAAGTATGTACAATACTTTCCTAATCAGTCACCATAATCTAACAACTCAAGTGTTGAGCACTCTATACATGTTGAGTGATTCAGGTGTCAAGTAAACAAAGAGTGCCAAGTTATTCAGAAGTCAAGTTTCAACATTAGGAGCATAGTGAAGGCCAAGCATTAGAGTCTTCAGATGCTAAGTGAATAGTTTTTAGCATAATTATTTGTAATGGCACAAAATTATATGTAAACCATTTTTGGGCTAACATAATAATATATTACAATTATGAAAGATAAGTATGGAGGTATATTATGAATCCCTATGTAGTAAATACAACCAATTAGAAAAAGTAAAGCTCAAGGCGACAATATGGATCAACCATAGTTGTTGATTTTAACCTAATCCATGCCCACCAATTCTTATTTAACAAGGAAAAACCTAGAGAGTTTGTGTGTGCATGGAGATGAATGCTAAGTGTGGAGAGAGAATTCATTGGGGCTGAGATGGTTGTGACAGAGCTATGCATTGAAAAATTAGTTTGAGAAGAACAAAGTAAAGAAGTGAAAGGAAAGAGAAGACATCTCTGATCTAGAGGATCAAGGTTTAATAAGTAAGGAGAAGATCTGACATCAAGGAAAATGGTACTAACTCAAGGATCACATGAATCATTCTAACAAGTGATACAAAGAAAATATCTTAACTGAGTAGTCTTAATAGGGTATTGTAAATATCTTAACTAAGTTTTTTCTTTATTGTAATTTTAAATCCTCTAACAAGCTGAGACTTAATAGTCTTCGTAAGCCTTTAATATGGCAGACCTTTCACAAGGTGGATCATAGATTATGATCAAACACAATATAGCCATAATAGGCCACATGTTACAATTGTAGTAGTGAAGATTTGTGGGTGCCATCCCCACCCCAGTTTTACCTTCTCATTCAAGGTTTTTGAGTAACCAATTTACAGTGTCATGTGTTATTTACTTTATGCTATGGATGTGATGCATGCTATGTTGTTTCAATTTATATGTTAATTTATGAGATGGTTTTTGTGTTGGAAATATATATGGAGTAACTAAGAGTGGGGGGTGAATTAGTTACCACAAAAATAAATCCATAGATCCCTTAGATGTATATCAAAACCAATCATTTTTGTCACTTGGTAAAGATATAGAAAATGTTTTAACTCGATAAATGTAGATTAAATATAACTTTAGTAGATCTAACATCAATAGTAATAACTTGCAAACATGAGAGAAAATAAATGAACACAAGAGACACCATATTTGATGTGGAAACCCAATATGGGAAAAACCACCAATGTAACTAGTTACTATTTTTCACTCTTCTGAAGTGAGCCCTGTTAGGAGCCAGCCTTGTTAAAGGTTACAAAAAACAATGTTAGGTGTGACCTTGTTATAGGATTTAATCACCCTATAAGCGGTGGCCTTGTAAGAGGTCTTTAAAATAATTCAGTGGAACTATCACCCTATTAGAGTATTTACAAATGGCTACTAAACCAACTCTGTTAAGAGATTTTGAATCACTACTACAATGGTTAGAGAGTAACAATGAGATGACCTGAATATGATGCAACTAAATTGCTGATTACAAATCTTTGTTATGATTCACATTCCATCCTTCTTGATTGAATATTACTTTGCTACTCCACAAGGATATCAGACCATCCTTCAAGTTTTCTCACACTTTTCTTCTCAATCAATCAATACACTTGCATACATTAAAAATCATAGCTTGACCTTATATTTATATAATTCAGATTGTCAAGTCAGCTCAATATAAATTACAATGACCAATAATCATCACCCTAGTTGGATAGAATCAATACTTGAAATAATTAAACTTCATATCCTAAATTAACAAAAATCCTTTGGTAGCTAACCCAGCTCGATAAACACTGGTCCTGAAATGATTCCTTGTGTTAACCAACAGAGGCTCGATTAACACTACGAACTTGCGAAATCCTCTAGCGACTGAGTGAACTTAGTAACCACTTATTTTGAACAACTTTCCTTCATTAACTATGAGAACTTGGTTAACACTATTTCCTATCAAAATTTCCTTGGACACTCAAGTGAGCTCAGTAGACACAGTGTTTGTAGAGTAATCTCTAGGAATGCTTGGTAGATAATAGAAACTATCTTGCTAACCAAGTGAGCTTGGTAAGCACTAACTAAAAACTAATATGAAATTTTTGTAACATCAAAGACAACAAATAATTAGACAATTGTATCCAAAAATCTCCCTCTTTGGCATTGATGGCAACACAACATGTCATAGCACAATGAAATTTGAGAACAAGACTTTTTCTGTTAGAAATTTTCTACCTCTTGATTTTACACCACAAGCTTCTCTTATAGGTAGTAATCTCCCTTTGTGAAGGAATTACATAGCCTATTTCTTCAAAAAAAATTCAAAAAGATATGACAGTAAACTCTCCCTCTTTGACAGCACATGCCAAAGACAACACATACCAAGTGAATATCAATGTACCTTAAGTATTGATTCATATGCAATGTTCTCTTGATTGTGTTGCATCAACCTATATATCTTCAAGTAGGTTCTTGCTAATGCATCACTAAAACTTTATTCAGTGAGCTTTAGATAGGGGAATGACCCCTAACTTACCTCTTAGATACAAGAATGTGTCCTTAGGTAATGGCTTGGTAAATATGTCTGCAATCTATTCTTTTGTATGGACATATTCCAATCTAATTTCTTTGTCCTACACTAATTCTTTAACAAAATGATATTTAATAGCAATATGCTTGGTTTTGGAATGCATCACTAGATTTTTTGATTGTGCTTGTGTTATCACAAAACATGACGACTGGTTCCTTGATTTCAATCTTCATACCTTGCAATAACTATTTAAACCAAACAATATTAGAGCAATTCACTATTGTTGCAACATATTCTACCTCTGCTATGGATTGGGATGTGCAATTTTTCTTTTTACTTGTCCAAGATACCAATATTTTACCAAGAAAGAATGCTCCACCACTTGTGCTCTTTCTATCATCAAGATTTCCTACCCAATCAGCATCAGTAAACACTTTTAGG
Source organism: Cupressus sempervirens (assembly GCA_028749045.1). Lineage (NCBI taxonomy): Eukaryota > Viridiplantae > Streptophyta > Pinopsida > Cupressales > Cupressaceae > Cupressus > Cupressus sempervirens. The sequence goes on along the minus strand of CM053786.1, from coordinate 836,462,713 downwards.
TCTAGATTTCCTCCAAGTTTATACCATAAACCATAGTCTTCAGCGCCTTTCAAATATCTCAAGATCCTTTTGATTTTCATCATATAATTTTCTCTAGGTTTTGTCGAGAATCTTGCCACTATACCAACTACTAAAGCAATATCAGGTCTTGTATGAACTACATACTATAATTTTCCAATCATTGATCTATATAAGGTCTAATCTACCTCTTTAGAATTATCATCTTTGGTAAGATTTAGTCCAGTACACATGGGGGTTTCAATTGGTTTAGAATCTTCCATTGCAAATTACTTGAGTATCTCTTTTATATACTTAGACTGAGTGATGTAGATACCATTCCTGCTTTGTTGTATTTGCAATCCAACAAAGAAATTAATCTCACCAAACATAGAAATTTAAACTCTTTGTTCATTTTCTCTGAAAATCCTTTGCATAGATCATCATTCCCTATAAATAGAGTATCATCATAAATATTTTTACCAATACAATCTTGTTATTTGGTGCTTCCTTGATGTACAAACTATTGTTTTCATTAGTTCTTTGGAAACCAATTTGTATAAGATAGTTGTGCAATCTCTCATACCATGCTTGTAATACCCCACCCGGATATCCTTGGAAACAAGGATTCAAATCAAGCCAAGATTTTTTTTTTCAAGTATGAATGCACAAGACAACATCATACAGGGATCACAAAGATTGCAATGAAAGGCTTCAACACAATCTCGGCAACCAACGAATCTTTGAATGCCACTACCCAACTGACACACCCAAACAAAAGCCAACAACCACCACAACAAGATGAGGGCACAAGAAAAGACCACTCATCAACAAAACACCAAGCTGGGGTAAAATGCAGAATCCCAAAATGTGGCTAAGCCTGAAATCCTGAAGCCCTAAAAATTGGCTAAGTCTGGATTTCTAAAGCCCTAAAATTTCGTAGAATCCATAACTTATCTCTGAGAGCTCTGAAACCTATCTCAAACAATTTGTCGCATATATTAAAATATATCTTAAGTATAAGAAATTAATGTATAATTTCTTATACTTAAATGATATATTTTAAACCCCAATAGATAAAAACAAAAACATGAAAACTCAATTTCAAGAGAAAACGACAAAATTCAAAAAAAATCAAAATTAGAGCAAAGAACCTCCACACCAGGGAGTATCGGATCCTCAAAGGCTTGAGGAATGAACACTCGAGTGCAAGAACAACACAAAAAGGAGAACATCTATCCATCTAAACTATAGCAGCAAAGAACACACTGAAATAAACATTGCAGTGAACTGAACAACCAAACTAAGTACGCGGTTCCTCCCAACCGTCAATAGCATCATAAGACCATCGTGGATCCTAGCCATCCCCCGTGCGTAACATCCCAAGCCACTGACCAAATCATCGGTACTGTCTTAATAGGGATGTCACTACTAAAAACATGCAACAATATAAGCACAAGAAAATCTAACATGCTAGTAGTAAAGCATAAGATAATCCTACAGTAGATAACATCACCTATCACATACTAAACGACAGTAAGCAGCTGATATACTACTAAATCAAATAACATCATCTAGTCATATGCTAAACATCATAATAAGGGAATGTGTCAAATAAAATAACATCATCTAAACATGATATACAAGCATCCCAATGAAAGCATAAATCACAAGAAAGCATACTCTGAAACTTGAAGTACCAAGTGAAGACACCCAGCAACGGTCGTACTAGGACAAAAGATCATCTCTGTACACCGATCCCTAGCAGTGGTGAAGGTAGCTACGCCTCCCAACCATGTGGAACCCATAGGTCCACATCCGTCGTGCTGATGGAGATAATGATCCAACCACAAAGACACATAAAGCACAACATCCAAGGCTAACACTCACGCCAGACAATATGATGGCTACAACCAAGAACCTAAGACAATGCAAGGAGTAAAGGTCCTGGTCAAACACTCAATAGGCTACTATGTAGGGGCTGACTTCATGGAGAGTCGCTTGGCATCGACAAGCCCAAGCTCAGATTTGTGTATCTCAACTCCCTCAACGGAAGGCCAATACACCGTGTAGCTCAACTCCCTCAACGGAAGGCCAATACACAAAAGTACCATTTTATTATCTTAAGTTTTATTACCAATCACACATTTTATTTAGTTATCACTTATTTAAAACTTCCTCTGCCAACCATATGGGACTAAGGTCACTAGGCTAGGAGATAGAAGCCCCCTCCATATGCTACCCTACCCTACCCATGCTCATCCTATGACAAGTGCCCGTGGGCATGCATACTCCCATCCCAACCCCAATGATCATAACTTCTGGAAAATCCACAGAAGATCGAGCCTCGCAAGTCACCCAAAAAATGTACGCGCACGTACTCTTGTGTGGCACACCACCATCACAAAGATCATAACACAAGGACAGGAATGAGAACATAATGCAAAGAAAACAACCAACTGAAAGCAACACGGGAAGGACAAATTCTACAGGAATCCCAAAGCCAATAAAATCATACATCATGAAATCACTCAACCGGCCTCAATCCGAGAGTATGGATTCTACATGAATCCCAATGATGTAACAAGACCAAACATTGTGAACTCACTCAACCGGCCTCAATCCGAGAGTATGGATTCTACACGAATCCTAGCATTCATGAAACAAAAGCAAAGGTCCAACAAAAACCATAACAAGTAACAAATCACTCAACCGAACACAAAGTCGGGAGTATGGGTGTGACATGCATCCCAATGCAACAAAAGGTGCAATAGTAGTTTGACTGATATCCAAATGGATCGTCCGAGTCCATGACCCACATTGTGCTAAGAAAACTCGAGAAAATAGGGCAGCATGCAAAACGAGGTAAAAGCCTAAAAAATTTGGAAAACTTCAAAATTAAAACCCATTTGGCCTCTGGGTTCAAAAACCCCAAAAATCCAAAAATCAATGGAATTGGACACCATATGCAAAAATGGCTAGCATAACGGCGTAAAATTCTAAACCCTCATCCCAAAAAATAGGGAAACATTCATACCCACCCAACCGGGTAGAACTAGCATACAGAAACGGAGGGGAACACTAGTTCTCAGCCTCCAAACAAATGGCTACCAAAAATAGAAGTTGAAATGGAGCAAAAACAATAAAACAGGAAAGCCCTACCTCACAGCCAAAAGGGCAAAATGGGAATCTGAACCATAAAATAAAACGTCCGCAGAAGTGGTTGAAAATTGCGGCAATTCACGATTTCCCCGAGCTGGATCCAACGAGCTCAACCTCACGATGATCCCATGCCCGTAGCTCCCACAATGAACAAAATAGTAAATCCTCATGAAGAGTATTTTGGGTTTTACTCTCCAACTTTCCAATTTGAAACTGAGAAGTGAGGAATTAAATTCCTCTTTGGATACTTATTTTGCAAAGGGGAAGGATCCAATTTATAGGCAAGAGGCTTGAGGGATTGAGGGCTAAGATGCAAGGATGGAAAAAATCTCATGGAGGGCTCAGATTGCATGAGAAGAGAGCACATGGATTGTGCTTCCTCACAGCCAATCAGGGAGTGAAACATGTCATAGGGTGAGAGGATGGAAGAAAGGGGAAGGATGAGTCAACAAAGGAGGCTCAAGGGATAAAATCTTCATAAAGACCCTCATAATGACTTGTAAGAGCAATAAAAGGGCTTGGAAGAGTCATTTATGGCTTAGTGGGCTTCATAAATTTTTATGGTTGAGATATTTTGAGGAAGATGAGAGCAATTTCGACTTGGGCTTGATTAGGAGGGTTTTAAGCTTGCTTAGGATTGTGCAAATGATTAGAGGATGGATTAGGATGGTTTAGGATTAGCTTAGGGATAGGCAAGTGGATGGCATTTAATGAGGGTGGGTGAAGGAGGAGATATTTGTTAACTTTGGCTTGGGTTAGAAAGTTTTAACTCATGTTTAGGGAATGTGACAAGGTTAGGAGGAGATTAGGATAAGTTTTAAAGACATCTTCTAGAAGATTCTAGACTTTGGATGAGGATAAAGACTTTCTAGAATAGTCTAGAATTTCCTAGGATGAGGATGAAGACTTTCTAGAAGAGTCTAGAACTTCTTAGGATGAGGATAAATTAGATTTTTAGAAAATAAATAAAGTTTTATTTATTTCAAGGGTTTGGGTTGAGGAGACATTTATTAAAACTTTTTTAATGAACATGAGGATTAATATTTAATCTTAATTAAATATTTTGAGTTGGGATTAGGGGTAGGAAATGATGGGATTAGCCTTTAATTAAAATTAAAGAAGGATTAGAAGATTTTGGAAGAGGTTAGTGATCTTAAGGAAATTGGCCAAGTTTTGGGCAAAAAATAAATTTTTTATTTATTTTGGAATTTTTGGTCGATTTATTAATTAAATAATTAATAAATAAGGAAATAATGTTTAAATAAGATTTAAACATTTTTGGGAGGGATTCCTTAATTAAATATTTTTAATTAAGATAAAGGGATTTAATGACATAAAAATAAATTAATAAATTAATAAATTAATAAATTAATAAATGATGATGTCATCAGGGACTTTTCAGAAAATAAAAATACTTTATTTTCTAAAGGTTTTTAGGTGTCTACATTTTGCCCCTCTTTGATGTGATGTCGCTAGTGGCATGCCATCAAAGATAAGAAAATAAGATGCCCAAGGCTAGAGAAGAAGAGGAGAGAATGGACTGCAAGATTCCCCCTCAAGAAGGTAGTAGGGAGAGAATGTGAGGCTTGATGACTTCTTGAAAAGTGCAAGAATCTGAGATGAACAAGAAGACTTAGATTGGCTTAAGAGAAGAGGTTTAGTTAGCTCAAACTCTCACTATGGGAGAATGATAAAAGGAGAATCAGAGGCACAAGAGGAAGCAAGCTTAAGATCTCAGGGATTGCAGAGGATGAAGGAGCGGAGTGCTATAAAAAGGAATCCAAGATAGGGAGATGGATGAGGGGATTATAAAGCTGATGTAATAGGATTTCAAAGAGTCAGATTGGCAAAACATGGGTTTTGGAGATCCCTAGGACTAGGATTGTGGATCTCGAAAGATGAGGCTCGGTGGATTGATTTGGATTGGTGGATCCCTAAGACTAGGATTGTGGATTCCTAAAGCTAAAGGTGAGGAGTGATTCAAAGAGATACTAATGCATAAGCTAGGGTAGGAGAGATGGATGTTGGATATGGATGGGGGATAATGGAGATGAAGGAAAACCATTGAAGCTTTTTGAGCGGGGGGATACTTCAAAGAGAAGTACCACCATGTAGTTGAGCACTAGATTTGCTATAGGATTGTTGGTTAATTGCCAAGGTTACCAAGAATATCAAGGCCTTTTCACCAACTATCTAGAGGACTAACGAACTAACTCAAAAAAAACACGCAAGGATTTCCCCAGCATCACACATGATTCCTATATGAAGCAGTGTGGAACCGACACTGGGTAACCCACAAGCAGAAAAGAAAAACAAACAAAAGACATGATCAAGACCTTATGCTCTGATTGCCCCATTCGCAGTATACAATGATATGGAAGATCATGGCAACCTTGAGGAGGGAACAAGGAGATTGCTTGGAAAAGATATTTCAAGACCCAACAGGGAAGAGTCCAAATCAAAAGAAAGCAAAAATCCAAAAGAGAACCGTTTGCCAATCAGATGGGTAGGACAAGATACTAACGGACCAAGATCAGACATGAGGAAAGCTATATCCTGCAAGGACCTATTGAAGAGCACCTAAGCTGGTCGATTTGGATGAGTGATGTGTTTGGCAAGTTGAACTAAGAAAGATAACACTTTGGTGACAGGAAATCTAGCTAAAGGATGCATTGGAATAGCTAACCAAGAGTTGTGCGATGTGTACAAGACATTGAGCAAGGATGATCTGACATAAAAATTGGATAGATACAATGGTACGAAGCTAAAGAGGATGTACAAGCTAACAGACCAAGATATGTTACAAACTGAAGCTGACCAAGATAGTTACAAGCAGGCAAAAGTTCAGGATGATAGGATAGCAAGATGGTTTGATGTTGTGCAAGATGCAAAAGCTAAGGGTGGGGTGATAGCGAAAGATATGGATTTGGCAGGATGCATCCAATGATGATGAGAGATTTTGTGACCAAGGATAGCTAGAGGAGCAGGATGAGATGGTTGGATAGGATGGTAGATAGCTAGGATTATGATGGATATAAAGAGATGACATTGGGTTTGCATGAGGATAGCCTAGAGCTAGATACCAATGACAAGGGAGGATGGAAAAGACAAGATCTCCAAGGAATATAGTGCCCCCAATCAGAAGATAACATGCGAAAGGAGGTCTTATGATGGATGTGATAGGATTGAAGCTAGGATGGAAAAAGCTGAAGGGGCTAGGGAGATGGATGATAGCTAGGATGGTTGACTAAAGCTGGAGGAGATAAGTGGATGGTGTGAGATGGAAGATGGAGGGTGGAGGATAGGTGGATAGATTGGAAGATGGAGTTGGATGTCAAGAGATGACCAAAAGCATGGGGGTGATAGGCTAAGCTAGGGATGGCAAGATTACGCATGACGCTTGTTTGACAAGTTTTCATCATGGTACTTATCCAAGGCACTTGAATTGCCAAGTTTTCACTAGTGGATGGTTTATTTTTCTTTTTCTTTTTTTCTTTTTTTGACTTTTTGACTTTCGACTTAGCTGTCTAGAATGATTTTGGTTTTCTTCAACTATTTTTGGCTTATAGATGTTGGTAGGATGGATGAAAAAGGTTTGGATTGAACAAGTGGAATGGTGGGTGGGAGTTTGACAGATAATGGATGCAAAGACATAAGGCTTTTGGGTAAATGGATGAGGAAAATGGAAAGATCATCATTGGCACACACCTTGAGAGGTGATAAAGTAGTGGGAAAGATGGTTTTGAGCAAGGTTGAGGAGAAAATGGAGGAAGAGAAAGATAAGGACTAAAAGTAGAGTTAGAAGATGGAGGATGGGAAATTTAGGATAAGAAGCAGATGGACTAAAAGTGGATTGCGGGGATGAAGGATGCTTATATGGGGATTTGGATGAAGGATGGATGGATGAGGCTTTTTGAGTAGCATGAATGGATGCCAATTGAGATTTTTCTTTGAGATGCATTTCTTTTATGAGCATCTTGGGTATCCACATGATTTTTGACTTTTTTAGCTTGAGCTTTTGTGGCCTCCTGACTTTTTCTTTGATTGGGATTAAATGTTTCTTGTTTTGAACATGTATTTTAGAAGGGACATGTTGAGACTTGGATTTTTGTGGATTTTTGGATTTATGCTTTTGTATTTTGGCATCCAATATGCTTCTATTAGCCATGGGATGGGAACAAGAGCATGGAGGAGATGGAGGGATAATTGATGGAGTGATAGGGTTTAAAGGTTGGACAAGATTCAAGGGTGAGTGCCTTTGATGATCTAGCTAGTGGATTTGAGGGGATGGAAGGATAGATTGGAACATAGGATATGGATGGATATAATTTCCCAAAATGGATGGAGGGAAGGAAGGATATGGGTCCAAAATAGATGGAAACGATGAAGGTGTAGGTCCCAAAATAGATGGAGGAGATAAAGGATTCATATTAGGTATGTAAGGACCCAAAATGGATGGAAAGGGGGTGGGATTTAGATAAGGGATATATGGACCCAAAATGGAGGGTTGGAGATAAGGAGTAGGCTGAGGGCCCAAAATAGATGCGGAATAAGATGGATGGATGAGGCTTTGGGGTGGAGATGGAAGAACTTGGGACCATGCTAGAATAGCGGGGATACCAACATCTAGAAATACATTTTCATTTATTTTTTCAATATGATGTTCATTATTTGGAACACAAGATGTGAGTCCATTACTAGCTAAAGGAGTTGGAGCTTCGGATATGATAATTAGTTCTTTTTTGATGGATCTATCATCATGGATTATGAGAGATGTATGATCATGAAGTAGAGGAGATGGGAGGATAGGATCTTGAGTTGGGTGGGCTGAGGGAAAGGGATCTTGAGATGGAGTAATAAGATGGTAGGATTTAGATATGGAGGGGATGGTAAAAGAGGATCATGTAGGGGAATAAGTGGGATGGTGAGATCTACTTGGAGGATATTTCAACATGCTTTTGGACAAGATCTTGATAGGAATGGATGGGAGTGGATGCATGAGGTTCATTATATGGGATTTGGATAATGCTTGGAGGAGGAGATATGGATGGGATTTGGAGCGATTCAATGGGTGGTGGGAATTTGATGCTTGTGGGAAGTGGAAGGATTTTAAGCAATTTTATGGATGGTATGGGGATGATAGCTATGGAAGATGGGGGTGATATTATAGATGGGGAAGCTTCATCACTGACTACTTCACATGGTTGGATTAGATGACATGGCTTATCGACTATTGGAGGCAACTTTTCTTATATTTCCTCTAGGAGATTCCTTGGAGACTCATGTGTCAAAGGTGGAGGTGGTGGATTGATAGGAATAGCTAGTGTGATGAGGGTGGAAGATTGGAAGCTTGGTTGATTGGGTGATGGAGGAGAAGCTGGGATATCAGATGGCATGACTAGATAGTTTGGAATAACTCTTGGATTTTGGGGGATGGTTGGTGGAAGGCCTCTAAGGGTCTCAAGATACCTGTCATAGTCAACAAGATTTTATTCATCATTGCAATAGGATGTAGCAGGAGAAAGAACAATATGACCAAACACATCATGATAGGTTTGGGATTTAATGTTTTGATGATGAGTTTGATGGGGATGGGGTCTTGCATATGGATGAACAGGGAAGCCCATGGTTGGATTTGGATTAAGCTCAGATTTTGGATTGGGTTTGCAAAGATTTCCTAGGGAAAGTCAAAGCTATATGAAAGACCTAAGGAGGATTGGATGGAGATTTTTGGCTTTCCTTTGAATGGAAGACTTCAAGGGCATGCTGTCAAAAAGTGAGAGTTTTTCTTTTCTATGTGTTGGATTGGTGGAGATTGTGTCAACTTAAGGATAAACTAATGATTCTATGGGCATGACACGAGATTGACCACTTGTGGATCCCAACCTTTAGCTCAAGGTGATGAGGGATAACAAGTGACAAAGCTAGATTACCCTAGAAAAATCTCTGTCAAAGGGATAACCTTTGTGAGGCTGGTGGATTGGTCGGATTGATTGGATAGCAAATTCTAGCAGAATGACAACAACTCTCTAAAGGCTTGGGTGTGATTTTGGATTGGGTTGCTAGCTAGCTGGTGGGGATGATTTGGAGAGACTTTGGATTTGGGATTGTTCTAAAGCAAGGAACTAGATAGATTCGGTTGCAGTGGGGGAGCTTGGATGATTTTCTGATGAGGCAGTGACTACGCTAAGTATGCCTTGAGCTGGGAGATTTTTGCTTTTTTGGGATTTTGACCAAAGTTGGAAAACATTCATTCAAAAGCTATGAACAAACAAGCAGACAAAATTTTGGAGCAAGCACGTCAAACACACCAACATCCTAGGAAGCTTTCTACAAGGATGAAATTTTTTATAGCTAGGAGTCCTCGATATACACAAGGTACGTGAGGCCCAAATCCATAGATGAAACCAAAAATATGTCACACAGCTGAGAGGAGCGGTGACCCACTTCTCCTCTTTCACTTCTCAAGGGTATAAAGTTCCTTGAGGCTTAGCCCGAGTGACAAAATCTTGATTCCAAGAGAGGTGTCTTTGGATTCACCTTCCAATTTTTATACTCTGCTGGAATGCTGGAGTTGAGGTCGTCCCAAGGGGTGATGAAATCCCCAAGCAGGCCTCCTAAGAAGTGTAAAACAAGACCACATACATGATCTTGGGCTTTAAAAGACACGTGTTTATTCCAATTGATGATTTAGATTTTGTAAGCTATGATTGAAGACACTTGTGATTATGGCATACAATGTTCATTCCAATTTGACAACATCGTCAGCATAATGAAAGTCGAGAGATCGTCAACATAAGAAATGTGAGTGTCATTGAAAATGCATCCAAACCATGCAATGTTCATTGATTGTTAGGCATTCAAGATTGAGTGTGAGTTTGTTTTAAGCCCAAAAAAAAGATGTGTGAAACTCAATTGCCAAGCGCACGCCTGAAGGCCCTCCACATCAAGATTTGTCCAATTTTTATGCCCAAATGAAGTGTGAGCGAGATTAATGCGCATTCAAGGAATTTTTTAGAAAAACCACTAAAGACCCAGGTGAGTGGAGTTTGATCTTTGTGGAGCACTTAACACCCTCTTAGGTAGACCCATCCCCATAGATGGCACTGAGATTGCAACCAATGGTTAAATTGATGGGCGATTAAAGAGGGTGAATCCAACTACAAACTTACTCAAAGCATCTTTATTAGTTTTTATAACTTAGAAGATTTCAAAAATGTGGATTCTTTTTATGCCCCAAAAGATGATTATTTGATCTATGGCATTCAAGATTGGATTTGTTGTTTTAATCATGCATTCATAAAAAAAATAAACTTGATTTTAATCCATGGCACTCAAGAGTTATTTTAGCAACATGCATTCAAAGACAAGTGATTAAACATTCAAGTTTTTTCCTTTGAGCATTCAAGATTGAGATTTTGTGTGTTGTTTTAAGAACTTTGAAGTGCTTTGTTTTAACCTTAGATCACTCAAGATTGTTTTGGACTCAAAAGTGAAAATGACTCTTTGGACTTTGGTCTTCATTCAAGATTTTGTGTTCTAGTTTGCATATTTTAAGCCCAAAAATGATATTCCTAGATTGTTTTGATGCATGAAAAACCTAAGAAACATTCAAGAGTTTGCAACAAGACATTTGTTTGGAACAAATAACAAAGCTTTTAGGACAATTTTTGGCAACCATTTAGGACTCTTAGTTTTCATGAGATTTTTAAAAGAACTTTAAAATATTTGCAAATGAGGTTCATTTTATCCTTGATTGATTCTTTGAGTTTGATTTAGATTTTAGTGTGCACTTAGTGTTGATTTTGAACCTTTTGAAATGGAAACTTGAAGTTCTTTTTAAATTCCCAAAAATGAAGTGTTCCTAACTTTGCACGAATGCATCTAAAACCTTGATGTTGCAAGGATGCAAATTATTGGATTGGTTTAGTTTCACTTGTTAAAAGATTTTTTTTTTTTTTGCAAATTTTTAGTTTTTTAATTGATTTAGGTATGATTTGGGGGTTCATTTTAAGCACTAAAAAGAAGTGTGTATGATTTTGCTTCCTTAAAGAAAAAAAATGGCCAAGATCTCCCACAAGAAGAAGAAGTAGATGGAATAAGAAGAATGTAGAGAAGAAGGGGAAGAAGAAATCCAAGTGCTTTGTCCACCTATAAGCTTGAAAAAGCTGCAAACACTATGAGATAGACTATGAGTTCCTTTGTTTTCTTCATGCTCATGTGGACCTACAAAACCAATTTATACAATCCTACCAATCACAATAACAAGAAAAATTAGCCAAAATCAGCAAATGACATACAAAACTTGACTAAAAAAGCTAATTAAGATGACCCATGCGGGGTCCCACCAGGAGTGCCAAAATGTATACAACCAATGTTAGTATGCTAACAGAAATCAAATTTAAATAAAGCTTCTACAAACTAAACAAAATTCATAAACTTCAAGATAGACTAAGATGAACTCTCAATTGAGAATATGAGCCATTAATGGACTCTCTCAATGAGAAACTCTCTTGTTGAGTGTCTTTGTCTAAATAGATAGGATGTATGCTCAAGCTTATGCTTCAAAAAGGGCTTCAAATGGAGTTGGAATTTGGGTGTGAGTATATAGTTTTGATGTAAAATGGCTTCTTAAAATGGCATTATGACTTTACTTCATGGATTGTATTATTTTGCAAAGGGGAAGGATCCAATTTATAGGAAAGAGGCTTGAGGGATTGAGGGCTAAGATGCAGGGATGGGAAAAAGCTCATGGAGGGCTCAGATTGCATGAGAAGAGAGCACATGGATTGTGCTTCCTTATAGCCAATCAAGGAGTGACACATGTCACAGGGTGAGAGGATGGAGGAAAGGGGAAGGATGAGTCAACAAAGGAGGCTCAAGGGATAAAATATTCATAAAGACTCTCATAATGACTTGTAAGAGCAATAAAAGGGATTGGAAGAGTCATTTATGGTCTAGTGGGCTTCATAAAGTTTTATGGTTGAGATATTTTGAGGGAGATGAGAGCAATTTCGACTTGGGCTTGATTAGGAGAGTTTTAAGCTTGCTTAGGATTGTGCAAATTATTAGAGGATGGATTAGGATGGTTTAGGATTAGCTTAGGGATAGGCATGTGGATGGCATTTAATGAGGGTGGGTGAAGGAGGAGATATTTGTTAACTTTGGCTTGGGTTAGGAAGTTTTAACTCATGTTTAGGGAATGTGACAAGGTTATGAGGGGATTAGGATTAGTTTTAAAGACATCTTCTAGAAGAGTCTAGACTTTGGATGAGGATAAAGACTTTCTAGAATAGTCTAGAATTTCTTAGGATGAGGATGAAGACTTTCTAGAAGAGTCTAGAACTTCTTAGGATGACGATAAATTAGATTTTTAAGAAATAAATAAAGTTTTATGTATTTCAAGGGTTTGGGTTGAGGAGATATTTATTAAAACTTTTTTAATAAACATGAGGATTAATATTTAATCTTAATTAAATATTTTGAGTTGGGATTAGGGGTAGGAAATGATGGGATTAGCCTTTAATTAAAATTAAAGAAGGATTGGAAGGTTTCGGAAGAGGTTAGTGATCTTAAGGAAATTGGTCAAGTTTTGGGCAAAAAATAAATTTTTTATTTATTTTGGGATTTTTGGTCAATTTATTAATTAAATAATTAATAAATAAGGAAATAATGTTTAAATAAGATTTAAACATTTTTGGGAGGGATTCCTTAATTAAATATTTTTAATTAAGATAAAGGGATTTAATGGCATAAAAATAAATTAATAAATGATGATGTCATCAGGGACTTTTCAAAAAATAAAAATACTTTATTTTCTAAAGGTTTTTAGGTGTCTACACATAGTAGTCTAAAATCTTATGATACTAGAATCAAAGAGTAACATCTGACCCTCGGGTCCTCTCAAATGTAAACATAACATGAGTAACAAATATCTCTCTAATAAAAAATATAACAAGGTAAATGTTTGCAGCACATAACCAAATAATCTTACATGAACAATCTATTTAATTACTTAAGAATTTAATAATGATTGATCACTCTGCATTAAAAAGGCATTTAAAACACATAAGCAAACATAGTCGAAAACATGATTAACCACTACTACAGAAACCTAGTCCAGTGTAGCATGGTAAAAAGTACACAGTGCAATCTTTGCACACATCTCAAGGTAATCATGAAACAACCTCATGATACCACATCGATCCTGGTAACCACTGGCACAAACCTTAGTGAACCAAAAATCACATCATAATATCAAAGATCAGTCAAAAGCATAATCAAAGCAACTGATACAGAAACATAAATCCAAACACCTCAATAGTGTAGACCACTCAGGGTCACAATCATGATCCCATCACAACAAAAGATCATCAAGGTTGCATCCATTAGGACGACTTACAAAATTCAAATGGGAGAGGCACTACAATACTCTAGGAGCTTGTTTTTTACCATATAAAGCTTTGTGCATCTTGCAAACCATGTCCGTTTTATTTGAATCAACAAAACCTTTTGTTTATTCAATGTAGACTTCTTCATCAAGAATACCATTGAAGAATGCAGATTTAATATCCATCTAATATACTTGAAATCCTTTATGTGCTACATATGCAAGTGAGGTCCTAATACCTTCTAATCTTGCAATAGGAGAAAAGGTCTCACCATAATCAATTCCTTCTTCTTGAGAATATCCTTTACACACTAGTCTTGCTTTGTTTATTAATACTTGTCCATCTTCATTCAACTTATTTTTGAATACCCATTTTGTTCCAATCACATTTTTATCTTTGGGCCTTGGTACAAGTGTCTAGGTCTTGTTCTTTTCAATCTATTCTATGTCTTCATTCATAGCATCAATCCAACTTTCATTTTCCAATGCAATTTTAACACTTCTAGGTTCAAAATCAGCAAGTAAACATGTACCATTTAGCTTACTTCTTGTCATAGTACCTTCTAATTTATCTTTAGTAATCTAATTAGGTGCATGATGCCTTCTAACATACTTGGCCAATATAGGTTATTTTCCTTTTGACTGAATTCCACTGTCTTCATTTCAAATTTCAACTTCTAGCTCTGGTTGCTTAGACTCAATAGGCATTGGCTTGATAGCTTTAGAATGTGACTCGGGTCCTTATGACTCAGTTTTGAACTTCTTATAACTTGGTAACTATAGTAGGCTTAGTAGATGAAGTCTCCTTATTGATAGATGTGTTTGTCAATGTATCAAATTTGATGTAAAAAAATCTCTTGCAATCTTCTAGTTCCTTTTTTCTTTCTTCTTTAGTCTATTCTACAAACTCATCAATTCTCACATGTGCACTTTCAATGATTTAATGAGTAGACAATTATATACATCTATATGCCTTACTTCTACAAGAATATCCTAAGAATATAACTTCATCACCTTTTACATCCATTTCAAGATATAAAATTTACTTCTAAATACTTTCAGGTAACTTACATTAGGTCTATAGCCATACCACAATTCTGTTGGCATTATGATACATTTTTGTCATTAGTTACAACACTTATTGGATTCTGAATGCTTACCGAGCTCTCACCGAACATTCCTTTGTAAGCCAAGCTTTACCTAGTTCTCAGTGTTTACCAAGTGATCGAGGTGAACAAAGCAGCCAATGCTTAGCGAGTGTTTGAGGTAAAGAAAGGAATCAGTTTTGACTGAGTGAAGATGTGCTTAGTATTGACCGACAACTTCGTGATAACCAAGCTCCTGAGGTTATCAAGGAAATTAATTTTATCGAGCTTAGACAGTTATCAAGGAAACTAACTATCACCGAGTCACAAGGTTCTATCGAGTGTTTCCTTTGATCATCGAGCTACAGTTCAGATAGAAGTGTTCACCGAGTGACATCTCTTCTACCAAGTCTCCAGTAGTTACCGAGTTCAGAACTACTCGAAGTGTTTAGTATGGATCGTTCCTTCACTTCTACCAAGTGCATGATGATGCCGAGTAACGCAGTGGACGCTGAGTATCAGAAGGACACCGAGTCAGTTCAGTGAAGCCGAGCTTTTACCTTGGGCCGACTTTGTATAGAGATTTGCACTTGTTGTTTTGGCCGACCTTGCATGTATTGTTTATTTGGATGGTATATATATGCAATGTATTGTATCATTCAAATGTAATGGTAATGGCAATGGTAATGGTAATGATAATGGAAATGGTAATGAAAATGAATGAAAAGTGCGAAAGAAATACATGCGTGCGAAAGTATGTGTGCTGAGTTGTGAAGGTATTCAGCAAGGTCAAGTTTTGGAGCAAAAAAGTTTTATCTATCACATCAAGGTGAATCAGAGCATAGCGGATCTTATCAGCAATCAGTTGTAATCAAATCCACTGTTTCATTCTAACAGGTGAATCAGTTTTTGTAAATCCTTTAACAAGGTAGACTTAACAGTCTTTTGTAAATCTCCTAACAGAGTGCATACTTTATTGTATGTTTGTAAATCCTCTAACAAGGTGGATCTAGCAATCCTTTGTTCTCCTAACAAGGCAGATCACCAGAAGTGATCATTGTAAGCCTTAACCGGCCAACTTCATACTGCAGTAATGAAGCTTTGTGGGTTTCATCCCCACCCCAGTTTTACTTTCTATTTGGAAGGTTTCTGGGTCACCAAATCTGTGTGTTCAAGTGTTGCAAATAATTTTGTTTCATGCTTACAGTAGGTTACTTGGATGAATGGTGAATATATCAGTATGTAGTTTTATTGTTTGAAATTTTAAAAGTTACTGATTCACTCCTCCCCTCTCAGTAACTTGTCATATCTTGAATATTTCCAACAATTGGTATCAGAGCAATAAGGTTCTCAAGATAAAAGTTTCACAGCTTGAATAAAGATCAAGGACAATGGAGATATTCAGACTTGACAAAAATATTGAGAATGAAAAGCTAGATCTTGAAATGGCCATGGCTCAACTCAATGAAGCAAAAGAGCATCTTTCACAATCCTTGAAAAGAAGAAAAGAACTTGCAAGACAAATGAATGACGATCAGTATGTTGAAGAAAAGATTGAAGATCTCTCACCATCAAGTAGTTCAGATGAAGCTAACAAAGCAATCAAAGAACTTTTAGAAAATAATGGATCTCTGCAGGAAGAAGTAAGAAAGCTCAAAAGGGAACAAGAAATCCAGTCCATCAGGCTATGTGAAATCTTGGAGCAAAGGAACAAGGCAGCTGAAGACTTAGAGGTAAGGAATAATCAATCCTCTTAGCTTGAAAATCTTGTAACTCAATTATCTAATGCAAATGAAGAAATTATGAATCTAAGATCTGAGAATGAGAATTTGACAAATGACTTAATTACTGAAAGGCAAATTAATGCAAGCTTACAAAGTGATCTAATCTCTGAAAAACAAGTCAATGAGAGAATGGTAAAATCTCAAAAGGACATGGATCAATTGAATCTAGAAAATGAAGAAAACTTTCATAAACAAAATGGTAAAGCAGGCCTTGGATACAAGGAAAAAGGTGAATCCTCCAAACAGGGTACTCAAAAGAATCAAAGACCTAGTTACAGCCACTGTGGTAAGTTAGGTCATACATCTAATAGATGTTGGAGCAATGGAAAAGGAAAATTTAATGGAAAGTTCTACAATTGCAATCAGCATGGACACAAAGCCAATGAATGCAAAGAGAAACCAAAATTTGAAGGTAAATGTCACAAATGCCAAAAGCAAGGTCATAAGGCATCACAATGCAAATCCAAATCATTTAATCTAGCTGAACAACTTGTCAAAGAAATATTTGGTTGGGACTACAACACTTGGTGCAGATATCATTATTGTGGAGAATATGGTCATACTGGCATAAACTGTGCAAGGCATCACCTAAGAAAAAGGGATACCACTATAAGATGTTATACATGTACAGAACTTGGTCATATATCTAAAAACTACATGAACATAAAGAAAGTCGAGGATGAGAAGAAAATCAAAGTAGACAATATTCGGAAGCAAATGAAGTAGCAATGGATTCCTAAGTCTATCGAGCCAGATAATTCAAGTGATGGAATGGTCACTCAAGAAGTGAGTGACTCTACCATTTCCAATTAAGACTCATCAGGATAAGACCAGGACTGTATCTACAAAGCAATATCCTAATCAGTCCTAGAATGAAAATATGATCAAATCAGTATTTCAGATACATCAGGATCATAGTCGGTACATGACCTTACCGAGCTCAGTCGGGTGCAATAAGGCTTCTTTCACCAAGTTACACTTATCGAGCATGGTTGGTTCTTCTCTTACCGAGTTAAGGTCGGTTTAACCTATTTTCTTTTGGTCACCGAGTTGCAAAGTTTAAGCCGAGCTAGTGGATGAGAGTCTGTTGATCACAGCTACCTCTGTACTAAACATTAATGGCAAATTTTTTATCAAAAGGGCAGATTTTGACCTCATTTTTCACCGCAAATTCGAGATTTACACAAAAAAAAGGGCTTTCAAGCGAGTTCAAGCGATTTGAAGAGATTTTTCAGTGAAGTATTCTTACAAAACCTTTCACTCACCGAGCAGCAATGGCATCCGCAAGCACTAGCAGCAGCAAGGCGAAGAAGGGTTCCGAAATTCTTGTGAAGGGAACGGAATGGAAGGCACCTACGTTCAAGCTCGTTCCTGCCATCGCTGAATCACTCGATCCCAATGGAGCTTAATCAAAAATTCCACCCAAGGTACTCCTCGTGAATGACATTCGCACTCATTTTAAGTGTGCTATTCAAGAAATAGGGACATTGGACATGGATAATTCCCTAGCGGAGTTATGTGTAAATGGTTCTCTCAAAATCGAGCACAAACATTTGGAAACTAAAGATTTGACTCACATCGCGCATATGCCTAGAAACTTCCAAACCAAATGGATTAGGTATATCTTGAGTCAAGTGCATAATGGTCAGTTTTGGTTGGAACAACCCGTTTTGATAACCAAGAAGATGATTCACAAAATCACGGGTCTCCCGATGCTCAGCAAAGCCAAAACCACTAAAACCCTAGGACGGGATGAGTTACAGAGGCAAACCCTAGCCGAGTGGGATGGTAGAGGTTTGAAGGTTAACACTGTAATAGATCCGAAACTAAGATTTGGCATACATATTATTGCATATAAGTTATATAGTTCTAGCAGGTTAAATAGTGTACCGTGTGAAGCTGTGGATTTGGCCCTGAAAATTGTAAAGAAGAATCTTGAGTTTGATCTGTCAGAAGTAATGTTGAAGCAGTTAAACAAGAACATGGAAAGTATAAGGACATCAAAGAATAACCCTTGTAAATTTGGGTCTCTGTTAATATGTTTACTATTTTATCTACAAAAATTCTTTCCATCAAAGGGAACCGTAGAATGGAGAAAAGATATCCCAATTTTGTATCAGATTAAAGAGTTTATAGCAGAGATGGGAGAAAATTTTGATAGTATCATGGATAACTATTTTGAAGACTTTAAGGAGAGGATGAATAACCGATTCAGAATTCCTCCTAGGCTTGTTGAAGAATATAAAGATGAAGTATGTTTTATGGTTGACTGTGTCAAGGTGTACATACAGGCAGTTAGACCCCGAGTTGCATGGGTGAAACCTCTTCCATATGAGGAAATATTGATGAAACAAGGGATATCATTGAAGCACTGGTAAATGAGCCAGTAGACCCAAGGAAATGGATTTTTGGTACTTATGATGAAGCAAAGGCCAGAATTGAACTGAAAATCAAAATTCCACAGGCCATCAGCAAAGGTAAGAGGAAAGTGGCCAAACTGAAAACTGCAATGGGTCCTCTTATGCTCACTGAGGGAAGAGGTGAAGATAAATAAAGTGAAGAAGAAGAAGGAGAAAAAAATCAGAAGAAGAGCAACCGAAAAAGAAGAAAGGCAAGGTAATCATTACCAAGCCCAAGAAGCAGCCTACTGCAGTATTTACTCAGAGGACAAGAAAAGGTATTCAGGAACCTGTATTGGTTAAGCCTGCACCTACATTCGAGCAAATGCTCAAATCATTGGAAAAAGGAGCTGGCATCACAAATTTCAAGGCATTGAAATTTGAGACAAGGACTGATGTAGAGAAAATGCAAATCGAGGAACTGGTACTTAACAAAATGGGAAAATGGAAATACTCCCCGGACCAGATTGCTCCTCATATCTCTAAAGAACTACTGGAGAGAGTACAGCCAAGATGGGAGTTAGCCACCAAGACGGTAAAAGATATATATGAGCAATCCTTGAAGAATCTTCAGCCTAGTCTCACTGGAGCAGAGGTAAAATCTGAATTGAAAACCCATGAAGGTAAAATGATGATCAGATTCCACACTTGTTTGATTTTGATCAAAGATATAGAGCATGTTGTAAATGATGCTACAAACATGTGGAAAAACATCTATCATCTACATAAGCCCAGTGTAGACCCAATAGAAATAAAGGACGATGACAGCAGCAACAGCAGTGATGAATCAGATAGTGCTCCATCCATCATAGTTACACTAGGAGAGTTGCATGCAATGATGGAAGACAAAGAGGAAGAAGCTGAGAAGGAAGATGAGGAGGATGATCCGGTAAAAATTGCAGTAGTAGTTATTGAATCCCTTCCTCACTCCCCAGCTAAACCTGTGACATCATCAAGGTTGGAGTCAGCTTCAACAGGTTCATCTACACTAGATTTACCATCTACACCTGCCATATCTCAGCTCCAGGTATCATCAGTGGAAGTGACTACCACTTCATCTATCGAGTTGCATCCCTCTTCGTCTACCAAGCTGCACCCCTCTTCATCTACCGAGTTGGCCTCCTCGACTCCATCATCATCAGTTGGTATTGCTATGAGTTCTCCAATTTTGACTACTCCAATTTGTTCTACAATTTTGTCGCCATCTACTTCAGGCACAGTGAGCTTAGATACTATATTACCGAGTGTATCACCATTTTTGGCCAGTACTCAAATTTTTGACCTTGTACATACTCCTATTGGCACTCAACCCTCAAGCATCCCAATTTTTACTGCTAGTCCTTCTGTCTCTACTGTTGTGTCTATTCCAAAGGTCAAACCAGTCATCTCAGAAGTCAAACAAAAGCAACCATTAAGACTTATGATCACTGGAAAGGAAATTCCTGAAGACATTGACTTGGACACAGAGATAGTAATTCCAAAGATTGACTTTGATAATGCTACCAATGAAGAAATGAGGTATGCTAGTCAACTTATTGAGAAAAAGGCTACTCAGATGCAGTTAAGATCAGAAAGGGATAAGGAATACAGGATAATTGAGGATGCCTGGAACATAATTACTGAGGCTATAGGTGTTGATGTTGATACTTCTCAACACATTTTGATTCAATTGGAAGAGGCAGTTAATAAATTCAATGAAGATGCCTCCGGAGAAGAAAAGATGATTGAGCGTGCAACAAAGAAATTTGATAATAAGGTATTGGGGCACATTGCCTAGAACATTGCAATAAATCAGGTTGCATTAACCTCAGTTTTGGCAGATATGGAAAATTCTTTTAATAATGTAACATCTCTTTTTGCTAAGCTTTGTGATGTTACCGAGTACACTAAGGGAATAAGAGAGAAACTAAATAAAATTGATGAGGATCTGAAGGTGAGCACACAGAACTTGAAGCTTGACCCTAGTTCAAGCTCATCTCATCACCTCAGGATCAATTTTTTGTCAAAGAAGCAGGCAGAGCTGTTGAGAGAAGAGGCAAGGATCCGATCTACATTGATAGATATCCAAAACATGATCCTTCCCATCATGGATTCAATGCAGAAGCACATTGCACATTCAAAGACATTAATCCATGATAATAACTTCTCCATTGCAGACCATGTGATTGAACTTTCGGCTGAAGTTCAAGTAGCTCTTTCCACCTGCAAAATTTTGCAAGAGAATTGGGATAAGACTCTCCAGCTTATTCTTCAGGTACATTCAGAGTTCATCTCTCATTTTGGTGTTTCTATATAAGTATATATATTCTTTTATTCTTTGGCATTATTGTCAAAATGGGGGAGATTATTGTTGGATATATATACTATGGGTGAATAAGTGTTTTCAAAAAATTGTACAAAGGAAGAGATATACAGCTCATGTAAATACTGTATGTACATTCTATGGGGGAGTTGTATATAACAAAGCTATGTATATTCAGAATCAGTCATCAGCATGTCAGATAAATTTTGTGATGGGGACACAACCCAACAACCAGAATAGACATAATAGAAAGGGGAAATTATATTAACTGAGAAAATAAGCTGGTACAAACAGTGCAGAGAAAATAAACTCAAAACATGCCTTGCGGGCTTACAATAGCATAAATCTGAAGAATATTTCTCCTTATAGCACCTCCTCTCAAACTCCACCCCGAACTGCCTTTTACAATGCCAGAAATATCCTTAAATAGACCCCGAAGGGTTAAGGACTAGGAGTACATTCTAGAAAGTGCTAGTAGGCATCCACCGACAAAATAGAAGGTTCCGGAAGCTGCATTAGAAGTCGGTGCAATTCTATAAGAATCTAGAAACGGTAGCCGAACTTCCGGGAGGCATAACTTTTGAACCGTAACTCTGATTGACGAACCGTTTACATTTTCGGAAAGCTCTCAAAGCGCTCTATAGCCCTATGGACAAGCTTCACTCGTCCCCCATTTTTTGACCCTTTTCGAGGTCATTTAATGCCCCAAACCTGACTTTGAAGCATTCTTAGGGGGTCTCCAAAACCCGAAAAACTGCAATAACTTTCAAACCGTGGGGCCTTTTGACCTGATTCTTTTTCTGGAATGCTCTAAATCTTGATTACATTCATCTGGCCAAGTCACACCTTCTAGGTCACCAAAATGATGGTCAAATTGCATGCTCCTATTTTTTCAAGATTTTTAAATGCATTGATAGTTGAACTATGAGAGTTGGAACCTTTATTTGAGCCAAATGGGTATCCAAAAATGCAAAGACATAAAATAGAAACTAAGTCTAAGTACATTTTTTTGGGTGACACAGGATTGCCCTTATACCTCTGGATGCTCCTGCATCAGACACCCAGGGTAGATTGAAAAGTGACCCTGTCACTTTATGGATGGTAGAGGAAATCCCAAATGGGAAACCTCAGCTGCTGAAATCCAAGTTGAGTCTTTGATTGGTCGTCCTTTCCATTTGACCAAATACTCTTCATACTGCCTGTTTCTGGTACTCCTACCCACACGATGATCTAGAATGTCTTCTATCTCCTCCTTCTTAGAAGCAGGAATTGGACATGGCTCTAAAACCAGCTCCTCATCAGTACCATCATCATGATACTCTGTCAAATCTGCAATGTTGAAAATGGGAGAAATGTGAATACCATCTGGTAGCTCAACCTCATATGCATTTCTTGAGTTATGTTTCTTCAAAATTTTGCAGGGACCAAATTTCTTCATTTTCAGCTTGTTGTAAGTACCAACTGGAAATCTTTCTTTTCGTAAGTGCACCATGACTAGATCCCCTACTTGGAATTCCTTATGTCTTCTCCTTTGATCAGCCCTAGCTTTATACTCTTGATTCATCTTGATAATGTGTGCTTGGACCTCCTCATGTAGATGCTTGATGTGTTCAACAAAATCCTCAGCTTCAGCACTTGTTCTCTCCCCTTGTTCTATCTTCCTCAATTCTGGTGCAGTCCTTGGGCTATTTCCATATACAATTTGAAATGGTGATTTTCCAGTACTCCTATTTACAGAGTTATTATAAGCGAACTCTGCCTGTGGTAGAATCAAATCCCATCCCTTAGGCTTATCTCCAACTAAACATCTTAGCAAATTGCCTAGACTTCTATTTACCACTTCTGTTTGGCCATCAGTCTGTGGGTGATGCGTGGAACTGAATTTCAAGTCTATTCTCAACTTCTTCCGCAATGTCCTCCAGAAATACACCACAAATTTAGTATCTCGGTCAGAAACTATACTCCTTGGAAGACCATGTAATCTCACCACCTCTTTGAAAAACAAATCTGCAATATGGACAACATCATGAGTTTTGTGGCATGGAATGAAATGTGCCATTTTGGAGAACCTATCAACCACCACGAATACTGAGTCATTACCCCTTTGGGTCCTTGGCAATCCAAGAACAAAATCCATACTTATGTCCTCCCATGGCCTTGATGGAACATGCAATGGCTGATATAGGCCAGTATTTTGACTAAACCCCTTGGCAACTTGACAAACCTGGCAACTCTGTACAAACTTCTTCACATCCTATGTAATTTGAGGCCAAAAATAATGTTCTCTAAGAATGGAAATGGTCTTATCCCGACCAAAATGTCCTGCCATCCCTCCACTGTGTTTCTCCTTAATCAGATTTTCCCTCATGGAACTCCTTGGAATGCACAATTGACTACCTTTGAACAACATGCTATCCTAAATCAAATAGTCTAACCACTTGGTTCTATCTACAGCAACAGGTTCTTTACAAGCTTTCCATGCTTCAGCAAAATCAGGATCCTCAGGGTACAAATTCTTGAGTTCATCAAACCCAACTACTTCAACCTGCATTGTTGTAAGCAACAATTGTCTCCTACTTAATGCATCTGCAACCCTGTTAGATTTTCCACTTCTATGCTTCAACAAAAATGTATAACTCTGCAAGAATTCTACCCACTTCATGTGTCTCTGATTCAACTTACCTTGGCTATTTAGGTACTGTAACGCCTGATGATCAGTATACAAAACAAATTCTTTTGGCAATAAATAATGCCTCCATTTCTTTAAGGCCTGAACTATCGCATAAAACTCTTGATCATAAACAGAATACTTCTTCTTTGCATCATTCAATTTTTCACTAAAATATGCAATAGGCTTACCTTCTTGGCTTAATACAGCCCCAATAGCACTACCACTAGCATCACAGTCCACCTGGAATACTTTTTTGAAATCTGGAAGTGCCAACACAGGCTGTTCAGTCACCTTCTTCTTCAGCAATTCAAAACTTCTCGCAGCTGCTGTAGTCCATTTGAACTCTTTTCTATCCCCTCTTATTGTATCAGTTAGGGGTGCACATATGCCACTAAAATTCTTAATAAACTTCCTGTAAAAACTAACCAGACCATGAAATGATCTTACCTCAGTAGCAGACCTTGGAGTAGGCCATTCCAAGATGGCTTTTACCTTCTCTGGATCCATTTTGAGACCTTCTGGTGATATAACAAATCCCAAATAGACTAACTCCCTTTTTGCAAAGACACACTTCTTTAGATTAATTAACAATTTCTCTTCCCTTAGCCTTTCAAGGACACTACGAATATGCAGTAAATGTTCTTCCAAAGTCTTGCTGAAAATTAAAATATCATCCAAATAGACAATAACAAATTTTCTCAAGAACTTCTTAAGTACCTCATTCATGAGCCGCATGAAGGTGCTTGGGGCGTTCATCAATCCAAAGGGCATGACTAACCACTCATAAAGTCCCTCCTTGGTCTTGAAGGCTGTTTTCCACTCATCTCCTTCTCGAATCCATATCTGATGATAGCCACTCTTTAGATCTATCTTTGTGAAGTAATCAGCTCCACTCAAGCAGTCCATAAGATCATCCATCCTTGGCAAAGGAAATTGGTACTTGATGGTTATCCTATTTATAGCTCGAGAATCTGTACACATCCTCCATTCTCCATCCTTTTTTGGTGCGAGTACTACAGGTACTGCACATGGACTCAGGCTTTCTGAAATCAAGCCCTTCCTCAACAGCTCCTGAACCTGTCTATTTAGCTCCTCTGTTTCAGTAGGAGTCATCCTGTGAGCAGCCTTGTTAGGCAAACTAGCTCCTGGAATCAGATCTATCTGATGACTGATTTGCCTTACTGGTGGCAATCCATCTGGAACATTATCAGAGATAATATCTCCAAATTCTCCTAGTAAATCTGAAACTTCAAATGGTATTTCACTACTACCTTCTTTATCTTTTCTAGGAATCAAAGCATAGCACATGCGCTGATGTTTCATGCCATCTAAAAACTTCTTTCCATCAACAAGACAAATCCTAGCACTGCTACATACCTTTTCACCTTCCTTTTTCATGGGCTTCAATTTGTGGCGAACTCCATCCTTTGTTAGAGAGTATGTGTTTGCATGTCCATCATGTATTGCATGTCTATCAAACTACCATGGTCTACCCAACAATAGATGGAAAACATCCATCGAAATAACATCACAAAGAACTTCATCATGGTAACTCCCAATTTTGAATTTTACTAAACATTGTTCACTTACCAGGACCTTATGATCATCTTTTACCCAAGAAATCTGATAGGGCTGGGGATGTTTCTCCCTCTTGAGCTTCAGCTTAGAGACCATCTCTTCGGATACCAAGTTATCAGTGCTACCACCATCAATGATCACATCACAACATTTATCCTCACACTTGCATCTGGTACGGAACAAACTCCTCCGTTGTCCTAGTTCATTTTCACCACTTAGTAGGACTCTTTCATTTACCAAGGTCCCTCCTCTTTCTGCATCCTCTGAATGTGATGATTGTGCATCCTCATCCACATGAGCAACCCTAGCTTGGCCCTCAGCTCTCCTATCTGTCCTTCCTTGTCGTTGAGGGCATTCAAAGGCACGATGACCTTCTTCATTGCAATGGAAACAGGTACCACGGAAGCCTCCTCTTCCTTGCCCACGTCCTCTACCTCTTCCTCTTTGATTTCCAAAGTCTTGATCACGGAAGCGGTTGAAACCCTCATTCCTCTGGTTCCTGCTAGTACCCTCATCTTCATTTTTCTTTTGAGTTTCATTGCGGCCTCCAGATGATCTACCGCTTCCCCTTCCTCCTTGATCGTGCCCTCTTTGTCTTCCTTCAAACCTTTTACTCAGCTTCTCTTCAACTCGTAGGGCAAACTGGTATGCTTCTTCAACGCTGGTCATTCTTACCAGACTTAGTTCTTCCTGGATGCTAGGTCGTAACCCACTGATATAACGAGCAACCTTCTCCTTATTTGCTTCTGCATGCCCCGCTCTAATCAGGAGTCGGTAAAACTCCTCTGTATATTCTTGGACTGATCTTCCTGCTTGCTTTAACCCATGCATCTTCTTAAATAGATCAAGCTCGTAGTCCACAGGAATGAACTGCTTCTTCAATTTGTCCACCATGCGATCCCATCTTGTGATCTTCTCCTTTCCTCTTCTAAGTCTTTCCAGTTGAATCTCTTGCCACCAGATTTTGGCATGGCCTTTTAGTTTAGCCTTTGCAAACTTAACCCTATCTGGGTCCCTTATATCCTCATACTCAAAGTATTCATCCAGTTCATTGATCCAGTCGATCAACTCATCTGGTTTCAAATTTCTCGAAAATATACCCACTTCAATTGTAGGTCTTTTCCCAAACCTAGAAATGGCCCTAAAAAGCCTTTCCTCTACAAGATTCAGAACTTCCCCGTCAACTTCCATTACTTCCTCTTCATTGTCATCCTCACTATTGTCATTTGCGGCAATATTTGCTCCTCTACGAAGCTCCTCTTGCAATGCTTGTACCTATCTTTGGAGGGCTCTAACCTCCTCAGGATCAACAGCTCTGGCCCTTCCACCACGCTCTCTTTGTGGAGGCATCTTCTAACTCAAACCCACAACCACACAGTCCTGGTGCAAACTGCCTCACAGTCGGCGCTCTGTCTACACACTCAGGAAAACCTGCTCTGATACCACTTGATGGGGACACAACCCAACAACCAGAATAGACACAATAGAAAGGGGAAATTATATTAACTGAGAAAATAAGCTGGTACAAATAGTGCAGAGAAAATAAACTCAAAACATGCCTTGCGGGCTTACAATAGCATAAATCTGGAGAATATTTCTCCTTATAGCACCTCCTCTCAAACTCCACCCCGAACTGCCTTTTACAATGCCAGAAATCTCCTTAAATAGACCTTGGAGGGTTAAGGACTAGGAGTACATTCTAGAAAGTGCTAGTAGGCATCCACCGACAAAATAGAAGGTTCCGGAAGCTGCGTTAGAAGTCGGTGCAATTCTAGAAGAATCCAGAAACGGTAGCCGAACTTCCGGGAGGCATAACTTTTGAACCGTAACTCCGATTGATGAACCGTTTACATTTTTGGAAAGCTCTCGAAGTGTTCTATAGCCCTATGGACTAGCTTCACTCGTCCCCCATTTTTTGACCCTTTTTGAGGTCATTTAATGCCCCAAACCTGACTTTGAAGCATTCTTAGGGGGTCTCCAAAACCCGAAAAACTGCAATAACTTTCAAACCGTGGGGCCTTTTGACCTGATTCTTTTTCTGGAATGCTCTAAATCTTGATTACATTCATCTGGCCAAGTCACACCTTCTAGGTCACCAAAATGATGGTCAAATTGCATGCTCCTATTTTTTTCGGGATTTTTAAATGCACTGATAGTTGAACTATGAGAGTTGGAACCTTTATTTGAGCCAAATGGGTATCCAAAAATGCAAAGACATAAACTAGAAACTAAGTCTAAGTACATTTTTTTGGGTGACACAGGATTGCCCTTATACCTCTGGATGCTCCTGCATCATTTTGTCTCATAAGTGTTTTTGTCACTAATGCCAAAGGGGGAGATTGTTGGCATTATGATACATTTTTGTCATTAGTTACAACATTTATTGGATTCTGAATGCTTACCGAGCTCTCACTGGACATTCCTTTGTAAGCCAAGCTTTACCTAGTTCTCAGTGTTTACCGAGTGATCGAGGTGAACAAAGCAGCCAGTGTTTACCGAGTGTTCGAGGTAAAGAAAGGAATCAATTTTGACCGAGTGAAGATGTACTTAGTATTGACTGAGAACTTCATGATAACCGAGCTCCTGAGGTTATCAAGGAAATTAATTTTACCGAGCTCAGACGGTTATCAAGGAAACTAACTATCACCGAGTCACAAGGTTCTATCGAGTGTTTCCTTTGATCACCGAGCTATAGTTCAGATAGAAGTGTTCACTGAGTGACATCTCTTCTACCGAGTCTCTAGTGGTTACCGAGTTCAGAACTACTCGAAGTGTTTAGTATGGACCGTGCCTTCACTTCTACCGAGTGCATGATGATGCCGAGTAACGCAGTGGACGCTGAGTATCAGAAGGACACCGAGTCAGTTCAGTGAACCTGAGTTTTTACCTTGGGCCGACTTTGTATAGAGATTTGCACTTGTTGTTTTGGCCGACCTTGCATGTATTTTTTATTTGGATGGTATATATATGCAATGTATTGTATCATTCAAATGTAATGGTAATGGCAATGGTAATGGTAATGATAATGGAAATGGTAATGAAAATGAATGAAAAGTGTGAAAGAAATACATGTGTGTGAAAGTATGTGTGCTGAGTTGTGAAGGTATTCAGCAAGGTCAAGTTTTGGAGAAGAAAAGTTTTATCTATCACATCAAGGTGAATCAGAGCATAGCAGATCTTATCAATAATCAGTTGTAATCAGATCCACTGTTTCATTCTAATAGGTGAATCAGTTTTTGTAAATCCTTTAATAAGGTAGACTTAACAGTCTTTTGTAAATCTCCTAACAGAGTGCATACTTTATTATATGTTTGTAAATCCTCTAACAAGGTGGATCTAGCAATCCTTTGTGCTCCTAACAGGGTAGATCACCAGAAGTGATCATTGTAAGCCTTAACCGGCCAACTTCATACTACAGTAACGAAGCTTTGTGGGTTTCATCCCCACCCCAGTTTTACTTTCTATTTTGAAGGTTTCTGGGTCACCAAATTTGTGTGTTCAAGTGTTGCAAATAATTTTGTTTCATGCTTATAGTAGGTTACTTGGATGAATGGTGAATATATCAGTATGTAGTTTTATTGTTTGAAATTTTAAAAGTTACTGATTCACCCCTCCCCTCTTAGTAACTTGTCATATCTTGAATATTTCCAACACAATTCATAGGGAGTTTTTTCTGAATCTTTCTTCAACTAAACTTGGTTCAAAGTATGAACTATAGTGTTGGTAGCTTCCTTCCAGTCTTTGATAGAAATGTTCTTTTCAATCATTAGAGATCTTGACCAATCCATGATAGATCTGTTTTTCCTTTCAACTATTCTATTTTACTAGGGAGTTACAAGGGATGATACCTATCTTTTGATTCCTCTTTCAATGTAAAATTTGTTAAATTCATTGGAGATGGATTCACCATCTTTGTCTAATCTTAAGCATATCAGTCTTTTCCCTATTTCTTTCTCTACTCTTGCTAAATACCATTTGAATTTCTCAAATGCTTCTGATTTCTCTCTTAAATACATAGTAATCATCATCCTAGAGTAGTCATCAACAAAAAGAATAAAGAATTTTTCTCCATTATAGCTTTCTACTCCAATAGGTCCACACAAATTAGTATGCATAATTTTTAAGATATCTTCAAATTGATAGTTTTTTCTTTTAAAACTAGTCTTTCACATTTTGCCAATTTGACAGTTCTTGCATAAACCAACATCTAGTTTCTTCGAACTAGGAATACCTCTTATTTTCTTAAATTTTCTTATTTTCACCATGTTATCAAAATTTACATGACATAACCTTCTATGCCATAACCAACTTTCTTCAACTTGAGAAATAAAACATGAGCAATCACCAAGGTCAAGATAAAATAGATTACCTTTTGTTTGTTTGCCTGATCCAATCAATTTTCCTTGGTTATCCAATAGTCTTTCCTTGCCATGCATAAATTCTAGCTTGAATCCAATGTTGATTAGTTTTACCATACTCAATAGATTATGCTTTAGTCCTTCAACCCAATAGGCATTATCACATACAAGTTCTTTGGTCAATAAGATTTTGCCTTTCTTTTTTATGCAACAAGGTTCATTGTTTCCAAATCTTACACTACCACCATCATAGTCTTCAAAAAGTTCAAACTTTGTTTTATCTCTAGTCATATGATGCAAACATCCACTGTCTATGATCCATGTATCATTTTTTCTCACATGAGAGATAAGTGTCATCTTATCTCCTTCATCATCAGATTCATCTTTTAAAGAAATGTAAACTATCTCATTTTCACTATTTTCAAAATCTTTAGCCATAAAACAAGTTTTCTTACCTTTTTCTTTGAATGATTTGTGATTTTTGAAATCCTTCTTACCATTGTACTTGTGACTTTTCTTCTCATCCTTTCCTTCTTTGTTTGGGCACCTAGCAGCAATATGACCAATTTCCTCATAGATTAGGGGAACTTTACCTTTATATTTTTCGCTACATCTAGAATATTTCCTTGTAAGCAATGCTTCAAAGACTTCAAGATCACTATCAGAACTTTCTTCTAATTCTTCTTCACTTTCTAACTAAATATCCTTTATTTTCTTTTATTTCTCCTTAAGCGAAAGTTTGGCCTCAAATACAGATTCAATATTCTTGGAAGCTGAAACATAATTATCATAGTTATCTTATGATTTTCCTCACACCTTCTTTCTTGAATAGTAGATACTCTAATTGTATAAATAGGAAGCAATGTTCTAAAAACTTTACTTATAACAATTTCATCCTTGATGTCTCCTCCAGAAGCTCTAATTTCACTGACACTAGCTTTGACTCTTTCAACATATTTGGCAATATTTTCATCTTCTCATTCTCATTTTATCAAATTGTCCTCTAAGGCTTTCTTCTTTGGCTCTCTCACATTTTCATCACCACCATAGATTTCCTTTAAATTGTTCCACATTTCAAAAGCATTTTTGCAGTCCTTGATCTCATAAAATTCTTCATAGGTAAGAGCTGATGCAATGTCTATCATCATGGTGTTATTATTATTTTTCTCTACAATATCTCCAACAAATAATGTACCAGTAGGAGTTGTATATTCTTTATCAAGATATTTGCATCCTGAATCACCAAGGGAAGCCGGCTGAAGTCTCATAAGTCCTTTTCATGCTAAAGGTTGCCTTTGTTAAGCTTTGGAATTTCTCTCTTGTAAGACATCCTAATCTTTAGCTTAGGTCCTTGAAACCTTTCCTTCAAGCACCAAAAGCTCTGATACCAATCTTTAGAAATATAGATGGAGTAACTAAGAGGGAAAGTGAATCAATTATCACAAAAATAAATCCATATATCCCTTAGATGTCTTTCAAAACTAATCACTACTATCACTCAATAAACATATAGAAAATGTTGTAACTCAATAAATTCTGAGTATGTGTAACTTTAGCAAATCTAAAATCAATAGTAATAACTTGCAAACATGAGAGAAAAGAAATGAACACAAGAGACACCATATTTGATGTGGAAATCCAGTATGGGAAAAACAACTAATGCAACTAGTTACTATTTTTCACTCTTTTGAAGTGAGCCCTGTTAGGAGCCAGCCTTGTTAAAGGTTACAAAACACACTGTTAGCTATGACCTTTTTATAGGATTTAATCACCATGTAAGGAGTGGCCTTATAAGAGGGATTTAAAATAATTCAATGGAACTATCACCCTATTAGAGTATTTACAAATGGTTGTTAAACCAACTCTGTTAAGAGATTTTGAATCACTACTACAATGGTTAGAGAGTAATAATGAGATGACTTGAATATGATGCAACTAAATTTTTGATTATAGATCTTTTTTCTACTTCACACTAGATCCTTCCTGATCAAATATTACTTTGCTACTCCACAAGGATATCAAACCATCCTTCAAGTTCTTTAAAACTTTGCTTCTCAATCAATCAATAGACTTGCATACATTAAAAATCACAACTTGACCTTATATTTATATAGTTCAGATTGTGAAGTCAGCTCAATAAGAATTACAATGACCAATAATCATCACCCTAGTCGGCTGGGATCAATACTTGAAATAATTAAACTTCATATCCCAAATTAACAAAAATCTTTTGGTAGCTGACCTAGCTCAGTAAACACTAGTTCTAAAATGATTCCTTGTGTTAACCAATAGAGGCTTGGTTAACAATGTGAACTTACAAAATCCTTTGGCAATTGAGTGAACTTGATAAACACTTACTCTGACCAACTTTCCTTTGTTAACCATGAGAACTCAATTAACACTATTTCCTATCAGAATTTCCTTCAATGCTCAAGTGAGCTCAGTAGACACAGCCTTCATAGAGTAATATCCAAGAATGCCTCGTAGACAATAAAAATTGTCTTGTTGACCAAGTGAGCTCAGTAAGCACTAGCTAGCAACTGATATGACATTTGTCTAACATCAAAGACAACACACAATTAGACAATTGTATCCAACATGTTGGTGATATGTTTTAAGAGGAAAAAAATTTATGTGTTGATTACCCCCCCTCTCACAACTTACTTTCCCATTATTATTTCCAACAATTGGTATTAGAGCTTTGTTCTCTAGAAAGGAAATTTTTATAGCTTTGGAGGTAATATCTTGAAGATGGAAGTCTAAAAGTTGGTAAATACTATTGAAAACTAGAAGATTGAAATACAAGTTTTCCTATATCAACTCAAGGAGGCATGAGATGAATTGTAAAGTTCATTAAAGAGAAGAAAGGAACTAGCTATTCAACAAAATGACACTCAATACCAAGAAGAAGACACTATTGGATTGTTTAAGGATGGAAACTAATTGATTTTGATGCAACAGTTATAGATTTAATGGAAAAGAACAATTCCATAACTAAAGAGGTAGAATAAGAAGTCCAATCAATATTTCTATGTGAGGTGTCTAAATAAAAAAGAAAGTTGAGGAAGACAAAGTCATGATTGAAGAGGACAAAATAATACTGACTAACAGACTTAAAGAGAAGGCATTAGATGTGAAATATCTTGCTAACATGAAATTGAATACAATGAATTATTTAATGCTGAAAACAAGGAATTGAATGGAAAGGACATTGAGATCACAACCCTGAAGTCACAGAATGATCTACTGAAAAATGAACTAAGAGTAGAAAATAAATTCATTGAAAGATTCAACAAACCAAGTGAATCCATTAAACACTTTGAGAAAATGATGAAATATCCAAGACCTAATAATGATATTTCTAGATTGGGATACACTAATACTAAAGAAGGAGAATCATCTAAACGTGGTGAGAAAAGGAATAACATAGGTAAGAACTACAAACCTACTTGTCATAATTAGTAGAAAGACATATGATACTGCTACAACTACAATAAACAAGGACATCAAGAAATGAATTCAAGGCCAAGACCATTTGAAATCATAGATTTGAAGGATACTACTACAATTTTCAGAAGTATGGATAGTTGTAGATCTAAGGCCAAGTGGACATCAAACAAGCAAACAAAGGTATACAAAAATGGAAACTCCTATGATTAGCATTACAACACAAGGTACAATTGCCACTATTGTAAGAATATGGATATGTTCTTGAGAATTTTATTAGAACACATTTTAGAAGAAACTACAATGGATGGTTGAGTGAAACTACATGCTTTAGTTGTCTCAAAACTAGTCATGTTAGTAGAAACTATCTAACTAGGTCACCAACACCAAGAAATGAATCCAACAAAGGAAAAGAGAATGTTAATATTGAGAAATTAAAGGTGAAAATGAATAAGACATGGAAAAAGAGAGAAGATTTCAATACATCAAGCTCAGATTAGGTCACTTCATCCAATAGATTAGGTGGTGACATCACCTCAACTAAGCAATCAAAGGTATGTGTGGGACTGATATTTGATAAGTTGTATTATGCATTACTTCAAAGAATTTAATAGCTGAAAAGATCATATATACATGAATTAAATTGAAACTTATTAATTAGATTCTAGAGAAAATCTATAGTTTTGTTATTTTCTATGTTGGTGTTAAGCATAGAAGATCTCATTGTTGTTGCTAAGCAAGAAAATAAATTGCAGTTGTAGCAAAGTTAAGGAGACATGGTAGTAAGTGTCAATCTCACTATGTTAACTAAGTATGTTGAAAGTCTTGTGATAGCCTAGCTTACAATTTTGTAAGAATTGAGCATTTAATGTTGAATATAAAGGGTTATATAGTCAATTTTTGACTCATTTCACTTACCAAAGTTTATAGAGTGAATGAAGAACACAAAGGTGAATTGCAAAAGAAGATTTAAGTGTTTGTGAACTAAATTCAACTACTACTCAACATTTTTAATCAGTTTCAAAACGTATTTAGCTATTACTGAGTTATGTTATTTTATTTCTCACAAACAAGTATTTGTAAACTGAATTCAAATACTACTCGACATTGTTAATCATAGTGGAAAGGTATTTAGCTATTGTTGCATTATGTTGTTTTATTTCTCACAAACCCTAGGTAATCAAAATGGTAGCTATCTCTTTTGCAACTATTAGAAAAGAGGGGAAAGAGGTTTTCAATTTTTAAATGATAAGTAATGATGATAGGAAACCCCTATTTTGAGCTATTCGTAAAATTTCATACAAGGAAGATCTGTCTAGTGCACCATCTATGACAAGACCAAAGATTCTCATGATCCAAGATGTTAGATACTTCTATACTAGAAAGATTGGAGAGGTAGGAGATATGGAGATAAGAGATGCCTAAATAAACTATGTGATAATGAATTTTTGAGGGAACATAATAAAATTGTTAAGTAGAAAGGGTTAATGTGTGCCCTAGATTTTCTTCAAATGTTCAAGACTAAATGGATTCATATTTTTCTAAGCTGCATACATGACAATTATATTTTATTGGAAGGTGGACCAATTAAGATCACAAAGAGGATTATAGAAAAGTATCAAGGTACCCTACACATGATCAACCTAAGAGTATAAGAAGTGACGTAAAGGAAACCATTGAAAAGAATACAAGTGTCATGTGGAATAAAAGAGGGATGTCTATTGATGCTATCTTATATCTCCTAGTTCCCTTTGTAATGACAGTGATATCTCACAAGTTCTTTTAGTATAGATAAATGAATAGTGTTTCATGTATGACTGTAGATTTGGGTTATAAGACAGTAAAGAGAGACCATTCCAATGACCTTGCTGAGTTACAACTACAACAACTATTATAAAACTAGGATGCCATCAGGAAAGGAAAAAGTATATCATGCAAGTTTGGTTCTTTACTTGTTTGCATATTATTTTATGTAAAAAACGCATTCCCCATGTGTGGTACATTTTCTTGGAAGACAAATATGTCAATTATACATCATATTTCAAAATTTATTGAGCATCTTGCAGATAAATTTAAGTTATTGATGACTAGTTATTTTGAGGATTTTAAAAATCCATGAAACAAAGATTGAGGATTCCTATATCCTTAGTGGAACAACATTACAATGATGTTTTTTTTCTAGTGGATGCAAACCACACATATGTGCAAGAAATAATACCCAAGGTCAGATGGCTAAAACCCTTTCCATATGAGATCAGTGTGAATGAAGCCTCTGCCATAATTAGAGCTTTATTAGTAGAAGGCATTGACAAGAGTACAACCTTATTTGGAAACTATGAGGAACCCAAATCTAGTATAATAATTGATTTAAAGACACCTACAATTATTAGGAAGAAGAAAAAACTAGTTAAGAAGATGAAAGAGACATTTGATGAAGGTGGAGAAGAAGAAGAAGTTGATGATAAGGAGGAAGAACAAGGCCACACCCCATTATAATTAACACAAGGCCTAGGTGAAGATGCATAAGATTCTAAGGGAGAAGAAGCCAAGGAAGCACCTAAAGTAAAGATCAAGAAGAAGAAAACAAAGGAGTAAGTAGTGGAGAAATCTAAGAATCTTGTAAAGAAGCCACTATAGAAACTAGTTGTAACTATAACTAGGTCAAGCACAAGGGTAGCTACCATTTAGGTTATGTTGGTCTAACTTTTTGTGCAACAAAAGTTTTTGTTAAATTATAGAAAAGTAAAAAATTTATTTTGAAACATAGGTTTTCTAGGTAATTTATCCATAAGAAAAAACTCATGAAAACCCTACGTTCTATCTGTTCATTAACTGTCGGGCGTGAAACTTTTAAATTTTCAAATGAGAAGAATATTATGTCCATTCTAAACTTTTTGTTTCCCCGAGATTCCCTTTTTCTAAATCGTTCTAACCATCAGATCCAAGCAGATCTACTGCTGTCGTTACCTCGCTATAAAAAATTGCATGCTTTTTAAGCCATGCGAGGTAGCGAGTGCTAAGTTTGTTACAAGGCGGGACTACAAAGTGAAGATATGGTGGTCAGATATTAGTTTTCTGAATGATTTATTGTGTAGGTACATGTTGCAGTTACCATCCAAACAAGAAAAGGGACCCAGTAAAATATCTAAAAATGGAGCCGAAATGATGATTTTTCTGATGCTTCGCCACCTCGTTATCATAAAAATTAGACACTTTTCCATTAGTGAAGTAGCGAGGTGCCGTAAAGTCTGAAGTGGTGGTGACGTTACATTTTGCCGGTGCCTCGACTTCACCAAGTGGCGTGACAAGTCATAAATGCCATTGTCAGAAGCAGTTTAAGTAACATCAATTATTATCTTCTACCCCTTGCATTTCTCGATATGGAATTCTTCAAAATGTCGAATCTCGCTACCTCGCTATCGAAAAAATCAGATACTTCACCGTTAGCGAAGTAGCGAGGCCTCGTAAAGAGGAAAGATTGGCAGCGATCTTTGATGACGTAGAATGATACTTAGGACTACAATAAAGTTTTGATAGGCGCCAGCTATGCAGAGATCTTTGTTTCCATTAATGCCTTTCTGTCTGAATAAGCAAAGAGATCCTGAATGTCAGCTTGGAATGGAATCAACGGTCCTCGCTACCTCGCTATGCAAAATTGCATATTCTTTAAGCCATGCGATACAGTGAGTATGAATAAGAAGACCCTGCGTAGTTTCCTCACCCTTGATTGAGTATGTGATCAACGACTGTCATTTTCTCACTATGAAGAGTTGCAAGGGAGATAATTATAGCAACATAGCGAATAGGGCCCACTGCTTTCTTTCTGAGAAAACCTAATGGCATATCATTTGATTGATTCTGAATCAGATAGACGGTTGCCGCTGCTTCGCTATGGAAAGATGCTTTTTTTTTATGCATAACGAAGTAGTGACATGCTGACACATGTTCCCAAATATCAATGGGTCTAGATATAAGTGCCATCAAGGAAAGAATGATATACGTGGTAAGTTCTCATTGGGTAAAGTGACTGACATGTCAAATGCAACTCCTAGTTGTTCTTTTCGTATCACATGATCATAGGATCCTTAAAGATCGATGACGTAGTTTTAAACACAAAATGTAGTGCCACTCCTTGTATTAATTAGACATGAAAGCATCGTCCGTGAGAAAAAATAGAGTATAATATAGAGAGTTTTCATTAGTTTCATCTCACGCGAGCAAAGATTTGAAGCCATCCTTGTGCAGAAGCAATTACTGAAGGAAAGTGTGTAGAAGCAATTTTTGATTTTGCATCTTACCTGGCTAATGAGATTCACAATGGATTGGTGGGGATTGCAAAGGGCAAGGTGGAAAAGGTCTGGGATCAGTATTCCCTATTGATGCATATGTTTCTTTTTAAGGGGGATACATTTTTTGCTAAAGAGATGGTTCTAAATAGGGAACAAGAGGGGGAGGCACTAACAGTTCAATTATGGAGTGCAGACATGACTTTGGAGGCTGAAAATGCTAGTTTTCTCAGATTTGATAGGCATTTTTCTTCTAAACTAAGATGCCTCATATTGAGTGACAATCCCAAAATTCCTAACGCACTAATGCATCTTGTTAGGCCTATGGACAGACCCCACAGTTTAAAAGTGTCACATAATTGGGGAGATATCATCCCATATACAGTCTCAACTGTCATTAGGGTCTCTGGTTTCAAAGGGATGCCCCATGTACTACCCTATCAAATACCTTTAAAGGTAGGGGTAGCTGAATTTTTATGGCAGTTGGGAGGAGTGGAGGAAAACTTTTTGCACAAAAGAGGAACAGGATCAATTTTTCCTACTTGCACTATAGCTCATCAGTTTGTAATAACTAAACAAGGATGGATCTTTGTCTACAAATTTTTGGATCGGTATAAGATGGCAGTATCTCATGCCCGTTTTTGTGACACAGAAGACTTCTTTAATTCTATACTTAGACATAGAATCAAGCTTCATCCAAGTCAGCATGAATTTTATTTCCCCGAAGATATAATAAGGAATGAATATTCTATCCAAGAACAAGAAACAAAGAAAGAAAAATGGAGAGTCTATTTAAAAGTTTTGGAATTTGTTAATTGTTTTGAAAAAAAATACAATCCTCTTAATAATGCTGCAAATAATGCAGATAGGATAGATAAACTCATGAGTACATTTTCAGAAATAATGGAGGTAATGAATGAAAAGAAACAACATTTTATTGATTCTTTTCCAGATAAAGCCAGAGAAGTTATGAGGAAATTGGGGTTCACCCCTAACATAGGAGTAGGTCCATTGGTTGTCCGAAAGAGGACAGGATATACTGTTATTCAGGAGCAGATGCCCATGGTAAACAAAGAAAAACAGGTAATTGAATCTACTAGTACTGTCCTTGAAGAAAGACCCCCTGAACCTTCTCCCAAAAGAAGAAAAATAATAAGGGAAGAAGAATCCCATGATGAAGGTTACTCACCTTCCCAAACTCCAATGAGAATTGAGGAAGAGCAGCTCACCAATGAGCAAATTGAACAAATGGGGTCGCAAGGAGGAGTTTTTGTCACTCAAGTAGAAATTGATGAAGGGAACCCCCAGGAGCCTCTTGTGCCTAGTTTTGAATTGACTGTAGCAGATTTTAGAGCAAGGGAATTAGACCCTATTTTGGAGCAGGCCAGTCAACAATTTTTGTCTAATAACAGTTTTGTTAGATCTAGGGCTTTTCATCAGTTTGCATGGATGGAAAACATGCACATTTTTGAACAAAGGTGTAGGGATATGAGAGCATAACATCCAAAAATGGATGAAGCCTCCATTCAGAATCAAATAAAAGAACAGATGATACAGGAATTTCAAAATATAACCCTTAACGAGGGTAAACAGATGGTGAAAGATGCAAATATTTTATTATTGCCTAATTGGGATATTGCTGATGCATTAATTTTTAATTCTGTATCAAATAATTTAAGATTACAGTATCTAGATAAAAAGGAATTCTTAGGGACAACATTCAGTAATGATCAAGTTTCCCTTGTTATATGGTCATTAAGAAGAGGATCCAGGACTACTCCATTACAGCCTAATGATTCAGGACTAATAGGGAATATCATTGTGAGGAGGGTCGCTGACACTTCAAATGTATAGGCAGCCTACATGAATGTTGACTATTCTAAATTTTCCTTGGCCACTGTAGAGAGAGAAGAAAAGGAAATGACTAATTTGTAGAATAAGTATGAAATAGTGGTGGATGCCTACGATCTAGAAGTAAAAAAGAGAATTGAGCTGGAAAACAGGGTATCTCAATTGGAGAAGATACTTGGGAAAAGAAAGGTGGGAGAATCCAATGTGCCTAGAATTATGTACCCTCCAAAGTCATTTGTTGGATCAACCCCTATCATTGAAATACCTGACACCCCTAAAAGGCCACAATTCTATACTGCAGAGGAATTTGAAGAAGAAAAAATAAAGTTGCATGAGTTGCAGATAAAATTGAGAGATCAATATGAAGAAAAGTTAAAGCAGGGTGTAATATATTTGAGGGATAAAATACAATTTTCAACTTTTTATGATCAGTTGACAAGAATTATAACCTTTTTGGATGAGTTGAATAAAGAAAAGGATAGACTGACTTCCCTAGCGCAGAAATGGAGGGAGAGAAATAATGATATTACAATCATATGTATATCTGCCATCCAAATGCCTTATCACCAAGTTGAGAAGATTTTTGATTTTTTAAATAAGCTAGAAAATTTTGGTGATCAAAGAGATTCTTTATAGAGAAGATTAACACTCTGTTTTTCCAAATATATTGTTGAAAAATTCACCCTATTTTCTTGTGCTTTAGAATCTGTTGATACATTAAAGGTAAAGGAAAAATGGAACAGGGAGATAGATGAGTTATTCAGTGAAAGAATAATAAACATTATGAGTGAGGCTGGCCATTGGTTCTGGGCAAATACAAGTGAAGAGCTAGTAAAAATATAGTTGTTTTATACTGCTATGAAGAAAGAATTTGATGATTTAGAAGAAAGTGCAAATTCTTTAATAAAGATACAAAGAGAAGCTTTAAGTTTTGATTGGCCAGAGGATGATGTTTTTAATAAATTGAAAAGTCAATTTCTAGAACAAATCTCAGAAGATGATGAGGAAGAAGGTGAACAAGTAGCAATCACCCCAGAAGTTAATACTGAGGACACAGAAACTCCCCAGGCTGAAGTAGATTTACAGATAAATGAAGACAACACATCACTTTCAAACCTCATGGCTACTTACTCTGAGGATGAAGATTGATTATAAGATCAGATTGTTTTTATTTGTATCTCAACAAATAAGAAGCATAATAGAAAGGGACCCACCAAGAATTGTTTGTTGTAATTAACCTTTCTGTTATTTTATTCTTGTTTTTAGAAGGACACCTGTCATTTGTTTAGCCTGAAGCTTGTTGCATCTCACACTATTTAAGTGAGATCCCAAGGCTAAAGAAGGGTCCGAATTCTTTTCTTCTAAGTATTGTGCTTAGTCTAGTTTTTGGTCCAAATTTTGAAGGCAAGTTTCTAATGTGTTTCTCTGTAAATTTTTCTTAAAGTACATGAAGATAGAATGAACTATGTTTATTTCTGAATTCTTTTCTGAGTTTATTTTAAAAGATGTACCATTTTCAAAGGAAATGAATACAAATTATGAACTGTCCCCACATTAGCTCTTTCTGAATTTTGTCTCCTACTCAATACTTGGATACCTTGATGTTGTATGAGTAAAAGCCTGTGCAATTGAATGCAATCTAGTTAGGTTGTATATCCATCTATCATTTCTGTTAATTCAATGGATTAAGTAAAAGCTTTGATGAATGTGATAAGTTTCCTTAAGTATTGAAAAGGATTTTGAATGATAAATTCTAATAAGAATTGCTGATACAATTTGTTGTAAGGCAATAGATTAGATCTTATATTTTGCTATAGACTCTGAAACCCCAATGGATTAGGCATTGATCAAGTTTTTTCAGCTGAAAGAGAAGTATCTTACAAATTGTTGTTCAAATACATCATCAAATCAAATTTTTCTTTTATTTCCTGTAGATCTTCAAAGTTGGCCAGCACTTGTCTGCATGAAATCTTTTTAGCTTCAATTAGCCATTGTTGTTGAAAATGTCTGCAAATCTATAGAAGACTTCTTGGCCATATCTGTTTATGGGATGTGTTTGGCAAGATTAGTAAGAATTATCTATATATTTGAGAATTTTGAAATGAGAATCAAAATGAAACTAAGAATAATCCTCATATAGTCATTTCATTTTTGAACCATCCCTAGGTATACCCACCCTGGTTTTGTAGAGCCAAAAGAGTAGAAAACCATTTGTGGTTTTGTTAAAATTGGGTCCAAATACCTTACATTATGCAATTTTTGATAAGAATAGGCTAGTCTTTAGATTGTGTATGTACTATCATTCTAGTATTAAGCTTTTTGTCGCTTAGTAGTTTTAGTACCATTTAAAACACCAACAAAATGGCGACTCTGCTGGGGAAATAAGATGGCAATCCATTTTGTTGAAAGGACAAGAATCTCTGGTGTTCATTGAAAATTTCAATCCTACTCTCAGTTGGATTTTTCCCATCCGAGTCACCAACAAAATGGCGACTCCGCTGGGGAATTGTCCAACACCTTTGTGAAATGTACTGCAGTTTCTTTGGTCCTGCTATGTACATGTGTGTCATGTGATCTATGTCTTGCCCGTGGTTATAAGGGAATATTTTAGTGTCAAACTTTGAGAATTTAAAGAAGATTGAGCCCAAGTACCATTGCTACACACTGACGTATCTAGCCTATCCAAGTGTCTTATCTAAACAAGCAAGAGTTGCAGTCTTACGACATCAGTGATTGGTCTGTCTGTGCCGTATATTTTTGTTCCTACTTGTGTGTCAATTTCTTTTGATCAGCTAAAAGTCTTATTGTATTTTTTCCCAAAATAGGGTGGTGACTCAGTCAAGTTTTTGAAGCTAGTGCTTATAAAAAAAGGTAAATATGGCTGAAAAAATGAAAAATATGAGAGCTTACATGAGAGCCAATCCAGATGTATCGATGTATACTGATTTACCCCAAGGTGGTAGAAAGAACCAAAATAAGAAAAAGATAGATCCAAATCCCACTTGGAAAC
Source organism: Cupressus sempervirens (assembly GCA_028749045.1). Taxonomy (NCBI): domain Eukaryota; kingdom Viridiplantae; phylum Streptophyta; class Pinopsida; order Cupressales; family Cupressaceae; genus Cupressus; species Cupressus sempervirens. Next base: position 836,420,393 of record CM053786.1, on the reverse strand, counting down.
CCAGAGGTAATGCATCTATCAATTCTCGCTATTAGCCAGTAACAGGAAGAGAATCTTTTTCGCTTAGCTCTGAATTCGAAACTACAAGACTATTAGGAGGCATCTTCAGTACCCCATTACCAGATGAGAGAGTTTTTCAAGACAAGGACGTATCTAGTATGGAAATTGCTTCATTAAGACCAGATCCTGTAGCTAATGTAAATTATAGGCTAGGATTTAGGAGTTCATCTGATAATCCTTTTAATCCCAGGGCAGCCCCATATGTAGAACCAAACCTAATAGATCTAGATGACCCTACTGATTCTAAGGCAACTTTAACAGATCCTAAAGAAGTACACTCTGAGATAGAATTTTTGAAAAAATGGATTGCTGAGGAAGAAGCTAAATGCTTCCATCTTGAAAAGGAGAAGGAGCAAGCCACATTAGATGCCATAATAGAAAGAGATACTCTGTTAAGAAGGATGGCTGCTTTGAAAGAGCAAAATAAAAAATTAGAAGAGAACACCACGACTCTCCATAAGGATGTTTTTGGAGATATTGATAATCTAAGAGCTAAAGTGCAAGAACAGGAGAAACACCTAAATCGAAGGCAAGAACCAGTTATTGCTCAAGTTCAAGCCTATAAACCTGTTCAAGTTGATTCTGTAGAGCCCACTGCAAAAGTTCAAGATAAAGGGAAAGGCAAGGCTATAGGAATCCAAATAAACGAGCCTCAAGCTATACCAAGAAAACCTATACAACCCTCCATGATGAAGTTAGATCTAGATCTTGAGAAGGCTTGAAAAGAGAGGGAAGATCTTGCAAAAGAGCTTGAGAAGGTTGAGAATGAAGCTCAGGCTACAAGAACTAGAAGGAAAATCCAATTCACAAAGTCTAATTCTGCATTAGCTTCATGGCCCAATCTGTCTATCCCACCTATAAATATTGTACCAGTTACTGCTCCCACAATTTTAACTCATGGAATACCCCAATCTGCCCCTACCCCATCATCAAATGTTGGCACCCAAGTCCCATTTGTCCCACCACAACAGTCCCAAGCTGCTCCCCTAAGTCAAGCTAATATAGCTAGCACCTCAAATGTTCCTAGTTTCTAGAAGAAACCTATATACCTGGAAAAGTACAGACAGATATCATTTGCTGGTATTCCTGGTGCCCCCCATCCCATATTTTTGATTTAAGGGATAAAGTGGTTAAGTTTTTTGGAAATAATATTGTTACTGGCGAAGAACATTTGAGGACTTTCATTGACATGTTGAATGATTATGAATTTGAACATTAAGACATGGTAATGAAATTGTTTGTGCATTCATTAACAGAGGATGCAAGGGATTCGTTTAGGAGGTTACCTAATGATAGTATTACCCCATGAAGTGATATGGAAAATTTGTTTAAAGAGTAGTATGGAGACAATACCAATGCAGGATTCATGTTGAATGAGTTCAACAATATCAAGAAGAATCCAAATGAGTCCACATTTGATTTCAATGTGAGATTCCAAAAGGGTATGTACAAACTTTTTCAATTCATTAGGTTAAATGAAGATGTCTATCTTACAACGTATTTCAATGCTTTTGATAGAAAAATGGCTTATCAATTGAGGGATACAGATCCTAAGACTTTGAGAGATGCCTATAGAGTTGCTGTAAATATAGAGAATAATAGAAAGGCATCTAGAAAACTAAGTAGAAGGGATGATCCTAAGCTTTTTAATGCTAGAAACAATAATAAAAGGGAGGGTGACAAAACTCCTATAGGAAAAAAGCCCGAAGAACCTACTATAGGCCAAGTTTTAGAAATGCTCAAAAATATGAATTCCACTAGTTTCAATAAGCCAAATATTGTTGAAAGAACCCCTATAAATAAAAACAACTTCAATAGACAGCCTAGGATGCAGAATTACCCTTATACCACTCAATGGAAAGATGGTAAACCAGTTCCTAACCAGACCCAAAATGTGAAGGACAAGGGCACTCTAGACCCTCTGCAAAGGAACATTGTAAATATGAATGATGATGTACCATGGTGCATTATATGCTAATCACCTCATTCTGCTAATTATTGTGCTATTGCTCAGTCATTTTCCCAAGCCCAAGGAGTGCAAATAGAAGAAGAAACTGAAGATAAAAGCCATGACAATATAAGCTGCAATATGGTAAGCATGTATGATGATTTGATAGATTCTGATTCAGAAGAGCCTGAAAATGATGTCACTAGCCAAAGAATTGCTTACCAGCTACATCATCAGCAAGTACTCTCAGATGATGAAGGGTATGATGCAGATAAGGTATGTGATACATTTTTTGATGTGGGTCTCACAAGTCTAAGAATGCCCTCCAAGGAGGAAATTGACAGAATTACAGCTGAAATGATTTCACAAGTTCATAGAAATTATAATTTGAGAAATAGAGCAATAAGAAATGATGCAGGAAAGCCATCTAGTGTCTTCATCAAGGAAATCACTCATAAGATAAATGATCAAGACAAGAAAGTCCATGAAGATGTACCTAAAATTAAGGAGAACAAGGGTAAGAAATGGGAACCAAAGAAGAAGGTTCAATTTCAGGTAAATGAAGCAACAAAACTAGTTGTTCAACCAAAGAAATTAGAATCGAATGTTGTAAAGCAAAATGTGGTGCCTACTACTCAAAAGACTCTGACTCCAGGTACTATTGTAAAACCTACTATGGTTGAACCTGTTGATATGATATCCATGTTATCTCAAATTACTGTAAAAGTGCCCCTATCTGAACTTTTTAGAATTGAAGAACATAAGAATAAGGCTTTGTCATGGTTGGGTGGAATAGCAAACAATAATATTATTGTTGACCAAACTATGCCCCAATAGACCCCATTAGTAATAGAGGACAGTTGTATCATATCCCAGATCCCTCAAATGTTCCTAGATGATTCTTCAATGGCATTCATAGAAGATATTGATCCTTTTTTCCTCAGTCTAATCATAAAAGGGAAGACCCTAAAAAATTGCATGATAGACTTAGGAGCTTCCAACACTATAATGCCTTTCAAGGTAACGGAAGCCTTAGGATTGAAGGTAGGTACCAAGCAAGGCAGATGCAGAGGGATGGATGCTAGAGAAGTCCCAGTCATAGGTATTATAAATGCTCTTCCATTCAGATTGGTTGCGTATCTTGAAGTAGAATTAACCATGTCTATCCTTGTGGTAGATATACCTCCACATTACGGAATGCTACTCTCTAGAAAATGGAGTGTTGCCATGGGAGGAAGCCTAAAATGTGATCTAACTTATGCCACTTTTCATATAGGGGACAAAGCTATCAGGGTAAATAGGGAACCAAGGGTTAACCACATCTTAGGTGAAGAAATTGACAAAGATACTACTTGTTTCCTAGATATTGGGATTAATGCTTTCAGGGCTGAATTAATTATTCAGGAAGTTGAAAATTTACCTGCTATCATCGAAAATGAGGTTGAATGTTGCATGAATTCACCAAAATTATGGACAATGTTCTTTGATGGGGCTAGTTCTAAAGAGGGTGCAGGGGCAGGTGTAGTCTTTGTGTCACCTGAAAATAATACTTTTAGGTATTCATTCACCTTGAAATTTGCCTGCACTAATAATATTGCAGAGTATGAAGCATTGCTACTAGGGCTCAAAGTTGCTATACATCATAAGATTAAGAAATTATATGTCATAGGGGATTTTGAACTAATTATTTCTCAGATCAAAGGAACCTATTCATCAAAAAATAGGAGGCTGAAACAATATAGAAATGCAGTTTGGGATCAGATAGAAGTCTTTGATGCATTTGGGATCACATGGAGAGATAGAACACAAAATAAGATGGCTGATCTGTTGGCAAATGTAGCCATCAAGCCGAAAGAAATATCATTTGCAGGAATCTCCCAGATTGAGATGCAAAACAGGCCTTCCATACCTGACAACATTGAAAATTGGCAGGTTTTTGAAGATTATAGGGATATTACAAATTTTTTGTTAAATGAAGACAAGTATCACAGTCAGGAGATGGATTGTAGTGGAATGATTGAAACCATAAATGGGAAGGAAACCATTTTTGGTCAAGAAATAATGCAATTAAAAAAAAATAAGATGCCAAACGGGTTAGTAGTCTTGGAAAATATTTTTGATAATCAAGATAGAGTGAAATCTGAAGCAAATGACCCCAAACCCCAGGAGTTAGAAGAAATAAACTTGGGTACTGTTGAAGTTTCTAAAAGGGTTTATATTGGTCAACATTTGCCTGTTGAAATCAGGAAAACATTGATTGACCTACTTAGAAAATATAGACATGTTTTTCCTTGGTCATATGATGACCTTAAGGCTTACAAGGAGGATCTTTTCCAGCATGTCATACCATTGAAGGAAAATGTAAGACTGTTTAGGCAAAAACAAAGACCAATCAATCCTACCCTTGCCCCAAAAATGCAAGAAGAACTGACAAAACTGAGAGATGGTGGAATAATCAAACCAATCAGACATTCCACTTGGGTTTCAAACCTGGTTCCTGTTAGGAAGAAAAATGGAGATATTAGGCTTTGTGTTGATTTTAGAAATTTAAACATTGCATCTCTAAAAGACAATTATGGCTTACCCAATATGGAAGCCATGTTACAACAAGTGACTGGCTCTGAATTGATGTCAATGATGGATGGCTTTTCTGGATATAATCAAGTTCTAGTAAAAGAGAGTGAACAGTTCAAGACAGCCTTCACAACCCCTTGGGGAACATATGTGTATGTGAGGATGCCTTTTGGCTTTATTAATGCAGGAGCTACTTTCCAAAGAGCCATGGATGTAGCATTTCATGAGTATATTGACAAATTGAGGGTTGTGTACCAGGATGATCTTACAACATATTCTAACAAGGCTGAAGATCACTACAAACACTTGGAAAAAATATTTATAAAAGCCCTGGAATATGGGGTATCTTTAAACCCAAAGAAATGCACATTTGGGGTCACAGAAGGAAAGTTATTAGGACACATAGTGTCTAAGGATGGGGTAAAGATAGATCCTAAGAGGGTAATAGCTATTGACAAAGTGCCCAAACCAAAAAATGTGAAAGGAATTCAGTCCTTTTTTGGCCAGGTCAATTTTTTGAGGAGATTCATTACAAATTTTTCTGAAATCAGTAGACCCATCTCAAAGATGCTTAAGAAAGGAGCTGTTATAGATTGGAATGGTGAACCCTCACAAGCATTCCAAGATATAAAAACTACAATAAAGAATGCTCCGGTATTGAGGACCCCAGATTATGCAAAGCCCATGCATATTTTCTCTTTTGCATCATTCCATACTGTAGCTGCAGTCTTATTACAAAAAAATCAAGAAGGATATGAGCAGCCTATTGCCTTTTTCAGCAAGTCCCTGCAGCCTGCTGAACTTAAGTATGAAATAAATGAAAAGCAAGCATATGCTTTGGTAAAGGCTGTAAAAGCTTTCAGAAGTTATTTGGTAGGTGCTATTGTTGTCACTTTTGTACCCAGTGCTACAATCAAGGATCTATTTTCTCAGCAAGAAGTGTCAGGCAGGAGATGTAGATGGATCAATAGAATCTAAGAATTTAACATTGATATACAAATAACAAAACTAGTAAGAGGTCAAGGTTTGGCCAAACTCATGGCTCAAACTAATCTAGAGGCAAATCAGATAAATCTAGTAAATGATGATCTCAGAACTGACTCATGCGACATGGACCACTGTGATTGGTACACCAATGTCATATATTATTTGCAACATATGGAAGCACCTCCTCATTTGCCTAAAAATCAAAAAAGGAATGCAAAATTGCAAGCCATCAGGTACATAATTGTCCAAAATAACTTATGGTGGAGAAGTTTTGAGGGAATCCTATTGAAATGTGTGGATAAAGAAAAGGCAACAAAGGTTTTGAAAGAAATGCATGCTGGAGTATGTGGAGGACACTACATGCCCAAAACTACTGCACATAAGATAATGAGGGCTGGATTCTGGTGGCCTTCTCTGTTCAAAGATGCTCAAGTTATGATTAGAAAATGCGATCCTTGTCAGAGGTTTTCTGGAAAGCTCAAATTCTCAGGAAATACTCCATTGAGACCAGTTGAAACTCAAGCACCTTTTCAACAATGGGGTCTGGACTTCATAGGAGAGATTTTCCCCAAGTCTAGCACTGGTTATTCTTGGATTCTGGTTGCTACTGACTACTTTAAAAAGTGGGTGGAGGCTATCCCCACAAGAAATGTGACAAGTAAAGTGGTGAATAATTTCTTGTTGAATAATATTATTTCTAGGTTTGGATGTCCGCGGAGAATTGTCACAGATAATGCTATGTGTTTCAGATCTGAAGAGTTCATCAAATTTTGTGAAAAATATGGAATGACAAGATCATCATCTGCTCCATATCATCCACAAGGGAATGGACAACCTGAGTCCACAAATAAGAGCCTATTGAAGGTCATTAAGAGAACCTTGGATGATAATAAAAAGGCATGGGATTCCAAGTTACAGTTAGCAATATGGGCTGACAGAGTAACTATAAAGAAAGCAATTGGTGTAGTTCCATTTGATTTAGTGTATGGAATTCAAGCCAGAATGCCTTAGAATAACTTGATGGGACTATACAATTACATCCAGTTATATGATGAAGATACTACAGATGAAATGCAAGAAAGAATGGATGAATTGGTAGGATTGACCGAAACTAGAAGAGAAGCATCTTTGAGGAACCAAAAGTTGCAATTGCAAGTCAAAGCACTTTATGACAAAAGAACTGTAAGTAGAAAATTTGAAAATGGAGACCTAGTCTTGATGTGGAATGCTAGAGTTGAAGATAAAGGAAAACATCGCAAATTTGATCCTATTTGGTTAGGCCCATATCTCATTAAGAATACTTGGGGTGAAGATTCTTATATAATCAAAGATATATCTGACAATATTCTTGAATTTCCAGTTCATGGACAGTTCTTGAAGATGTATTTTTCTTGAAAAATACTTATTTTCTTCAATGAACAGTAGTTTTAGGGTTCCTGTCATTTTGCTTTCTCTATAAATCCTTGTAAGTATCTTCATGCAGTCTGGTTCCTTGTTCTTTGTGTGTTGCTTTGTGCTCTCTGAAGAAGTTGTCATCTTGCCAAATGTGTGGTCTGCTCTCCCATAGATTCTAAAAATTCTTGCATAGACTCAGGTAGTCTATCATCCCCAGACAGAGCCACTATTGGTCTGACTTTTTGTGCAACAGAAGTTTTTGTTAAATTATAGAAAAGTCAAAAATTTATTTTGAAACATAGGTTTTCTAAGTAATCTATCCATAAGAAAAAACTCATGAAAACCCTACATTCTATCTGTTCATTAACTGTCGGGCGCAAAACTTTTAAATTTTCAAATGAGAAGAATATTTTGTCCATTCTAAACTTTCTGTTTCCCCAAGATTCCCTTTTTCTAAATCGTTCTAACCGTCAGATCCAAGCAGATCTACTGCCGTCATTACCTCGCTATAAAAAATTGCATGCTTCTTAAGCCATGTGAGGTAGCGAGTGTTGAGTTTGTTACAAGGCGGGACCACAAAGTGAAGATACAGTGGCCAGATATTAGTTTTCTAAATGATTTATTGTGCAGGTACACATTGCAGCTACCATCCAAACAGGAAAAGGGACCTAGTAAAATATCTAAAAATGGAGCCAGAATGATGATTTTTTCGATGCTTCGCCACCTCGCTATCAAAAAAATTAGACACTTCACCGTTAGCAAAGTAGCGAGGTCCCATAAAGTCTGAAGTGGTGGTGATGTCACATTTTTTTGGTGCCTTGACTTCACCAAGTGGCGTGACAAGTCATAAATGTCATTGTCAAAAGCAGTTTAAGTAACAACAATTATTATCTTCTGCCCCTTGCATTTCCCAGTACAAAATTCTTCAAAACACTGGATCTCGCTACCTCGCTATCAAAAAAATTAGATACTTCACTGTTAGCGAAGTAGCGAGGCCCCGTAAAGAGGAAAGATCGATAGTGATCTTTGATGACGTAGAATGATACTTAGGACTACAATAAAGTTTTGACAGGCGCCAGCTATGCAGAGATCTTTGTTTCCATTAATGCCTTTCTGTTTGAATAAGCAAAGAGATCTTGAACATCAGCTTGGAACAGAATCAATGGTCCTCACTACCTCGCTATGTGAAATTGCATATTCTTTAAGCCATGTGACATAGCGAGTATGAATCAGAAGACCCTGCGCAGTTTCCTCACCCTTGATTGAGTATGTGATCAACGACTGTCATTTTCTCACTATGAAGAGTTGTAAGGGAGATAATTATAGCGACATAGTGAATAGGGCCCATCGCTTTCTTTCTGAGCAAACCTAATGGCATATCATTTGATTGATTCTAAATCAGATCGACGGTTGTCGCTACTTCGCTATGGCAAGATGCTTGTTTTTTATGCATAACGAAGTAGCGACATGCTGACACATGTTCTCAAATATCAATGGGTCTAGATATAAGTGCCATCAAGGAAAGAATGATATACATGGTAAGTTCTCATTGGGTAAAGTGACTGACATGTCAAATACAACTCCTAGTTGTTCTTTCCGTATCACATGGTCGTAGGATCCTTAAAGATCGACGGCGCAGTTTTAAACACAAAATGTAGTGCCACTCCTTGTATTAATTAGACATGAAAGAATTGTCCGTGAGAAAAAATAGAGTATAATATAGAGATTTTTCATCAGTTTCATCTCACGCGAGCAAAGATTTGAAGCCATCCTTGTGTAGAAGCAATTACTAAAGGAAAGTGTGCCAAAGTCTGGTAGAAATTTTGAAGTTGTCTGTTTACAGAAAGCTTGCAAAAATATAGAGGAAAACAAAGACAAAATTCAAGTAAGTTACCATAATCCTTGTAGGATTTCCAGTTCTGTGAAAAATAAGTCCAAGATGCCTCCAAAGAAGGGATTTTTAGGTGCAGTAAATTATTTGGATAGGAATGTGCATGATGATTTGCTTGAGTTGCTTCCTTAGTCTACTGTAGAGACATCACAAGTTAAGAGGTTAACCTCATTGAAACCTAGGCTAAGGATAGCTGATGGAATTTATGATAAGGGTAATTGGGTTCAGGATGCTCAGACTTCTCAAACTGGTTTGAGTCTGTTCAAAAAATGGTTTGCAGAGAGGAAATTATATGCCCCTCATGCCAATATATGGAATTTTGACCTTGGAAAGCTTGTTGTTCCTAGTGTGTTTATGGATTATGACCTGCTTGAAACTATAGCAAAAAGCTATGATCCAGCCACTAAGGTAGTGAGAAGAATGGATGGTGAGGTTTTAATTACAATCAGTCTAGAAGAAATTAGGAAGGTTTTCAGTCTGGGACCTCTCACCATGTATCATGTGCCCATTAATTTGACAGAGTTAGAAAAAGAATATATGTCCAAAAGGGATATAGTTAGACAAGGTGCATTGAAAGCCCGCATAGGTAAGATTGGAAATCTACCAGCAATAACATCATCTTCTAAAGAACCTTTCAAGAAATCATGCTTTAATGCCAGGGCAGTAGAAGTATACAGGACCCTGTGTAGAGTCTTCGGAGAGGGTGAAGAAGATTTTATTCCAGTGAGCTTCATGTATATGATCGCTCAAATCTCTTCTTTTGATGTAGAAATAATTTTTGATTTTGCATCTTACCTGGCTAATGAGATTCACAATGGATTGGTGGGGATTACAAAGGGCAAGGTGGAAAAGGTCTGGGGTCAGTATTCCCTATTGATGCATATGTTTCTTTTTAAGGGGGCTACATTTTCTACTAAAGAGATGGTTTTAAATAGGGAACAAGAGGGGGAGGCACTACCAGTTCAATTGTGGAGTGCAGACATGACTTGGGAGGTAGAAAATGCTAGTTTTGTCAGATTTGATAGGCATTTTGCTTCTAAACTAAGATGCCTCATGTTGAGTGACAATCCCAAAATTCCTAAAGCACTAATGCATCTTGTTAGGCCTATGGATAGACCCCACAGTTTAAAAGTGTCACATAATTGGTGAGATATCATCCCATATCCAGTCTCAACTATCATTAGGGTCTATGGTTTCAAAGGGACATCCCATGTACTACCCTATCAGATACCTTTAAAGGTAGGGGTAGCTGAATTTTTATGGCAGTTGGGAGGAGTGGAGGAAACCTTTTTGCACAAAAGAGGAACAGGATCAATTTTTCCTACTTGCACTATAGCTCATCCGTTTGTAATCACTAAAGAAGGATGGATCTTCCTCTACAAATTTTTGGATCGGTATAAGATGGCAGTATCTCATGCCTATTTTTGTGACACAGAAGACAGCATTTTATTGATTCTTTTCCAGATAAAGCCAGAGAAGTTATGAAGAAACTAGGGTTCACCCCTAACATAGGAGTAGGTCCAATGGTTGTCTGAAAGAGGACAGGATATATTGTTATTCAGGAGCAGATGCCCATGGTAAACAAAGAAAAACAGGTAATTGAATCTACTAGTACTGTCCTTGAAGAAAGACCCCCTGAACCTTCTCCTAAAAGAAGAAAAATAATAAGGGAAGAAGAAGCCCATGATGAAGGTTACTCACCTTCCCAAACTCCAATGAGAATTGAGGAAGAGTAGCTCACCAATGAGAAAATTGAACAAATGGGGTCGCAAGGAGGAGTTTTTGTCACTCAAGCAGAAATTGATGAAGGGAACCCCCAAGAGCCTCCTGTGCCAAGTTTTGAATTGACTGTAGCAAATTTCAGAGGAAGGGAATTAGACCCTGTTTTGGAGTAGGCCAGTCAACAATTTTTTTTTTATAACAGTTTTGTTAGATCTAGGGCTTTTCATCAGTTTGCATGGAGGGAAAACATGCACATTTTTGAACAAAGGTGTAGGGATATGAGAGCAGAACATCCAGAAATGGATGAAGCCTCCATTCAAAATCAAATAAAAGAATAGATGATACAGGAATTCCAAAATATAACCCCTGACGAGGGTAGACAGATGGTGAAAAATGCAAATATTTTATTATTGCCCAATTGGGATATTGCTGATGCATTAATTTTTAATTCTGTATCAAATAATTTAGGATTTCAAGATCTAGATAAAAAGGAATTCTTAGGGACAACATTCAGTAATGATCAAGCTGCCCTTGTTATGTGGTCATTAAGAAGAGGATCCAGGACTACTCCATTACAGCCTGATGATTTAGGACTAATAGGGAATATCATTGTTAGGAGGGTCGCTGATACTTCAAATGTACAGGCAGCCTAGATGAATGTTGACTATTCTAAATTTTCCTTGGCCACTACAGAGAGAGAAGAAAAGGAAATGATTGATTTGCAGAATAAGTATGAAATAGTGGTGGATGCCTACGATCAAGTAGTAAAAGAGAGAATTGAGTTGGAAAATAGGGTATCTCAATTGGAGAAGATACTTGGGAAAAGAAAGGTGGGAGAAGCTAGTGTGCCTAGAATTATGTACCCTCCACAGTCATTTGTTGGATCAACCCCTATCATTGAAATACCTGACACCCCTGAAAGGCCACAATTCTATGCTGTAGAGGAATTTGAAGAAGAAAAAATAAAGTTGCATGAGTTGCAGATAAAATTGAGAGATCAATATGAAGAAAAGTTAAAGCAAGGTGTAATATATTTGAGGGATAAAATACAATGGTCAACTTTTTATGATCAGTTGACAAGAATTATAACCTTTTTGGATGAGTTGAATAAAGAAAAGGATAGACTGACTTCCCTAGCACAAAAATGGAGGGAGAGAAATAATGATATTACAATCATATGTATATCTGCTGTCCAAATGCCTTATCACCAAGTTGAGAAGATTTTTGATTTGTTAAATAAGCTAGAAAATTTTGGTGATAAAAGAGATTCTTTACAGAGAAGATTGACACTCTGTTTTTCCAAATATATTGTTGAAAAATTCATCCTATTTTCTTGTGCTTTAGAATTTGTTGATACATTAAAGGTAAAGGAAAAATGGAAAAGGGAGATAGATGAGTTATTCAATGAAAGAATAATAAACATTATGAGTGAGGTTGGCCACTGGTTCTGGGCAAATACAAGTGAAGAGCTAGTAAAAATACAGTTGTTTTATACCGCTATGAAGAAAGAATTTGTTGATTTAGAAGAAAGTGCAAATTCTTTAATAAAGATACAAAGAGAAGCTTTAAGTTTTGATTGGCCAGAGGATGATGTTTTTAATAAATGGAAAAGTCAGTTTCTAGAACAAATCTCAGAAGATGATGAGGAAGAAGGTGAACAAGTAGCAATCACCCCAGAAGTTAATACTGAGGACACAGAAACTCCCCAGGCTAAAGTAGATTTACAGATAAATGAAGACAACACATAACTTTCAAACCTCATGGCTACTTACTCCGAGGATGAAGATTGATTATAAGATCAGATTGTTTTTATTTGTATCTGAACAAATAAGAAGCATAACAAAAAGGGACCCACCAAGAATTGTTTGTTGTAATTAACCTTTCTGTTATTTTGTTCCTGTTTTTAGAACGACACCTGTCATTTGTTTAGCCTAAAGCTTGTTGCATCTCACACTATTTAAGTGAGATCCTAAGGCTAAAGAAGGGTCCGAATTCTTTTCTTCTAAGTATTGTGCTTAGTCTAGTTTTTGGTCCAAATTTTGAAGGCGAGTTTGCAATGTGTTTCTCTGTAAATTTTTTTGAAAGTACATGAAAATAGAATGAACTGTGTTTATTTCTGAAGGCTTTTCTGAGTTTATTGTAAAAGATCTACCATTTTCAAAGGAAATGAATACAAATTATGAACTATCCCCACATCAGTTCTTTCTGAATTTTGTCTCCTACTCAATACTTGGATACCTTGATGTTGTATGAGTAAAAGCCTGTGCAATTGAATGCAATCTAGTTAGGTTGTACATCCATCTATCATTGTTGTTAATTCAATGGATTAAGTAAAAGCTTTGATGAATGTGATAAGTTTCCTTAAGTATTGAAAAGGATTTTGAATGATAAATTCTGATAAGAATTGCTGATACAATTTTTTGTAAGGCAATAGATTAGATCTTATATTTTGCTATAGACTCTGAAACCCCAATGGATTAGGCACTGATCAAGTTTTTTCAGCTGAAGGAGAAGTATCTTACAAATTGTTGTTCAAATACATCATCAAATCAATTTTTTCTTTTATTTCCTGTAGATCTTCAAAGTTGGCCAGCACTTGTCTGCATGAAATCATTTTAGCTTCAATTAGCCATTGTTGTTGAAAACGTCTGCAGATCTATAGAAGACTTCTTGGCCATATCTTTTTATGGGATGTGTTTGGCAAGATTAGTAAGAATTACCTATATATTTGAGGACTTTGAAATGAGAATTAGAATGAAACTAAGAATAATCCTCATATAGTCATTTCATTTTTGAACCATCCCTGGGTATGCCCACCCTAGTTTTGCAGAGCCAAAAGAGTGGAAAACCATTTGTGGTTTTGTTGAAGTTGGGTCCAAATACCTTACATTATGCAATTGTTGATAAGAATAGGCTAGTCTTTAGATTGTGTATGTACTGTCATTCTGGTATTAAGCTTTTTTTCGCTTAGTATTTTTAGTACCATTTAAAACACCAACAGGTTACAAAATTGATAAAGCATAAAGGTAATAGAGAAGTTGACATAGTAGAGCTAAGTGAGCTTACTAAGAAGACCTAGAAAAGGATAAGGAAGAAGAGCACACCTCAGAAGGATTCATATGCGGAGAAGATGAGTTAGACGACTTGAGTCAATGCAAGGTGGTAAGACACAATCCCTCTTTTGATATTGATAATTTGTTTGAAAACATTATTACAAATGCAGATTTAACTAGTTTCACAAATGTAGATTTTGATAAGTTAGGAAAAAATGATAAAAATAAAGTTGAGGAGGCCATATATGACATGATGGAAACATTCAAGATAACTCCTCTATAAATTTCCAACTCTTTACCCAAAATTCTTTATGACAGAGTTGAGAAGAAACGGCAAGACAACTTACAAACTAAGAGACAACTCAGGGAAACAACACTAGCGCAAGTTATGCCTTAATTAGATAAAGGGATGATTGCTAGAGCTATGGAAAAGCATAAAATTAAATTTTACCCCAAATATAGAGCTTTTCAAATCTTGAAGAAGAACATAGAAGGTGTGGCAACCAAAAGCACATCAATTTGGAAATCTATCTATGGGTTATCCACTCCAACAATCATAGAAAAAGGTGAGAAAAAAAAGAAAGAACCTAGGAATAATGTGGAAGGAGAGAAAGATAAGGATGAAAACCTAGTCAAGGAAGTTGATGTTGAAGGCACTAAAGGAACAATAGAGGAGATCACAACTAAAGATGAGTAGTAGGATGCACAATATGTACAATTACCGAGTGCCAATCCTCCACATATAGACAAAGAGAGTCAATAGGACTTAGTTTTTATTGTCAAGGATGTTTCTAATAATTCAGCACAAAATGTGAATCCTTTGACTAAGGATGACTTGAAGAAAATCTTGCAAGACTCTACCAACGTAGAAATGTTATGCACAAATCCAATATTGGTGAGAGTTGATTAATTTCAAAAGGAAAAACTTGTATTTGCAAGGGAAAAACCAAAAGGCACATCAAATGTACCCCACTATCTATAGAGGTGAAATAAAATGAATCACAAGATCAAAGTATAAACTAGGATCAGCAAGATACTATGCAACTGACACCATCTGCAATGCGCACAATTGTATTTCAAGTGTAAGAGGCAGAAGAACAACATGTACACACATTAGTGCCAAAACTACATGATTTTTGTTTATTAGTAGTAGTAACTGTTGAAAAAGATGAAACTAAAATACACATAGGTTAGGAAGCAATTCTTGTACCTAATCCACCATCTTAGGGTGTAATACAGAAGGAAGATGATAAGACTAAATAGTTGAAGTTGACTACTGAGCCTAACACAAAAATTTCTATAAAAACAATGGTTACAATGCCAATTTCTACATCTCTTCTTAGTAGTCACACTCTTCATAGGTCGAGTACCTAGGATATACTACTGCAAATATGAAGGCTGAGTTCTAGCACACCCAAGAGTGTTGAAGTTACATCAATTAAGGATGTGAGTTTAGATTAAGTGATTGAGCTCCCAAATTCTAATTTAAACACAATCATTATTGAAGAAATGAGTATTCTATAGGAAGCTCTACAAAGGAAAAAGAGGCAAGAAATATTGAGCAGGGAATAGAAGCCAAAGAATGTCTTGTGTGACATCAAAGACATATTCCTTGATACTTTTAGCCTCCTAGAACCAAATGAAAATAAGCCTATCATAAAGAAACTTGCCACTCTTTTGGACAAGATAAAGGATGAAGACCTAGATTCTAATGTCAAATTATTAGAATGGTCAAAAAGAAATTTTCATATCAAGGTAGTGGAAAAGATATCTAGTGATATTGCACTTAGATAGGTTGATCTAGAAACCAAGATAGAAAATGTAAAGATAGTGTTAGAGAACATCTTCTCTCTATACACTAAGTTATTAAATGTTGAGTTATGCACATAGGAGATGCAAAGAGCTATCGACCACCTGTAGGGAGATCTACAACTCACATGTAATACTTTAAAACTATCTCATGGTCAAAGTCAAATACATTTTTGAAGATTAGTGATGACTCTGAGTAGGCTTGTTGAGTTACAAGAAACAAATTCTAATATCAGATCTACTCTTATTAGTATCCGATCAATGCTAACTCCTCACATGGAAGTGTTGCATAAGGAACTAGCCTATGAAGAAAGATTCTCATCTTTCAAAACATGATGGCTTAGTTGACCTTGCTTCCTAGCTAGACATAGAGTTTCAGTCTCTAGAGGTAGGATGCAACAACTAGGATGCAACTTTGAAGATAATCATGAAGCTTCACAAGCCATTTTTGATAAATACAGAGTTAATGTACAACCCAAATGACATAAGTGTCAAAAAGAGGGATTATGAATTTATTAAGGAAAATATTTGTCAAGGCAGATATGTACTCCGTAGGAGTATTAGAGCAGAAATAGAAGTGAAATATTTACACAGGGGGAGTAGTAAAGTATGTGAGGAAAAACATTTTTGTAAATTTTGAAATTTCAAAGTTTTATATATGAGTCGAGTAACAAAGGTTATATTTCTTGACTTATGCATAAAGTGAGGATGTATATACCATGAAATTTTTTTTTTCCTACTCATGTCAAAGGGGGAGATTGGTATTCTTAGATTTGTTTTGACAAGGCAATGACAAAACATCTAGTCATAATCTAGCAGAAATCTACTACAAGCTAAGGACATAGTGTATGCTAAGTGATCAGAGCAAGTTGAGAAATCAATCTGAACTGAGTGGTCAAAATAGGTCGAGCAAAAGTTTCCAGCCAATACATGTTGAGAAAATAGTTAGTTTCAAATTACTTAAGTGTCGAGCATTCTATAAATGCTGAGTGATTTATGTGCTAAGTAAATAGAGAGTGCCAAGATATTCAGAAGCTGAGTTACAAAATTGGGAGCATAGTGAAGGCCAAACATCAGAGTCTTTAGATGACAAGTGAACAATTTTTGGCATAGTTGTTTGTAATAACACAAAGTTCTATGTAAATAATTTTTGGTCTAACATAATCATATTTTATGATTAGTCCTTACAGGATTTTGTAAATCTCTTAACCAAGTGCTTGCTTTATTGTAAGTTTAAATCCACTAGCAAGTTGAGAATTAATAATCTTTGTAAGCCTTTAATAGGGTAGACCTTTCATAGGGTAGATCATGGATTATGATTAAACACATTGTAGCCATAATAGGCCATACTTTACAACTATAGTAGTGAAGATTTGTGGGTGTCATCCCCACCCCAGTTTTACCTTCTCATTGGAGGGATTCTGGGTAACCAATTTATTGTGTCATGTGTTATTTAGTTTATGCTATGGATGTGATTCATATTATGTTTTTTTAGTTTATATCTTAAGTTATGAGATGGAAGTTGGTGAGATGTTTTAAGAGGCAAAAGTTTTAAGTGTTGATTCACCCCCTACCCCTCAAAACTTACTTTCCCATTGTTAATTCCAACATATCTTTGGCACCTTTTTTCAATCTTTGATTCCTTTAGAATATGAAAAGGAAGATCAAGTTTTTAGAGACTAGATCTATAGAGAGGAAGAAGAAAATGACAAATTCATATTAGCTACCCCTATTTCTCCTAAAAGATATGGGAAAGGCTACCAATTTCTTATAAAAATGGGTTATCATCGACAAGGACCTTTAAATGATAAAAAGGATTTCTCTTGTAGTACCCATGAGTCACACCAAGGGATGAAAAACAAAAGATACTATAGGCTTAGTGTATGGTGTTGATGATAATTTTCCATGGTTTGATAGAGAAGTCCCTACAACTAGTGAATTCGAAGATGACATTCAACCCACTACTATTGCTTTAACACATGAGGATAATTTCACCCCTTCTACCTCCCTTATTTGGGGAGAAGATATTATTAGCATAAATATTGATGGTATTCCTTTTCTGGATTATCACAAGCACTGGAGATCATGTGGTCATATTGACATGTTGCATTCATGATTATGTTTGTCATTGATGTTAACATAGTAGTAATTTTGTGAAGATTGACAGAGTAGCAAATAGAGATCATGATCATATGGACAAAGTTTTAATTTTTAGATAACACATGGTTAAGGATTTTTTCCTCACTTTATTCTAATGATAAGGTTTAGTGCACGTAACGTGAGTTGAAGACATGAGTAAGTTACAAGTGATTTATAGAGAGAAGTGCAAAAATAGAGCACCTGATAAGTAGTTTCTAATTATTGCATTATATCTTCTAATAGAGATATAATCTAGAGATGCATAGTTAGACAATGATACAAGATAGTTTTATGATGAAATTAGTGAGTGTACATTCCCTAAAGTCACTGATGGGAGACCCCTCGAACATGGCCAATCATGGCAAGAGTTTGCAATAGTGGAGAAATTTCAAATTTGGGAATCATGGGGTACACATTGTTTATGAAGTAGAAATATTATGTTTTAATGGTGAAATATAGCATTAAAATGTATTATAAATGCATTTCCCTTCTAATAGGAAAGAGATCTCCATGAGGAGACAATAATGCATTAAAATAGGAGGTACAATTTTAATAACCAACCTTGTATATCCACCGGCAACTCTTTAAAAAGAAAGAGTGGGAACCGAATGGGCGGTTGAAGTTAAGAGAGGAAAAGAAGGAAATCGAGAGGCAAGGAGTTTTAAAAGTTTTGAGAGTCTTGAAAGAAATTTTTCAAGGGCTCTTTGGTGGCATCCGGAGAGCCCAGCATTGTAAAAAGCTTGGCGAGCATTAATGAAGCAATGACATTTAGTATGTACAGTTTTTGTTTTTTGTTAGTCTTGCCTTTATTATTTCTATTATTTCTCTGTGTGAGCATTCAATTCAATATTGAAGATTGTGAGAGGGGGAGTAGAGAAACTATGAGAAAGGGAGAAAGGAATTGAGAGTAAAGGATCGGCTCTTTGGCCTTTAGCCAGAGAGCCGCCATGCATACGTTGTAAACATTTTGAGTTTCAAATATCGTGGCTTTGTTAAAATATTGCTCTGAATTTTGTAGTTATCATTTCTACCTTTGTGGGTGCATTGTAAATTCGTAACTATTTCAACAACCATCACACTATTAGTATACAATTTTTTGAATCCTGGATCGGTTATGAGAAAGTTGATGTTATTGAGCATTACTCAAATAAAAGAATCTTATCTTGTGAGCTGTTATTTGGGAAACTGTGTTGTCTTGCTATTTACTATATTTGTTTGCAAAGGAACCCGAGCTATCAACACAAATATGGTGAGCTTGATAGTGACTTGGACTATAAAGGTGGCAAAGCTCATAACCGCATAGTGTAGTGATAAGGTTTGGCCCTACATGTATCCATTTATGTGTGGGTTGGTTGTGCCGATGGAGGAAATGTTGAAGAGTGTTTGATAGTCATGTAATTGGAACCCAATTTTTGTTAGTTATGACTACATTATGTTTGAAAGGATTGTTACTTACATTGTGGGTTCCAAATATTTCACACATAAATTTGTTATTCGTGAGCTATTTTGGCAAGGATTCTGATATAAAAGACACATGCTTTTGAAGCCAAAATAGGCATGCAGTGCATAGGTGGGTCCATCTGGAAAGCTGGTAGGCACAAAGCTTAGTTACAATTTCTATAATTGCATGGTGATGGTGAAATTGGTTAATCGAAGGAGGAGTTGAGTGGGATGTTAAAAATTGGTGAAGAAAATGGAGTTCCTCAACTATTCGGTGGTGAACCCAATTCTTGTCCATAAAAGGTGGCAGCTCTAATTTATCATTTGATAACAACAAGGAATCAAATAGTGACGGGGATCCATTCTTTGGACAGTTAAGAAAGTTGAACATTTGTTAGCCATGGAGCTTGAGTCTAGTATGGAGAGAGCCAATAATGGAAATAGAATAGTCAGCTACAAAGTTGCGGAGAAACCCAATGTGGAGGAAGCTGAAATGTGATAAGTAAGTAATGAATTTGCTATTTGTTGTCGATACTCAGGTCATAGATGGAAGTGGAAGCCTGTTTTTATCGCTATTAAAGTGGCCTTTTTGGGTTGTTGAAACCTGATCACATAGCTTAAAGGTGGTGGCATGGATGCATGTAACAACATGGTAGAAAAGCATGTAGTTTTGCATGTTTGTGTTACAATAGATTGGTATCAGAGCTAGAGAATGGTCTGGTGATATTATAGTGGGAAGAAGCATAAATGGTTGCATTAATCCATCAAGCTGCAGGAAGAATGAAAAGAGTTCTTGGGAAGATCTCAGGTGAAGATCTTCATGAGCATTCAATTCAATATTGAAGATTGTGAGAGGGAGAGTAGAGAAACTACGAGAAAGGGAGAAAGGAATTGAGAGTAAAGGATTGGCTCTCTGGCCTTTAGCCAGAGAGCCACCATGCATACATTGTAAAAATTTTGAGTTTCAAATATCGTGGCTTTGTTAAAATATTGCTCTCAATTTTGTAGTTATCATTTCTATCTTCGTGGGTGCATTGTAAATTCGTAACTATTCCGACAACCATCACACTATTAGTATACAAGTTTTTGAATCTTGGATCGATTATGAGAAAGTTGATGTTATTGAGCATTACTAAAAAAAAATAATCTTATCTTGTAAGCTGTTAGTTGGGAAACTGAGTTGTCTTGCTATTTATTGTATTTGTTTGCAAAGGAACCCGAGCTATCAACACAAAGATGGTGAGCTCGATAGTGACTTGGACTATAAAGGTGGCAAAGCTCATAACCACATAGTGTAGGGATAAGGTTTGGCCCTGCATGTATCCATTTATGTGTGGGTTGGTTGTGTCGATGGAGGTAATGTTGAAGAGTGTTTGATAGTCATGTAATTGGAACCCAATTTTTGTTAGTTATGACTGCATTATGTTTGAAAGGATTGTTACTTACATTGCGAGTTCCAAATATTTCACATAGAAATTTGTTATTCGTGAGCTATTTTGGTGAGGATTCTGATATAAAAGACACACAATTTTGAAGCCAAAGTAGGCATGCAGTGCATAGGTGGGTCCATCTGGAAAGCTGGTAGGCACAAAGCTTAGTTACAATTTTTATAATTGCATGGTGATGGTGGAATTGGTTAATCAAAGGAGGAGTCGAGTGGGATGTTAAAAATTGGTGAAGAAAATGGAGTTCCTTAGCTATTCGGTGGTGAACCCGATTCTTGTCCATAAAAGGTGGCAGCTCTAATTTATCATCCGATAACAACAAGGAATCAAATAGTGATGGGGATCGGTTCTTTGGACAGTTAAGAAAGTTGAACATTTATTAGCCATGGAGCTCGAGTCTAGTATGGAGAGAGCCAATAATGGAAATAAAACAGTCGGCTACAAAGTTGTGGAGAAACCCAATGTGGAGGAAGCTGAAACGTGATAAGTAAGTAATGAATTTGCTATTTGCTATCGATACTTAGGTTGTAGATGGAAGTGGAAGCCTATGTTTATCGCTATTAAAGTGGCCTTCATGGGTTGTTGAAACCTGATCACATAGCTTAAAGGTGGTGGCATGGATGCATGTAACAACATGGTAGAAAAGCATGTAGTTTTGCATGTTTGTGTTACAACAGTCACATATGTGAAGAATGTCATAGATTGTGATCTGAGAGTGCTATTGTAATTATGAAATAATGAATTATCTTATTATAATTAATTGGGAAATCCTCAAGGCCAATTCAAGGAATTATTTTAAAGATAGGGTATAGAAGAAAGTATTTTCCTTGATTATAGTAGTGTGGTGAAGTGTGTGGAATGTGAAGTTTTCAAGGAAGAGTAAATAAGAGAAGAGTATTTGGTAAATGAATGTAATCTATCCAAGATATCTTTGGATGCAAAGTTTGTGATTTGGTATCAAGATTAAAAGGAGTAGAAGTCTAGTTGATAGGATAAAGAAAGAGGAAGGAGTAGTACATTTCAATTCTGTTATTCTATAATGAATAATACATAAATCATTTGGATAGTGAATTCATTGGTCTTTCCCTAAAGCTATTTGGATAGTGGGTCCATCTACCTTCTACAACTCCTAATAAGATTGGCACAACTCCTGATAGGGTTTCAAAGTATCCTAATAGGGACTGATATGTACTAAATTTATTTCACAAAATCCTAACAAGGAATATTTATATTAGTACATCATCTTGTGGGTACCATCCCCACTGAGGTTTTCCCTCTGATCAAGGGCTTCCCTATTCAACATAACTAGTGTTATTGTGCATGCATATATTATTGTGGTTTATGATTATATTACTGATATGGTTAAGAACTAATAAATTTTATAATAGTCATAATATTTGGATAACTAATTCTCCCCTTGCCCCCCAACTCCTAGTTATTTGGTGGACTATATATTCTAATAGATATGTTATTTAATGATAACACTATTGAAGCATCTACAAATAGGAAGCCTTAATATGATGAGTTAGATGTTGAGAATCCTAACGTAGACATAATTAGGAGAATTATAACTTAACTTGTGGCCCAAGAGAAAATAAATGATTCTCAATTATATGAATGGGAATTTCTTTCTAATTCCTCATGTGAATTGGGTGTAGATGTGATACATGCCTATGTTGCTCAACATAACATAGTTGATGAGTCTCATGTAGAGTTAGATGCATTGGATTCACAACTTCCTCTAAGATTTATCTTGATCAAGATTCCTTTGAAGCCTTCTTCATAGGCTCAACCTCTGTTATCACTAGAGATTATTCCTCTTGCACCAATAACCTCAAATCCTCCACTTCTCTTTCACTTATGCACCCTGATATCATAGACTAGTCTATTAGATATCACAGACCTAAGCTACCCTCATTTCAAAATGATTATGGGATTGTATGCTACCTAAATGTCATTGGACCTTTGATATGTTCCACTAGTTAACCAATAGTTAACATTACCGAGACAAACATCAAGTACCCTAGTCATAAATTGAAAAGAAAAATTAAAAATAAGAGTTCATATGGAAAAAAATCCACTTTTTTGCAGTGTCAAAACCAAAAAAGAATAAAAATAAAGATGTACTCGAGGGTGAAAACCTATTTCAGGTGCCCAAGGGTGAGGCAGTAGGAAATATTCCAATCTATTTTCAAGATAGATGATTAGTTTTTATAGAACTGACACAACCTATTGATGTAGGAGCCTCTAGGGTTGACATGTTATCTTTCTCATTTATTTTGATTATGCTAGTCATTTCCAAGTTTGAGTCATTATAAGTTGTAGAAAGTGTTGAGTGCCAGTAATTTTGTAGTTTAAGCTGAGTTCAAGTTATCCCATGTCATGCTAACACTCAGGCTTGCATGTTATCCATCTCACTATGTAGTGTGTGTTGAGTTCCACAATGTGTGTTGAGCTTTTCTTGATGTACTAAGTTATTCTTCATGTGTCGAGTTACCTAGTGTATGTTGATTGAATCTTCATGTGTATAGTTGTCCTATTTCTGCCAAGTGTCAGCACTTTGGATGTGATTTTTTCATTTTGGTGTGAGCCAACTTGTAGAATTTCTTTCAACCACAAAATTTATGTTAATATATTTTCTTGGGATGTGTTTAGACCATTGTTGGGTTGGTCTTCCTATTATGAAATGTTCTAGAATTATCAGTAAGTTGTTTAGGAAAATATAAATAGAGCCTTTAGGCTCAAATCTAGGGAGATTAGTGGGAGTTAAGAGAAGAATACAAAAGTTTGGAAAATTTGTGTCTAGAGCTATAAATTTCATACTAGATCTTAGATCTTGAATGTATTTTGTATCTAGATGTAACCCAAAAGGCCTTATAGCTAGTTATGTATGATGATATTTTCATGAATCAATAAAGTGTATTGTTATCTCTTTGTGGTGTTGTCCTCTTTGTGTGTTTTCTTTCGTTGTGTTAACTCTACAAAGTTAGTTTGGATTGCTAGGTGTGCCTTTGGCCCTATTATTTCATGTCCTCATTGCATCACCTATCAACTTGGGTACTGAGGAATCTTCCAAGATTATACACATGGATTAGTCTTTATCAACAAAAGAAAGAAAACAATTTACATAGTTCTTTAAAGAAAAGAAGATCAGCTTTACATAGACCTATGCTGATATGCCTAGCCTAGATACAAGACCCATTATGCACCATCTATCCATTTCTCCTGGCATTAAACCTATTAAGCAAAAATAAATAAAGATGCATCCTCATGTTTTCTTGTTAGTCAAAGATGAGATAGAAAAATTTCTAAGTACTAAGTTCATCAGAGATATTGAGTATACATAATGTATATCTAATATAGTGCATTTTTCTAAATATGACAAGTCCATTCACATATGTACATATTTTAGGGTTTTAAAGAAAGCATGCCCAAAGGATTACTTTCTGCTACCAAAAATTGATATGGTAGAAGACATGATCATGGGCTATGAAAGGTATTCCCTAATGGATAGCTTCTCAAGGTACAACTAGATTAAGATAGCCCATGAAGACCAAGAGAAAAAAACTCTCATTTTTGCATGAGGTACATTCTATTGGAGCGTCATGCCTTTTGGGCTCAAAAATATAGGATCTACATACCAAAGTGATGTGACTACAATATTTCATGATATGATGCATAAGAACATGGAGGATTATCTTGATAATACACTTGCAAATTCTAAACAATGAAGCACTCAACTATCTGACCTGAGTTTGTTACTAGATCGCATAGAATAGTTTAGCTTAGGCTTAATCCCCAAAAGTTGTCTTTCAGTATCACGTCTAGAAAACTATTAGGGTAGATAATATCAACTAAAGGAATAGAGGTCAATCTAGAAAAGGTACAATATATTATAGAAACTCCACTTGCAAAAAACTTTAGTCAACTAAGGAGTATGCAAGGATGCCTTCATTAGGAGGTTCATATCTCAACTAGTTGATAGATCTCATCCATTCAATAAAATCTGCATAGAGGGTCTGCATGCATATGGAATGAGGAGTATGAGATGAGATTGGCCTAGATAAAAGAATGTATATCAAGGCCACCTATCCTCATACTTCCAATTTAGGGTAAGCCTTTGATTCTTTACATATCTTAAGTAAGGTTGAACTTACGGGAATACTAGAAAAATGTATGATGATTCTGTCAAAATTTGACATTCAATACACCAAACATAAGGATATCAAATGAAAGGCTATTGCTAATCAACTCACTGAGTTCCTAATCAAAGATAGCACTCCTATGTAGATTTATTACCCTAATGCATCTATCATGTATGTTACAAAAATGACTTGGAAGATGTTCTTTGATGGGTTGCATACTCAAAATGGAGTTGGTGCTAGAATTCTATTTATTACACCTCATGTCTATACTATTCCAAAATCTTACAAGCTATTATTCCCATGCACCAATAATATAGCTGAATATGAGGCCCTCTCTAATGGAATTAAGTTTTCTCTAGAATGGAGGATTACTAAATTACATATCTATTGAGATTTTCTACTTGTTATCAACCAAATCAATAATGATTATAAAACTAAGGATGAAAAGCTAATACCCTACAAGAAATTGGTTGATGCCTTAAGGAATTATTCACATTTGTTACCTTCCAAAATATTCATATGGAAAAGAACAAGGTTGCAAATTCTATGATAACTTTGGCATTTATCCTATATTTACAAGATCATGAGTGTTGCTTTGAGTTCCTAGTGGAATAACTGCATCATCCTACCTATGATTCTACTGACAACCAAGCCATTTTCACCATTGTCAGTCATGATTCCTCTACCATCACCACTGTCATCTCCCCCTACCCCTACATCTTGGGGATGCATATTGGGAATCATAAATTGATGGAATGGATGCCTCCTCATACTCTAATCATTGTCTAGAGATACCCTTCCATATGGCACCCCTAGGAGATAGTCCCAAATCTCTCTTTGTAGACCCTATTTCTTCTACAGTGTCATGGAAAAGTCCAACATTGATACTAACCCCAAATCCTCCTCCCCATAGAATTTTTATAAATAGATAATACTAAGAGGGGGGGGGGGGGGGGGTGAATTAGTATTCTACAAATTTTTTCCCACAACTGAGTATTGTTAATTACTTTATAACTTGCATATGAAATTAAACCAACAATTTTGAATAGTAAATATAACCGTACACAAAGAGAACTCATAACATCATTATTTGTTAACTAGGGAAACTCTAGCCAAGGAAAAAGCCTTAGTGGGGATGATACCCACAATATGATCCACTAAAATAAAGAATCATGTTAAGGATATTGACATTGTTATGATTCTATGAAATACATATAGTATTTTGAGTCCTTAATAGAGGACTAGGCCCTATTAAAAGCCTCAACTCTTTTAGGAGTTGGTAGATCAAATACAATTTATGGAATAATAACCCACTTCCCTAATATCATATACAATTAAGTTCTTCACAAAAATAGGCATACATACAAAATTGTCTTACTAATTTATCTCACACCTGCTCTGATCTACATTAGATTTCACATCACATAAGGCTCACATATCATTCAAGCTTTCATCATAATAATTCACATCACATTCATGGCACACATTATCTGTGCAAGATATGATCTTTACTTATATCTTGCAAATTGATAAATATCTACTCAGTTGGCCTTTATGCTTTCACACACTTGACCAAATATAAAAGTTACATAGGGTAAACATCTAGGATGTCAGCCATCATGACTTAGTAATTATTTTATTACCAAAATACTTCCTTAAGTTTTACAATCCAATTATTTGATATGCTCTATTCTACTCAGTTAAATACCTAAATTGGTAATTTAACTATAACTTATGCCATACTATCCGTACATGTATATGAATTGGCATACATCATGATGAAACTACTGACTATCAATCCTAAAATTTGCATGAGCTAACTCAAAGTCTAGCATCTATACATACCAAATCTATCTCTGTACTTCTACAAATCATCTAACACGGAGAATTTTCTAACTTTGATAACATCATGAAATATCAAAAACATATGTTTCCATAAATGAAAAAACTCATACATCTACCTAGCCATATTGCCAACAATCTCCCCCTTTGGCATTGATGAAAACACTTGGGAAAATTGTCTAAGTCCCAAAATGAAGTCATACAAAACAAAACTAAATACAAAAGACACACCTTCAAAACATAAAATTTGTATTCATGTCTTGATCGATCATTACATTCCTTATCACTCCTTTACAATGATACATAGCTAGGCTCCCCCTTTGACATCAATGAAAAAGGTGTCAAAAACTATATCCACAAAATTGTGTTGCCTTCTCTAGTTTACCTAAAAATTCTAGAAATATAATCTACAAAATCATGTTTTAGCTTGTCAAAGTCCTTCCAGTTGAATCAGATATACCGATGAGTATGCAAAGTGCACAAGATGCCACTTCTACTACACTCAAGTTAGTATAGGAAAATTTATCATAGGATTTCTTTGTTGCAAGACACTAATCCAATTGCCTCTACAAAATGACAACATTAGGAGATAAGTATTCTCTGAGGAAAAAGAATCTTTTTATTCTCTTCTCCTTGTTAGATTCAATGCCTCTGATAGCAATGTGAATCTTCTCCATTTCTATTTCAAAATCTTCAATGCTTAGTTGCTACAATCTTGTAGCAAGTGTATGAAGCTCACTCATTACGCTTTTGATCTGATTATCAAAATCTAATATATGATTTTATGATAGTGTGTATTATCCATAGAACTTCTTACCTTCATCTATG
The DNA here is from genome assembly GCA_028749045.1 of Cupressus sempervirens. Classification (NCBI taxonomy): domain Eukaryota; kingdom Viridiplantae; phylum Streptophyta; class Pinopsida; order Cupressales; family Cupressaceae; genus Cupressus; species Cupressus sempervirens. The sequence continues at coordinate 836,393,115 of CM053786.1, read as the reverse complement.
CTCTTCCTTAATTCCCTTATGCACACATCTAATGTTTTTAGGTAATTTCTAACATTTGTGCATATTGTATCAAATAGTGATGCATCATTCTTTGTTTGTACTTGAACCAAACTAATTTTAGACAAGGTTGTGAATTCTTCATCAAAAGATTTCACCACCTCTTTTGCCTTTGTTTATAAGTCTAGATTAGTGATAGTTGTGTGGACTACCCTCTACATTCTCTCCAAAACTTCTGTCAATGTTCTTTTTAAAGACTTCACTAATTTGTTCTTTTCAGTAAATTTAGCAAAGAATTTATAACCCTTTCTAATCATCATCATCATCATCATCATCATCAAATACTATTTTTGTTTCTACTAGAGTTACTGCTAGAATAAGTGCAACTGTTTTCAGTTCTGTACTCTTATTTTCTTCCTCTTGTTTTCTTTTCTCCTCTTCTTCTTTCTTACTTTCTTCCTTGATTTCCTTTCTTTATTTTTCTAATCTTTCTTTCTCCTTATCTACTTACATTCTTTTCTCCTCTTCTTTCCTTCTTTCTTCTTTTTCTAACTCTTCCTCTTGCTTTTTCTTCTTTTCCTCTCCATTCCTCTTCTGATTTTCAATTCCTTTTGCTTCTAGCTCTTTTCTTCTTTCATCTTCTTTCACCTTTTCTTGTTTCTTCCTTTCCTCTTCCTTTCTTCATTTTCCTTTGCTTCTTCAACATCCTTTTCATCAGAGCTTGAGTAGGTATTAATATTGCCAACAATGTTGGTTCCATATTTTGGAAAAGAATTTTCCTTAGTATCTACAATTATGTGTGCACTATCCACTTGCATGGATTCAATACCCATTACTATATGAGGAGGTGATAATTTTTTCTATTCCCCAACTTCTTCTTCACCACCAGTAGGAGTACTAGCCTCCACATATACTGGACTAGCTATTTCTAGCTATACACACTCCTTTGTAACCTTAGGCATAGAAGTCGTAAATTTTACTATTGCTTATTTTGTTTCTTTCAAGTAACCTCTTCATAGTTACTTTCCATTGGAAGAATTTCTCTTCTTTTTTTCCTTAGAAAAGGTTCAATACCTTTCAAAATTCTATCTATATCTTTCTTAGTGCTAAATTCACACAATTTCTAAATCATGTTTACTCTCAACTTTGTATCTTCCTCTACTCCTCTTTTCTTCCTATTTTGTAACTTGTTGCATAGATCTTATGGAATCTTGTTTTGAATTCTATCAAACCTCTTATTTATCAAGATCATATCTATCACTATAGAATTTTCTAGCTAGCTTGTATCCATGTTACTATACAAGCTATGATATTCAATAAACTATCATTGTTTATTATCTATATGTTTAGATTCTCTACCTTTGGTTTCAAAGATTTATTGTCAGTTGGTGTCTATCTTTGTCCATATACTTGTTCAATTGGATTTTCTTTAGTTTCTTCATTTGAATCCTTAGAATCACTAATTTTTATAGTCTTTCTCCTCTTTCTAGATCCATTGGCAGTCTTCTTGACCCTTTTCTTTGAAGGTGGTGTAGGTTCTTTTTTAACCTTTGCCAATATTTTTTATTTCCTCTGTGCAATAGATGTATCATCTTCTAATTTCTTCTTTGGTTGTTCACATTGTACTCTGACTAGTTGGACCTACACAACTACTGTATAAGGTGTCGTGGGGATTTCTAAAATAGTTCCTACTACTTTCACTTCCATAGTTGGCATTGCAATGGCAATAGATGTAGCTTCCAATATTTTAGTCTTCCCACTAGCTTTCATTTCCAAAGCTATACCTTTGATCTCATCAAATCCCTTTCTTGTCATACTAAATTCCTTAAGAATGGATTGGATTTTCTTCTCCACATTCTTCTTAATCTCTTTTCTATGAAGTTCAACATGAAATTATCTCATATTTTCCTCGTAGGTACCCCATCTAGGATATTCAGTGTCCTTTTATGAATGTAATATTATCTCCATGTATCCTTTAATGAGTTCTTCACTCATTTCATATCTAGTGGTTTCTATGAACTTCATCCTATGCTTTATTTCATACATACATGTAGTACAAATTTCTACCATGAAATATATCTCATCCTTATATTTCTCCACTACAAAAGGAGGGATTATATATATGAGCTTCATCTCAAATTGGAATCTCTTCATCATTCTATCAATGTCACTATCTCTTCCTTTTTCTAATCTAACCCAATAGCTATACTTTGACAATCTCACACATATTTACTTTCTTTCTTTCAACTATCATAACATATGTTGCATGCAAAGACTTGTTGGCACTGAGATAACTCTAGAACTATGGTTTAACTTATAACCAAAAATATTTCTTAGGATTTTGATTCTAATATCCTGAATCAAATCAACTCTCATGTTCCTGCCATCAAATTTAGTTTCAAGGTTTTCTTCAACAACCTTTCTCACATTCATGTTGCTCATTGGATTGCATCCTTCATTGCATAGACCTATGACCATATAAATTAGGTCATTTTCAATTGCAATAGGCACATCACCTACTAAAAACATCTCTTCATGGACTCTACTTAGGATAATTCTTGTCTATTCATGATTGTCAAATTTTGTGTAGAACATATACTTAATTAGATTTAACTCATTCATATATGCATACTAAAAATTAGGTTTAGCTCTCAATTACACATAATTCCTAAATCTGTGTGTATATCTTCATCACCAACACTGTCAAATTCAAAGTGAATGTAACTTCTAACATCTTCTATGTGAAGTACATTTGGTGGAATTTTGAAAATGCTCCTAATAGATCATCAACTAAAGAAACAAATGGGTGTTTCTTGAATTTATATCTAGGTCTCTCAATTACATTACACATAGATTGGCTTACCATAATTCTTACTATTTCTACTAAAAATTAAATTCACTATTCATAAAATACCTTTAATGTAACATTTTTGAGCTTCTACAACTTTTCACTTCAAATGCCTTTCTTTGCACTTGAATTCATTATTTGATCACTCACAAACTACTCTAAACTCTTTGTACAATCAAATGGTACTCAAAATCTTTGCTCACAATCTATAAATTATTTCAAATCTAACACTACATCAAATATGCATCTACCACAACTTCAAAAACTATCAAATCCCTTGTTAATCATAGATAAAGTCACCATTTGTTTTAAACTTCCCCTCCTCTTCTACTTTTTGTCGATTGAAGTCATTTCCCTTGCTATCCAAGAGTTCATTGTCCCCAAGGTGATCAGTCGAAGTCCTAAACATTTGTAGTAGTTCCCTCCTTCAATTGAACCACCTTGACCCACTTTGAACCACTTCAAACCTTGGTTCAAAGTAGTTCAAAGTAGTTCAACATAAGGTTTTTCTCTAATATCTTTCTTTGGCAGGTGATGTTCCTCATGCAGTGGTGCTTTCTCCCAAAGTACTTCAAACCACTTCAAACCTTGGTTTGAAGTAGTTCAAAGTGGTTCAAGACAACATAATCCGCATTTCCAACCTAGAAGTATGGTTTTTCATCATCTATTCGTGATATTGTCATAAAATCATGATGTGGAGGCCATTTCTTTTTCTAAGGAGTGAAAATAATTATAAACAAGGTAGCCACCAAAAGAGAAATCATTAAATGAAAAGCTAGTGCAGAATGGCTTTTGAACATGTGAAGGTGATCAAAGGGGTATGTTATTAAGGCCTAATTATTATCGTATACTTTCACATGCAAATGCTTCATTTTTATAAAAAGCCAACCAATTTCCTTTAAAATCATCATGTGAAGGACTGGATTCGTAAAGGAGCTGTTAAGGAGAATAGGGAAAGTACTAGATTTTCAGCAGAAAAAGGTGAGAACTTAACAATCTTTATTTTGTTCTACAATCTATATTGTTATCAAGAGTTTATCTGCTCAAGACTTTGCATGTTTGATTAACAATGCAGTCAGTTTTACACTTCCTTGGTAATGTTTCTAGTCCTAAATGTGAAAGACCAATTATTTGTGATACAAATTTGCAAGGGGTGAAAGTAGAAAATTTAAAGGCCACATTCCTAGAATGTGCCAATGAGACTAATGGATGCATGGAGGTGTTAACTAGTGGTTTGATGGAAGCTTTTGCATTTCCTCCTGCCTCTGTAAGTCCCAAGCTCTTGCAACTATGTATAGATCACTATAAAATCAAAAGTAAGAGTATTGTGAGCAAAGATGAATCAACTATTCTTTCCATTTCAAGAGAAACCATTTCCTCTATTTTTGGGTTAACAGAAAATACCTTTGCCTCATTCTCACCCACTCAAGCTTTGGTGGAATACAAGGCAGCCCCTAGTAAGTTTCAAAATACCATGGCCAAAAAATAGACTAAGATCAATTATGGAGGTGGGTCTAGACTCCCAAAGGTCATTACCAAAGATCACATGAAACCCCACATACATGATCTAGTTGTATTATTACACCATGTGAAAGGTTCAATAGATGTGATCTTGTTTACAGAATGGATGTTTAGATACATTGAGATCATTTTAAAAGGTGATCAATGGATGAATTGGGAGATATTATTGCAACTTCTTTGAGATCCCAACTTAAGAACGCTAAAGAATATCATGAGGATTTCTATATGGCCTCGTATTTAATCTATTACATTGCCTATACATGTTATCTCACTCCCCTACCTCATGAGATATGGAGTGAAGAGATGACTATTTTTCAATATTTTCCTCCTTTGCAAAAGGATAAGGTTTTAGAGGATTTTTGCAAAGTGCATGATGTACTCCTGGACAACATTTTTTTTCTTTGGAAAAGGGGAAGATGTCGAGACTCTCCCTTGAGGCGCAGGGATTGGTTCAACAATATGGGAGCTTCTTTATCCAATTTCCTAGGTCCACTTATTTGAGGGTCGGTAGATTTGATGATGAACCTATCAAGTTACCCCGGTATACCCTTGATTGCTTTGTGTTAGCTGAGTTATGCAGACAACTTTTTCATGTTATCAAAGATATCCTAACACAGAAAAATTTGGAAATGGCCTTCCCTATCAAATTGGTCTCATTCATTTGTGGTAGTATGGATAACACTTCCATCATTGGAAGCAATCTACTTGAGTTCAACCTTGGTTTCTATCATAGCAGGAGAAATTTTTATAGTAAGGGGTATGCAACCCAAATTCTTGGCCTTGAAGTTCATCTTCCAGCGAGAAGTAGAGGATGATGGTTCAGACATGGTTGAACCTAGTTGGAAAGAATTAGATGAAATAGAGTCCTTAGCAATTGATTGGAACAAGGAGGAAGAGGATGAAATTAATTGAAGGGCTAGGTTTATACCTACCTACATAGATGATTGGCTACAAAAAAAGGCTCAAAGAATCATCAATGAACCTCCTCTCGAGGTGACTTCTTCCCTTGAACCACTTCATTTTGACATTTCATTTTCTCCTATTGCAGGTAGTGCATCTATCCTGGATACAAAGGGAAAGTCTTCTCCTCATTTACAAACTATGGCTCCTAGGACAAGGTCCCAAGCCAAGTCAGACGCCTTGAAATGGTTCAAAGCCCAGAAGCAAGATATGGCATTCCAAGGACAAGATTTGGGTGATGGACTACACTCACTCGATGGAGGAGATGGTGAGGTTCAGTTTATCGAAGCTCCTAAGATAGATCAACCTAAGTTTCTAACTCTGATTAGGGATGCTCAGATGACACCTATGAGTCCTACCATTCCTCCATGGTTGACAAGTTCAATCAGTAAGAAAAGGAGTCTACAATCGATGTCTATGCTGATGAAGGATATAGTCACAAAATATGCAGCTAGAGGCTCAAAGGAAAAGAAAACAAAGACAAATACTTATCTGACCAAGGATATAGTGATAGGGAAAATCACTGCAGAAGTGGCCACTTATGAGAAAAAGAAAGAATCTAAAGATGTCGATGAAGAAGGGTTCAAGGTCACTTCAATTGAATTGGGTACCCTCAATAGGAGCACCGGTAATAATTTCTTTAAATTTTTTGTTGACCACATGCTCACATATTCTGAAAAGGATAGTAAGGAGAAGAAATAATTGAAGGGGATGATAGCTACCATGGCTGCATATATTGACTCTCTGATCAATCTTGGAGCTTTGCCAATTATACAAGTTTCACAGCCATTTGATCCCAGTTCAGCTGAGAGTCAACAACTAATGAGGCAAGTGCAGAAAGGCAAGTTGCTAATAGAGGCCATGGGAAGCTAGGAAAATGGTATAATCAAGGAAGGAAATAAATTTATCTCTGAATTTACTAGTGCCTACACAGAGGGTGAAACACTTCTAGGAGAAATTCAAACCTTGGTCCCAGGATGGGAGATAGAGCTAGCACGCTACCAAGCAGTAGTTTTCCAAATAACAGAAGTAGAACATTTTGGAGTTCCCAAATTCTTGAACAAAAATCCTATGAAGAATGTAGACCCTTGCATGCTATTTGTCCTAAAAAATAATATGCATTGGAAAGAGGCCATCTACAAAGAAACAATCAAGGAAATACAAGGCATTAAAAATCGGATGACAAAAATGCATGAAGAACTCATAAAAGATATGAAGATTGTGAATGCAATAGGCATCTTGCAATTTGATGAATGGAATATGGATGCTGACATATTAACAAAGAAATTTAGTGAAGTGGTTGAACAAATCAGAGATAGTGAACTGCCTAAAGCCAAAGACTTCTCTGCATTAGCAAGTATCGAGTCCATGCTGGGCCTGAACAAAAATCTGATGTCACGTCGGAGCCTCAAAATGAAAGAATACAGGTGGAAAAAAGATATGTGTAGGGTTTTGATGGAGGCTCTTTTGGGTTTGAAAAAATACAAATGTTGGGGCATTTGACTCTTCTTTTTTTAAGCAAGTAATAGAAAGTAGCAGATAGATAATAGTAGATGTTATAGACTTAGATAATTTTTAAAAAATAGTGATCTAAGATAGTATATGGAAGTTTTTCTTTCTAAGACTTTGTGCATGGAAGTGTTATATACATATATGAAGAATTTTGGGTTTGAACTTTGAAATTTGGTGTTCAAAGCATCAAATTATCATTACTTTGTGAATGTGGTTTGGAAATTCAGAAATCTTGGTCATTGTTCTCTTCTTGTAAGTTCATTAGTTTAGTTTCTTAATTCATATTATATTTTGTGATGAAGATTCATTCTTTGAAGTGAATTTCATGTGCGTGATGGTTTATTTTCAATCTTTTATTTGAAGTTTGTATTGTTTCCTACCTCATTGCCTAAGAGAAATTAAGAGATCCTTAGGCACTTTTGGGAAAAAGTGTAAAAATAATATTCTATTCATTGTAATACTAATAAGGGAGCTATACCTTATAAAAATTTAGAGAGAAAGGTAGATAAAATCACAATGTCTCAACTATTGTGAATGGTCATTGTTCCTGTTAGTAAGTTGGGCATAGAGTAAATTTGATAATTGTTAAAAAGGACAATATGCTCACTAACAAATTTTTGGTGACTTTGCTGGGGAGTCCCTTTGAAAGAACCTAAATTGTTAAAAACATGTACAAAAATGGTTCTTCCACATAATGAGGACCCTATATTACAACCCAATCTTAGATTTGAAGACACTCAAGAAGATATAGTCTCAAACTTGGCTACAACTACTTGGAAATTACGCAGAAGTGGTCAACAGTACTAGCAAGTGCTGGTTGTGTTGGAAAGAGAAGAAGAAAGAGCTGAGTTGTTAAGAGGAATACCAAAGGTTCAAGAAGAGGTGGTTGTGAATAGATTAGCTCATACACCAGCAAGAATTTAAATTTATAACCATATAGAACTAGCTACCCGTAGGTACACAAGGGGAGAAAGAGAAAAGGGGATCCTTGACGAAAACTTTGAACCATTGAAGAACTTGAAATTGTTACCTGACTTTGATGACCTTAAGAAAAAAATTATCAAATCTCAGACTGGGCCCAATTCACCACTGAAGAAATCTCCCATTTCACCTTTTGTTTAGTCTCTACTTCCCTTAAACACGCATATTGCAGTTGCTATCAATGTCCAACCTTTGCAAGTTATACCACCACCAAACATGGCCACAAATCAACCATGGGGTCAAAATATTGGACCACTAAAATTTGGTGTGAACCCCACCCCGTTACCTAAAGGAGCCACTAAGATATTTTCGAAGTTTAGTGGTGACGGAAAAATTCCCACGGAAGATCACCTGAGTGCCTTCCATTCAGCTTGTGCTCTTATAAGTGTCCTGACATAGGAAGTTGTTTTGAGGTTATTTGTGCAGACACTAACTAATGTTGCTATAGATTGGTTTAACCATCTTCCTCATCATTCCATTACTAGATGGGATGATATGAAAAATGCCTTCAAAGACAAATTCAAAGCTCTCGAGGATGAAAGTTCCCTATTCTTCCAAATTAGTTAGATGAATAAGGAAATGCATGAACCATTGAGGGAATTTGTAGCCAAGTTTAACAGACTCATTCAAAGAATTCCTACTGCATCCAGACCCAATGCAAAAAATTAGAAGTCATTCTTTATTAATGTTATGCACCTTGACATAAGCTTCCATCTTATAAAAGATGCATGCATTGATTTGACTGCTACTCAAAGACTTGCAATCTAGTTAGAAGATGCATTTATAAATGTTGGGAAATGGAAACGAGAAGTTCAAACCCTGGGAACACCTTCTTCTTCAAAATCCACTGACCTCGTGTTGTAAAAATTGATGAATGACATTGCAATGATGAAGAGGCAATAGAGTAAAGTACATGGTCCTTATCAAGCCCTTTACCATAAAATGCATAGGCGGTCACTATCTCAAAATTTTAACAAGAATCCCACATTGACTCCTGCTCCAACAAGATTGCAAATCGAGGAAGCTCCCAAGCAAACAATGTGTTCATTTCACATGACCTCTGATCATAATGAACAAGATTGTGCTGACTAGTTGAATTGTATTCAATTAGCGAAGGATGCCATTGCTGCAAAGAAAATGTCCGAGGAACCAAATATAGAAAATGAAAATATAGGCACCTATTTCCTTGAATATGAATCAGATTCTGAAAGGGGAGGCATTGTGTTCACAACTCTACAGAGTCTTGCATGCATAGTAATGACTAGAGGAATCAAAAACCCTACCTAAGTAATGACTTGAATAAACATTTTTCCAAAAGTAAAGAATCTACACACAATGATGTAGCAAAGGTTGTAGAACCAAGGATCTTGAACAGAGCTAAAATGGCAACTAGTACTTCAGCCTTTGAGATCATTGAATTTTGCAAATCCTCTTCCATATCAATTTCTCCTACTAAATAATTGAAGCTTAATCCTAAGGAATTAGACAAATTGGTTCAGTATGTTAAAGGTGATTTTACTAATAATACACAATTTGCAAGTAATGCTTCTGATAGTTCTAAGGCCCGAAGTGAGCCAGTTTTCATTTTCACAAGGTGTAGAAAAGATGTCCCTTATAACAAGACAATTGTAAATTCAATTCTGAATGAAGAGGATGAAAAGAATCCTGAACCATTCTATATTTCATTACTATTGAATGACTAGAAGCTTAGTAATTGCATTATTGATTCTGGGGCATTAGACAATGTCATGCCTAAGGTCGCTACTCAAGCCTTGGGTCTAGATTGTACTAAGTCTTTGGGAAATTTCTACTTTATGGATGGGAAATAGGTACCATTAGTCAGTCAAATCAAAGATGTACAGGCTGTCCTATATGCTTGCCCTAAGAAAAGAGTTAAGCTCACAATTCTTGTGGTAGATATCCCAGCCAGTTATAGAATGTATCTTAGTACAACCTTTTGTAAAGACATGGGCGGAGAGATCAAGTTAGACTAGTTAGAAGCTTACATTCCTATAGGAAAGAAGCAGGTGAAGCTAGAACCTAAATCAAAGAATAAGTATATAGTGATGCCCTCAGAAAATCCCAAGGCACAAATATTTTTCAAAGAGTGTGAATTAAAAAACTATGTGATCCTTCAAGAGGAGTAATGCATGGTAAACAAAGTTATGAATTGTGAAGATATCCTTTGGACTCTTGAATTCGATAGGAGCTATTCAAATTTGGGGTCAAGTGTCAACTTTGTCCTTATCTCACCTACAAGAGATATTTTTCCTTTTGCTTTCAAATTGGATTTTCATAATACTAACAATATTTCTGAGTATGAAGCATTGCTCCTGGGATTGCATGAAGCGAAATTAAAAGGAGTGAAACAATTAAAGGTAAGAGGCAATGCTGAGCTTATCATGAAGTAGGTAAGAAACCAATATTTTTGTAAAAAATGAAAGACTGAAGAATTATAGAAACTTAGTTTGGGATGAGATAGAATTATTTGAAGCATTTTCTATTGAGTTCATCCCTCATGCTCAAAACAAAAAACTTGACTCTCTAGCTATTTCAACATCATTGTTATTACCTCACCTGGAGTTTAAAAATGAAACTTATAGAATTGAGATGATCTACAGACCCAAGGTTTTAAATAACATTAATCACTGGCAGGTTTTTAATGATGATACCCAATTAAAGGAGTTCATTCGGTGTGTTGGAGATTTTGCTGAAATTTTCTTCGAAGGATCTGAACATGATGGCAAGTCAATTAGAGGAGAGCCTACTGAATCTAGAGAAACTATTCAACTCAAAGGAAATAGGATTCCTAAAGGTTTGGTATCTCTAGAACACCTTTTTAGTAGAAAGGATGATAGTACTTTGAAGAAAGATGTTTATTCTAAGGAAAGGAGAGAAGAACATGATAAGATTAACATTGGAACTGAAGAAAATCCAAGATTTATTTCCAATGGTACAACCTTTTCTGCGGTGGAAAAGGACAAATTAGTTGAACTCTTTATTCAGTACCAAGATGTTTTTGCATGGGGGTATGAAGACCTAAAAAGTTTCAAGAATGGTGAATTTGTGCATCATATACTGTTGAAGCTAGGAGCTACCACTTTTAGACAAAAGCTTAGGAATTATAACCCCAAGGTGTCTGAAGCTATTTTTAGAGAAGTAGAGAAGATGTTGAAAGCTCGTATAATATATCCCATACATCATTCAACATGGGTAGCAAATATTGTCCTTGTGAGGAAGAAGAATGGTGAAATCAGGATCTACATAGATTTCAAGAATTTAAATTAAGCAAGCCTTAAAGATAATCACGCACTCCCTACCATGAATCACATCTTGCAGATTGTCATTGGATCCAAAGTAATGTCTATGCTCGAGTGATATTCAAGATATAATCAGATCGGTCTTGCACTAGAGGACTAGCACAAAATAGCCTTAATAACACCATGGGGTACCTTCTCTTATAATCGAATGCCTTTTGGTTTAATTAACATAGGTGCTACCTTCCAAAGAGCCATGGATTCCTCTTTCAAAGATTTGAGAAACAAAATCATTGTGATATACTTGGATGATCTGACAGTATATTCCAAAAAGAGAGCATCTCACTTCAAAGACCTTGAGAAAGTACTCAATAGATGTAGATAGCATGGTATCTCCTTGAACCCCAAGAAGTCTATGTTCTTTGTAGAAGAAGGTAAGCTCTTGGGACACATCGTTTCTCGAGATGGCATAAGAATTGACCTAGAAAGAGTGAAAGCAATTCAAAAGTTGTCCCTGCCCACTAATAGAAGTGATCTGAAATCTTTTTTTGGTCATATTAACTTCTTGAGGAGTTTTGTGTTGGAATTCTCTAAAAAAGTGAGATATATGCTAAAAATATGAGTGAGAAGCATCCTTTTAGGTGGTAGGAAGAAGACAAGAAGGCTTTTGAAGATATTAAAGCAGCCATTGCAAATGCACCAATGTTGGTAAGTCCAAATTTTTAAAAGGACTTCATTATATATTGTTACGCTTTTGAACATTCTTTATCCAACATCCTGACTCAACCAAATGATGAAGGCCATGAAGTCTTGATTGCTTTTATGAGTGTTTTGCTGAAAATGCATGAATTGAATTACACTAAGATAGAGAAACCTACATTCATAGTGGTAAAAGCATTAAAAAAAATTAGGTATTATATCTTACACTCTCATTCTATTATATATGTACCCAAGACCACAGTCAAAATTATTTTAACTCAACAGGAAGTGGGAATGAATAAGAGGGCAATGTGGGTGGCTAGGGTACAAGAATTTGACTTGCCCATTAAGCCTACCTCTTTGGTGAGAGGGCAAGGGTTGTGTAAGTTAATATCTGAAAGTAAGGATACGCCTTCCAAAAAACCTGAGGAAACTCCTATCATTTTTCTAGTCAACCTAACAGACCCCTGGTTCTCAAACATCGCATATTTTATATCATATGGTGAATGTCCCCCTAACATGAATCATAAAGAAAAGTGAAGTCTCAAATTGAAGGCAGAGAAATACGTAATTTGAGATGGAGTCTTATACAAAAGAGGAATTGACAGAACCTTCTTGAGGTGCATGGATATCGAACAACAAAAGGAATTGTTAAAAGCTTATCATTTGAAAGCTTGCGAAGGACACTTCTCATCCACAGTCACTACCTTCAAGATTCTCAAAAATTGCTTCTATTGGCTGGGAATGTTCAAGGATGCTTATAATTATGTGAAGAGTTGTGAGAAATATCATCTTTTCATCGAACGACCTCAACTAGTAGCACTACCTCTCAAGCATGTGGTTATCAATGAACCTTTTCATTAATGGGGTATTGATTTTATTCAACCATTGAATCCACCATCCAGTGTTGGGCATAGCTACATCTTGACAGCAATAGATTATTTTACAAAGTGGGTTGAAGCAATCCCAACTAAGAAAGAAAATTCCCAGGTGGTCTATGATTTTCTAATGGAACATGTCTTTGTTAAATTTGGAGTACCTCAAAAAATTGTTATCAGACAATGCTACTTATTTCTCATCTGACGAGATATCCCTTTTCTGTTATAAACATGGGGTGTCATTAGCACACTCATTAGACTACTTTTTGCAAGGGAATGGACAAGAAAAGTCTAGCAATAAGAACTTGGTAGCCATAATAAAAAAGTTAGTGTCTAACAATTCACAGAATTGGCATAAAAAACTATATGAAGCATTATGGGCAGATCGAATTACACCAAAAAGGGAAATTGGTATGGCCCCTTCTGATGTTGTATATGGGATTGGCACTTAGGTATCTTTATCGCTAGAATTGTTAGCTACAAAGTTGCAATTAGTAATTGAAGATCAATTTTTCAAGGATTCACTGGAGAAAAGAATAATGTACCTTCATAAGCTAAAAATGAGAGAAATAAGTGGGTAGATCACATCATAGAGCACCAGATGAAGGTAAAGCATATTTTTGATAGGAAGAAACGACCACGTAGTTTTCTCAAAAATGATGAAGTTCTTTTGTGGGATAAGAGAAAGGAACCAAAAGGGGCACATCAAAAGTTTGAATCTCTCTAGAAGGGTCCATTCTCTATTTCAGAAGTTGTTGGCCCAAACACTTACCGATTGAAGTATCCAGATGGAATGATTCTGCCTTTTACCTATAATGGGTAGGATCTAAAATTCATTAAGCTCTAGCCATGACACTTTCCCTTCTATGTACATAGCCTTTTGTTGTGTTAGGTCTTTCTTTTCTTGTAGTCTTTTTTGTTTGTGTTTTGGTTTGTTTGTTTTCCTATTTTTTGAGTTCTCAGTGTATTTCACATACACAGTCCCTAGTTAGAGCCCCTATTAGTCATAGATAGAGTTGCCATTTGTTTTAAACTTCCCCTCCTCTTCTACTTTTTTTCAATTGAAGTCTTTTCCCTTGTTGTCCAAGAGTTCATCATCCCTAAGGTGATCAATCAAAGTCTTGAACATCCGTAGTAGTTCCCTCCTTCAATTGAACCACCTTGAACCACTTTGAACCACTTTGAACCTTGGTTTGAAGTAGTTCAAAGTAGTTCAACATAAGGTTTTTCTCTAATATATTTCTTTGGCAGGTGATGTTCCTCATGCAGTGATGCTTTCTCTCAAAGTACTTTGGACCACTTTGAACCTTGGTTTGAAGTAGTTCAAAGCGGTTCAAGACAACATAATCGACATTTCTAGCCTAGAAGTATGGTGTTTCATCATCTATTCATGATATTGTTAGAAAATCATGATGTGGAGGCCATTTCTTTTTCTGAGGAGTGAAAATCATCATTATTGTGAGTGCGTAAATCTTCAGTTTGATGAAAATGATTGGGAAAATTATAAACAAGGCAGCCACCAAAAGAGAAATTATTAAATGAAAAGCTAGTGTAGAATGGATTTCGAACGTGTGAAGGTGATCAAAGGGGTATTTCATTAAGGCCTAATTATTATCTTGTACTTTCACATGAAAATGCTTCATTTTTTATAAAAAGCCAACCGGTTTCCTTTAAAATCATCATGCGAAGGCCTGGATTTGTAAAGGAGCTATTGAGGAGAATAGGGAAAGTACTGGATTTTCAGTGAAAAAAGGTGAGAACTTAACAATCATTGTTTTATTCTACAATCTATATTGTTGTCAAGAGTTTATCTACTCAAGACTTTGCATGTTTGATTAACAATGCGGTCAGTTTTACACTTCCTTGGTAATGTTTCTAGTCCTGAATGTGAAAGACCAATTATCTATGATACAAATTTGCAAGGGGTGAAAGTAGAAAATTTAAAGGCCATATCTTTAGAACATGCCAATGAGACTAATGGATGCATGGAGGTGTTAACTAGTGGATTGGTAGAAGCTACTACATTTCATCCTACCTCTATAAGTCCCGAGCTCTTGCAACTATGTATAGGTCACTATGACATCAAAAGTAAGAGTATTGTGAGAAATGATGGCTCAAATATCCTTTCCATTTCAAGAGAAACCATTTCCTCTATTTTGCGGTTAACAAAAAATACCTTTGCCTCATTCTCACCCACTCAAGCTTTGACCAAATACAAGGTAGCCCCTAGTAAGTTCCAAAATACCATGGCAAAAAAATGGATTGAGATCAATTATGGAGGCAGGTCTAGACTCCCAAAGGTCATTACCAAAGATCACATGAAACCCCAAATACATGATCTAGTTGTATTATTACACCGCGTGAAAGGTTCAACAGATGTGTTCTTGTTTGAGGAATGGATGTTCAGATACATTGAGATCATTTTAAAAGGTGATCAATGGATGGATTGGGTGGATATTATTGTACTTCTTTGAGATCCCAACTTAAGCATGCTAAAGAATCCCATGAGGATTTCTATATGGCCTCGTATTTAACCTATTGCATTGCCTGTACATGTGATCTCACTCCCTTGCCTCATGAGATATGGAGTGAAGAGATGATTGTTTTTCAATATTGTCCTCCTTTGCAAAAGGATAAGATTTTAGAGGATTTTCAGAAAGTGCATGATGTACTCCAGGACAATGTTTGTTTGTCTTTGGAAAAGGGGAAGATGTCGAGACTCTCCCCTAAGGCATAGGGATTGGTTCAACAATATGGGAGCTTCTTTATCCAATTTCCTAGGTTCACTTATTTTAGGGTCAGTGGATTCGATGATGAACCTATCATGTTACCCCGATATGTGCTTGATTGCTTTGTGTTAGCTGAGTTATGCAGACAACTTTTTCATGTTATCAAAAATAACCTACAATAGAAGAAACTAGAAATGGGCTTCCCTGTCAAATTGCTCTCATTCATTTGTGGTAGTATGGATAAAACTTCCATCACTGGAAGCAATCTACTTGGGTTCAACCTTGGTTTCTATCATAGCAAGAGAAATTTTGATAGTAAGGGGTATTCAGCCCAAAATCTTTGCCTTGAAGTTCATCTTCCAGCCGCAACATATTTAGAGGATCTTTGGAGAGACTGCAAGAATGAGGAAGAGGTTCTAAAAAGGGATCATTCAAGGCTGACCTTGCAGTTGATTAATTCTTTCAAACTAAAATTCAATGTAGGAGAAGTAGAGGATGATGGTTCAGACATGGTTGAACCTGGTTGGAAATAATCAGATGAAACAGAGTCTTTAGTAGTTGATTGGCACAAGAAGGAAGAGGATGACATTCATCGAAGGGCTAGGTTCATACTTACCTACACAAATGATTGGCTATAGAAAAGGGCTCAAAGAATCATTAATGAACCTCCTATCGAGGTGACTTCTTCCCTTAAACCACTTTATTCTGACATTTCATTTTCTCCTATTGCAGGTAGCACATCTATCCTGGATACAAAGAGAAAGTCTTCTCCTCATTTACAAACTACAACTCCTAGGACAAGATCCTAAGCCAAGTTAGAAGCCTTGAAATAGTTCAAAGCCCAAAAGCAAGAGATGGCATCCCAAGGACAAGATCTAGGTGATGGACTACATTCACCCAATGGAAGAGATGGCGAGGTTTAGTTTATCGAAGCTCCTAAGATAGATCAATCTAAGTTTCTAACTCTGATCAGGGATTCTTATATGATACTTGTGAGTCCTACCATTCCTCCATGGCTATCAAGTTTAGTCAGTAAGAAAAGGATTCTGCAACCAGTTTCTACGCTGGTTAAGGATATAGTCACAAAATATGCAGCCAGAGGCTCAAAGGCAAAGAAAACAAAGATAGATGCTTATCTGACCAAGGATCCAGTGATAGGGAAAATCATCATGGAAGTTGCCATTTATTAGCAAAATAAATAATCTAGAGATGTCAACAAAGAAGGGTTCAAGATCACTTCAATTGAATTGGGTACCCTCAATAGGAGCACTGGTAATAATTTCTTTAAATTTTTTACTAACCACATGCTCACACAATCCGAAAAGGATAGTAAGGAGAAGAAAGAATTGAAGGGGAAGATAACTACCATGGCTACATATATTGACTCTCTGATCAATCTTAGAGCTTCACCAATTATACAAGTTTCACAGCCATTTGATCCCAGTTTGGCTCAGAGTCAACAGCTAATGAGGCAAGTGTAGAAGGGCAAGTTGCTAACTGATGCCATGGGAAGTTGGGAAAATGGTATAATTGAGGAAGAAAATAAATTTATCTTAGAATTTAAAGGGTTAAATATTGCTAGGAGAAATTCAAACCTTGGTCCCAGGATGGGAGATAGAGCTTGCGCACTGCCAAGCAGTAGTTTTCCAAATAATAGAAGTAGAACATTTTGGAGTTCCCAAATTCCTGAACAAAAATCCTATGAAGAATGTAGACCCTTGCATGCTATTTTTCCTGAAAAACAATATGCACTGGAAAGAGGCCATCTACAGAGAAACAATCAAAGAAATACAAGGCATTGAAAATCGGATCACAAAAATGCATGAAGAACTCATAAAAGATGTGAAGATTGTGAATCCAATAGGCATCTTGCAGTTCAATGAATGGAATATTGATGCTAACATGTTAACAAAGAAATTCAGTGAAGCGGTTGAACAAATTAGAGATAGTGAACTGCCTAAAGCTGAAGATTTCTCTGCATTAGCAAGTATCAAGTCCATGCTATGCCTGAACAAAAATTTGATGCCACATCAGAGCCTCAAAATGAAAGAATACATGTGGTGAAAAGATATGTGCAAGGCCCTACTGATGAGCTTGAAGAATCCTTATTTGCTTGCAATGTAAGAATTCATGGCCACGTTTCAGAGTTGGAAGCTCATGCGCCCGCTTGTAGGAGAGGAAGAAAAAATTGACAAAGTGGTTGGAAACTGAATAGTTCACCTTCTAGTGCTTCTTTCTTTTTTTTGTTTAACTACTCTTTCATTTTATAATGATCAGTTTCTTTTGTAACCTAAAGAGTTGGGTTTCGATGGAGGCTCTTTTAGGTTTGAAAAACTATAAATGCTGGGACATTTGACTATTCTTTTTTTAAGCAAGTAATAGGAAGTAGCAGATAGATAATATTAGATGTTATAGACTTAGATAATTTTAAAAAAAACGTGATCTGGGATAGTATATAGAAGTTTTTCTTTCTAAGACTTTTAGCATGGAAGTGTTATATACATATATGAAGAATTTCGAGTTTGAAATTTGAAACTTGGTGTTCAAAGCATCAGATTATCATTACTTTGTGAATGTGGTTTGGCAATTTAGAAATCTTGGTTACTATTCTCTTCTTGTAAGTGCATTAGTTTAGTTTCTTAATTCATATTATATTTTTTTGATGAAGATTCATTCTTTGAAGTAAATTTCATTTGTGTGATAGTTTATTTTCAATCTTTTATTCGAAGTTTGTATTGTTTCCTACCTCATTGCCCAAGAGAAATTGAGAGATCCTTAGGCACTTTCGGTAAAAAATGTAAAAATAATAGTGTATTCATCGTAAAACTAACAAGGGAGTTGTACCTTATAAAAATTCAGAGAGAAAGGTAGATAAAATCGCACTTTCTCAACTGTTGTGAATGGTCATTGTTCCTGTTAGTAAGTTGGGCATAGAGTAAATCTGATAATTGTTAAAAAGGACCATTTGTTCACTAACAAGGTGCATACCTTCTCTGATTGATTCCATTTAAAATTTTAGGCGTTGAGACATACAAATTATTTCCCTTCACCATTAGATCTTTCACCATCATTGGATCTACTCTAGAATCTTCCTCATGCTGAAAATAGATTGATACAAGTATGATAAATATGTTTCAATCATTTTTTATCACTAATGTCAAACCTACTATTTGTTGGTAAGAGAACTTCTTATATAGTCTAAGTACTATCACTTATTTGATTGATGAAGAGGATTTGATCAAAATGATATAACAATAGCACCTAGATGAAAGGTTGAGTTATGGTATGGAAAAGGAGTACAAAAATTAGCTAAGACAATGATATTATAGTGCATTGATAACTTAATTAGGATTACAAAGATTGGTTACATTGATTATGTTTAGAAGAATAAGTTAAATAGAGTTTGTCTACGAAGCTTGATCGAGTGGACAGTAGGTGCCAAGAAAAGTTAGTGCAAGCCAAGCAAAAAATTAGTTGGAGCCAACTAAAGTCAATTTCAGTGTAAGCTGAGTGAAACAGTTGATGTTGAGTAAAGTTTACTTGATGCCAAGCACTAGTAAACTTTAGTTCATGCTGAGTGATTTTACAGTGAATGTCGAGCAATGTAGTATGTGTAAATCATTAGAAGCTAGTTACTGTCAAGTGTTATCATTATGAGAAAGATCAAAAATTCAATTAATATGATCTAACCAATTTGATTTCTTGGATTATGTGAACCATGTGGAAGATAAGATTGATGTGTTGGTGGCATAGAATTTATGGTAAACCATTTTAGGTGAATTCAAAGAGGATTGAAGAGGAATTTTTTCAAAGGGAATGAAATGAAATAAGGGGTAGATTCATTGAATCCTACCTAAACTATCCTAATCCTAAATTGGAAAATGGAGGATGAATAAAAGAATATTTTAATTCTCTATTTATAGAGATGGTTAGTCAGAAGCAAGGTTGGTAATGTGTAAGAACCTAAGGAAGACAAGGAGTTTAGGGTTTTGCTTCATTCAATGACCTAATCAAAGAGACTGCATTGACAAAAAAAGAAAGAAGGCTTAAGGGTATGAATGCTTGAAGGGTGAACAAGCTATTAGAGTTGAAGTGTGTAAAATCCAAGCATCATGGAGGACTGAAATAGAGATCTGTAATCTAAAAATGGAGTTGTAAGTTGTTATTAGATCAAGCCTTACTATTACTCTATAATAATTATATTAGCCTAGGGTAAATCCTTTGGATTAAGGTTGACCTAATATTTATTTTTAAATCCTTTAACTAGGTGACATTCTAAGTAAATGGTTTAAAGTCTTCTAAGAAATCTCACTTCTAAAAGGGTGATTGGAATCCTTTAACTAGGTCACATTTAACAATTTGCATTGTAACCTTTAACAAGGTTGGCCTTTCATAGGGCATCACTTTAGAAGAGTGAGAATGAGTAGCATGTTACTGGTGGTTTTTCCCAGTTTGGGTTTCTAAATTAAATAATTGTGTCAAATATGTTATTAAATTTGTTATTTTTTATGTTTACATTTCTACAAATTGATTCGATAGTAACATACAAGTTTGAGTGATTGCATAGTCTAATGGATGCATGCATGATGAAATTATTTTATGGATATGAGTTCACTAAGCTATGAAATGTTTTATTTATACATATTGACCTTAGATAATTGATTCACACCCCCCCCCTCCCCCCCCCCCCCCCCCCAAAAAAAAAAAAGTTATTTTAAAGAATTCCAACAACTAGTATTAGAGCCATCTTCTTAAAAGGACTAGTTTGAAATTACTAGAAGCACAAAGATCAAGATGTTAAAAAGAGAAGTACCCAAGCTTAACAGAGATAACTTTACTACATTGACAAGACTGATGAAGCTACATCTAGGAGGACTTGGAGATCATGCACAATTTACCATTACTAGTGAGCATATTGATCCTACTGGAGCCCTATCTACCGAAGATCTAAAAAATAAGAAAGTACACAACTAGTCAATGTTGGAGATTGCCTCTTCCCTAAGCTATGCTAAGTTTGATGATATCAAAAGTCTTGATAGTGTAAAGAAAATGTGGAATGATCTATACACTATCTATGGAGGTGATAAGAATGTTCTAAAAGCCAAATCTAAGAGTCTCAGAGGTAATTTTGATGATACAAGAATGCAAGAAGGTGAAAATATTGCTCGAGGATAAAAAATGTTGTTAATGCAATAAGAGGACCTACTAGTACAATAGATGATGATACAATACTAAGAAAAGTTTTGAGAACACTAATGCTTATATATTCTATTAGAGTTTCTACAATAAAAGAACTAATATGTATACCAAGGAAATGCTCTAAGTCTTGAAGGTTTGGTAGGTAAGCTCACTTCTTTTGAGCTATCTAACTTTGATAATTATAAACTTGAAAAATATGGATTCTCCTTTGAAAGATAAGTTGTCCTTGAAGGAACTGGGTGTGAAGAAGAAGAAGAAAAATGCAAAATATATATCTAGTGACAATGATATAGATGAGGAAGATGTAGCTCAACTTGAAACACTACTAGCAAGGAAATTTTATAGAGGTAAAGTAATGTTTAAAGGTAAACTACCTATAATTTGTTTCAATTGCAACGAGGCTGGTCATATTGTTGCTAGATGTCTAGAGAAGAACAACTATAGAGGTGGTGACAAGTACAAAAGTAGAAGAGATGAAGACAACAAAGATTACAAAGAAAAAGGCAAGAAGTCTTGTTACATTGCTGAAGAGGAAACAAAAGATGGATTTGAGGATCATGATGATAAAGTGGTGTATGTTGAAATGAGGGACAAATCTAATAAAGATGAGGAAACTGCACTTGTGTCTTGTGTGAATAAGAATGACAGATGGATCATTGATAGTGGATATTTGCATCGCATGAATGGAGATAAAAGTAAGTTCATTACCTTCAATTTTTAGGATGGAAATAGTGTAAGATTTTGTAATGATGTACCATGCTTGATAAGAGGAAAAGGTTCTATCAAGCTCATAGAAAAGATGTTATGTTACAATGCTTACTATGTTGAAGGACATAACTATAATTTTTTGAGTGTGTCACAACTAAATAATTTAGGATGAAGGTTGAGTTTGAAAACAATATTGCTAATATATATGAAACTAATGGAAAAATGATTAGAAAGGATGATCAAACTAGAAGTAATCTATTCTACCTTGATATAGAGGATGTTTCTTATTTAGTTGTAGGATTTGATGATGTGTGGATATGGCACAAGAGGTTTTTCCATGTTAATTTTGATAACTTGGTTAGTATATGTAACATGAGAAAAGTTAGAGGTTTTCCTAAGTCAAAGTTCAACAATATAATGTGCAAACAATGTCAGTTAGATAAGATGGAAAAGTCAATTTTTAAAAGTAAAACTCATACCTCTAAAGGAATACTAGAGATTGTTCATACTGACATAAGTGGACCAATTGAAGTGCAAAGATACAAAGGATATAAGTACATTATGCTACTTGTTGATGATTATTCTAGAATGATGAAAGTTATGTTTCTAAAATAGAAATTTGATGCTTTTCGAATTTTAAGTGGTACTTAGAAAGAGTTGAAAAGGAAATATGTAAAAGTCTGAAATGTTTAAGATCTGATAGAGGAGGAGAATTTACATCAAATGAGTTTGAGATGTTTTGTAATGACAAAGGAATCAAAAGAAAAAAATCTTCTCCTAGAACCCCTCCACAAAATGGAATTTCCAAAATGAGGATCATGTTTGTAATGGACTATCCTAGGACACTCATGATGGAGAAGAATGTTTCTTTGAAATACTAGGGAGAAGATATAAGTACATTTTTTTATACCTTGAACCATGTACAAGACAAGGAAGGTACTCATTTAATACATTTTGAACTATGGTATGGATACTCACCCAATGTAAAATATTTTAAGGCATTTGGAAGCAAGTATTACATTTTCAAAGCTCTCAAACTAGATGCAACAAGTGAAGAAAGTATATTTCTAGGTTATTCCACAAGAAGTAACACTTATAAGTGGTCAAATACTAACACTAACAAAGTTGTGAAAAGTGCAAATGTGAAATTTGATGAATATACAAAAGTATATGAGGTTGGACCTATAAAAGAACTAGAAGAATAAAAATCATTTATATACTTTTATGAAGGTATGCCTACTAAAAAAGGTGTTCTAAATCAAGTTGCAAAACAACAACAAATTTTAGTGATTGTCGAGTCACATACTAGGAATGTCGAGTTGCATTCAAGAACTAAGATACATTCAAGTGCCAAATTACAAAATGAAGTTGAGGAACATTTTAATTTTGAGATTAGTGTTCATGAAATAAATGTTGAACTACCTAAATGAGAGGTACATAGTGATTCAAAATCTAAGAGACCAAATGTAGAAGCTAGAGCTGAACCAAGATTTTCTATGTCAAGAGACATCACCCTGTTGCACAAATCATTGGAGATAAAGATGCTAGGCCAATGAAAAGGAATGGGTTGATAAATAATACATGATTTTTGAGCATGAAAGAACCTAAAAAAGTGAAAATTTCTTTAGAACATGTGGATTAGAGTAAAGTCATGGAAGATAAGATTGAACAAATTGAGAAAAATAAGACATGGACTCTCGTTCCTAGATCAGAACACAAAAATGTGATTGGCACCAAGTGGGTATATAGAAACAAGCTAGATGAAAATGGTGAGTTCAAAAGGAACAAGGAACAAGGAAAGATTAGTTTATAAATGATATGTACAGGAAGAAGGGATTGACTATGGAGAAACATTTGATCCAGTTGCTAGATTGGAAGGAGTGAGAACTCTACTTGCTTACTATGCATACAAAGGTTTCAAAGTTTATCAAATGGATGTTAAGTCTAAATTTCTAAATGGTATATTAGAGGAAGTAGTTTATATAGAATAGGCCGAAGGATTTGTTGATGCTAACAAAAAAAAAACTTGGTATGTAGATTACACAAAGCTGTATATGGTTTAAAACAAGCACCAAGCGCATGGTATTAGAGACTTCATAATTATCTTGTGAAGATTAGAAATGAGAGAACTGATGATAAAAACAATCTATACTTGAAGAAAATAAAAGGTACTTTTTTATCTATAATTTTTGTTGATGATATCATATTTGGAGGTCAAGATACTTTATGTAATGTTTTTGCAAATGAAATGAAGCAAAAATTTGAGATATCTATGTTTGGAGAGATCAAGTTCTTTGTGGGTTTGCAAGTACATCAAATGAAATATGATATATACATCACTCAGTCAAAGTATGTTAAGGAGACACTGAAAACTTTTGGATTGGAGGATTCTAGGCAAGTAAGAACACCTATGGTGATAGGACATACATTGTCAAAGAATGATGATTCAGTTGAGGTGAATCAAATATTATATAGGTCTATGATTGGAAAATTACAATATGTAGTACATAGTAGACTTGATATTGTATTATTTGTAGGGATAGCTATAAGAGTCTCTACTAATCCCACAGATAATTACTTGATGGCAGTAAAGAGAATAATGAGATATCTAAAAGGATAGAGGAGTATGGTCTATACGAAAAGATAAATGAGAAATTTGAATTAACAACCTATACTATTACTGATTGGACTAGAAATATTGATAATAGAAAGAGCACCAGTGGATGAGCATTTTTCTTAGGAAAAATTCTAGTTACATGGACTAGCAAGAAACAAAACTGCACTTCTCAATCTATGGTTCAAGTTGAATTTGTTGTTGTTGCAGTAAATTGTACAAACATTATATGGATCAAATAGCTACTCAAATGTATGAAGGAAGAAATCACTAAACCTATAATACTTTATAGAGATAATTCAAGTGATATAAATATATCAAAGAATCCTATGATTCATACAAATACTAAGTACATTACAATTAACTATCATTACTCAAGGGAATTAGTTCAAGATAATGAGCTGAAGATGAAATATGTTAACACAAAAGAGCAATTTGTTGATATATTCACAAAAGAATTACCTAAGGATGCTCATGAGTATCTAAGAGGTAAACTAGGGTGATACCCCTATCAAAGACTATATAAGAAGCATGAGGTGTGCCCTACATAAAAAAAGATGATTGGCATATGTTATACATTGATGCAATGGATCTTACTTTAGGAGTTGCCTAAAGTAATCAAAGATATGGAGATGCAAATCAATCACAAGATAGGTGACCAAGGGAGAAACTAAAAAATATTCATATCTACATATTTAAGATGATGATTCTTTTGCATTGTTGTCAAAGAGGGAGATATACAAGGCAACTTGATAGAAATCCTATAAAGGAGATAGAGGTTGTTATCAAAGAGGAAGACATTGTTAAAAGCACATAAAGAAACTTTTAAAAAAGAGGGAGAAATCCTAACAATTAGTATAAGGAAAAAATTATAACTATTGAAAGAGAAAGTGTATCTACTGATTACATCTACCTAGTAAGAGGGAGATAATGTTGAGGGAGATATAAGAAGTGATCATGAGGGAGTCATAAGGATAAGTTGATTATTTGTTGATTAGAAAAACCTATTTAGAAGATGAAAATTGTTGATAGAGGAAGAAATTTTAATACAAGGATTTATTATTATTTTTGGTATTTTGTTAGTCTTACTACTTAAACCCAGTCATTTTGGTTAATCAGTTTGGTTTTTCATCAATGCCAAAGAGGGAGATTGTTGAAAATAGATTGATACAAGTATGATAAATATGTTTCAATCATTTTTTTGTCACTGATGTCAAACCTATTATTTTTTGGTAAGACAACTACTTATATGATTTAAGTAACATCACTTGTTTGATTGATGAAGAGGATTTGGTCAAAATTTTGTAACAATAGCACCTAGAGGAAAGGTTGAGTTATGGTATGGAAAAGTACTACAAGAATCAACTAAGACAGTGATATTATAGTGTATTGGTAATATACTTAAGATTGCAAAGATTGGTTACACTGATTAAGTGTAGAAGAACAAGTCAAATAGATTTTGTTAGCTAAGCTTGACCAAGTGGATAGTAGGCGTTGAGAAAAATTAGTGCAAGTCGAGCAGAAAATTAGTTAGAGCCAAACAAAGTAAATTTTAGTGTAAGTCAAGTGAAAGAGTTGATGCTAAGTAAAGCTTAGTTGATGTTAAGCACCAATAAAATTTATTTTGTACCGAGTGATTTTATAGTGGATACTAAGAAACATAGTATGTGTCGATCATCAGAAGCCAGTTAGTGCCGAGTGTCAACATTATGAGAAAGATCAAGAATTCAATGAATCTGAGCTAACAAGTTTGATTTCTTGGATTATGTGAACCATGTGGAAGATAAGATTGATGAGCTGTTGGCACAAAATTCATGGTAAACCATTTTAGGTGAATTCAAAGAGGATTGGAGGAGAATTTTCTATAAGGGAATGAAATGAAATAAGGGGTAGATTCATTGAATCCTACCTAATATGTCCTAACCCTAAATTGGATGATGGAGGATGAATGATAAAATATCTTAATTTTCTATTTATAGAGATGGCTAGTTAGAAGCAAGGTTGGTAATGTGCAAGAACCTAGGGAAGAAAAGGAGTCTAGGGTATTGCTTCATTCAATGACCTAATCAAAGAGATTGCATTAGCAAACAAAGCAAGAAGGCTTAAGGGTATGAATGCTTGAAGGGTGAACAAGATATCAGAATTGAAATGTATGAAATCTAAGTATAATAGAGGATTGAAACAAAGATATATAATCCACAAATGAAGTTGCAAATTGTTATTAGATAAATCCTTACTATTACTCTCTAATAATTGTATTGTTCTAGGGTAAGTCCTTTTGATTAAGGTTGACCTAACAATTATTTGTAAATCCTTTAATGGGGTGACATTCCAATTGAATGGTATAAAGTCCTCTAACAAGGCTCACTCCTAACAGGGTGATTGAAATCCTTTAACCAGGTCATATTTAACAGTGTGCATTGTAACCTTTAACAGGGTTGGCCTTTCATAGGGCATCACTTCAAAAGAGTGAGAATGAGTAGCATGTTACTGGTGGTTTTTCCCAAATTGAGTTTCCATGTTAAATTATTGTGTAAAATGTGTTTTTAAATTTGATATGTTTCATTTTTTATATTTCTACAAATGGATTTGACAGTAAGATACAAGTTTGAGTGATTGCATAATCTAATGAGTACATGCATGATGAAATTGTTTTATGGATATGGGTTCACTAAGCTATAAAAAGTTTTATTTATACATCTAACCTTGGATAACTGATTCACAACCCCCTTCGCCCCCGCCCCCCCCCCCCCCAAGATATTCTAAAGAATTCCAACACCTCTTTCATTACCTGTAAGGTTAGTATTTCTAAACATTCTACTATTCCCATCATTACAATTAAATTTAAGTTTCTTACCCTCTACTATTTTATGTCCATAACCATGACAATTATAATAATAGAAATTAGTAATAGGTTTAAAATACTTAGCTATGCAATCTCTCTTGATATGATCAAATTCTTTGAATATGAAACATCTACCTCTAAATTCATGTTTAACTTCCTTTGATGATTCAACTTTTTTAGGTTCATCAACTTTCTCTATTTTATTTGTTTCATTATATTTCTCAGACAAATCAACTAGTTCAACTATTTTAGATGATTCAATCTTACTCTGATTAGTTTCTTTAGGCTTGAGGTTTTCTACAACTAGATTTGGTTCCTTTTTAACTTCAATTTTGTTGCCTGATTTCTCAGTAAGATATCCAAGACCTATCTTATCATAGGAGGGTCTCTTTTAAAATATATGCTCATCAATTTTCTCACTACTTGATTAAAGCTTCTCTAATTTTGTTTACCCTATGTCAAATCTCCTTTCACAATAGTGTTTTATTTTTCTAACTTAGCATGTTCTATCTTGATAAAATCTAATTCAAATGTCACTTATGTCAACTAGGATGTAAGGTCTACATTTTCAATTTTTAGATCTGGTGCATTCTTACTATCATCTTTCTTAAAACTTAACTTAAGTTCAACAATTTTCAACTCATGTTTGAAAATCTCATTTTCTTTCTTGAGAACTCCTACTTCATCATTGTCACTAGTCTAAACATTTGATTCCTTAATAGATTTTAGATCATCAATCTTGTCTTTATTTTCCAATGTAAACTTTTGCATCTCCATACCTATCTTTTAGGTTATATCTTTCTTCTATAAGAAGGTCAATCTGCTCAATAGATTCTTTAATATTTCTCTTAAACTATTCCATATCCATAGGGATCTTACTCAAGATGTTAAGCCTCATCTAAGTAATTGTGCTCTAATACCAATTTTTAGAAATAGATAATACTAAGAGGGGGAGGGGCATGAATCGGTATTCTACAAACTTTTGCCTGCAACTGAATTTTGTTAATTACTTTATAACTTGCATATGAAAGTAAACCAACACTATTGAATAATAAATATAACCATATAGAAAGATAGCTCATAACACCATTACTTGTTAGCTATGGAAACCCTAGCCAAGGGACAATCTTGGTGGGGATGATACCCACAATATTATCCACTAAACAAAAGAATCTTGTTAAGGATATTGACCTTGTTAGGAGTCTATGAAATACATATAGTGTCTCGAGTCCTTGTTAGAGGACTAGGCCCTGATAAAAGCCTCAACCCTATTAGGATTTGGTAGATCACATACAATGTATGTAAGAAGAGTCCACTACCCTAACATGAAATATACAATTAAGTTCTTTACAAGAATAGGAATACATATAAAAATGTTGTATTGTTGTATCTTGCACTTTCTCTAATCATACATCAGATTTCACATCACATAAGGCTCACATATCATTCAAGCTTTCTTCACAATAATTCACATCACATTCATGCCATACATTATCTACAAAAGATATGATCTCTGCTTATATCTCATAAATTAATAAATGTCTTCTTAGTCAGCCTTTATGTTTTAAACACTTGAACAAATATAAAAGTGACTTAGGGAAAACATCTAGGATGTCAGCCCATCATGACTCAGCAATTATTTTGTTACCAAAAAAATTTCTTAAGTCATACAATCCTATTATTCTAATATGTTATGTTTTTCTTTGTTAAATACTTGAATGGGTAATTTTACTATAACTTGCTCTATATTGTTTGTACATGTCTGCATATTGACATACATCAACATGAAACTACCAAATATCAATCCTCAACTGCACATGAGCTAACTCTAACTCTAACATTTGTACATACTAAATCTGTCTCTATACTGCTATAAACTGTTTAACAATTAAATAATTTTCTAACTCTGATAACATCATGAAATATCAAAAATATATGTTTCTATAAATGAAAACACTCATACATCTACCTATATTACCAATAAGAACTTGACATATGTGGTGGTCTCTATCAAGATCCTTTGTTGTCACCTAAACTGCTTCATAATCTCATTATGGTGGCCTAACAATGGTCAGCTCCTAAACATATATCCCAATCATCCACTGCCTCTCACTAGTCCTCACATCCTTTATAGGGTCTCCACTCAAAAGATGATAGCTCATTGAATAGCCATCAAGAGTATGTGTCATCTCTATTTTTTGGATGAGAGACAAAGTCGTAGTATCTACAAATGAATGGGTATGAAATCTCTTAAGGTTTTACTCACATCCAAATCACTACTATATGGTTCCACTCCCAAATTTGTAAAATACTACAGTACATGCCCATGACTTCACCTCTTGATAGATAATCTCATGAAGCTCATGGAACATATTGACTAGGATAGCCAATCCCCATGCCATATGTGATGGCCTCCTTATAAGGTCCATAACTAATCTTCCCCTATCTACACATGAATCCCTTTTGGATTCTATCTATGAAAATTTCTTACAAAAATAAGGAGCATAAAATGCATATCACTAGGTACTACTACCTATAATTTGTTATCAGTCTTTCCAAGGTCAAATGTCTATCAAGGACAGTCACATCCTTAAATAGTACTTACAATTTTTCTCTCCCCTATATAGAGGCTTGGCCATAATATACATGTGACACACAAAGCTTACATCATCAATACTCATCATCAAGAGATGATGCACATAAAACATAGACATATATAATATACTTATGAGGTCCCCATGACAAGGTACTTGTAAGATTTGATACACATCCTCGAGTTTGATTGTGGCCTCTGCAGTAGGAAAATCAAATGTGTTATGCTCACTATGCCACCTTCCTACTAGCATGGTTAGGAGGCCATGGTTTGCCTATATATGAGGAAAATGTAATAGCCACTCAAATCCCATGGTTTTTTGAGTCCTCTTTTGATCCTCAAATAGTTGGCCTACCAAACCCAGTCTCACTACCTTAGGTTCCCTAATTTATAACATTGGAAATAAATTTGAAAAAATAAAAAACTACATATTAGTACATGTCATAATGAAAACCAAAATGTGACTATAAACATCTCTACTCTATTATCTAGGTACAAAAACTAACATTCAAACTGAGAAACAATGCAAATCTAGCTCTTACTAGTAAAATTGGTTGATTAGGTATCATACAATACTTTATCCAGTAAGCGTTCAATACTATCTCTTCATGCAATAATTCACATGTTCGTACAACTATTGGGTATATTTCATATGACACTTTGTTCAACATTCATGCCATACTTTCATCATACAATAGTTCTTAGTACTATCATGCGATACTCTCTAAAGTATAGCTCAACATTTTTCTTAAAACCTATAAAATCCTATGAAAAACTATTAAAATACTCAAAAAATTTGAAAAATTACTAGGGCACCATATTGTAGAGGTTGGTTGTGTAATTATTTGTGCTCATAATGGTGAAATGCAATTAGGATACCTCCTTACACCATTTCTATCACTCTCAAATGCTCAAAATCACAAGAAGACAAAATGAATTGAAAATGATCCCTTGGGCCCCTTTTATACCTTTTGACCTCATTTTGGACTAATTTTTGTACTCCTCAGAATTGCACCCATGGCTAATTTTAATGTCTTGGATCCATTTTCAAAATCAAAATCAAAATCTGAGTTCATCTTGATGGTGAAAATTGTGTTTCAAGTTCTCTTTTTCCTCTACACATTTGGCTAGCCTTTTGAGGCTTAATCTTCAATTCTTGTTGGGGCATCATCATTTCTACTCTCTTCCACGCTTCTTTCTCATTTCATTCCATTTTATTTGATATTTCTCCTTAATTTGACCTAATTTAAATGTTTTATTCCTTGGTCAAACTTAGTGAACTAGGGTATCACTTCTTAATGGTCACTCTTGGGTTTTGATTGCTTATATGTCATTGTGAACCTTGATTTATCTCAATTTGATCATATTTTTATCATTTTTGCATCTCCTCTACCTCATTTTTTATTTTGATCCTGAGGGGGGAGGAATATTCTATCACTACAAATTTCTTTCTTGCTATAGCTATCCATTTTTTAGGAGAATATTCTTGACCTTTCCATTTGCTCTTAGTCTATCTACTTACTTTTATTGACATATTAGTCCTCACCTTGAGTTATGAATCTCTCTCTCTCTCTCTCTCTCTCTCTCTCTCTCTCTCTCTCTCTCTCTCTCTCTCTCTCTCTCTCTCTCTCTATCTCTATCTCTATCTCTATCTATCTATCCCTCTAGTATTGTTGCTACCGAGCTATGCATTCATGATTTTCTATCTCACTATGCAGTTCATTCTTAAGAGTCAAACCTCTCTATCTATTGCTGCCTAATTGACTTTTTCATGTTCTTTGATATAATGTATTCCCATATCGATAACACATTAGTGAAAGAGGGAAAAATGTAATCACCCAAAAATGGTCATCTAGACTATTAGCCCCCTTCAAACATTTTTGCTAAAATTATTAAATCACTTATTTTGATCAAATCTTTAAAACTAATTTGTTTGATTTTATCCTATAGTTTGACCATTATATCCTAAGTTCTTATTTAATTAAAATTAACATGTCCCCTTTAATTAAATAAAAGAACTCATTCATCTCTTATCCTAAGTTGCACACATAAAAGTATTTTTCCACTTTAAAAATAAAAGATAAGTCTTTTTGTCTCACATGGAGACACAAAAGTTAAATCTTTATGATTGGTGGAAATGACTGTGCACATGGGTCATACAAAATTCAACTCCCCACTCTTGATTATATCCTCTTACTTCATGATCTCCACCCTTCATAATTCTTTAAAAGAGGGAGCTCTCTCTTCATCTAGGATGCACTCTTTGCACCATTGTTATGTTGTAGGTTTTTCTAGGCACTCTTAGAGCTTTGGAAGATCTCATGGCCTCACACTGTCATATTTTCATATTATAGTATCTTAATATCATGTTGCATTAGTATAGTTCCATTTTATGCATTAGGATAACACATATAGTTTAATTAAAAGGCTTGTAACACTCTCAATTTCTTTCTTGTTATTTTACATTTCTTGCATTTCATGTAGCTTAGTTGAATTTACATAGCATATCATATTGGTTCTTAGACACTTTCATCCTTTCTCTTGTATCATGATCTCCCATTTCATGGTTTACTTGCAAGGGGATGCATTCTTATGCTCATTTGAGAGCCATTTTTTCATTCTTTCACTCTTTGCACATTATGACTAGGGAGCTCTTAGTTGACATTTGAGACTCTCAATCTATGAGATCCCTCAAATAGGAGGATTTAGATAAGAGAACCTTTCTGAGTGTACACTCATTAGGTGTTCAAACAAGGGATTTATTACAAGGACCAAGGTAAGTGAAGAGTTATTTTTGTTTTCACAAATCAAACCTAAGACTATGTATGGAGCTTGTAAAGATGATTTTTTGATAAAGGCTACGAAAAAACTTGAGTAGATTGAAAAGAATAAGACGTAGGAATTGGTAACTAGACCTAAAGACAAGAACATCATTGGCATAAAGTGAGTATTCATAAAAAAGATGAATGAGATAGGAGAAATGGTAATAAAAAAAGCAATGTTAGTATACAAAGGTTATTTACAAGATGAAGAAATTTATTTTGAGGAAACTTTTTCCCTTGCTTTTAAACTTCAAGTATTAAGAATACTTGAGGCTTATGCATCTAACAAAAAATTCAAGGTATATCAGATGGATTTTAAGTCAATTTTTTTGATGTAGTGTAACCTGATGAACCCCCAATGAAGGTGATCTAGTTCCTATAAATTAAACACACAATGGAAACACAATAGAAGATGCAATATCTAATAAGAAACTCAATTATTTATTCATAAAATAATTGATTACATGTAATGTGTTGGGCTATAAAGTCTTCTTGGTTAGAATCAAACAAAAAACAAGTAATAGTTCTACAAGATTATTCAAAATCCAATCCCAAACCTTATCTAGTCCATATTTGTAACACAACAACTCTTTGGTAGAAACCTCCAATGAGATCTAAACTTGTGCTTTCAAGACATCAAGAAATCTCCTTGTTTCTCAAGCCTCACCTACTAGCTCTTCTCATAAACTTGCAACTTCAAATTAAAAAATTGAATCTCTACTCCACCATTTATTGAATTGGTTGAATGCCTACAACTATACCCAAGCCCTCCTTAAATACTTGCATGGTCACAATTTTTCCTTTTACAAATGAAACACTCTAGGAAAAAAATAAACATAAAATGCCACAAGTCAGCTTACAACAAATATTAAATGTACCTAGGATAGATACCCAAGACCCAAATAGGTCCACACATATCCCTAAAATTACTCTATATTATGATCACACTCTACATGTAATAAATGCACCAAGTTAGAAAATTCAATCTAGAAAAACACCATTTGATGTGCTAGACTATTGAGTGTCAACAAAAATCCAAGCATCACTGAGAAATAATACACATTAAGAAATGAAAAATAAGTTGATCAATGCAAAATATGATGAGAAATGAGGAATAAGTCAAGATAAATAGTTTATGTTGAGCTCCTTTAGCAACTAAACATGTTTAACAAATGAGCTCCTTAGTCAATACTACATCGAGGAACTACCCAATAATGAACAAATATCTCATCTTCTTCAACTAAGTTCTCCAAATCCAAGATCAAAATCACTCTAACATATAGGATTACTAATTACCCCATGATTTTCCTACATCAGACACCCTAAGTGTAAAAAAAGATGTTCTTAGAGGATGGAAGAACACTTACAAGATTCAACACATAGATCCCAAACTAGTTCGTTGCATACATATCCTCTAAGTCTTCAACTTGTACACTCTTCTCTTTATTCCACTTCTACCAATTATTTCTAGTAATAGTTAAATGGTTGTTATACTTTTGTAAATCCTTTCTTGATGTAGCATGGGTCTTGTTTCCACACTAATCTCTAACCTTCTCAAAATCCTTCAACTTAACTCAGCTCCCAAATCTTAGGTTCCTTCTATTGACTTCTCCATTCTTTAAAAGAATTAATGAGAACTTTGTGCCACCCTTCTCAATTATAAATACATTCTTGACACAATCATGCATAGCCCTTTAATCATACTATCAAGGTCTACCAAACAATATGTGACAACTACCCATGTCCACAATATCACACAAAACTTTATCCTTATATTGTCCAATTTGAAAATCAATAATATATTTCTCCCTCACTTCCAAAGCATGATCATCTTCACCAACCTATCCTATAAGGACAAGGATTTCTCATTCTCTTCAAACCAAGTTTATGAACCATCTCCTCAACAACAAGGCTATCATTACTAGTACCATCCACAATCACATTAAATATTTTACCAATAGACTTATAAATAGTCTTGAAAATATTACTCCTTTGACAAATACCCTTTACCAAATAGTACTTGCCAAGAAAACATATTCTCTCCTTATATCTTGGGTTCATTGATTGAGTCTTCAGCCTCATTTACAACATAATCTCTTCTATCACTAACCTCCTTGGAACATTCATAAGATTTATGCCCTTCTTCACTATAGCAAAAATGATTGCCTTTAAAGGAAACCTCACCCATCCTCTTCCTCATCTCAAAGGGTTTTGGTTCATCGTTTGCACTAGGTTTATCCTTTTTCAAGTGATCATTCTTCTCCTTCCCTCAAGAGTTACCTTGAAATCTTCTCTACAACTTCTCTTATTCCCTCAGAGCATATTCATAAGAATCCTCAACTAAATAAATATTTAGCATACCAACATCATCCCAAATATTGAATCTCAAATTATTAATGTACTGAGCCACCTTCTCCTTAGAAAGTTCTCCATGTCAAGACTAAATAGTCTACTTGTAGAATTCATTAGTATTATCTTTTATAGACATATCCTTCTATTTTAGATTTTGCAATCTCTTAAACAACTCAAGTTCATAATCAATAGAAATGAACTTATTCTTTAATTTAGAAACCATAAACTTCCAATGAGTGATCTTCACTTCACCTTCTTCTTCTCTACCTATAAGGCTCCTTCCCTAGTACCCTATTATAAATCTGAATAACTCAAATATGGTCAAAGCTAGGAGATGAGATGTCATGTTTTTATCTCTTGTGTATAGAATGTGAATTATATATGAATACCATACACCTTAGGATAGAATGATGGTAAGAAGGTTTTGAGATCTAAGTATGTCATGATTGGCATTTTCCTTATTGATAATGAACCTAGGATCTTATTGAGACTAATATACATTTTAGTCATTGTTGTGATAAGTATTGCATTTGGAGTTACATTAGGTTGATAAGCTAAGACCGTATGGAATAAAGGCTCGAGATGTCATAACTAGAAACTATGTCAATGAGTTCATTCTATAATGGGGCCTATTAGGATAATTGAATTGTATGGTTATTATGGAAAGATGAATCAACACTAACCCTTACAATATTACTAATAGTCATAGATGAAAATTGTTATCAAAATTGGATAAGGATCTAAATGGTAGAATTATATATGATGTAATGTAATGATTTAATTATTGTGAAAGTAGTATTAGGTGGATATGTTATTATTCATGAGGTTAGATTTTATGGCCCAATAAAATGTAATGGATTTATTCTATGATTAATTTTCAAACTATGTGACTATGAAAGCATCTTGATTACCTAACATGATTGATACACCTTATAATGCATTATCTCATAATGATAAAGGGACATTTTTAGTAATCAAAATATATTTAATCAAATCAAATGATACTAGTTGTGATGTTCACATTTTGGTTATTTTGACCTAAGATATGTATTTAGAACTAATTTTCATGTTGGTTGATTTAACAGTATAGATTTACCATTTCATCATTATGATAAGAAATGGATTATGATGTGGTTCAGAATGTTTTTTGGAACATTGGATTAAATATTAATGTTGATATGTAGATTTTGATATTTTAATTTTTTAAATATTTTATATAAAAATGATTAGAAAATATAAATTGATTATGATATTAAGGTTAATTATCTAGTATGAAATTGTCATGCACCTCTATACATGCATTTTACATTATTTTTCATTGGGTTGTTGATGTTCAAATTTAGTGTGTAGGAAATTAAACCATGGAATTTAATTGGGGAGACAAGGTCCAAGCTTATGTGGACACAATATAGCCAAGGTAAATCTTTGGAAGATTCAAAAGCCTCATTATGATGTGTTTATTTTGTAAATATAAGTTTGCATGTGTGTGGTAAATTTAATCTAATAAATACATTAAGAACATGTCATGATGATGTGTAATGTTTTACAAATATCTCACTTGACACTTGTAATTTTTTGTGTATTAATGACATATCACCTAGGGTTTTGGTCATGGTTACAATTACCCTTAAACTAATTACCTTTCATAATATTAAGTAAATCCACTTGACGAAAGGATAGGATAGGTCACCATCAAGGGAAATTTAAATTCAAACTTGACAAGGATTTTTAAGGGTCAATAAGTGGTTCTAAAGTGTCATTTTTGTGAAAATAAGCCACTCATATGTTAGCATAACATATTAGGGGCCTAAATTTGACCATTTTAGTGTTTAGCTAGCCTAGGGAGGCCCTTAACCAATGCATTATTCCATCAATTCGAAAATTGAGTTGTCCCATGAGTTGATCCCCATCTTTCCACTTAGTCAAAAGTAGCAAATGTGGTAGGGACAAATTTGCAAGAGATAGTGGCTTGATGGTTTTTCCAAAAAGAGATAGTGGGAGAGTCTTTATAGAGGATTTTTGGAAAACTAGTAGGGTGTTTACCCACTCTCTAAGTTTAGAGACAATTAGGGTTATGAAAGAAAGACTAAGGAGAAGGGAGCTCTTCATCAATTGTCATTGCCTTTATCTTGGACCAGGGTTGGTTCCCATACCATGAACTTCTTTTGCACTTTCATAATGGTATTCTAATCTTGTTAAATTAGTTCTAGTGAAATCAGGTTTTGTGTTGTGTTGAAGTGATATTAGATTGTGTTGCATTTACTTAATTTTATCTTATTTTTGAGTGTTGATTGTTAATTGGTGTGAAGGCTTCACTCACCCTTTGGAAGTAAGAGATTCCTTGGGTGAAGGGGTTAGTTGGGATCAACATTGAAGTTGAGAGATTTTCCTCTTGGAGAGGGTTTTGTTGTTCATGGAGTATGGGCTCCATTGAAGCCATATGCCTTGTTTGTTATTATGGTAGGTATAAGTGTATTGATGTGATGAGAAGGATGTATTTTGATATCCTTCAAGAGGCATTATGCAATTAAAAATAAATATGTTTATATGGATATAGCATTCTCCTCTTTGGAGAGCATGATTCCAAAGGTGAATCATTGTGTTAAACTTGGAAGAATTGTAAATGTAATATGATATTTGTTTACATGCATTGTAAAATGTTTGATTTTAACCTATTTGAGCCTTTTTTCCTAGCTCATTGTGTGGCTTCTTATAAACCTAGGATGGGAGATGAGCCTCCATAATTCTTGTGTAAATTTTTTTGCAGGTTTTGTGCTCATTGGATTCAAGGAGGAAGTTTGGTGTCACCCCATGTGTTGATGAAACAAGGAATGGGTTAAGTCATTGGTAATGCATTTGAAATCATGCAATTCTTCTCTATGATATTCAATATTGTATTGCAAAGGTGAACCCTTCATTTATGTCTTTTGAGTATGGTCTTTTAAAAATGAGATCTTTATTTTATGTAAATTGTTGTGAAGTATGTTGCATGGAAGCAATGTAGGGATTGGGAGATAACCATTGTAATTGCATCCTAGTATCTTTCAATATGAATTTAGAAGTACTAGAATGGAATGATTTCTATATAATTGTAGTTATAGTTGGAAAATAGAAGAAACACTTTCAAATAGATAGTTATTGTATTTAATATTCATAGGATTGATTAGGCATGTGTGAATCATGTACATTGTTAAATCATTGGACAATACAAGGAAAGTGCACCTCAAATATGATGCCTCATGTAAGAAATCCCTTATTATATTTAGATGATAAGAAATTACATTTAGTTTCAATATAAGTAATGGATTAGTTGATTTAATTATTGATCTTGTTCAATATAAGAATGGAATTGAGCTAGGATAGTAAGTATGAACATTCTTTTAAGTTTAGTTCATATTCTATAATAACATGAGAGCTTTTATATAGAGATATAAATTTATACATTGATTATAATGTTAATTTTAATATTAAATTACATAAAAAAATTCTAAACTCACACTCACAATATATTAAAAGTCAGGAAGAAGTCATATTATTAGCACATATGAGAACAAGTATGGAAGTGAGAAAATTGCTCTCTAGAATTTGTATGGAAAAGAAAAAATATACCCCATTGTCTTACAATATATAACATTAAAATAATAAGGAGAATATTCCTTGATACTTCCCTAGGAGCACAATATTAAAAGAAGAATAGCTATTACATGTCAAGCAATACCTAGTCAAGAGGGAGATGCATATCATTCATAAATACTGTGTGACTAGACTAAAGGAATAATTCCCCACCAAACACAATAAAAAGAATGGGTCCCATAAATAAAATTCTATGCTGAAGGACCATGTTAAAATTAAAGGAAAAATATTAAATAGTAAGAAGGGACGTATAGGGTGATTATAAATAATTTCATGTGTTGGATGAGGGAGGATGGAGGTGGTCCCTACTACTCCCCCATCCTATACATAGTATGTTCTCTCACCATTCATATGTAACCTAAGTACTCTTGCACACGGAAAAACACATTCTAACTTGGCTAGACATGTGTGGGATATCAAGCCTCCACTCCTCCTTTAGTGTCTCACCCAACACCATGTCCCATGATAGGGCATCCGAACAACCCCCCCATCTAGTCACACACCCAAAACTTGTGAGAAAATGAAAGTAAAGTGCTTGGTGATAGTGCCCAACTTGGAATGTATGTGGGCTAGACATTGGAGGGAGGTTGAATGTGTGGGGAAGGGGTTTAGTGTTAGGAAGTTAGTATTAATATCTCATTAGTGAGTTTTTTTAAAATTAGTGATAGGATAGTTAATAATGTTGGGGATAATTTATAATATGAATTTATGTGTTAGAAAGTATGCTAGGGAGTTAGGATTAAAATCATGGGTGATAGACTTAGGAAATTAATGATAATATTTAATTGGTATTTTATTTTATGTAATTAGTAGATAGTAAAAAGGTGAAGATGAGTATGTATAACAATTATATTTAGTAATGAATAGTAACAATATAATTTATATATTGTCAACAAGACATTTATAAAAATATTATATGAAAGAATGTTAGTCATAATGGTTATATTAAGTGGTACACATATTTTGGGGTCAAGAGTAGTATGATGTTGTTCTTCATATAGTGGTTAGTAAGAGACTAGTATCATAGTTATAGTTAACATCATACTTCATGTACATACCAACTAGCTTAAGTAAGATAGTTATTTATTATGTGTAGGTTGTTTGTTTAACATTAATACATAATATTGGAGGCACAATATTAGTATGTTTAATGTGGTAGACATAGAATACAATACAAAATGAGCTATATTTACCAATGCAACCTATTAGGTTGTTTACTTTCAAATAGGAATAAGGACATTAGAGTGTAATGGCACTAGACTGTGTATGCCATGTCAAGTAATTAAGAGTCTAGCACAATGAAGATAAAATATATCCTATCCTATCATTTGTATCATAGCCTTGGAATCAATCACAAACCTTCAACCCTCTTTTTAGACTACCAAGCTATTCTATGTTCAATATATCACAAACCTAGGAGTGATTTGTTACATCTATGTGTGAGTACCTTAGATTTATCTTTCAAAAAAATAAAAATTATAGTTGAGTTTTTGCTTTAAATTTTGGGCATGACACTACCTCTTTGCAATTCTTTCCACCATAATGTAGTATGTCCTTTCAACTTAGTTTGTGCCAATCCCACTAATAGTGGGTCACCAATATCCTCCAACTCAAAGTAGTCTTCCAATTCTAAAATACAATTAATCAGTTCTTCAAGATTCAAAGGACCTAAAAATTTAGAAAGAGCCATCTTATGCTTCAGCTTTAAGCGAATTCCAAATTTATCCAACTAAAAAGTACTATCTTCCATAGGTCTCTCCATTCAATCAATTCTATCTTCACCACTAGAACCAACAACTTCAAAGTCTTCAAGAGCTTCCTCATAGCCATATTTAGTACCTATATTCCTTGGTACACCAGCAATAGCCCTCATGATCTCATTCTTCATCAACTGTATCTCAAATGCAAAATCTAATCTAACCTTCTCTGAAATCTTAGTCTCTACAACATCACTGAGATCATCAATAACCCTAAGGTCCAATATTCTTAGAGGCATCTTCCAATATCTAAAAAACACCAAAGTAAAAAATCCACAAGGTCAACCAAACCCAACTTTTAGCTCCATAAGGTCAACTAAATACAACCTTCACTTTGATACCACCTAATGTAGTGCAAAATTGGATGAACCCCCAATGGAGGTGATATAGTTCCCAAAAACTAACCACACAATAGAAACACAATACAAGATGCAAGATCTAATACCAAACTTGACTCTTTATTCATAAAAAATGATTACATGCAATGCGCTAGGATTTAAGGCCTTCTCGATTATGGCCAAATACAAAGATAATAATAGTTTTGCAAGATCCCTTAAGATCCAATCCAAAACCTTAGCTAGTCTAGATCTATAACACAAAAGCTCTCTGGAAGAAACCTCCAGTGATATCTAAACTAGTTCTCTCAAGCCACCAAGTCATCTCCTCATTTCTCAAGTCGTAGCTACTAGTTGCGCTCACAAATTTGTAACTTCATATCCAAAACTTGAATCTTTTCTCCTCCACCATTAATTGAATCAATTGAATTCCTAAAAATCTACCCAAGCCCTCCTTAAATACTTGCACATCCACAAGTCTTCTCATTGCAAATAGAACACTCTAGAAATTTTTTTTTTTTTAAATGTCACAAGTTGGCTTACAAAAAATATTAAATGCACCTAACATAAAGATCCAAGACCCAAATAGGTCCACACATCCATACAATTTCTCCACATAATGATCATACTCTATGAATAATAAATGCTCCAAGTTGACCAACCTAATTCATATAAACACCATTTGATGTGCCTGACTACCGCACATCATCAAGACTCCAAGCATCATTGAGAAATAATACATGGTGAGAAA
The DNA here is from genome assembly GCA_028749045.1 of Cupressus sempervirens. Taxonomy (NCBI): domain Eukaryota; kingdom Viridiplantae; phylum Streptophyta; class Pinopsida; order Cupressales; family Cupressaceae; genus Cupressus; species Cupressus sempervirens. The sequence continues at coordinate 836,352,124 of CM053786.1, read as the reverse complement.
TGCATAATAATCCAAGTAATTCAGAATAAGTTGAGGAATATAGAATAAGTCAAGCTACATAATGTATGATGATATCCTTTAGTGACTGAGATCCTTAGTAAATATTGTATCCAAGAACTACAAAGTAATGATTGAGCATCACCTCTTCTTTGACCCAGTTCTTCAATTGCAAGATCAAAACCACTTTAACATGCAGGATTTATAACTACACCAAGATGCTCTTGCATCATTTTCTAAATAGAGAACTTGATGAAGAAGTTTTCATTGAAAAAATTGATGGCTTTCCACTAAAAGAAGACAAATAAATAGTTTTTGGACTAAATAAAACATTGTATGTATAGAAGCAAGCACCTAGAGCTTGGTATACAAGATTGGCCAAATGTTTATAGAATCTAAGATTCAAGAAAGGTAATGCAGATAATAACATGTACATAAGGGAAGATGTAGAAGAATTACTGATGATTGTAGTATTTTTTGATGACATTATCATTGGAGGAAATGATGAAGCTAGTGAGAAATTTTTAGAAAAGATGAAGAATAAATTTGAGATGAGTATGATTGGTGAAATACTTATTGGAATTGCAAATAAATCAAAACAAGTATGATATTTGTACATTACAAATTAAGTATCTTAAGGTTTTGTTGACAAAGTTTGGATTAGAAAAGTGTAATATAGTTGGAACACATATGGTTACAGAATGCAATTTATCAAGTAAAGGTAAGTCTTCTAGTGTGATATAAGATACCAATCTATAATTAGTAGATTATAATATTTGACACACACACAAGACCAAATATAGCTAGTACAATTGGAATTATGGAAAGATTCCAAGAAAATCCTAAAGAGAAACACTTAGTATCAATTAAAAGGATATTCAAATACTTGTAGGGAACATCAAATTATGACTTATGGTATGACAAACCACATGACCTTACCTTATGTGAATACATTTATGTAGTTTGGGTAAGAAATGTTGACAAAAAAAAAAGTACAAGTGGTTGAGCATTATTTTTGCAAAAAATATTGGTTTTATGGCTAAGTAAGAAATAAAATTTCATATCACAATCTATAACAGAAGTAGAGTATGTTACAACATAAAATTATTGCAATCATATTATTTGGATGAAATTAATGTTGCAAGACATAAGTATTGAGTTTCCAAAACCTATTATCATTCATTGTGATAACACAAGTACATTTAGCATGTCAAAGAATCCAGAGTTACATTTAAAAACTAAGCAAATTGCAATAAAGCATAATATCTCAAGAGAGGAGGTAGCAAAGAAGGAAATCATATTGGAGTATGGTAGCACAAATGAACAAATATTATATATATTTACCAAACCTTTAACGAAGGAAATATTTGAGTATTAAAGAGGCATGCTTAGGGTTATTCACCAACCTTCTTCATAGTAGATGAGGTAGGATTACATTAGTCAAGTATATTCAGAGCTTATTCATACCTCTAGACTAAATTTTGGTGGTGCTTCTTTTGGGGGAGCGATCACTTTTTTAGAGAGTTATTGAGAACTCTTTAACAATGTATTATAGAACAATGTCTTTGGCACTTAGTGAGCTTTTTCAAATTGTATTGTACATGATTAAACTTTGAGAATTGACATAATGACACCTTTACCATTGATGTATATAGAGAAGAGAAATAAATTGAAAAAACTTATACATCTATGGGGAAGAGTACCATAATTGTATGGGGGAGAGTTATGTATGTTGAGGAGAATTTGATTTTTGTTGATCTAAATAAAAACTTATTGATATCAATAGGGAAGCAGTTGCATTTTTTAGTTTTCTACTTTTTGGCATATGATTTTGTTAGCTTGTAGTGATTGATTAGGTAAGTATTGTACACTTTCCATATTGTAACCAATTCTAGCCCTAATTTTGTAAGAGACATAATGATTGTATAAAATTGATTAGGGTTAGGAATTTTATTATGTGATTAGATAATAGCTTCTTGCATTAGTATTGAGTTATTTTTATTTATCCTTTGCAAGAATGTCTTAGAGTTGGGGGAGTGTCTCATGGTTGAGTAGGAGAAATGAAAATGAGGCTAAGCTAAGGTTGTAAATTTTAATGGGAAGAACTTTTAGTTATAGAAAAATGCAAATGGAGGACTATCTTTATCAAAAGGATTTATGATGGTCATTAGGAAGAAAGGCCAAGACATATGCAAATATGAAAGATAAGGACTAGGATATTCTAAAAAAAAGGAACTTGGAAGTATTCACTTATACCTAACACAATCAGTGACATTTAGTATTATAAAAGTGAAGATGATGAAAAAGTTGATGCAAACCCTAAAAAAGTTGAGTTAAAAGTATTCCACTTCAAACAAGGCATTTCTCATGTAGTGTTTATTTAATATGAAGAGGGTAGAAGGAAAATTTGTTATCGATCATTTAAATAAGCTTAATAGGGTTACCAGTTGGTTATCTTGTAATGCCTTACTTAGGAATCCAAGAGAAAAATTAACCTACTATGTTACAATGTTTTACCAAAAAAAAAAATTGAAGTTTTTAGAATACAAGATAACAATGCAAAATCAATATACACATATACATCAAGTACACATAAGCAATTGCAAATATAATTTCCATTCCTCAAGGGTTCCTTCATGTTGAGTCACATTTAAGAAATTTTTATTAATTACTTTTCAATCTTAAGTACAATGTCCACAATCATAAATAATTAACATATACATAATCTCATAAGAAATACATAAATTGTGAGGCCTCACCCGATCTATCATAGTACCAATGATATAATTGTATTATGGTGATTTTAATCCTATGTATTGATACACTTTTGAGATTGTAAGGTTATGTTATTTTGATATTTCCATTTTGATGATCCGCAATTACTTCTGCATATTATGACCTAATTGATGCATTTAATGATTCTATTCATGTTTTAAGCTATTGACATTGCTTTAATAGAAATTGAATGGTAGAAATTCTTGTAATATAAGAATGCAATGATTAAAGTTGAAATTAGAGTTAAAAGATAAATTTTGTTATGCATTGAGACCTAACTCGCATACCTAGGGATTCAATAGTTGTGGAATTCAACATCTTGTCGCAATGATAAAACTAGACTATGAGGTTATTTAGAATATTAAATTGACCATGTTATATTGATAAGTAAAGTTTGATGTTATAGTATTTTGAGCATTTTACATGGAAATTATTAGAAAAAGTAATTTATTAAAAAGAATGAAGTATGGAACTCAAATGTCGAATGTGATATTTAAGTTTTGATATTTTAATATTTTGAAGGTTATATTTGAAATGATTAAGAAAGGGAAAGTTAGTTTGAGATGATGAAATATATGCAAGCCTAATGTTGAATGAGATAATGATTTATTTTACATATGCTTATATGATTTTCTTGGACTACTGACACTCGAGTTTAGTGTGCAGGAATTTGACCATGGGTTTAAAGGGGAAATTAAGGCTCAAACTACTACAACATGACATAGCCAAGGTTGAATCAGTGGAAAAGATTCAGACCTCATTGTAATGTGTTTTATTTCATGTATGTGAATTGTATATGTGTGTAATAGCTTAGTTCATGTATTATTGGAGTCAAGTAACTTTTAATGTAATGTGTTGTTTTGTGTGTGTCATTTGACACTTGTGTTGTCCATGTGGAGATGCCATGTCATTCAAGGTTTGGAAAGAAGTAACCTAACCTAAACCTAACCCCAATGTAGTACCCAAGTTAACCTCACATAGAAAAATGCCATGAGGAGTCTCAATCAAAGGAAATTCGAATTTGTACTTGGCTAGGGTTTTTAGGGGTCATTAGGTGGTCCCAAAGTGTCTTTTATGTGAGAATAAGATAGCCATGTGATAGTATATCAAGTTAGGAACCTATTTTTGACCATGTGAGTGCCTAAGTAGTCTAGAGGGCCCCTTTACCCATGCATTCTTCCATCAATTCGAATTTGGAGTTGTCATATCCATGTTCCCACTTAGTCAAAAATAGAAAAGTTAGAGGAGACAAGTTTGTAAGAAGTAGTGGCTTAGTGTTTTTGCTAAAATAAGTTAGTGAGAAGGATTTATTAGAGGGTCTTGGCCAAACTAGTGGGGTGTCTATCCACTCTCTAATTTTAGAGACTATTAGGTTTTGGAGGGAGATTAAGGGAGCTCTACTACAACTATCCTTACCATAGCTTGGACCAAGGTTGGTGTCTCAAAACTTGTTTCTTTCTCATTTCTTGCTTTTAGCATGGTTAAACAAATCTGCAAGTATGAGAGTTCATTAATAGAGTATGCATTTGCATTGTAAATCTTGTGATATGGAATTTTGGGTATTGTGTGAAAGTGTGGTGTTCTTGTTGCATTATGAGCATTGATTATGACAATGTGAGAATGTTTGATGTTCTTGTAAATTTCTTGGTTTTGTTTTTGTTGGAATGGAAAGTGAATGTGTTTTGTTCTTTTGGAGATCCTTTCTTGGTTTGGTTTTGTTGTTCTTCATTTGTTTTGTTGTTGTTCTTGTTTGAATGTGAGTGTTGATTGTGATTATGGGTGTGAAGGCTTCACTCACCCTTGGGAGGGCAGAGAAGCCTTGGGTGAAGGGCATAAGTTGGGCTTGACATTGCAGGTGAGAAAGAAAATTTTGTTTTTACCTCATGATGAGGTTGTTATTATGGAGCATGGGCTCCTTCATGGCCATGAATCTTGTTGTTTGGGAGGTACAAGGAGGTTTGGTGGATGAGGAGAAGATGGCTTTTTTGAAGGCATTGAGAAGCAATGCAGTGGTAATATGTTGTTTATGTTGTGGTGGCCTTGAGAGGCAAAATGTATTGGCAATATGATATTTATAAATTTCTCCTCCTTGAAGAGCCCACCTTCACCCAAATTTTTATGATTCCAATGGTGAATCATTGTGCAAGCCATGGAAGGGTGTTGATTTTTTTCTGTGTGGTGTATGTGTGTGTAACCTGGTTTGAGCCTTGTTCCCCTAGCACAGGGGTGGTCTCTTTGGAGGCCTATGGTTGGGTGGAAAGAACCCATGGTCCTTGTTGTTTTCTTTGTGATGCATTTGCAGATTTGTGCCCAAAGGAGCAATGGAGATGGCTTGGAATGATCATTGCTTGGATTAGAAAACTTGACATTTTCCCCCTCCCTTGTGAAGGAGGATTCACTAGCTTGTTCATGTTCTCAATGATCATGATGATCAGTGTTCATGTTACTCATTGTTCATGTCTTTCAATGATCATGCTTCATATGATTTTGAAAGGTCTCATGTTGTCTCATTGTGATGAAAGGGGATTGCATCATTGTTACCTAATGTATATGTAGAGGAAATAATGAAAAATGTTGTATATGTATGTTCCTTGTTAAGATATGATCATGAATTATGGAAGAGAAGAATACCTTGGCATCATTGTTCCATTGGATAATTGTAGAAGGAATATGTCAGTTGGTAATGTTGTTAAAAGAAAAGAAAGCTACTTCCTATTGTATTTAGTTGTGATTGTGGAATCAATTAGAAAATTGTATACTATTGTTCTTGTATGGAAATATGTTCTCGTATGGAAACATTGATTGCCCATGGAAGAAGCTAGTTGATACAAATTTTCATTAAGGTTTCATTATAATGAATGCATTTGGATGTAATGAGGTTGCCAGCTGAAATCTTTAATATGGATATTACTGGAGATGTACCTAAAATTATTTTAGGGAGCTAATCAATAGTAGTTGTGATTTATGTTTTAGAACTCTCTCTCAATGGATTTATGGAATGAGAAAACTAGTGTACTCCTATCATGGTTGAGAATACAGATGTTTCCAATAAAGTAATTTGTTCAACATTGATGGTCATTTTGTAAAATTATATAAGAAGAAGTTGATGTATCTTGATAGATCAAAAATTATTTGTATGAAAGATAGAGCATTCATTTATCAAGATTTAATAAATCCCTAGGTTGATAACACTATCACATCTTTGACATACTCAATACCATGGTAGGAATGAAGGAATATAGCTTGAGAATGAATGCCTAGTAACAATGAGACAAGTCTGTAGGTGCTTATTAAGCCTCTGGAAAATGTATGAGGAGAGGAATAAATTGATTCCCAATATTATAGACAATAAAATATTCAAGATATCAACTCTGGCCCCCATTTCCTATGAACTAAATAGGTACATCAAATATTTTTTAAAAAATGGAATATACAAGTTATGAAAGAATGTTATGACAATGCCAGCCATCTGACTTGATTGCATGTCACAATCTATAATCAAAAAAATAACACTTGAAAAGAGATGAACTAATAATAATTATATTAGTACATGCTATTGCCTAATTTAATAGCTAAACATATAGATATATATACTCCCTAATCTAGTTGGAAAGTACCCACATATCCTATCATGTAAAACATATATATATAAAAGAATAATCAAAACGTCTATACTCTTGCGAACATATCCCAATGGTGACATGACATTGGTATTAACCCATGATATCCCATCCCCCATGTGGGAGGGAGCCCCACTAAAATTACGCAAGGCACTCTTATTAGCGCTAGAATGGATATAAGGCAGAGGTCACTACGATGACTAAATGCATTAGTTGATGATAAAAGGCTGATGTGACAATGGCTTTGGTTAATGCACCAACTCCTCCCACACGCATGACAATTTTCCTCTTAAAAAGTGCCACCTTGGGAATCTTTCCTAGGCGTTATAAGCTAATAGTTTAAAACTTTATTCAAATTCAACTTAACTATGACAAAAGTCAGAAAACCCTTACTTTGTCATTGGGCGATTCCCTAAAAGTGCAACATGGCACATCTCCCCACTTAGGCGTTAGAATCTTGGAAGATGTTCCCAATGCATGGAAAATGACGCGTATAATGATGCCTATTTTTATTATTAAATTAGGGTACAAAAGGCTATAATAATGATCTTAATATATTGTAGAGGTACATGGTTATTTTCGAGAACATGTTTACTATGATTTTGTTTATCAAAAAGAAAATCACATTCTTGATTCTTGATAACATATACTCCTTGATTTATTAGTAACATGCAATATAATTCAAATTTGAAGATGAAATTGATTACATAATGGTTGTAAGTTAAAAGTCGAGCTCGACCAATTGGGTTAAGAGGAAGAAAATAAGTTTATGACTTTAGTAGTATGAGTTGAATGTATTGTTGAATCAACCTAAACAAATGAAAAGATTTTTCTTAGGAGTTGGTAAATTAGCAATGAAAATTGTTAAAGGGAGATATTAGCAACCGCTTTATTAACTGAAATTAATAAGACATATATATAATTCAATTATCAAGTGAACAAGATTAGATTAAATGTTTTATGTCAAACTAGCATTGGATCAATTGAGTTAGTGAAAAGATATTGTGGAGGTAGAATGAAGGTTTAGGAAATTAATAAAAAACTAGTATTCTGAAACCATGTGTTAGTGAGCCATAGGTTAGCTTGAAGTTATGAACTTTCTTGTAAATAATTAACTTTATACAATCACTAAGAAAAGAAATAAAGAAACAATAATGCTAATCATAAATTCATGGTTATAAGATTTATATTTGAATTTAGAAAAAAATAAATTCGTTGTTGTGTTTTGCCTCTTAAATTTAGGGCATGACATAAATACAACTGATATGATAAAGAACATTCAGATAATGATGCTCAATACACCTATTGTAGGGTATTTAATAATAAATGCAAAGTACATCAACCCATAGGATCTCAAAATAAAATATACATAAATACATAGATAAAACTTCTGAATAGATATATCAAGGATAAGAACAATAATGATAAAGGTACAACCACTTAAACAAACATCCAATATCAATACCAATCTAATGTAGGAGCATCTTGGGTGTAAGAGCAATCTTGCATCACCCAAAAACATTTTATTTTCAGTCTTTTCTATTTTAATAAGGACTAGTAGACAGGGTGGTTACTATTTATGGGAACTTGCTATTTTTAGTAAGTTTGTCATACAAGCTCAAATTGTTCTCATTTTTCTACATGAAGGTTCATTTTAGAGCTCTAAGCCTACCATAAAAATGAAATTTCTCTAACTTAAGTATTAGAGAAGTGATTGTAGAATTTTGCCAGAAAAAATTGCAAAAAAATCTTTAGGCTCACCATTGGAGGCTTTAGAGTGCTTGGATGAGGTTTGAAAACTCGACGAAAGGGTGCTCTCCAATATTAAATTCCTTATACCTCCTTTTTCACATTTTCCTTAGCTTTACACTATGTATTCATCTTTATGATGTGTTTCCTCACCTCCTCATGGATGTTCTTCAAATGTTTACCAAATTCTTCTGCTTCAACACTATTTATCTCTCCTTTATCCAACTGACTCATTTCAAAATAATTTTTGGGACTACTCCCATATATAATCTAGAATGCTCATTTACCAGTACTCCTATTGATAGAATTATTATATGAAAATTTTATCTATTGTAAAATCATATCCCATCCTTTTGGCTTGTCTCCAACCAAACATCTCAGCAACTTTCCCAAACTATGATTCACAACTTCTGTTTGTCCATTAGTCTATGGATGATGCGATGAGTTGAACTTCAACCCTATCTTAAATTTCTTCCATAATGTTTGCTATAAATACCCAAAAAATTTGGTATCTTACTTTGAAACTATACTCCCTCTCACCACTTCTCTAAAAAATAATTCTGCTACATGAACAACATCTCTAGTCTTCTTGCTAGGAATTAAATGTGTCATCTTTGAAAACCCATCAACCACAAAAAAAATAGAATCATACCTAAATTGTGTCCTCAGAAATCCATGCTAATATCCTCCCATAGCTTCTTTGGTATAGGAAATGGCTAATAAAACCCTATATTATACTTCACTCCTTTTGCCATCTAGCATACTCTATAACTTTGTACAAACTTATTCACATCTTGTGGAAACTATGGCCAATAATAATTCTTAGCAACCAAAGCAATGGCTTTATCTCTACCAAAATGTCCATCCAATCCTCCACTATGCTTCTCCTTGATGAGATTCTCTCTCATTGAAATTCTAGAAATGCACAACTAACTTCTGATGGGGACACAACCCAAGCACAGAATGGACACAACAGGAAAGGGAAAATTTTATTAACTATGAAAATATGCTATTACACTTAGTGCAAAGAAAAAAACTCCAAAACATGCCCTATGGGCTTACAATAGCATAAATCTGGAGATAAATTCTTCTCCTAGTACCTTCTCTCAAACTCCACTTTGAACTATCTTTTACAATGCCAGAAATGTTCTTAAATAGACCCTGAAGGGTAAAGGATTAGGATTACATTCTAGAAAGTGCCAGTTGGCATCCACTGACCAAATAGAAGGCTCTAGAAGTCACTTTAGAAGTTGGCACAAAATTAGAAGAATCTAGAAATGGTAACCGAACTTTCGAGAGGCATAACTTTTGAACCGTAGCTTCGATTGACCGACTGTTTACATTTTCAGAAAGCTCTCAAAGAACTCTATAGCCCTATGGACAAGCTTCACTTGTCCCCCATTTTTTAGCCCTATTCAAGGTCATTTAATGCCTCTAACCTAACTTTGAAGCATTCTTAGGTCTCCAAAAACTAAAAAACTGCGATAACTTTCAAACCATGGGGCCTTTTGACTTGATTCTTTTTTTGGAATGCTCTAAATTACAATTAAATTCATCCAGCCAATTTACACCCTCTAATTTACAAAAATTATGGCTCAATTACATACTCTAGTTTTTTTAGCATTTACATGTATCCCAAGGTGTTCAATTACTCTAAACTAGAACATTGATAATGGAACTGTGAGAGTTGGAACTTTTATTTGACCCAAATGGGTATCTAGAAATGAAAACACATGAAACATAAACTAATTCTAAGTACATTTTTTGGGTGACACAGGATTGCCCTTATACCTCTGAATGCTCCTACATTAGCTTCCTTTGAACAACATACTATCTTGGATCATGAAATACAACCACTTTGTCCTACCAAGTGTAATAGGTCCTATACAAGTCTTCAATGCTTCACCAAAATTAGGATCATCTAGATTAAAAGTATTGAGTTCTTTGAAGCCAACCACCTCTATCTATATTTCTATCAGTAAAACTTGTCTTCTACTAAGAGTATTTGCAACTTTGTTAGACTTCCCACTCTTATGTTTCAAAACAGATATATAACTCTGCAAAGATTCAAGCCACTTCAAATGCCTTTGGTTCAATTTTTCTTGACTATTCAAATATTGCAAAGCTTGATGATTAGTATACAAAACAAACTCCTTAGGAAGAAGATAATGTCTCCACTTCTTCAATGCTTGAACTATAGCATAAAATTTGTAATCATAAACATAATAATATTTTTTTGCATCATTCAACTTCTCACTAAAATAAGCAACAAGTCTACCTTCTTGGCTCATAATAGTTCCTATTGTAGTACTACTAGCATCATAGTCTACTTGAAACACCTTGTTAAAATTAGGAAGTGCTAAAAAATGATGCTCAGTATTTCTCAGCATATTGAAACTCTTATCTGCTCCTACAGTCAACTTAAATTCTTTATTAACCCCCTTTCATTGTTTCAGTCAGGGCTCCACAAATACTACTAAAATATCTTACGAACTTTCTATAAAAACTAGCTAGTCCATGAAAAGATCTTACTTTTTTCCCACTCATTGGAGTAGGCCATTCAAGGATAACCTTCACTTTCTTTGGGTCCATTTTTAGACCTTCTACTGAAACTATAAACCCTAGGTACACCAACTCCTTCTTTACAAAACTACACTCTTTAGGTTTATCAGCAACTTCTCTTCCCTCAACTTATCAAACATCTTATGAATATGAATCAAATGCTCCTCCAATGTGTTACTAAATATGAATATATCATCTAGGTAAAAAATGAAAAACTTACCTAGAAACTCATTCAGTACCTCATTCGTGAGCCTCATGAAAGTTCTTGGTTCATTGGTTAGCCAAAAAGGCATGACTAACCACTCATATAATCTTTATTTTGTCTTGAAAGCAATCCTCCACTCATCACCTTCTTTGATATGAGTCTAATCGTATCTACTCTTTGGATCTGTCTTTATGAAATACTCAAATCCACTCAAATAGTCCATAATATCATCCATCCTTGGCAATGGAAATCTATACTTGATTCTCATATTGTTGATAGCACAAGAATTTGTACACATCCTCCATTTACCACTCTTCTTTGTTGCTAATATGGCTGGTACAACACATGGAATCAGACTCTCTTGAATCAACCCTTTTTGCAATAACTCATGAACTTGTCTATTCAACTCTTCACTCTTTGCTAGTGTCATTCTATGTACTGCCTTGTTTAAAAAACTAGTTCTTGGAACCAAATCCATCTGGTAACTAATCTTCCTCATTGGGGGAAATCCATGTGATACAATATCATAAAACTCTACCAACATATTTACAACTTCTGTAGGTACCTCCTCTACTTCTTTATTGTCTTTTTGAATTATAGAAAAACACATATGCTCATGCTTCATACCTTTGAGAAACTCTTTTCCATCAACAAAACATATTCTAGCAGCACTACATACATTTTCTTCTTTCTCCCTCAATATCTTCAACTTATGTTTCACTCCATCTTTGGTTAGAGTGTAGGTATTTTCTCACCCATCATGTAGAGCATGTCTGTCAAACTATCATGGCCTATGCAACAAGATATGATATATGTTCATAGGTATGATATCACAAAGTACCTCATCCTAGTAGCTTTCAATCTTGAACTTCATGGATCACTGCTCATTGACCATGACCTTGTGGTCATCTTTTACCCAAGAAATATGGTATCAACATGGGTATTTTTGTCTCTTTAGCTTCAACTTGGTGACCATCATTTCTAACATCGAATTGTCAGTACTTCCACCATCATTGATCACATCACAACACTTATCTTCACATCTGCACCTTGTGTGAAACAAAGTCTTTCTTTGATCAGGTTTATTCTCACCACTTAGCAAGGCTCTTCTTTAACTAGGACTTCTCCTCTTTCAACATCTTTAGAATGTGATGATATAGAATATTCATCAACATGCACAACTCTAGCCTAGCCTTTTTTTTTTTTGATCTATCATTCTTTGGTACTAGGTAAATTCAAGTGCTTTATGCCTTTCTTCTCCATAGTGAAAACATTTCCCACATAAGCCTCCTCATCTAGATCCTTACATCCTCTACATCTTCCTCTCTGATCTCTATTGTTTTGATCATGGAAATGGTTGGAATTGGTTTTCCTTTGGTTCTGATTGTTACTTTCAACCTCATCCCTATTCTTCTGATCATCATTATGGCCTCCATAAGATCATCTGCTAGATCTTCCACCATGGTCTCTTTGGCTATTCTTGTTTTCAAAAATCTTTTTCAATATGTCTTCAACTCTTAGGAAAAACCGGTATGCCTCCTCAATATTGTTCATTCAAACTAGACTCAACTCATCCTAAATGCTTGGCCTTAACCCATAAAGATAATGAGCCACTTTCTCCTTATCAACTTCTATATGGCCAGTTACAATGAGAGCTCGATAGAACTCTTTGATATACTCTTGAAAATATTTTATTGTTTTCTTTAACCCTTTCTTTTTTTTCAATAGATCAAGCTCATAATCCACAAAAATGAATTATTGCTTTAGTCTAGCTACCATCCATTTCCATCTGGTGATTTATTCATTTCCCCTTCTATTTTTCTCCAACTAAACCTCCTACCACCAGATCTTGACATGTCCCTTCAGTTTTGCCTTTGCAAACTTGACCCTATAAGGATCTTCAATATCTTCATACTCAAAGTGCTCCTCTAGTTCATTGATCCAATTGATTAGATCCTCTAGGTTAAGATTTCCTAAAAATGTGGGAACCTCAAACTTAGGTATTTTTCCAATCTTGGAGATGCCCCTAAAAGCCTCTCTTCCTTTGGGTTTAGAACTACCTCTTCTTTGGCATTTTCTTCTACTTCATCCTCATCCTCACTTTCATCTCTTATGGGAAGATTTATTCCTCTGTGTATTTGTTCTTCCAATACTTGCATTTGTCTTTGGAGGGCTAGGAAACCCTTAGGTGTAATGCTTATATTTTTTCTGCCACACTCTCTTTATGGAGGCATTTTTGTGCTTCTTTTGAAACCCTAGTGCAAACTGCCTCACAATCGATGATCTATCTACACGCTCAGCTAAAACCATGGTCTTGGTGTGAATTGCCTCATAGTCGACAATCTATCCACATACTCAAGAACTCTAGCTCTAATACCACTTGATGAAGGGTGCTCCCCTTAAAACCTATAATCATAATAGAAAAAAAAGAAACAACAAAAATCTAAGAATAGATTATGGACTTCTTGTTTGCAGCCCAAATAAGAAATCCATATTATTTCTCGCATTTTCTATTGTTTCTTTGTTTATGTTATGAGTTTATGGTTTTAAGGGGAGCACTAAGATCCAAATGGTAAGAAGATATTATCTTCAGATTACATGCTCACCTAATTAGGCCCTCTCTTATTGTATAGGGGAGACAATTTACAATCCACATATAGATATCAAATCATAAAATCAATCCTAGGAAAGGAATCATAATTGTCCATTCTACCTCAAGGGTAAAACAAAATACTGATAAAGAATCAAAGTTTAAAGAACACTCATCTAATACCATCACATACCAAGTAAACTTCCAGATACCAAATACAATAAAATATCAAAAACCAAAGAGATACAATCATGTAAAGAATATTAACTTTTGAATCAATGCCAAATGTCAAAAGTACAATAACCAGTGGATTAAAAAAATCATAAATGAGATTAAATTACCAATAATAACTCCAAAAATAAGAAAAATCACAATAAATATATCACCAAAAGTAACATCCAACAAGTACACCACCAGAGAAAAATATAAAAACCATGAAGGAGACTCAAGATACATACTAGGGAGTGTCATCACATGGTAAAACTACTTTAATTACCTTGGAATTGTTTCTCACTAGACCTGAACCCCCAAGCATTGAGTTACCCTAGACTGGTCACATGCGAAACTAGAATACCCTCTCATGAAGATGAGGAAATACTAGTCATACCTCTCATTGGGTATCATCTCATTCCCTTCCTTTTCCTATATACACACTCAAGGCATGAGTGAGGAAAAATATCTAACTTATTTTTTAAATTTGTATCTAAACACTTTTAAATATTGTGTTATCACTTATTACACAACTTACAATGACTTACCCTAGGAGCCACCTTGGGCCCTAATCCCCATTGCAAGCTACCCCCATAAGATGCACTTAGACTACCTTCCCACAAGTTCACAAATCACAATTATGTCACATACCACAAAAAAATAGATAATTAAATTTGGCTCCATGATAGGCAACTTGAAATGCATTGGTTCTCAAGACTCAAGTCATCATAAATGCTCATAAAGATAATCCTTATAAACATAAATCTCAATTTAAATCATGAGATACATCATGAGTTCCACACAAATATTCATAAAAGAAATCTTAAAAGCCTCTAGTGCACATCCTAGTTTGGTCAATTATACAAATAACATAAAACCATCATGAAAAAAATACCACGAGACTTTAAACAAAATATAAGAAACACGTAGTTTTAAACCATTAGATTTAGTTCCATCATTTTCTATTGTTAGTTTGGGCTACAAAGATGTATTTAGGAATAAAGTAAGAATATGCATGTTTACATAAACTATTTCATTAATATACTTATCTAAATTAATAAGTATTTAAATATCATGTCATACTTGTAGAAGTTGTGAAAACCAGCTTCACAGATTGCCAAGATCACCTGCATGCAAATAACCTACTAAAGAGAAACTAGAAAATGGAGGAAAAAATGAAGCCTAGAAAAACTCAACAAGATGAGAGAAACTGTATTCCCAGATTGATTGAATGAATGCTTGAGAAAAGAATTACAAGAGTTCAACCTTAAAGGTGAACGAAAGCCCTAAAGCCTAAAAAAGCTAGGTTGCACAATATAATTAATAAAATATTAATTATATGCACCTAGAAGATAGCTTAAGCAAACTAGAGTAATAGGAAACTTATTTAATTAAATCAAAGTGATTTAATTAATAATTATAAACAATTAATTACTCTAACACACCCCCCCCCCCCCCCCCCGCCTTAAGCGAAGCTTAGGAGGTAAACTAACCTAGCACAACTAAGAAAATAGGAAAAGATGGGTCCCGACAACAAGGCCTAATTAGGTACCCAATCACAACAAAAAAATCTCTATAAACCGAAGACAAAGGAGAAAACCCAGTGGGAAAAAATCCTCTCCAAAAAGAGATAGCAAAGAATGTTCTAGAAGATAGGAACAAAGAGAAGATAATGAAGAAAACCACTAAAGTAGAAGAAGTTGCAAACTCTATCAGAAAGAAACTGCTGATTTGAAGATCCTCCATGGAAATAGAAGGCACAAATCGAGAGTGTCTATATGGTAGGTGAACCATCTCACCGAAATGCATAGGTAGCTAGCCACTGCAATCGCCTAGTATATAGGATCAAAATACTGAATACATAGCTCACTCCAATGAATCATCAAACCAAGGAAGCATTAGAATCAACAATATAACCCCCCCTTAATGCAGACAGAGTGAGGTGACAAGAAACTAAAAAGATGGACCAAAAATCTCCTACAACAGAAGAACCAAACACATTGAGAGTGAGGTACAAACACCTATAAAGGCACGTGTCACCAACACTACATGAGGCAAAAGAGGGCACAAAATTGGCAAACAACTATCCCCCCCCATGGTACTTTATAAAATAGTGCGAGTACAAAAAACCACAATGATGAAAAGGATCTCAAAATGCAAGAGTGGCACTTTATCTTAGTGTGTTTGCATAAAGATGCTTACAATGAATATCAACAATGATCAAAATAGAAAAAATCTGATACAAAAGATAGTACAACCCAAAAGAAGAGATCCCATTCCAAGAAAATGATCCCCGGACCTAAAATACCCAAGATATCCATCATAGAGCAAAAATGCCAAAAACATGATAGAAAGAGCATGGTGCAGAATCTGGAAGAAATTACATCATTTTCGAGAAGTAGACAGAACTAGCTTTTCAAAAATATCACGTTTTCAAAAAATGAAGATGGGATGCACAAGAACGCTCATTGGAGTCAAAAAAAAAAAACTTTAGACTTCAACTGCAAAAATAAGAAGCTAAACTACATCAAAATCCAAAAAACTCCTACACCACTATCTCTATCTTGGAACCAGTTTTCTGACACTTCTTTCAGATCAGAAAAAGACCTTTGTATGCTCAAGATATGGCCAAAAAATTGCTAGTAGGTCAAAAAAGGACCTAGAGTGCTTGGAACTGTGCTGATGTCATATTGATGTCATCATTTTAGGGCAAAACATTTGATGGCCTGGAAGTCATCAAGGCAAAAAAAGACTGCCACATAAATTATTTATAAGCTTCACTTAAGGGGGGGTGTTAGATTAAATTATTTATTACTCTAGGTGCTTTAGCTCTCTTAGGTGCATATAATTAATATTTTATATTAATTATATTGTGCAAACCTAGATTTCTTTCCTTAAGGGTTTCGTTCACCTTAAAAGGTTAAACTTTTGTATTTTTTTTTTCATAACTTAGAAGACATTTTTTCTCTCACACTTTTTGAGAACTTCTAAAGCTCTGATACCATGTAGAAGTTGTGAAAACCAACTTCACAAATTGCCAAGATCACCTGTATGCAAATAACTTGCTGAAGAGAAACCAAAAAATGGAGGAAAAAGCAGAGCCTGGAAAAACTCAACAAGATGAGAGAAATTGTATTTCCAGATTGATTGAATGAATGTTTGAAAAAAGAATTACAAGAGTTCAACCTTAAAGGTGAATGAAAGCCCTAAAGCCTAAAAAAGCCAGGTTGCACAATATAATTAATAAAATATTAATTATATGCACCTACAAGATAGCTTAAGCAAACTAGAGTAATAGAAAAATTATTTAATTAAATCAAAGTGATTTAATTAATAAGTATAAACAATTAATTACTCTAACAATACTATCATGTTATTAATTTAAATAATCTTAATCATAAATTTATTAAATAACATAAATGTATATGATAGATCAAATATTAATATCAAGTTTATTTCAAGAATATTAATATGACTTCTATTTAAGTGCAATATTAATATTTATGCTTCCTGCAACTACATTCAACTCAAACTTGAAATTATAATTATAATTTATTTATTTATAATTTCTCTCGTAAAAATCACATAATTAAAACTAGGTGATTACATAACAAAAACCACCATAACTTCTCTTAAAATATAACATAACCAAAAATATATATTTATTAACTTCCCACTTTCATAAATAAATGTATAGTCACTTAAATGCAACTAAGAGTTTAACTAGACTTAAGAAAACATTATTCTAACATCCACTTTACAAATAAATTAGTAATATTTTTTTAATTTTTGAAATTAATAAACAATATATTTTTAAAAAATCGAGAATTGATAAATAAAAATGAAAATAACTTATCCAATTTTATGGAAAAGAAAATGTGCTTTGCTCCTACTTTAGTGAATTAGGGTAATTATTGCCCATACACACATCGCTTTCATAGACAAATCAAACACTTTTGGAGAACAAAGTACGCCCTCCCTTTTTACATATCCTTGCTAGAGATCCAAGACAATGAGGGATCCAAGACAATGAGGGTGCAAATTATGGATGAACAATGGTACAATCTTGCAGGTCAAGAAAGACCAAGGAAAAATTGACCACAGAACAAAAGAATTTCAACCCTGTAAGATCTAAGAACCACTAGGGGAAACAACATTTTTCAAATGCCTTGAACCCTCTTCAAGAGAAAGAGGAAGAATTCAGGAAAAACAAACCCATATCATCAAGTTGATCCAAAAATGGGAAGGATGCCCTGAATCAGGGACCTCTAGTAACTCTAAAATTCTATAAGAACAACTCATAGCAAGATCAAAAGGCTATCCATTTATCAAACCAACTGGTAAGAAATGTCTAGAGGAGGTTTTAGGATCAAGGACTTTTTGTGTGATGGATTGGTCTAGGGATGGGGGTTAGTCATATTATAAATTGGTTAGAAATTTTTTTGGGTAAGCATGTTAATTTCACAATTATGGAAACTGAATTTATTTATTTAGCCTACAATAGATTAGATCTTAAGGATGGAATTTTGTATGGTAATACTCTAGTTTTTAATTATTTTCCTATAAAATTCCTAGGTTGGAGCCTCCTTTTTTATCCAAAAAAATAGCTAACTTCGAAGTAGAAAAGGCTATCTTACTACCCAACCTACCAATCGAATTTTTAGTTGAAGACATAGTTAGAATAATAGTTTCCAACGTTGAAACATATGTAAGTTTGGTAGATTTAGATTTGGTTTTCTTTAGTCCAATAATTATAGTAGAAACTAGTGTTACACTAGTACATTTGGGTTCCATTTTTTAGCTAAATTTTTTACGACATACCAATTTGGCTTGTTAATTTTACTTTTTTTTTTTAAATATGATCTCAAAAATGCCAAAATTTTGATGATACTTGAAATGTTTATCAAAATTTTGATGAAACTTACATACTTTCGTCAAAATTTTGATGTTGTTGGGATATAAAGAAAAAAAAGAAAAGTGAAACTTTATTTTATTTTGACATGGCATATTGCGGGCATGTGGGTGGGTTCAAGGGGAACCATTGTTGATCAATGCTATTGAAAGTAAGTTTTGTTTAATTGTGTTAAATTTTTTGTTTTGTTTGATAGAACCAATGCATAGAGTAAGTAATCTTGTGTTTGAATGAGCCTAATTTGTGGACATTACAATTGATCACGGTCTTTCAAAATTTCCTTGCATCCATTTATGTTATTTTCCTCTAGCCTGATCACTTTCTCCTTTAGCTAGATATGGTAGATGGAGATCATCATATTGTCCCCCAAGCCTCCTACTATGTGGATCTCAGATTTAACTATGGTACATAATAATCTCAAAAGGGAAGAAAAAAATCCATATTCAAAACTACATCACAGAGAACACAATACCCCAAGGATGCCACATAAGGAGTGTTTCAAAAAGGGTAAAGCATTGAGGAGGATTCCCCAACCCCATTAGATCCCCCTTGATTCAAAAATTCCCCATAAAAATGAAGGAATGTGGGAAGTTCTCACACCAAAATTGCTCCCCCATGTTGTATCTAGCCAAAAAAATTTCCATTGCGAAGTTCCCTAACCCTTGAGCTCCATTGTGACAATCCAAATCCACAACCCTCAGGAAATATTTTAAACACATCCCATAGTAACATTGTAGGAATAAATACTTGCTCTCCAAAAGGTAGGGCTTTAGCTAGCTCTTTCAGACTATTGACTTAATGGAATGGGGAGGTTACAACTAATAAGGTAAAATGGTGTAATGAAGCATTCCTAGACTAGGTAAGTATATCTCACGTTGCATGTGGTTTTTTCTATATATAATGTCTTATGGAAGCCCTTAGATGTTATTTTATTAAGGAAGCATGAACTATATTTGATGGTTTTCCCATTAAGTTCATGGAATTTCCCCCCAACTTCAACCTATATGAAACACAAATGCAAAGAAGGATGACTTGGTATAACTTGGGACCTCTCCCAAATGCTTTGGTCAACCTAAAAAATCTAGAATACATCAAAAACTACTTTGGATCATTCATGGGTTTTGAGAAACCTACCCTTCCTCAAGAAGATGTTATTTCAAGAAGATTTTTATTTATCCTAAGTCTTCTCAA
Source organism: Cupressus sempervirens (assembly GCA_028749045.1). Taxonomy (NCBI): domain Eukaryota; kingdom Viridiplantae; phylum Streptophyta; class Pinopsida; order Cupressales; family Cupressaceae; genus Cupressus; species Cupressus sempervirens. The sequence continues at coordinate 836,332,313 of CM053786.1, read as the reverse complement.
GTATCATTTAATTCCAATTAAATATGATTAGTAATTGAGTCTAATCAAGTTCTTGAGTATAATTTTGAGTCTAATTTGTCATTTAAAACTTTTTGAAAAAGTAAACAAAAAGGTGTTTTTTGACCAAATTCATGCATTTTTATCTTTATTAGGAGTCTTCTATGTTTTGACATGTATTTATAGGAATTTGAAGTCATTTAGAGTGAAAATCAATAAAAGTTGCAAAATTGACAAAATAAGTTATCGTGCAATAATTTTTGCTCAGCAACAAAAATTGTTGCATGACAATTTTTTTTGTCAATTTTGAAACTTTTACTGATTCTCACACTAAATTCCTTAAAATTTATAGAAATGCATTTCAAAACATAGAAGACTCCTAATAAACATAAAATGCATGATTTTGGTCAAACCTTAGCATTGACCAATGTTGACTAACCTAGATCTTGAACAATAGTTATGATTGAGACATCATAACTATTCAATGCTATGTATTAGTTAGGAAGATTGATGCAGAGTGCACACAAAATAAAATTCTATGACCTTGGTCAGTCTTCCAACATGCACAAATGTACCATTAAGTGGAACAATGATCACTAAATATGCAACTCCTATATTAATTCAAAACTTCACTTTTCATTTCCTATGTTTCCCTTTTACTCCTAGGGTCAGTCTTCCATGATAGTCACAACAACATTCAAAGTGGTGAATAAAGTCATAGGGAACTCTAGACTTTTTCAAATAATGGATTTATCACAAATACCAACAATTAAAACTCTTTGCAAATTTTGGACACACAAACTACAATTTTGTGGCTTTTAGCCTTCTTTCCAACTAGGTCTCTTGTAGCAACTTTTCCTCTAAAACAAGGGTAAAGTTGTGGAATAATTTTTTTGGGGTGGATTCAACCCACTCAAGTGCAACACTTTCACTTACCCAAATACCAGGAACCAATCTCACTCCTACAACACAAACACTTACAAATAACACTTTAGCCTAATTGATCAAGTTAAGCTAGGGCTTGATAGAAATGTTTCTAATTGGGTGCATGAAATGGATCTAGTGGCTTGGTGATATTCTATATACAAAGGTACATTCCTCAACCCTATATGGCATGATGACGTATCAATCAAAAACCCATCAATTTATTAAAGGATCCACATACTCCTTGGTGACTCATAAATTGATAGAAAACTTGCCAAAATAAAACTAAGGTACATGCTTGACACTAGATGGAATGGTGACGTATCATTCACAAATCAACCAATTTATACTTCCTCCATATACTCCTTTAAATATTCATCAGCCTTCTTAAATATTATTTTTTAGTTTTTAGCATCTTAATTTTATCCAATACATCTAAATATTAGAACACACAACCTCCCTATGCTAATACCACGCTCAAAATAATTCATTTTAGGCTAAATGTGTGGGCTTATTTATCTTAGGGCATCAGATTATAAATAGAAAATAAGATTTTCTTATCCTATCCTTTTGGAATCCTTAAATATAGTGTCCTAACTTGTATTTCACCAAGTGGCATTGGATTCCAATGGTGAACTTGCAAGTTAGGGCCACATCTTTGTTTTAAACCCTAAATTTGAGGGTTTCAGACCTATGCTTAAGAAAAATATTATAACTTCCTCCAACCAAAACCAAATTGGATCAAACTAGATGAAAATGAAATCTAATTCAAGAATCCAACTTAACAAAAAATTTATTTGATCCAATCAATCCATACAAGGTTGTACAAAACAATCTTTCCTCCAAAAAACTAGTTTTCTTTCATAAAATATTGTGGCAGTCCATATAATTTGATGTTCTCCTATGGAAAGATGTCATATATCTTCAATTAGCCAATTTAAACCAACCTTTGGTTGTTATTAATCTTGGGAAGTTGAAATGCACTTTCATGACAACTTTTCAAAAAGTTGCATTAGCAGCATTTTGTAAAACATGACAACTTTTTCATTATGACTCCTAAATAGATGCCAAATGATTACAGAACCTTAGGAATGTTGGAAAATACATATCTAAGGAAAATTTTGCATTTATTAGACTTTATTGTTCATATTTATGTGTTAAATGTGATTTCATTGGTATTTTCTTGTTCATTTGATTACAGTATGGCATTGATTAACTTTGTGTAGGGATAGGTACACCTTCTCATGATGATAGAATAGATACAATACTGGTGATAATTTACCAACCTTTCCGAAGGCAGCCCATATTACATCTATTGGATCATTTTAGGCATCATTGTTGATGGTCAAGAAAGATATGATTCCCTTAAAATTGCCTAATCTTCTATGTACTTTAAAATTATAATTATTTAGAGTGTAATTGTAGTTTACTTATTCATAACTCATTTTCAACTAATGATCTAGTGATGATTTTGTATGAAAAAATCATTTTTATCAAACTTTTTATGATTTAAAATTGAAGATATTTGGGCCCACATTATGTAAAAGGTACATAGCTTGATATAATTGGTTGCTACATTTTTCCATTCATCCTTTTTTTGTAATATATTCAAGGTAAATATCTTGAACTAAAAAATTTATCGAACAATTTGGTTTTTCGTTAAAAGGTGAAATGAGCAAGGCCCTAAATTAAAAGATCAACTCATAAAAACTACGGAGGAGTCTTTGGTCAAAATATTTTGAACAGAGTCCAAATTCTTAAAAAATATTGCAAACATCTAAAGACTATGAGAGACCAATATAGAAGGGATCCAAAGGTCAACCCAAAGTATGAGTGTCCTCCTATGGTTCTAGAGACAGAGTGGAATGAAGTCATTAAAGATGAAAAATAGATAAGACTAAGAGATAAATGAATTAACTTACCACCCAAAAAAAAATGTATGTGGTAGTATTAATCTAATTATGCATAAATTAGTTATCTTTATATTTATATAATCTAACACATTTCTAACATATTTCTAAGTTTACATATACAAGCTATAGGACACATCAAAGGCTACACAAGAAAGGAAAGATAAGATTGGTCAACACCATTTTGGCTTTGGTGGATATATCAAAATTCACTCAAGCCTTGTAAGTAACAGTAAATGAAATTTCATATCAATTTTTTTCATATAAAATGACAAATAAGAAATACATTCAATATTGACAATATTATGCAAAAAATACAGGCCATTGAATTTAATCTAGTGCCCATAGAATAGGACAAAAAAATTAGGTTCAAGCAAGGCTATCAAGGAGTGGTTTCCCACCACCACATAGATTCTAGTGGCCAAAGAGATGTAGAAGATTATGGTGCACCAATTCACACATAGGTAAATAGGCCTAATGAATATTAATAGAAATTGAGAATTTCATGAGAAATAATATATTTGATGATAATTTTGTACAATGATAAAAATGTGCATGACATTTCATTATAGCCTTGTATTCCTAGCACAGATCTTACTAATGATGATGAAGGCACAAATCCTACATATGACAAAGGCCTTAATGTGCATCACAATGATAAAGGTACATGCATTCAATTTATATTGAAAATTAATTATGTAATTATTACTAAAATTTAACATCTCAAATTGTAATTGGTGTAACCTTTATGTGATAATTTTTTGAGTATACAGAGTGTGATGTTAGTGTTGAGCATGTTGAGGCTAAGGTTGAACAAAATGTGATAGTAGATGATGTGACACTATCAGGTAAAGAAAAATCTCTATTATGTTATTTAGATTAATGAAATACTTATAATATTTTTAAAAATATTTAGAATTCAACACATTTATTTCTTGTTTTAGGAGTGCATCAGCCTTGTGCTAAAAAAAGAAGAGGAAGCTTCATGTCATAAGATCATAACCACAAAAGCCACTAGAGAATGTTGAAGATAGTTATGATATTCCTATTAGCCTTTCTCTTCAACAAAAGAAAAAATAAAAGAAGAAATGAATGTTAAATACCTTGTTTAATGATGAATGTGTTGATGAAGTTTTATAAATGTTGCTTATTAATGAATTTGATGTCATGTTATTCAATATTGTTATGTGATTATAATGATTGGGGAGTTCACAAATTATTGATGAATGTTTATATGTATTAATGAATTATATGTCATGTTAATGAATTTTATGTGAATATAATGATTGATGCTTTCATGAATTATTGATGAATGTTAATACGTATTAATTAATTGTATGTCATGTTAATGAATATTATGTGATTATAATGATTCAATGATATACTTCTAAAATGAATGAATGAAATTTTTACTTAGTTGTTAATGGGGAACTTAGAGTGATTATAAGGGGGGGAGAGGCCAAATGAGCTTCCACCTTCATGTGGTTGGCATTGTTAAGTAGAGAATATGAAAGGATTCTTGAAACCAACTGAATCCCAGACTAAACCTACCAATACTAAAAAATAATATATGGTCCCATAAATTCTTCCCAAATGCCTTACCAACTTGACACTCAAATAAAACTTCACTAAATCATCATAAAACCTTCTAAATAGGATCAAATGAACCAAAATCATTTTCTGATTACAAAGGCTTTATGAACAAAATCACAATGGAAGATTCACTATTTCCATCATAATCTGATGTGAAATTTATATTGTGATTGTGGCATAATAGTAAAACCAAGTTTCAACTTTCTTGCAGAATAGTTACTCCTCTCTCGAGGACAAGGAAGATGTGGAAGAATTTTCATGAATTTTTTATCATGGGATGTGTGAGGTCTTAAAGACCTCTCTAGAAAGTACAATGTTAGGGATACTCATCATAGACTTGGAAATTTAGATTTTATTTACATGCAAAAAGTTCAAAATCTCTAGTTTCATTTTTTTCACTGCATGTCACATCATTTGGTTGGATGGCATTATGTTTTCATCTTAGCATGAATCTAGTAGAGGTGGTGTAATTACTCTTCTATCACCTTGTCTTAATTTTTCTATTATTTCACATGGTTCTGACCCCATGCACATAATAATTTGGCTTTTTCTTTCCATCAACAATCATTATTTTGGAGTAGCTAACATTTGTGCTTCCAATGATGTTGTGGAAAGATCTTGATTGTGGGGTTGGATGGATGACAACTTGCCTCTAGCTACTTGGTTTATGTGTGGTGACTTCAATATGGTCGAGCTGACCTTTTACAAAGATGAAATTTTTCCTTTCCACTAGATAGCTAGGGAAAGGGAGTCATGCTACTACATGCATAATAAATGGGGCATTTTTATCCCAATACTAACTTCCACCAACATAGTGGGGTCTAGCAAACTTGGTCCAACTTTCAAGCTAGCTCTGTCCATATTTTAGACCATCTCAATCATGTCATGATTATTGTACAATATTATTTCCTTTATGAAGATTGAAATTTACCTATCATTCCTCTGCCAAATGTAACATTATCAGAGAACTATCCCATTTATTTTTCCATCTCGTGGCACACAATTGTCCAGTGGGTTGTCAGGACTTGGTTTTTCCTCAATATGTCAATGTTGATGCATGCTTCCACTACTACTCAATTCCCACATGTCTAGAATTTAGAGCCATGTCTACATTCTCAAACAAAGTGGACTCAATGGTGGAATGATTTTGTTACCAGAACTATCAAATTTTTGCACATCTATGGGTGACATTCAGTGGTTTTGAGAAGATGGTCTTATGAATCCACTACTACAGCTCTCAAGAAATCTTCTGAGGCTCTCACTCTTAACCCTTTTGATGTTGATTTGCAAATCGAACTTTCCAAGCTTCGTAATGACAAGTAGGTTTTAGATAATTATGTTTCTTGAGGGGCCCAAATCAAAGCTCACCTCCATTGGTTGGAGGTTAGTGATAAGGCTTCGAAGGAATTCTTCCAAGCTCTTAGAGCTCGTCATACCAATCTTGGGATTAAAAAAATCAAACAAGGTACTTTTGTTCTCTCTAGTCTCCCTAACATCCTATAAGCTTTTGTTCACCATTACAAAAATGTGTTTTCTTTGTAGGGGAAATTTTTTTCTCAAGAGGAAGCCCATAGGAAGTTTATTTGTGTTTCTCCAAACTGCCTAGCAGTCAAGAAACATACTTTCTATGAATAGCTAATGACAAGTCACCTGTGTGTGATGGGTTTCATTGTGAATTTTATAAATGCCTTTAGGAATCTATTGGCCTTTACCTACACAAAGGTTATCGTGAAGCCTATCATTCTAAGAGTATAGGAGCTATTATCAACAAAGGAAACATCAAATTGATACTTAAAGCTAGCGATCCTGAGGATATTTATAACTAATGGCCCATTACCTTGCTTAATGTATCTTACAAGATTATTGCTAAGTAAATTTCTTGATAAGTAGGAGATAATTTCCACAGCTAGACAAATTGTGATATGAATATTAGGATTTAATTGTTTGACTCAAAATCACACAGTTAAATCCTGATATTCATATCACAAGTAAATTTCTCTTAAAAAATTTCATCGCATACCTTTAATTGTGTGGCAAGAGAAAACTAGCTTTATTAAGTCTAGGTATATTCTTCACAACATCATTTCTATATGGGAAGGCATGGAGTGGGCTCGTAAATCCAATCAGCCATTTGTGTTTTTGAAAATTGATTTTTCCAAAGCCTATGACCAAATTGAATGGCCTTTCATTTTGGCTATGCTCAAAGCTCTTGGTTTTGGTCCCAATTTTCTTTAGTCTGTGGAGATGATTTTTGGGGATGCTATTTCTTGTATTACTATAAATAGCTCTCAATTTGAAGCCTTTGGGCTCTTTTGCTCCATTCGATAGGGTTACCCTTTGGCTCTAGCTTTATATGTTCTTGTTGTTGAATGTTTTGGCTACTTGCTAGCCTACTCCATTTCTTTTGGTTCGGTTCATGGCATCTCCTTGCCAAATTCTTCTTCCTAGTTAGTCCATGGATACTTTATTGATGATTCCTTTCTCACTCTTTTGGAGGATGAGGAAAACATCACTAATGCTTTGCAATGCCTAGATACCTTTTGTCAAGCCTCTGGCTCTGCTATTCAATGGCACAAAATACTTTGTTATCAATAATGGTTTTTTCCAGCTATGCCTTAGCTTGAATAGTTTGAATGAAAATGGGTCATGCATGAGGAATTTTTGCTTTTTGGGCATTCCCTTTTGCTTTCAAGCTTCACTAGTTGATTTTTGGAACACTGTGCTTTCCAAAATTGTAAAGAAGATTGACTATTGTCTTACCAAACCCCTTTCTCTTGCGGGAAAATTTTAGATTTTCTCCAAGGTCTTGGTGGTTATGCATGTTTACTATTCTTCCTGTTGGGCTCCTTTCAAAGCCTCTTATCTGAAATTGGAGCGCTTTCTCTATGATTTTCTTTGGGCTTATGGTTTTGACCATCATGTCTTTCATAGAGTTGCTTGGTATTTTTTTTGTCTCCTCAAAGATTCTAGAGGCCTTGGCCTTCTCTCCACATAGAAGAAAGGCCTTGCTCTTTGTGACAAATGGATTATAGTGTCATTACTGGAGATGAATCTTGAAAAGTTCTAGTTTGGCATTTTATTTATTCTAATTTCCCTGTTAAAAGGCCTACATAAAAATGGATTGACTTTCAAACCCTTCTCATTATGTGGGAACCAGTCCATATACAGGGATCTTTATTATTAAAAGCATATGGCAAGCTTGGTAAGCTATCAAGCCTTGGCTTCAATGGTCTAGTGATGGGTTCCATGATGGGCTCTCTTTGAACCAATAGAACATTTGGTGGTCTCCTTTGTTTTCCATTCAGGGTATTCCTCTGGCCAAGACTCAAGGTGCTAGTGCTTTACATTTTTTTTTCAAACATGACATCAAGACTCCTAAGGACCTCTTTTCTAGGGTATCTATGAGTCTTAGATCCTAGGAAGACATGGAAGTCCAGTTTTTTCTTTCCTATTTAGATTGGTAGACTTTTGATCTGTTGCTTTCTGCAATTCCAGATCATTTAATTCACAAAGTGAATATTTAGTCTATTCAACCTTGGTGGACAACCTCAAAGTGGTATCTTGTCACTCCCTTTACCAGCTACAAGCCAAGTTTTGGGTATCGATGGCTTCCCCTCATTTTCTGATGTTGGATACCCTCAACTAGCACTAGCATTTGCAATCTTCCCTTTCTTAGTAGAGAAATAATTTTGACATTATTTGGAGTGCCATTATTGAACCCAAGATTGCTCATTTTTCTTGGTGCCTAGTTTTGCAAGGTCTTCTCCTTGGACTTTAGCTCAAGCATATTGGCATTCTGGATGCTCAGTGTCCATTTTGTGGGTAGCTAGAATCTTTTTTACATATTTTTTGGTTCTATAGACATGGTCAAAACTATTGGCATTGGATTCATGATTTCTTTAAGTTGCTTCAATCTGAACCTTTTTCCTAGCATATGGTTAGCTTGGTAATTCTACCAAATTTCTTAGAAAATTCACCCAGATTTGGCATACTTTCAAGATGGAATTTCTATTTACTCTATGGAAAGATATAAATGTTGTTCTTTACACTCATAATTTTCTTGACATAAATGTTGCTATGTACATTAAAGAATGCATTTGTAATAATGTAATGATGCATATCCAAGTACATGCTAATAAGGGGGCTCTGGAGTGTGGCCCACCTTTAGGAGTTTCTTAATCATTGGGGTAATGCTCCCTATATGGTTCCTAGAGTACCTTTTGATGCTTCGATTGATACTACATCCCCCAAGGTCTTCTACTGAGGGTATAGTTCTTCTGGTCACCGCTCATATATGCCATTCTTGCAAGCTTCCTGCCCCCACTCTCCTAGTGGTGGTGATGGTGGTTGACATCTTTTCTCAGCTTCTCTGCCCCATGTGGTGGCATAGGCTGGTCCCTAGGCCTCGTGGCTCCCCCTCCTAGTGTTTAGCATGTTGTGTCTGCTAAATGGCCCTTTCTCCTAGAGTTGGCTATTTCACTCGCATGGACTGATAACAAAGATGTAAACTAGGCCCTTGACAAAGCTACTGATGGCTAGAATGTTCCTAGTTTTCCTGCCAATCCTAGGGATGACTAGGGATTTCATGATCACGATGAACCACCCTCTTCAATTCGCATTGCTTTGGTTGCCTAAGGGTAGTTTCTTATATGTTATTTTTTATGAATAGTTTTTTATTCTAGCTTTGGTCATGTGAACTTTTGAGGGGGTAATCTTGTATCCCCCAACACTTTTTTGTGAATTGTAACTAAGTATATTATTTATTAATAGAAAAGGACTATTCATCAAAAAGATAGAGTACTTAATAGATATATGCTTAGTCTTAGAATGCAATACAAGATTCTTGGACATACTTATTGTACTTGTGTTATCACAATATATGATAACAAGTTCTAAAAATTCATTCCCAATATCTTTTAGAATCTGCTTCATCCACATGACTTGATTACAATTATTTGTTGTTGCTACATACTCTTCCTCAGCTGTGCTCTAAGAAATACAATCTTATTTGTTTCTTAACCAAGAAACTAATCTTCCTCCAAGAAAGAATGCTTCACCACTAGTGCTTTTTCTATTACTCATATTCCCTACCCAATCTGCATCAGTATAAGAAAATAGAGTGAAATAACTTGATCTTTCATACCATATCCCATAATTAGATGTTACTTTCAAATACCTAAATATCCTCTTTACTATTGCATAGTGACACTCCTTAGGATCAACTTGAAATCTATCAACAATCCCAACTACATTTTCTATATCCAGTCTAGACTTAGTTAGATATTGCAAACCTTCAATCATGGATCTATATTTCTTATGCTCAATATTAGTTTTTTCATCTCTGCTAGATAACTTATGACTAGTTATCATTGGTGTACCAACAGGCTTACAATTTTCCAAGACAAATATTTTCAACAAGTCTTTTAAATACTTAGCTTATGAAATGAAAATGTCATCACTATTTTACATAATTTGTAAACCTAGAAAGAACATCATCTCTCCTATCATACTCATTTCAAAATCATTCTTCATTTCTTCAACAAACATATCACTTGCTTCATCATTGCCTCCAAATATTATGTCATCAACAAATATTATTATTACCAACAAACCATTCTCAATTTCTTTCAAATACAAATTATTGTCTATCATACACTTATCAAATCCAAGTTTTGCCAAATAATTGTCCAACCTTGCATACTAGGTTCTAGGTGCTTTCTTTAAACCATATAGATATTTCTTCAATTTGCATACCATATATTTTTCTTTTGTCAGAGGGAAAGCTTTAGGCTTCTTAATGTATACTTCTTCTTCAAGGTCTCCATTCAGGAAGGCTGATTTGACATCCATCTAATATACTTTGAACTTATTATTTGCTTCATAAGATAAGAACATTCTCACTGCTTCCATTATGGTTATAGGGGCATATTTCTTCTCATAGTCTATTCCTTCTTTCTATGAATATCATTTGCATACTAGTCTAGCCTTGTTTCTTACATTTTCACCTTATTTATTCATCTTGTTTATGAATACCCATTTGGTTCCTAAAACATTCTTTTCTTTAGGCCTAGGAACTAATTTGCATGTATCATTCTTCGCAATTTGATATAATTCTTTCTTCATTGCTTGAATCCAATGATCATATTTGCATGCCTCATCTACATTCTTAGGTTCAACTTGAGAAATCATTCATAATTTCTCATTTACTCTATTTCTTGCCATCATTCCTTTGTCTTTGCTTCTAATTATCTACTCTAGAGGGTGATTCTTTGTTAGATTCTTGTTAGGAGTTTCTAACTCAACTCTTATTTCTTCTCTTGGTTCAAATCCTTGTTCTCCTCTTTTCTCAATAATTTGTACATCATTTTGCAAGTCATTGTTAGTCTTAAAGAAAACTTCTACATTCTATCTAACAGTTCTAGTTTTTCCTTTTTTTTCATCAAAATTGTAATCCATCAATATATTTTCCTTAATGCCAAACTTTTAATCAACTTTTACGTTTTCACATTCAACTATTGTCTTGGTTCTATGATTAAAACATCTGCAAGATTTCTTTTCAATGAATAACTAATCAACATACCTTCATCACTTATTCGATCAAACTTACCAATATCATAATCTCTCTTTATGCAACACTTTATTCCAAAGATTCTAAAATACTTTACTAAAGGTGTATGACAAAACCATAATTCATAAGGAGTCTTATTCATACCTTCTTTGATCTATACTATGTTCATGGTGTATAATATTGTACTAATTTCTTCTCTCCAAAATGTCTTGGATACATCATTTTCAAACATCATTGCTCTTAATGCCTTTGATTGATCTATTTCTCCTTTCTACTATTCTATTTTTCTTAGGGGTCTTCAATGAAGATAATTGTCTCTTAATTACATTCTCTTCAAAAAAACATGTCAAACTCTCTAGAGGTAAACTCTCCTTCTCTATCTAATCTCAAATACTTAATCTTAACACCAGATTCATTCTCAACTCAATTCTTGAATATCTTCAAATTCTTAAATGCTTCATATTTCTCTTTAAGAAATGCTACCCACATCATTCTAGTAAAATCATCAAATACATTTCTCCATAGAACCCTTTTGTTCAAGTGAGGTCACTCAAATATGTATGAACAATCTCTATCTTCTCTGTAGTAGTGAACTTCTTGTTGGGAAATGATACCTTTTTCTTCTTAGCCATGATACATGCTTTGCAAACAACATTAGTAGGCTTCATTATCTTATGCAAATCTATAACTGCAAATGTTCAACTAACCTTCACAATGTTATCAAAGTTTATATGATAAAATATTCTATTCCGTAACCAACTATTATCCACTTTTGCAATCAAACATGTCATTTCAGTAGGATTCAACAAAAATACATTACCTCTAGATTTTGTACCTATTCCTATCAGCTTACCATCTTTATCTTTGATAATGCACATCTTTTCTATGAATTGCGATTAGTAACCTTTATCCACCAACTATCCAATACTCAACAAGTTATGCTTTAAACCATCAAGAAAGTAAACATCATCAGTGTTAGTCTTTCCATCAAGAGTAATAGATTATATCCTTATGATGTGACAATTTGCATTGTTTCCAACTCTAACAATAGCTCCATCATGATTCCTAAATAAAAACTTGTTCATATCACTAGTCATGTGATGTGAACATGCTCTATCTATTATTCAATTAGATTTCTTTTCAACTTTGGAAATTAGAGTCTTTTCTTCTTTAATTTCTTTATCAAGCTCATCTTCTTGTATGGACGCAATTCCTAGCTCATCATCACTTTCACTATGAACTCTTTCCTCAATTTCCTCATCTTCATTTGCATACAAACAATGTCTAGGTCTTCTAGGCTTAAATTTTCATTTATACTTTTTCTCTCTTTTGGGAAACTTACATGCATAATGAAAAAATTCATTACAAGTCCAACATTTAAAGATTCTCTTACCATTTGCTTCTCTTCTTACAAGCAGGGCTATACCTTCTTCAATTATTTTGTCTTCTTCAAAACTAGTTCTACTATTGCTAGCAAAATCTCCATGAGTGCTTGCACATCTAGTTAAGAATGGAAAAACACTTAAGGCACTAAAAGTTATCTCCACTCTTTTCAATTATCTAGATTGTCTTAGACTAGCTTATGTTGCTTCCAATCTTCTAAGAAAAGTTTCCCTGGTGAACTTCTCAATTTAGGATATCAAAAGCTCAATAATTTGTGCTAATTGCTTGATATGTGGTTTTAAAGTTTTCAAGATTTTTCATATAACCTCATTTTCTTCCTTGGATCCACCATATGACTTGATTCCTACAAAAATCTCAAATATCCTACCAAAATAACTTCTTACAAATTCATCTTCCATCATTTTAGCATCTTGAAATAAGCATATCCAATTCTATAATCTTATCCTTTTTGTATGTGTATCTCCTTCAAAAGTAGATTCTAAATCTTTACAAATCTTATGAGATGTATCTAGTGACTTTATTTGACTATATTAATTCTCAAGAAGTGCTAATAGTAAGGCTTATTTGGGTATCATATTACACATGAACATATTTCTTTCTACTTCATTGCATTCCTCAAACTTGGCTTCTTTCACAATTTTTTTTGTCCTTTGTCAAAAGCCAATATCCTGGACCCATACACAAAAAATGAGTCTTCATTTTCTCTTTCTAGTTGTCATAGTTAACCCCATCAAAATTAGGACTATCTTTTCTAAAATCAATTTCCATTGATTTTCCAAAGCTATTAAGATTTCCCTTCAAGGACCTAAAGATTTGATACCAATTGTTAGAATATATAGTCCACCAATATAAAAAAGAGGGTGAGGGGTGGAGGTTAATCAGTTATCCAATTATTATCACAATTTTCAACCTTATTAGATCTTAACCATATGAGAAATATAATCAAAGACCACAACAAGATACTCATACACAATAAAACTAGATATTTTAACTAGGGAAACTCTTGATTAGAGGGAAAACCCTAGTGGGGATGGTACCCACAACATGATGTACTAATATAAATATTTCTTGTTAGATGATGGACCATGTTAGGAGTCTATAAAAATATTCAATACATATCAGTCCCTGTTAGGAGACTTTGAATCTCTATTAGGAGATTTCAACCCTATTAGGAGTTGTAGAAGGTAGATGGACCTTCTGTCCAAACTGCTTTAGGGGCAAGAAAAATGAATCCACTCTCCAAATGATATTTGTATTATTCCTTGCAGAATAATAGAATTTTAATTGTACTTCTCCTTCCTCTTTCTCTATCTATCAGCTGAACCTATGTTCCTTCAGATCTTGATACTAGATCACTAACTTGGTATCCAATAATCCCTTGGATCTCTTACTTGTATTTACCAAACACTCTTCTCTTGTTTGCACTTTCTTGATCACTTCACATACTGTGCTTTACAATCAAGGAAAATAATTTCCTTTATACCAAGTCCTCAAAAAAATTTCTTGATTTGGCCTTGAGGCTTTCCCAATTAATTATAATAGGACCATAATAAGATAATTAATTATTTTGCAATCACATAACATTGTCATCTCACAGTCTATACAACTTCTCACACATGCAACTTCAGACTTTGTGCACTCTCTAACATCATCATCAGACTATCCTCTATCACTATCTTACTTTGCATACCCTGATTATATCTTTGCTAAGAGATAAAATAAAATCATAAGAAACTGCTTCTCAGGTACTCTTTCTCTAGACTACTCTCTATAAATTGCATATAACTTTTGTATTTCTTTGACTTATGTTACATACACTTAACCCCATCATTAGGAAATAGTGTAGAACATGTCCTTAACCACACCTCACCATAACATCAAAACTCTATTTGTATGATCATGATCTCTATTAGCTACTCTACTAGTCTTCACAGAAACCATACTATGTTGTCATCAATGAAAAGCATAGTCATGAATGCAACATGTGTTAGAAAGGATAAGGTTGCCATTGCACCAAAAGATTGACCTATTAATTTTTGATACAACCAGTAGTCTTATAGAACCACAAGAGGTAGTTAAGCCATTTCACAAAACCTGTGAAGGATGTTGGCCCACTGTGAAAAAACCCCCCTCCCAGTGTCACTCGTCATGGCTTGCAAGATTTGAACATATGACTAGGCTCTAATACCAATTATTAGAGAGAATAGGGTTTTTGTTGCACCAAAATATCGACTAGTTAATGCCTGATACAACCAATAGTCTTATAGAACCACAAAAGATAGTTAAGCCATGTTATGAACCTTGTGAGGGATGTTGGCCCACTGCCAACACATGCTTGTTATGCCACATGCTTACCAATACTTAGGATACTCCCCCAAAGGAATACTATCAACATTCATGCTAATAGGCAAGAAGTGTCCAATATTTATGCCACAAACAACTAGGTAAAGATCTCTTCTCTAGTGGAAGGCCTTCAGTTATATAAAGAAATGAATATTAAAATTTTTGAAGTTGAGGGAGATTTGTGAGGATTACCCACAAATAGAAATAACAATTACATGCAAATATAACCAATATCAAAAAATAAGAAATTTCTTAGAAGAAAACACAAGATAAAGATTTAACGTGGTTCACCCAATCCCTAGGCTACACCCACCAAGCATCGAGTCTAATATTATTATAATTTAGTGATTACAACCTGATTAAGTTCTATAATCCCTTACAACTTAATACCATCGTAAGAAGCAATTATCACATCAAACCTTATGAAATCCCTAACCCTAATCCATTTTATACAAGTATTTTTGTTACTTTAGAGTTAAAATTAGTTACAACATGTCATCCCAAAAATAATGATAAAATAGCCCCTGAACCCCCAACAGTCATGGCCTATCAGCCACAACTATGTTGGGGCCTGCCTCCCCCAAACCCACACTCAGGGCCTAGCCCAATCTTCAACTCCACTAAGGAATTATGGAGTATATAAAATACTTCCCTGACTAGTCACCACAAACTAACAAGATTCTACAATCATAGTTAATACTCTTAGAAAGGGATCCCTTCTCAAATAGATGATAGATGCAAAATTGGCTATAGCTTTAGAACTTTGCAAATCTTTTGATAGAATAATTTTCAACCATATCTACCAGGAAGGTAATAAGAAAGCAGATGATTTAGCTAACATGGGGATTAATGCCTTCCTAGAAACTAATGTTATTTCCTATCTTGTTAGCATTTTGGATAAATGATGCAGAGAAAGATTAGATTAGTCTACTCTATGAATGTTATTATTTAATCAGTACTGCAACTCACTTTATAGATCAATGCTCCTTTTTTGTTTCATTATGTCCTATGTTATGGTTTTAATGCACTTCTATCTCTATTGATGGATTCCTAAGGTGTTTTATTTTTATCTAGTTTTATTGCATTAATATTTTTAGTTTTTTAACCTTTAATAAAGAAATATGGAGTTTCCTATTCGGTTGGTTTTCTATGAAGTGCTAGGTTAATTAAAATAGAAGAGATGTTCTTCCTAGATAATTTGGTAAACTTTATGACATTGGAGGTGGATTAGAAGATATATTTCTTTGAAATTAGGCAAAATTAAAAGACTATTACCCAACTTCATCCTATTAGTGCCTCATGAGTTGGGTTGTACTCATTTTTATATTTAATATATGGCTTTGGCCTCTTCTTTATCAATTATTATTTTTTAACAAATCCAAAAATTAAATTATATATTTTAACAATAATAATAACCATGCAATTATTATTTTCACATGTCTATGATCTTCTAAAACATGGAAGTATAACATACTTAATTTTCTATAATGAATGTATCTTTTTTTTGTAATATTTTTAACCAATAATTACATTTAAATCTAAGGCAAATATATGTTTTGTTTGATGAATCTTTTTGAGGGTTTTTGTTGAAGTTTTCAAATAATTTCCTTTCAAACCCCAACTGATAATAATTAGTTTCCTCTGAAATTTAATATTGAATTTTCACTAATTGCTTAGATCTAGATTTTTTTAAATCAATTTTCAGTAGCATAATCTTATCGTTTACATTTGATAGCTATTTCCAAACAATGCATGAATCAAATTCTATTTCCTAATTGAAAATTAGAATTATTCTACATATTTCACTCCATAAATTTCAACAACATTACAAACATGAGGTAGATAGACATTCTAAATTTATTTCTAGAAAGGAGTTCTCAAACCCTACCTCAATCTGACAGCTAAAATTATAGACAATCTAGTGAATACTTGCAATCCAAATACTCTAGATCTTTCAACAATTCTTTAACTTCAATTCCTAAATTGCTCTCCCAAAACCTCTAATAAAGAGCCCTAACCCTACTTAGGGTTTCTAAAAATAGAAAATAACTCACTTTTAATTAAATATTAAAATCAATCAATTTATTAATTATTCCATGCACACTTAATGCATCTTTTAATTAAAATATTTCTTATCTTTTCTCCACATAATTATTTATGCAAACCATTTTTAAAAGTATAATTTATCATTTTAATTAATAATAATTAAATTCCATATTTAAATGCAACTCTTATCTAATCATTATTAATTAAATAATTACAATGAATCTATATTAAATGTTTTATATTTTCTTTTCTTTTTATCCCATTTCTAAAATTAAAATTTTAAATTAAAGCACTCATTTAATTAATTTCTAGTTAATTAAATATCATAATTTTTTAATCAAATTGATATTTAATATATATAATATCATAAGATAAATCCAAAAAAACCACTTTTCAACTGAATCACAAAGTCAAACCAACATAAAAGCAATATAAGAAAAATTGACCAAAGTGAAAATCAAATAACACACCAAGAAAAAATCACAGATTTAAAAAAAGGGTAGGTAGTCAGATACACATCCTCTTTCTCAAGATAAGTAATTAGGATATGACTAGGGTTAGACTTAAACATTATCTCCCCATTCTTACCATTGAGTTATTGTGATAGGACATGCTCATCCTAACAATTCAGGGACATCATGCATGGTACCTACAACCTACATAAAATACGAGTGCATGTATATGTGCATATATATCTAAGATAAATAGGAAATGGTTGGAGAGGTACATCATGTAGATCCTAACTAGCAAGTGACTATGACTCACTCTTCTAATCAAAATAGACACGTCAGGAAAAAATATAAAATAAATATGCACATCATATACATGCAAGTATGGAGTAAGTACCATAAATAAATCATGAATACAAATAAGATCAGATTTCACTATAACAACTCATCATCGTGAAGATACAATAATCACAATTTAAAGACATATCATATGGCATCATTCAGAAAATAATTATATTTACACATTGAAGTATTTGCATTCAAATATCTCTTAAGGGCTAACATGTTTGTAGGAGATTCAAATAGAGCTTGACAAAGAATACACAATGATATCAAAAAGGCATGGGTATTACATATTATGTAAATGTCAATTTTGATGAAGAAATTAGGGCTCTCTTGATTTTGTGTTCTTTGGATGAAAGTTGGAATGGCTTGGTAATGGTTGTGAGTAATTCTATTTCTAGTTCTAATACCCTAAAATTTGATGATGTGGTTGGTGTCATTTTGAGTGAGGAAATTCATAGGAAAATCTTAGGTGCATCTACATTAAAAAGTGTCTTGAAAGCACAAAGAAGACATAGAACAAATGAGAGAGGAAATAATTTTGGAAATCATGAAAAATCAAAGAGAAAGAATACTCAATTTAGGGGAGCAAGAGATTGTAGTACCATGGAAAATTGTGGAAGCAAAAGAAAGATTGATGGTATCAAAAGAACAATGAAGGAGACAAACAAGAAGGAAAAAGGGAGGAAAATGTGGTTAATAATAAATCTAAAGAAGATGATTTGCTTCTTTCCTTAGAAAATGTTGATGATTCATGTATTTCAGACTTAAGGGCTTCATTTCATGCTACACCCTATATAGGCTATTTGATTGATTATGTCCAAGGAGATTTTGGGCTGGATTGTTGCAAAGGGGAGAATTGAGATTAAGATATAGAATGGGAATAATTATCTTCTACAAGAGGTAAGACATGTTCTAAGACTACTACAAATTTAATTTCAATAGGAACTAGGTGATGAGGGTTGCATTATACAAAAGGTTCCTTAGTAGTAGCAAAAAGTGTGAAAAAAAACACCTTATTTCTTTGTAGATGTCATATTGTTCCTTTTACTTTAATTGTTTTATAGAAAAATTAGCATTCAGGAATAGTTGTTGTGGTTGAGCTTGAAGACCAAAAAATAGTTATTGAAGATTCTGAAACAACGCTATGACACAAGAGACCTGGGCATGTGAGTGAAAAATTTCTGAAATTACCTCATGCAAAGAAAGTTTTAATAAGTCTAAAATGTGTCAATATTGATTTATATAAAAGTTGTGCTTATGAAAAAAAAAAAGGTGAGTTTTGTGAAGAGTGGCAAGGAAAAGAAAAATAAGATATTAAAGTTTGTGCATACATATGTATGAGGATCAACTTAGGTATCTTCCCTTGTTGGCTCTCATTTTTATGCTTCATTCATTGATGATGCAACTAGAAAAGTATGGATTTATTTTCTTATAAAGAAATCTAATGTATTTCAAACTTTAAAAAAATGTAATTGCTTAGTTGAGAATGAGAGTAGTAAAAGACTAAAATGTCTTAGATCTGATAATGGGGGTGAGTATTATAGAAAATATTTTGAAGATTATTGTTCCTCTAATGATGTTTGTAGGAAAAAAAATGTTCCAAGGACTCCACAAGAAAATGGAGTGGTTGAATGCATGAACATGACAATAATAGAGTGTGTAAGGAGTATCAGGTCGCATTTCAGGATTCCCTTAAAATAGAGGCTAAAAATATTATTGCATATTTGATCAATAGAAGTCCCTCTACTCTTTTAGGTAGTGGTATTCTAGAGGAATCATAGACTGGTAATAAGGTGGGTTAATCTTTTCTTATAACCTTTAGTTGTGAAGCATTTGCACATATAGATTTTGAAAATAAAACCAAGCTAGAAGCTAAATCAAAGAAATGTGCATTTATTTGATATGTCATCAATGAATTTTTCTATAGACTTTGGGATTTTAAAAATCATAAAATTGTAAGAACTCAAGATGTCATAGTCAATGAGAAAGTGTTGTACAAAAATATGTTACAATAGCATGAGAAAAAAGAAAATGATTATGTCGCGCAGGATGATGCACAAATGTAATGTCCCC
This sequence comes from Cupressus sempervirens, assembly GCA_028749045.1. NCBI lineage: Eukaryota > Viridiplantae > Streptophyta > Pinopsida > Cupressales > Cupressaceae > Cupressus > Cupressus sempervirens. The sequence continues at coordinate 836,312,661 of CM053786.1, read as the reverse complement.
ATTTTAGCAGTTGACCAAGTGTGTGTGTGTTAGCCTTGTTCTACATGGTCCCGAGGGCTAACGAAGGGTTTAATGGGATCTTGGAGTGTTTTGGCCTAGTCATTTCCAGTTTGGGCCAAAATGAAGTTGATTTACTTAGTTTAAGGCATACTTACTATTTTTAGTAAGTCGGTAGGACACAGTGTAGGTCAATTTTGGTGATTGGATTCGATACTCCTCAATGAGAGCTTTCTGATGAGCTATCACTCGCATTATTCGGAGTTTGATTGCTAATACATTTTAATGCCTGAAGTTTTATTAAAGTAACGTCTAACTTAATTGTAAAATATTAAAGTGTTACTTTAATATTTATTTTATGGTGATGTGTACCCAAGGGAGACATAAGGGGTATTTTAATATATGTTTTATATTACACATCTTTTATCCCACATTGCCCATATGAGTTGAGAAGACCCTTGGGAATAGAATAAAAGGAAGCATTTGTGGCTTCATTAGACAGGTTGAATATGAGAAGAAATTGGTGTGTGAGTTGCAGCTCCATTCTTGGCATTTGAGGATGTCTATCCTCTCTTGTAACATTCTAGACATCATTCCCTTGGGGTTTGGCCTTTGGAATTCTTTGTTATTGGCTTCATTATCAAGTAGTTCAATTGCATTTCCGACTACAGGCATATTTGGTATTTTGCTCATATCTTCTTCACTACTTGTCCGATGCTTATGCCACTTTGAAGGAATGGTATTATGAAGGTAGTGGACTAATTGAAGGACAAAGTACTGTAGCAGCAAGTTTGAAAGCATGGGCTGGAGTATTATGTCAATACTGCTGAAGTAATTAGTGAGTTGTTAAATCTACCATGTATTTGGTTTTAAGAATTCTGAAAATAACATTTTATTAGCAGAAGTTCATTTCCACTTGGCATATTATTGTAGTTTCTTTCTTTTTTATGTTATATGATACCAATTCCATGCACAAAACACAACAAACAAATAAACATTTGATTTCCAGAGTTATAAGGGGTTTAAAACATTAAACAGAGAAATAAGAGGTTGCATGCAAACTGTTTGACAAAATTCCTTTCAGAAAATTGGTTTAGGTTTTTGGGACATCCAGGGGTGCCCATTACAATGGTATCAGAGCTATAAGTCCTGCCATCCTGTGGAGGTCTTATAGGGAATTTGGAACAACTGGATAGAGGGAAAAATGTTTGAAGAAATGTCAAAACACTAAAATCAGAAATTAAAAAAAAAAAAAACATAGGCTAAGCATTTATCTTTGAGCATGCGACAGGGGTCTTATAATTTCTGTGATACCAGAGCAAGACAAAATAGGATTTCAAACTTGCAAAGCAAACGGTCTAGTACATCTGTGCAGATGGACATTGAACCCAACCATATAGACACAGAGGAGATATTCTTTGATTAGGACAATAATATGGGTGATCGAGATGACAGGAATACAGGATTAGGCAGAGGTAGAAATGCTGGTCCAGATCAGGGGGAGGTACTATTCCGATAGTTACTGGATACATTAGAGTAGGGGTAGGGTATGCAGCAGGAGCAGAATAGGCGAATGGACATGAAGTTGCAGTTCATGGCTAGACAGATGGGTGTCAATATTAATCCAGGTGATGCCAAAAATAGAAACAATAACAATGAGGGAAACAATAACAACGGGGGAAACAATAACCATGGAGGCCAAGGCAACAACAATGGTCTTAAGAATAACATTAATGGTAATAATGGACATGGCAACAATGGGAATGAGGCTGATAAATTTAGACACGTTGCACGCCTAGCACGGACTGCGAGCTCGAGACCTCTTCTACCCACTTTCCCACCCAAAGATCCGGTTCAACCAGTAAATGAACCACAGATTACCGAGTTACAGGATCAGTTCAGGAGGGACTGGGAGGCTAGTGGACCAGAGTTTCAGGCGGATATTTCTCTTTGAATATATGGACTTGAGGGTGAGACACATGCCTAAAGTAGGAGGGAGGAATCAAAACTTTGAGCTAAGGAAGAAAGTTGGAAAAATTTCTTTACCTTATCATGATGCTTCAGGAAAGATGACTGCATGAGCTTGGGTGCAGAAGGTAGATACATACTTGCAGATAAATCCTATGCTTGAGGAGGAGGCTATCAAGTATGCGGCTATGCACTTGGATGGTGTTGCACATGAATGGTGGCATCATGGAATGGTCATTCATGTGATGGTGACTTTGGGGCATAATCAGATTACATCCTATGAGGAATTCACCGAAACATTGATTGTGAGATTTGACACTAAGGATCCTGAGTTACATTTCAAGGAGCTAGCACAGTTAAAACAATAAGTTCTGTGGATGCTTACATTGCCGAGTTTCAGCGCTTGTCTGTACTTTTTACTGATATCTCTCCTAGGAGATTGGTGGTGTTATTTTGTGATGGTCTTGCTAATCCATTACGAGGTTGGGTGAAGGGACATGATCCACTCATGTTAGCTGAAGCAACTAAAAAGGCACAAGATTTAGCCCCCTCAGTATACAAAGGAAAAAACCATTCAACTGATTCTTCCTACCACAAGGACCAAGACAAAAAATTGTTTCAGAAAGAGTATAGCAAACCCAAAGAAGGATCAAAAGGACTAGACAATGAAACCTTGAATGAACCTCAAAAGAAGAAGTTGTGCTTCCATTGTAGAGAGCCTTGGGACTTATCTCATAAATGTTCTCTCAAGGCTAAGGCAAATCAAATGGAGTATTTTTTAGTAGAAGAGTCAGAGTTAGAAGGGGAGGATCAACACTCTGATTCAGATGAGGGTAACACTATAGCGGAGAGCAACATTCCTAAGGATGATAGATCATTGGAATGCTTGATAGGGGCCCAAAAGAAAAATTTAAGGTCAGGGGTACTACCTAGGGGTAGAAAGTGATATCTCTTATTGACACTGGGGCTACACATAACTTCATAGATGCACAGTTGGTAGCCAGGAGAGGGTTACAGGCAGAGGAGCATGATGGGTTTAGAGTCATGGTGGCTAACGATGATAAGTTATTATGCACTCAAAAGATATCTAATCTTCGCATCAGGTTTGGAGATGGCTACAACTTGGAGGATGAGTTCTATGTTGTGGACATGGGAGATTATGATGTCATCCTTGGCATGACATGGATGGCTTCACTAGTTGAGTTCACACTCAATCTAGCAAAATTGAAGATGAGATTCCAGCATGAGGGCAGAACTGTGGTACTTAGAGGGCTTTCAGATGGAGGTTGCAGAGTAGTGTCCTTGAGGAGAATGCAGAGACTTTTTCATCATGATGACATAGAGTGGGCGGTAGAGTGCCACATTATGCCAACTTCACCAGAGCCACAAGAAAAGAGTCATCCACTAGATGTCCAGAAGATACTTGATAGACATGCTAAAGTATTTAGCGATATTCCTCATGGGGTTCCTCCTGACAGAGGGATGGAACATGTTATTGAGCTCGAGGAGGGAGCCAAACCAATTATGATTACTCCCTATCGTCATCCTAAGAAACACAAGGATGAGATAGAGAAGGCAATTAAGGATTTGTTGGAGATGGGGCATATCAAGCCCAGTAAGAGCCCCTTTGCTTCAATAGTAGTATTGGTAAAGAAGAAGGATGGGACGATGCGCATGTGCATCAATTACAAGGCACTAAATAAGAAAACAATTAAAAACAGGTATCCCATTCCTAAGATTGATGAGTTGATTGATGAGTTGCATGGGGCATGCTTCTTCACCAAAATTGATTTACGATCTGGATACCATCAGATCAAGATGAGAGAAAAGGACATTGAGAAAATATCCTTCCGATGTCACTATGACCACTTTGAATTCATGGTTATGCCATTTGGTCTAACCAATGCACCCGCTACATTTCAGAGTTGTATGAACTAGGTATTCAGGAAGTTGTTGAGGAGATTTGTCTTGATCTTCTTTGATAACATCTTGGTCTTCAGTAAGACCTGGGAGGAGCACTTACATCATCTGGAGGAGGTGTTATCTATTCTGGAGAGAGAGTCATTATATGCCAAGGAATCTAAATGTGAGTTTGGCATGATTGAGCTCCTTTACCTTGGGCATATCATTAGTGCAGATGGTGTTCGGGTTGATCCCAAAAAGATTAGAGCTATTGTAGAGTGGCCTACTCCCACAAACCTTACACAACTTAAGGGATTCTTTGGTTTATGTGATTTTTATAGGAGTTTTGTTAATGGATTCTCACAGATTGCTACACCCTTGATAGATCTTACCAGGAAAGGAGCCTTCGTGTGGACAGGGGCAACACAGAGGTGTTTTGAGCATTTCAAGTAGGTAATGTCTTCATGTCCAATTCTAGCTCTACCAGATTTCATGAAGCCTTTTGAGCTTCATTGTGATGCATTAGGTGATGGGATTGGAGCAGTATTGATGCAGGAGAAGCATCCCATTGCATTCGAGAGTAGGAAGCTTCGAGAAGTTGAGAAAAGTTATTCTGTCTATGATTGGGAGATGTTGGCCATAATGCATGCATTGGCCAAATTTTGATCATATTTGGTAGGGACATTTTGTGATCAAGACTGATCACAACAGTATTAAATACTTCATGAGCCAGCGTGATCTTAATGACCAACAAAAAAAATGGGTGACTAAATTGCAGGCTTATGACTTTGACATAGAGTTTATCAAAGGTACGAAAAATGTGGTGGTTGATGCCTTATCTCGGAGACCTCACTTATGTGCTCTGGCAGAGATTTCAGGAGATTGGAGAGATCAGATTATAGTAGAGTATGTCGAAGATGCTTGGGCTTTTGGATTGATTTCAGGTACCATACAGGATGATCACTATAAGGTGATAGATGGATTGATCAAAGTTCAGGATAGGGTTTATTTGATTCCATCATCACATTTGAGAGAGGCGATACTGAAGGCATTTTATGATGCACCCACAGCTAGACATCTGGGGGTCTTCAAGACCTACAGGAAGATCTAAGAGCGGTTTTCATGGAAAGGGCTCAAGGATGATGTTCAAAGGTATGTCAGAGAGTGTGTGGTTTGTCAACAGAATAAGGGAGAGCACACATTTCCTGCAGGTTTATTACAGCCCTTGCCCATTCCTGATAGGAAATGGGAAAGTATTTCAATGGACTTCATCACTGGTTTACCACGAGTGCAGGGAAGGGATTGCATCTATGTGGTGGTGGACTGCTTGACAAAGTTTGCTCACTTCTTTTCTATTCCCTCCACTTACACAGTAGCACAGGTGGCAGATCTTTTCTTTAAAGAGATATTCAGGTTACATGGGTTGCCCAGATTCATTGTCAGCGACCGGGATAGTAAGTTTATGAGTCTTTTTTGGCTAGAGTTGTTTAGGTTGTGTGGTACAGATCTTACACCTAGCACTAGTTATCATATGCAAATAGATGGGCAAACAAAGATGTGAATAAATGGGCGGAAGGATATTTGAGGAACTATGTAACTACACAACAAAAGGCTTGGATCAGATGGTTGCATATGGGAGAGTATTTTTATAACACCACTTATCATATGTCCATCAAGATGACTCCTTTCATGGCACTCTATGGTTATGAAGCACCTAGCTTCATGGATTTAGTTTTGGGGGATAGTAGAGTACCCAAAGCCAAAAACTTATTGTAGGATAGTCAGGACAGCCTGAAAGTGCTCAAAGAGAATATACAACAGGCCCAGAATCAACAAAAATTGTATGTTGATCAGCATCGAATAGAGCGTAGCTTCAAGGTAGGGGATATGGTTTACTTGAGGCTACAACCATATAGACAGTCATCGCTCAAGAAGAGCAGAGTTGAAAAGTTGAAACCTAGATTTTATGGTCCCTATAGGGTGATTCACAAAGTGGGCAAAGTCGCCTATGAACTTGAGCTTCTAGAGGGAAATTGAGTGCATAATGTGTTTCATGTGTCTAGGCTTAAGAAAGCCATTGGTCAGAGTGTAGTGCCTTCTACAGATTTACCCCCTTTGGATGAGGAGGGGAAGCTTGTGTTAGTACCCGAGGCTATTCTGGATACCAGAGAGAGGAAGGTTAGAAATAGGATAGTGAAGGAGTATCTGGTCAGATGGACAGACCTGCTGGAGGTAGATTCTACATGGGAGAGTGAGCAGGTTATTCAGTAGGCTGGATTGAGATTGCTTGAGGACAAGCAATTTCAAGGGGGGCAGACTGTAATGTCCCCATTTTAGTAGTTGACCAAGTGTGTGTGTGTTAGCCTTGTTCTACATAGTCCCGAGGGCTAACGAAGGGTTTAATGGGATCTTGGAGTGTTTTGGCCTAGTCATTTCCAGTTTGGGCCAAAATGAAGTTGATTTACTTAGTTTCAGGCATACTTACTATTTTTAGTAAGTCGGCAGGACATAGTGCAGGTCAATTTTGGTGATTGGATTCGATACTCCTCGGTGAGAGCTTTCTGATGAGCTATCACTCGCATTATTCGGAGTCCGATTGCTAATACATTTTAATGCCTGAAGTTTTATTAAAGTAACGTCTAATTTAATTATAAAATATTAAAGTGTTACTTTAATATTTATTTTATGGTGATGTGTACCCAAGGGAGACATAAGGGGTATTTTAATATATGTTTTATATTACACATCTTTTATCCCACATTGCCCATATGAGTTGAGCGGACCCTTGGGAATAGAATAAAAGGAAGCATTTCTGGCTTCATTAGACAGGTTGAATATGAGAAGAAATTGGTGTGTGAGTTGCAGCTCCGTTCTTGGCATTTGAGGACATCTATCCTCTCTTGTAACATTCTAGACGTCATTCCCTTGGGGTTTGGCCTTTGGAATTCTTTGTTATTGGCTTCATTATCAAGTAGTTTAGTTGCATTTTCGACTACAGGCAGATTTGGTATTTTGCTCATATCTTCCTCACTACTTGTCCAACGCTTATGCTACTTTGAGGGAATGGTATTACGAAGGTAGTGGACTAATTGAAGGACAAAGTATTGTAGCAGCAAGTTCGAAAGCATGGGCTGGAGTATTATGTCAATACTGCTGAAGTAATTAGTGAGTTGTTAAATCTGCCATGTATTTGGTTTTAAGAATTTTGAAAATAACATTTTATTAGCAGCAGTTCATTTCCACTTGGAAAATTATTGTAGTTTCTTTCTTGTTTATGTTATATGATACCAATTCCATGCACAAAACACAACAAACAAATAAACATTTGATTTTCGGAGTTATAAGGGGTTTAAAACATTAAACGGAGAAATAAGAGGTTGCATGCAAACTGTTTGACAAAATTCCTTTCAGAAAATTGGTTTAGTCTTTTGGGACATCCAGGGGTGCCCATTACAACAAAATGATGATGTTTTAGCAATGCTTGATGCTCCACAGCAACAACAATAAATACCACAAACCCCAATGACTGTAAGATGGTCAAGAAGGCTAAGTAGACCTCCATAAAGATATTCTTCCTCTTTGTATTATATTTTATTAGTAGATGTAGGTGAGCCAGAATGTTATTAATTTGTGTAGGTGGACACAAAACTTCAGTGGGAGTTACAATGACAAAAGAAATGGATTCCTTGTTGAAAAATAAAACTTTAGATTAATTTAAGTTGGTTGTAGGTAAAAGAGCTTTGCAAAATAAAGGATTTTACAGACTGAAAGAAGAGGATTAAGGTAAGAAAATATTTTAAAGCTAAGTTAGGTGGAAAAGAATTTTCACAGAAAAGGGGCTTTAATTTTGATGAGATTAATTTCTCTAGTTATTAAGACAATTTCTATTCATATTGTTTTAAGTATTGTAGTTGTTGAAGATTCACATTTGGAGTAGCTTGACGTTAAAATAACTTCTCTTCATAGTGATTTGAATGAAGAAATATATATGGAATGACTGCAAGGATTTGAGGTCAATGGTAAGGAGAATTTAGTGTGTTGATTGAAGAAAAGTTTATATGGTTTGAAGCAAGCACCTCGACAATGGTATCTTAAATTTGACAATTCTATGAATAAGCATAGTTATAATCAGTTTCATTTAGACTATTGTGTTTATTTTAAGAGGTTGAATGATGATGAAAACATTAATTTATATTTATATGTTGATGATATGCTTGCAGCTAAGTCTAACATGGATCAGATTAAGGGTTTGAAACAACAGTTAGCACAATAATTTTCTATGAAGGATTTGGGGACAACAAAACAAATCTTTTGTATAAAAATTTACAGATATAGGAAAAATAGGAAATTGATTCTATCTTAAGATGATTATATTGAGAAGGTTTTGCATCATTTCTATATGAAGAATTACAATGTTGTCAGCACGCTTTTTCCTAGTCATTTGTAATTGACTAAGAAGATGTGTCCTAAGACATAAGAAGAGGAGGATAAAATGTCTATAGTGAGCTTAATGTATGTCATGGTGTGTACTAGGTTAGATATTACACATTTACTAGGATTCATTAGTAGGTATATGAGTCATCATGGGATTAAGCATTGAAATATAGTCAAATAAATTCTTAGATATTTGAAAGGTACATCCAGTAAGTGTTTACATTTTAGGGGATCTACAAGGCTAAGTTGACTTAGATTTGGTCAAGGATCTATATATCATACATAGTACTACATGATATATATTTATTGTTAGTGGGAAAATATTGAGCCTTATGCTTAAGCTATAGGGAGCTTAACATATGCCATGGTGTGTACTAGGCCAAATATTGCACATTTATTGGGATTCATTAGCAAGTATATGAGTCATCCTGGGATTGAGCATTGAAAAGTAGTCAAATAAATTCTTAGATATTTGAGAGGTACATCCAATAAGTGTTTACATTTTGGGGGAACTACAAGGCTAAGTTGACTCAGATTTGGTCAAGGATCTATATATCAGGCATAATACTACATGATATATATTTATTATTAGTGGGACAACACTGAGTTGAGTTTCTTAGTTACAAAAGGTGAATATTTTATCCATTACCAAGGTAGAGTATGTCGCTACTACAAAGCCAAACAAGGAGATGATATTGATTCAATTTTTCATGGAAGAATTGGGACATCCATGGAGGTATAATTATAGTATAAAATAGCTATAGTGTTATTTATCTTTCCAATAATTTTTCTCTACACTCAGAAACAAAACACATGCATTTGCAGTACCATTTCATTTGGTTAGTTTTAGATTATGGAGAACTAAAGTTGGAAAGATACATACAAATGATAATCTATCATATATATTTACAAATTTAGTCACAAGGGACAAGATGGAATCCTCTTCAAATTTGGTTAGTCTTGTAGACTAAATAGAATAAATCAACAACCAAGTCGAGTGTGGTTCAATCAAGTGGAAGTCTCACAATGTAGCAATATTTCTACATGACCAGTCTCCAAGTAGGAGATTGTTAGTTTGTAGTAATTGATTAGGTAAGTATTGTACACTCAACATGTATCCTTGCTAGGGTTCGGGGGTAGTAGCCCTTGAGAATTGTTTTTCTTGGGGAGTATGCTTTTTTCAGCTATTTTTCTGGGGGCTGACATGTTGTAATCGACTCTACCCCTAATTTTGTAAGCATCAAAATGCTTGTATAAAATATCTTAGGGTTTGAGATCTTTCTATGTGTGATAGTGATTTAGTAGCTTCTTGTGGCTGTATTGAATTGCAATGGATTGCATATTATAATTAGGATTACATCACTAGATAATTAGAATATTGGGCACATTGTTTGGTGCACATAGACTAGGAATTTTTTAATGATTGACATGTTGTAACCATTTCTAGCCCTAATTTTAGAAGCAACAAAAAACTTGTATTAAATGACTTACGGTTAGGGATTTTACAATGTGATGAGATAGTAGCTTCTTGCAATGGTATTGAGTTATAAGGGATCACAGATTGTAGTCAGGTTGTACTCATTAGATAATAAGAATACTAGGCTGAGTGTTTGGTGGATGTAGTCTAGGAATTGGGAGAACCATGTTAAATCTTTGTGTCTTGTGTTATCTTTTGCATGTTTTATTATTTCCTAATATTTGATATATTTGCATTTAATTATTATTTCTCTCTCACTCTAACTAATAATTTTTTCACCATATTTTTCATCAATGCCAAAGGAGGCAATTGTTAGCATTAATGTTGCATACTATTAATTTTAAGGATCTTTGATAGATAAAACTATTATATCATAATGGAACAATAATAAATATTCTTACTTGTTATCTTAGACTATAGAAATAGAGATGCAGATCTTTGTCTTTGAATGGCATTCGATGTATATTGGTCTTTTGTTTATTGCTTGAATGAAGGATCACCAAAACTGAATGTATTTAACCTATAGATAATAGTAAGCAAATCACTGGGACTTGTATGTTGTAGATTGATATTATTCTCAATGATTTTCTTGTCACATATATATAAGTGCAAAGAGTCACATCTCCATAGAGATATGACTCTAAGGGTCATGCCTCTATGTAGGTATGACTTAACAGCTACTAATCATAACTAATTATTAACCAATGCATATCAACAATATATATAACAAGTTGTATTGTAATTGATGGCAGATACAAAGCCTCGATAATATTTAGGAAAAAATCTTGATGCATATTAAGTTTCTTTTGTGAATGTTTTGAATAGACACACACACACACACACACACACACACATAGGTATATATATGTATATATACTTTCTACAAGTCATATATATATCAAAAGATTTTAGTATACAACATTACTTCAACTGTTGCTACTGGTATACATCAACACTCCCTCTTAGCAAGGGAGAAGTAATAAAACTCTTTAATAAATACTAGAGTACAAAATTCTATACATAACACATTATCTAACTTTAACACTTTGAAATAGTGACTTGTCAAATAAGTTAAATCACCATGCTATGAACACTATCATAACATATATTATGATCTATAACTATTTGAAACAATATCTAGAGTAATCATAATGCATTCATTATCATTGAATTCCAACATAACCAGAACAAATATCATGATAACAGGCCTATCATTTGCAAATCATCACCTTACAAAGAATTGCATTCTGAATATATATGTTCATGAAAGATCATCACCTTTCATTGCATATACGATGCAATTAAACAACCATAGAAGCACAAAAACACATAAATTGAAAATTTAAATTCAATATCCAATATTACAATTTAATCATAGCAAGTTTTTCCTTGAAGGATACCAACTTCACTTTAGCAAGAAGCTTAGTAAAGATATCTGTTGTTTATTCATTTGTATTGATGTACTCTAATTGGATAACACCTCGATCCACTATATCTCTAATGTAATGATAAAAAATTTCCATATTCTTGGAACAATTGTGAAAAACTGGATTAGTTGAAAGATTGATACTTTTAGAAATATTTTAGAATAACTAAGAGCGGGGGTGAATTAGTTATTCAAGGTCCATAGTTACCTAATCAAAATTTTTCACCAAGTATAGTGAGCCCATTCAAACTATCATACATCCAAGCTTAAACTTTCATCCAAGCAAGTTACTGTAAATCAATATGTAGAAATGAAACACATGAAATCCACACATAACATAATGATTTACATGGAAAACCAATTTGGGAAAAGTACCAATAACATGCTACCATCTTTCTCACTCTTTTGAAGTGATTCCCTGTTAAAGGCTACAACACATTGTTAGATGTGACCCTATTAAAGGATTTCAACACATAGCTAGGAGTGTGCCTATTTAAAGGACTTTAGAACATTCAACTTGGAATGTGGCCCTATAAAAGAATTTTTCAATGGTTTTTAGGCCAACCTAAGTCCATAGGATTTTTTTTGAAATGATACAATTGTAAGAAAGTAACAATTAAGGGCTTTTGACCTAATACAACTTACAACTTAACCTTGTAGATCTCAGATCACAATTTAGCTTCACAAATTTTCTTGGCTCTCTATCTCTACAATTCTTACAGCTTGTCCTCTCTTCAAGCTCTATCTCCTTGAGTCTTTTACTCATTGTGTCAATACAATCTCCTTACCGTGATCACTTAATCAAATCAGATTCTTAGTGCTCTATTCTTCCTCACCGTGTCTTCTTCTTGACACTTCACACTCTAGTAGCATCACATACTTATCTCTCTCTACTACACTTTGATCATCTGACCTATAACTCCTTATGTAGAAGTTTTTAATTCATTTCCTACTCTTACTTCCCACTCTTGGGTTTGAATTGATTTGGAAAGATACGATGTAGCTTTCCCTCCAATTTTATACTTCTTGAAACATCATGTGAAATTCACTTTTATTCGCCTAAAAATAGTTAACATAAAATTTTGTACACCAGAACATCATCCTTATCTTCCACCTAGTTCACAAAGTTTAATGTAACAACCTTATCAGCTTAGATCTGGCGAATCTTTGACTTTTCAAATAATGTAGTAGCTCAGTACTATTGAAATACTAGTGCTCAGCAAATACTATGTTACTTAGCACCTTCTATGAATTCACTTAGCATCTATTGAATCTTACTGACACTCAGCACATACTACATTTTACTTGCTTGGAACCTGAAGTTTACTCAGCTCCAATTGATTGCTCAACACCTGAGCACTTTTACTTGACACATACTAGATTTAGCATTTGCTCGACACTAACTGAGAATTCTTCTTGGCATGAACTAACTTGCTCAGCAACCACTAATGAATTTAGTCAAGCTTTGTAGACATTCTTGTTACAACTTATTCTTCTGATGTTTCTAAATGTGACCAACCTCTGTATCTTAGATTATGTTATCAATACATCATTTTACCAATGTCTTAACTAATCCATATACTTCATTACAACATCATAACTCAACCTTTCTCTTAGGTGGTTTTGTTACCTCTTATTAATTAACTCCTCCTCATTAATCAACTAAGTGATAGTACTTGGATCATATAAGCAATTGTCATTCCAGCAAATAGCAAGTTTGACATCAGTGACAAAACAATGATTGAATACATTCTTTATCAACTTCATCATTCTTCAACAATGATCTTTTCAATCATATTCCAACAATCTCCTTCTTTGGTATTGATGGAAAACCAAACTGATCAACTAACCAAGCTAATCAATGAAGTTACCATAATACTAATATGCCAAAAAGAAAACTTGTTGACTTTTATATCTCCCTCTTTGCTGATTGCATATTAATATCTCTATTCTTCTCCCTCTTTATGTCTAATTCTCTATTTTTCCTCTAGCTAATTAGTTAATGCTATTTCCCCCTTTGTTCCATATCTCCCTCTCATCTTCTATTGTTGATCAATTTCAGCTATTTCTCCCTCTTTGACAACAATGCCAAAGATGTAGCATCTTTGATTATGCTGATATAGACTTTACGTCTTCCAATCTTCTTATATCTCCCTCTGTCACCATGCTTGTGACTGATTTGGGATTTCATCACTTTAGTATCGTCTGCATCAACCTTCATTATTTCAACAATCAATATTTTGATGAAAGGCAATTCTGTTGTTGCTCAAATAGCTTGGGATAGGGGTTTTACCCCTAACTTACCTCTAAGATACTCAAAAGCATCTTTAGGCAGTGGTTTTGTGAATATATTAGAAATCTATTCCTTTGAGTGAATATATTCCATCTTCACTTGTTTTTCTTACACCAGTTCTCATACATAGTGATACTTGATTGCAATGTGCTTAGTTTTTGCATGCATCATAGGATTCTTGGATATGTTGATAGCACTTGTGTTATCACAATAGAGTATCACTGGCTCAGTTATCTCCTCCTTCATTCCTTTCAATAGGTTCTTGATCCATACAATGTTAGTACAATTAGTGGCAGCTGCAACATACTCAGCTTCAACTATGGACTGTGAGGTACATGTTTGTTTCTTGGTAGTCCAAGTGAATAGTCTCTTTCCTAAGAAGAGTGATCCTCCACTAGTGTTTTTTTTGTCATCAATGTTTCCTCCCTAGTCTGCATCAGTGTAGGCATTCAACTCAAATTTTTTACTCCTCTTGTAGTACAAACCAAAGTCATTTGTTCCTTTTAGATACTTCATTATTCTCTTTACTACCATAAGGTGATTTTCTCTTGGATTAGCAGAAGATCTTGCTACTATCCCAACAACTAATGCAATGTCTACTCTACTACAAACAACATACTGCAACTTTCCAATCATGGACCTATATATTGTCTGATTGACTTCAACTAACTCATCATTCTTAGATAGCTTGTGTCTTGTTACCATTGGTGTGCTGACAGGTTTGGAATCCTCTAAACCAAATGTCTTGAGTATCTCTTTGATATACTTTGATTGGGTCACTAATAAACCATGTTTTAGTTGATTTACTTGTAATCCAGCAAAGAACTTTATTTCTCCAAACATTGACATTTCAAATTCATGTTTCATTTTTTTAGAAAAATCTTTGCTTAGTACTTCTTTTCCTCCAAAAATTATATCATCCACAAATATTTCTGATATCGGGATATCCTTACCTTCTTCTGACTTGATGTACATGTTGTTGTTGTCATTTTTTCTTTCAAAGCCTATCTTCACCAAATATTTGTGAAGTCTCTCATACCAAGCTCTAGGAGCTTGTTTCAACCCATAGAGAGCTTTATGCAACTTGCAAACTATATCTTTTTTGTTTTCATCAACAAAACCCTCTAGTTTCTCTATGTAGACTTCCTCTTCCAATATACCATTCAAAAAAGAAGACTTTGCATCCATTTGATAGAATTTGAAACCTTTGTAGGTAGCATATGCAAGTAGAGTTCTAACTCCTTCCATTCTTGCAATAGGGGCAAATTTTTCCCCATAATATAGTCCTTCTTCTTGTGCATAGCCTTTGCAGACTAGTCTAACCTTATTTCTTGTGATCTCATCATTTTCATCTAACTTGTTTCTGAACACCCACTTGGTTCCAATCAAATTCTTATTTGCTAGTCTTGGAACTAAAGTCCAAGTCTTGTTCTTCTCAATTTTCTCTATCTCTTCTTTCATTTCTTTGTACTAGTCATCATCTTGTAGAGCATCATTCACTGTCTTGGGTTCAATTTTGTTAAGTAGAAAGGTTTCACTTCTAAGTCTTTTTCTTGTCATTGGTCTGGCCTCTTTATCACCAATGATTTGTTCTACAGGATGGTGCCTTCTTACATACTTTGATACCCTACGTTCAGTCCTTGTTTCTATGTTTGGCCTTTCAGCATTAGAGTCACTATGCACATCTCTATCAAGTAACTCTTCATCTCTTTCATGTGTGCTAATTTCAAAATTAGAGTGTGCATTTCCTTCTTTTTGCAACTCATCATCTGAATACACTCGACATTCATTGGTTGTGACTTGGCAGATACTAAAATTTGGCGTTGATTCCCAATTTGATTGGAAGCATCTTCTTCATCAAATATTCCTTCATAGAAGTATACAAAAGATTTGTATTCTTCTAGTTTCTTGGTGGATTCATTATTTTGAACTTCTGCATGCTCATCAAAGTTGACATTTCCACTTTCCACAACTTTGTTAGTGTTAGTATTTAAACACTTGTAAGCTTTGCTTCTAGTGGAATAACCAAGGAATATGCCTTCATCACTTTTCACATCAAAATTTTCATTCCTAGACTCTTTAAGAATATAGAACTTATATCCAAACACTTTGAAATGTTTAACATTAGGTGAGTTCCCATACCATAGTTCAAAAAGTGTTGCATTAGTACCTTTCTTAATTTGAACTCTATTGAGGGTGTAGACTATTGTACTTATAGCTTCTCTCTAGTACTTTAGTGCAACATTCTTTTTCATCATCAGGGTTCTAGCACAATCAATTACTAATCAGTTTCTTATTTCTTCTATTCCATTCTGTGGTGGAGTTCTAGGTGTTGATGTTTACCTTTTGATTCCTCTATCATTGCAGAAAATCTCAAAATTTCTTGATGTGAACTCACCTCCTCTGTACGATCTTAGGCATTTCAATCTTTTTCCTGTTTCTTTCTCAACTCTGGACAAGTACCACTTAAACATTTGGAATACACCAGACTTTTCCTTCAAGAACATGATAGTCATCATTCTTGAGTAGTCATCTACAAACATCATTATATATCTATCTCCTTTGTAGCTTTGCACTTTTATTGGACCACATAAGTTAGTATGAACTAACTCTAGTACTTCTTTAGAAGTATAGTTCTTGCTCTTGAAATTATACTTTTTCATCTTCCCTAGGTGACATTGTCTACACATTGTGTTGCAAGGCTTCTTTAGTTTTGGCAATTCTTGACTTTCTTCATTTTGTTGATGCTGATAAGATTGTCAACATTTACATGGAATAACCTCTTATGCCACAACCACACATCATCAATTTTTACAACAAGACAAACAACATCTTCCATATCTAGATAAAACAAGTTACTCCTAGTCTCGTCACCTTTTCCTATCAGATTTCCATTAGTGTCATAGATTTTGGTAGTTTTGTTTCCAAATTCTACTCTACATCCTACATTCCCTAACTGTGACATTCTTAGTAGATTATAATTCAGACCTTCAACATAATATGCATTATCACATGATATCTTCTCTATAAGTTTAATGTTACCTTTTCCTTTGATTATAGATGGAGCATCATTTCCAAATCCAACACTATTACCATCATATTAAGTAAAGGCAATAAACTTACTTTTTTCTTTAGTGATGTGATGAGAGCATCCACTATCTATGATCCACTTATCATTCTTTTTGACATGGGTTACTAGTGTTTTTTTCCTCATCTTCATTTGATTCATCTTTCATGGCTACATAGACAACTTCATCATCATTCTCATCAGAATCTTCTTCAACTATGTAGCATTTTTTGCCTTTGTCCTTATGGTCTTTGCTATCATCTTCTCTTCCATTATTGTACTTGTTATCTTCTTTATAGTTCTTCTTTTGTGGACATCTTGCAGCAATGTGACCTACTTCATTGAAATTGAAACAAATGATAAGAATCTTACCTTTGAATTTACCTTTTCCTTTATGAAATCTTCTAGCCAATAGTGCTTCCAATTGTTCTACATCCTCCTCATCAGTGTTGCTGTCATTGGATGCATATTTGATCTTTCTTTTCTTTTTCTTTGGCTTTACCTCCTCAATGTCCTTTATCATTAGCTTGGCCTTGGAAGCAGATTCAATGTTCTTAAGTCTCTAGTTATCAAAGTTAGATAACTCAAATGCAGTAAGTCTACCTACTATTCCTTCAAGTGAGAGCTTGATCCCTGGTATACATCTCAATTCTTGTATGGCTAATACTCTAATATCATCAATGGGGAGAAAGGTTATCAAGACTTTGTTGTTGATAGTTTCATCATCTAGAGTACCATTAGCACTTCTTATTGCACATACTACCTCCTTTATTCTAGAGGCATATTGGGCAATATTCTCACCTTCCTCCATTCTCATTTCATCAAATTTTTCTTTGAGACTTTCTCTTTTTTTCTCTCTAGACATTCTCATCTCCTCCATAGATATTTGACAATGCTTCCCACATCTGATGCATAGATTTACATCCTTTGGTATCATCAAACTCAGCATAACTGAGGGTAGAGGCTATCTCCATCATAGCCTAATTATGCTCATTTTTTTCCTTCATGTCTTCTACAATAGGAGCACTAGTTGGATCAACATGTTCTACTATGATTGTTGTTTGTGCATGATCACCTATAGATCCAAGGTGTAGCTTCATCAAACTCTACCATGCTACAAAGTTATCTCTATTGAGCTTGAGTGCTTCTCTTTTAGTCATCTTGATCTTTCCTACTTCTAGTACCTTAAAACCAAATCAAAAAATGGCTTTGATACCAATTGTTAGAAATGTTTTAGAATAACTAAAAGGGGGGATGAATCAGCTATTCAAGGTCCATAGTTTCCTAATCAAACTTTTTCACCAAGTATAGTGAGCCCATTCAAACTATCATACATCCAAGCTTAAACTTTCATCCTAGCAAGTTATTGTAAATCAATATGCAAAAATGAAACACATGAAATCTACACATAACATAGTGATTTACATGGAAACCCAATTTGGGAAAACCGCCAATATCATGCTACCTTCTTTCTCACTCTTCTAAAGTGATGCCCTGTTAAAGGCCTGCCCTATTAAAGGCTACAACACACTTTTAGATGTGACCCTATGAAAGGATTTCAACACCCTATTAGGAGGGTGCTTATTTAAAGGATTTTAGAACATTAAACTTGGAATGTCACCTTGTTAAAGGATTCCTCAATGGCTATTAGGCCAACCTAAGTCCATAGGATTTTTCCTCAAGTGATACAATTATAAGAAAGTAACAATTAAGGTCTTTTGACCTGATACAACTTACAACTTAACCTTGCATATCTTAGATCACAATTCAGCTTCACAAATTTTCTTGGCTCTCTATCTCTACAGTTCTGACAGCTTGTCCTCTCTTCAAACTTTGTCTACTTGAGTCTTATGCTCATTGTGCCAATACAATCTCCTTATTGTGGTCACTTAATTGAATTAGAGTCTTACTACTATGTTCTTCATCACCGTGTCTTCTTCTTGACACTTCACTCTCTAACAACATCACACACTTACCTCTCTTCGCTACACTTCGATCATCTAACCTGTAAATCCTTATGTAGAAGTTTGTAATTCATTTCCCACTCTTGGGTTTGAATTGATTTGGAAAGATATGGTGTAGCTTTCCCTCTAATTTGATTCTTCTAGAAATATTATGTGAAACTCACCTATATTTTCCTAAAAATAGTTAACATAAAATTTTGTGACACCAACTCATCATCCTTATCTTCCACCTAGTTCACAAAGTTCAATGTAACAACCTTATCAGCTCAGATCTGGCAAATCTTTGACTTTTCAAATAATATAACAACTTGACACTATTGAAATACTCATGCTCGACACATATTGTGTTACTTGGCACCTTCTATGAATTCACTCACCATCTATTGAATCTTACTAATGCTTGGCACATACTACATTTTACTTGCTCGACACCTAAAGTTTACTAAGCTCCAACTAATTGCTTAGCACCTGAGCACTTTTACTCAGCACACACTAGAATTAGCATTTTCTTGACACTAATTGAGAATTTTGCTCGGCATGAACTAACTTGCTCAGCAACCACTAATGAATTTAGTCAAGCTTTGCAAACATCCTTGTTACAAATTATTCTTCTAATGTTTCTAAGTGTGACCAACCTTTGTATCTTAGATTATGTTATCAATACATCATTTTACAAATGTCTTAACTGATCCTTGTACTTCATTATAACATCATCACTCAACCTTTCCCTTAGGTGCTTTTGTTACCTCTTATTGATTAACTCCTCCTCATTAATCAACCAAGTGATAGTACTTGGAACATATAAGCAATTGTCATTTCAGCAATTAGCAGGGTTGACATCAGTGACAAAATAATAATGATTGAAAATATTTTTTATCAACTTCATCATTCTTCAACAATGATCTTTTCAATCATATTCCAATAGATACAACTGTGATTATTGTAATGAATCACAGTGGGCTTCAAAAACCTTTTGAACAAAACAACTAGAAACTTCTACAACCATACAACTTCTCTAGATCCCAAAGAAGAGGCAATGTATTCTACTTTAGTAGAACTTAATGCAATAGAGGATTGTTTTCTGCTAAACCAAGATACCATTCTAAATCCAAGACTGAAGCAACATCCAGAAGTACTCTTACATTTAGTAGAGCTACCTGCCCAATCAGAATCTAAATATCTATGAAGATTTATGTCTACTTGATAATAACTAATTTTGGTGCCAATAGTTCCTTTTAGATATATCAAGATGTATTTAGCTACATGTAGATGTATTTTATTTGGTGCACACATAAGCTGGCTTAAGGTGTTAGTAGCATAGCATATGTCAAGACAAGTATTCACTAAATACATTAAGGATAAAATAATATGTCTATAGTCAGTAGGATCTGTATAGATTTGATCATATCATCATTTATCTTGTGTAAATTGACTTCCATAGGAATAGTAGTTGGTTTACATTCCATCATTTCAAATTTTGTTAAAATATCAACAATATATTTTTCCTGATTTAGAAAAATGTAGTTACCCTTTTTCCAGACTTCTAGCCCTAGGAAGTAGTGAAGAAAACCTAGATATTTCATATCAAATTCTGTTGTTAGTTCTTGTTTGCACTTCTTTATAAGATGTTCTTCACTTGTTATCAACAAATCATCAACATATAATATAAGAATAATCATATCATCACCATCTATCTTGAAGTATAAGTTAGGATCAGCTTCATTTTTAGAGTATCCTAACTTTGTTAGATAGTTGTCTATTCTTGAATACCATGTTCTAAGAGCCTGTTTGAGACCATACAGTGCTTTCTTTAACTTACATACATGAAATTTTATTTAATGATTGTGGAAACCTTCTAGTTTCTCAGTATAAGCTTCCTCTTCAATTTTACCATATAGAAAAGTTGTTTTGACATCTATTTGATGAACTTTCCATCCTTTGGATGTTGCGATAATCAAGATAGTGTTAGAAACAATAGTCTACCAAGATAGCTAAGAAGAAAGGGTGAATTGATTATCCAATAATTAAAAAATTTATATCCACCTTAAATAATCTTAACCATTCAACCAAAGTAAATAGCAACCATACAAAGATGCACATACATGATTACACCAAATATGTTAAGTAGGGAAACCCTTGAATAGAAGGAAAACCCTGGTGAGAATGATACCCACAAGATGATGTACTAATATAAATATTCCTTATTAGAGGATAGACCCTATTAGGAGTCTATAACAAAATTTAGGACATATGAGTTTCTATTAGGAGACTTTGAATCCTTGTTAGAAGATTCAAACCCTGTTAAGAGTTGTAGAAGACAGAAGGACCCACTGTCCAAACAACTTCTGAAACAAGATCACTAAATTCACTATCCAATTGATCTCTCAACTATTCCTTGCAAAATAATTGTATGTATTGTATTTTAACTTTTTTCCTCAGTCATGTCAATTAGACCAATCATTGCTTGACCTTGTAGACTAGGTCACAAACATCAGATCCAAGTATCAATCTTTGGATCACACAATAAAACCTCACAAATGAAGTTTCCTTCACCTTTGATTTTCTCTACTTATCTTCACATTTCACTCTCTTTTTTGCTTACAATCATTTGTACATCTCATACATGATAAAGGAAAATTTCCTTCCTTTATACTGAATCCATAAAACAATTCCCTATGTCAGCTATTACACCTTCTCAATTAATTATTATAGGACCACATTAAGAACACATTACACTTGGCGATAACATTAATCTTCTACCTTGTAACTTGAATAAATATCTATAAATGTATCATTATGATGAGAGATCTTAGCTACATCATCTGAGAATGTCTTCTTCACATCTTTAACTTTTTCTTCTTAGAATAACAAATTTGCTAAGAGATATAACAAGTTTACCAAACCATGCCTTTGTAAACCCTATCTCAGAATAGTCTTCACCAAAACTTGCATAATAAACTTAATATCTTATGCATCCGAGGTTATTTGCATATACTAGACACTTAGTAGTATCTCCCTTAACCTCACTTAGTGAAAATTCTCAACTGTCTATCCATACCAACTTGATCTTTCTATTATTCTTTCATCAGATACCACAGAAAATTGCTATATTGACATCAATGATAAACACGGTCATGAATGTAACATATCATCATGATAATGATCTAATAATGTTTCTACAATACTCTCCCATAGGAATAACATTGGCATTCGTGCTTCCAACAATCTCCCTCTTTGGAATTGATGGCAACATAGATGAAAAACATCTAGTTCCAAGAATACCAACTACAAAAGAATGTTAACCTTTCTTTTCAAATCCTCTTCATCAATCATTCTTCCATGCTATACTTTTTCAAACTATTTTCCATGCTAGACTGTCTTTCATGTTGTACTTCTCCTACTATAATTTTCCTCAACTATTTCTCTTCTACTAAACTATTTCTGAACTGTTTTACTATTTTTGAACTATTTATCTTGCTAAACGTCTCCCCCATTGACATCAATTTCAAAGGTTTTAGTAACCAACAATCTCTACAACAACTGTCTTTGACCTGCTCAAGTGTCCAAAGACACTATTAAAACAACATCCAACAAGAGTCCTAGATGGCTCTGTCCATCATAGATACTACCCCATATAGGAAGCATCAACATTTAGTCCAAACAAATAATATTACTCTTTTATACTAGATTGATGCACTCTTACATCATCTACTCTAATGTAGGAAAGGGCATAACCCCTAGCATACCTCACAAATACTTAAAATTCTCTTTGGGAAGAGGCTTATTGAAAATATCTGCAATTTTCTCTTTAGTGCTTACATGCTTCAATCTAATATCCTTTTCTGCAACTTTTTCTCTCAACATGTGATACTTGATAGAAATGTGCTTAGTCTTAGAATGCAACACTAGATTGTTAGACATTTTTTGTGCTTGTGTTGTCACAATGTATGACAAAAAGTTCACTAAATTATATCCTTATATCCTCTAGCATTTGTTTCATCCAACTAACTTCATTACAGTTATTTTTTGTTGCAACATATTCTACCTTTGGTGTACCTTGTAAGGTACAAGCATGCTTCTTGCTTATCTAAGAAACCAATCTTCCTCCAAGAAAGAAGGCTCCACCACTGGTGCTCTTTCTGTCATCTATACTACCTACCCAAATAACATCAATATAAGCATAGAGAGTGAAATCATTAGATCTATCATACCACAATCTGAAGATGTTCCTTTTAGGTATCTAAATATCCTTTTGACTATTGCATAATGTGCTTATATGGGGTCAGCTTGAAATCTTGCAACAATTCCAACTACATTTGCTATATCTAGCCTAGTGTGTTAGATATTTCAATCCTTCGATCATAGATTTGTACTTCTTCTATTCAACAGTAGGTGTCTCGTCCTTTGTAAATAACTTGTATCTAATTACCATAGGCATTCCAACAGGTTTACATAATTCCAATCCAAACTTTTTTGGTAAATCTTTCAAATACTTAGTCTGATAAATAAAGACTCTTCTTTGTCCTGCACAATTCGTAATCTTAGAAAATATTTCATTTCTCCTATCATGCTCATTTCAAATTATTTTTTCATTTCTTCTATAAACTTGTCACTTTCATCATCATTTTCTCCAAATATGATATCATTAAAAAATATTACCAAGATCATCAATCCATCATCAATTTCTTTCTAATATAGATTACATCTTCCATACCTTTTTTATATCCAAGCTTTATCAAATGCTTGTCCAACCTTATATACCAGATTCTAGGTGATTACTTCCATACAATGCTTTCTTCAATCTACATACTATGTCCTTGTCATCTTCCAAAGGACAAGCATCAATTTGTTCTATGTATACCTCTTCTTCAAGTTCTCCATTCAAAAATGCTAACTTAACATTCATCTAATATACTTTGAATTTCTTATATGTTGCATATGCTAAGAATAACCTTAATACTTCTATTCTTGCCACAAGAGCATAGATCTCATCATAGTCTATTCCTTCTTATTTTGAGTAACCTTTACATACTAGTCATTCTTTGTTCTTTACAACTTCACCTTGTTCATTCATCGTGTTCCCGAATACCCATTTTGTTCCTATCACATTCTTGTCTAATGGTCTAGTGACCAATTCCCATGTCTCATTCTTTACTATTTAATCCAGTTCCTCTTTCATAGATTGTTTCCAATAGTCATCTTTACATGCTTCATCGACATTCTTTGGTTCAACTTGAGATATCAAACATAGTTCTTCATTGATTTTTCTTCTTGTCATCACACCTTTATCTCTACTTCTAATGATCTGCTCGAGTGGATGATTCTCTTTCATACTCTTACCTAAAGTAGGAGTTGTTATCTCAACTCTTAGCTCTGTTGGAGGTTTTGAGCTCTGTTCTTGCCTTGGCTCTCCCTCATTCTGCAAATCATTGTTAGTCTCAAAGAATACTTCATCATTCCTTGGTTTATTAACAACATTCTCATCATCTAAATTTTGATCAACTATTCTTTCTTGTATTCTAAATTTCTCATCAACTCTCACATTTGCACTTTTCATAATAATCTTAGTTCTTAGATTATAACATCTATAAGCCTTGATTTTCAATAAATAACCAAGAAACATACCTTCATCACTTCTAGCATCAAACTTACCAATATCATCATCTCTTTTGATATAGCACTTACTACCAAAAATTCTAAAATACTTTACTGTAGGTGAGTGACCAAACCATAGTTAATAAGAGGTCTTGTTTGTGTCGTTCTTGACTTGCACTCTATTCATATTGTAAACTATTGTATTCACAACTTCTCTCCAAAATATCTTGGATACATCATTCTCAACTAACATCGATCTTGTAACTTCTATTACTAATGTCTTTCTTCTCTCTGCAATGTCATTCTATTTAGGGGTTCTTGGAGTTGATAACTATCTTTGGATTCCATTAGCTTCACAAAAGATGTTAAACTCATTTGAAGTAAATTCTCCTCCTCTATCTGAAATTAAACATTTAATCTTCATACATGATTCATTCTCAACTCTATTCTTGAATATCTTGAACTTATCAAATTCCTCATATTTTTCTTTAAGAAATGCAACCCACATCATTCTAGAAAAGTCATCAACTAAAATCATGAAATACCTTTCACCATAAAATCCTCTGGTCTTCGTAGGACCACTAAGATCTGTATGTATAATCTCCAATTTTGTTGTAGTAGTAAAATTCTTGTTCGGAAAAGAATTTATGTTATGCTTTGCCAATACACACTCCTTGCAAATTGTTTTAGTAGGCTTTACAATCTTAGGAAAATATCTAACTATACTACTAGTCTTCACAATGCTATCACAATGTATATGATAAAATCTCTTATTCCATAACTAACTATCATCTACCTTTGCAACCAAACATGTCATTTTAGTAGGATTTAGCTAAAATACATTAACTCTAGATCTCGTTCCTATTTCAATTATGTTTCCATCTTTGTCTCTGATCATGCATATATTTTCTACGTACTACAACTGATAACATTTATCCACTAGTTGTCCAACACTCAAAATATTTTGCTTCAAACCATCAACAAAATATACATCTTTAGTGTTAATCTTACCATCAAGAGTTATAGATCTAATACCTTTAAATTGGCGTGTTACATTGATTCCAACTCTAGAAATGCCTCCTCCATCACGACTTTTGATGTTGATAATTTTTTTCATATCACTAATCATATGATGTGAACAACCATTGTCAATTATCCAATCAGATTTATTTTCAGCCTATGATACCAAAGCCATTTTCTTTGGACTTTCTTTTTTAATAGCTACAAATCCAATTTCATCATTACTAGCACTTATTGCTTGTTCATCAAAATTATCGTCTTCATTTGCATAGAAAAATTCTCTATCTCTTCTAGGTTTGAAATTTCCTCTATACTTTTTCTCTCTTTTAGGAAACTTATATGCATAATGACCAAATTCATTACAAGTCCAACATTTAAATATTTTCTTACCATCCTTTTCTCTTCTTACTAGAAGGGCTACTCCTTCTTCTATCCTTTTGTCCTCATCAGATCTACTACTTCTAGCAAAGTCTTCTTTGGCACTTGTGTTCCTTGATAAACTAGGTCAAATATTCAAGGCACTGAGAGTTGTTTTTGTTTTGGTCAATTCTTTGGACTGTCAAAGCTCATTCTCAACTGCTTCAAGTCTTCTAAGTAATGTTTCCTTTGTGAAATCTTTGGTATAAGAGATCAATAGCTATATCATTTGAACTAATGGCTTAAATGGTGGTGTTAATCTCATCAATATCTTCCATATCACCTCATCATCTTCTTTGGTTCCTCCTTGAGATCTAATACCTGTAGTTATTTATGATATCCTACCTACACATGTCCTTATAGATTCATCTTCCATCATTTTAGAAACTTGAAATGCACAAATCTAGCTTTATAACCTCAATTTCTTAGAATGTTCATCACCTTCAAAACTATTTTCCAAAGCTTTCCAAATCATATGTAGAAGACCCATGAGCAAATGGTAGAGGAGACACACAAGGCATATGAAGCTTCCCAAACAATGTAGGAACTCGAGCAGAAGAATGAAGAGTAGTTCTCTTGTTTTGTCCTTTTGTTTTTCTACTGTTTACTATTTTTTGGCTTTTGGCTTTTTCTAGTTCTAGTTTTTTGACTGGATGTTTTACTAGCCTTCCTGTTGTCCTTTGTTTTTGGCTAGGCCTTGTGCTTATTATTAGTCGTTAGACATGTTTTTATCTGGCTAGGCTTTTATTTCTTATTATCTACCATGTTACTATAGTTGCTTCTAAGTTTTAGGGTCCTTGTAAAATCTATTACCTTATCAAAAACTTTACCTAGTTGTACTCAATTTCAGGAAGTGCAAACAATAGTGCTTCTCTAGCTCTCATGTCAAACATTAAGAGTTCATTTTCTTCCTTGGTACAAGTTTCCAAATCTTTTTCAACAATGACTGCCTTTTCTAATTTTCTCAAAATCCAATATCCTAGACCCATAGACAAAAGATGTGTCTTCATCTTTTCCTTCCAACTATCATAATTTATTTCATCAAACTTTGGACTATCCTTTCTAAATATGTTCACCATGGATCTCCCAAAATTGTCAAACCTTATCTTCAAGGACTTAATGCTTTGATACCAATTGTTAGAGACAATAGTCCACCAAGATAAATAAGAAGGGAGGGGGGATTAAATCAGTTATACAATAATTAAAACATTTATCCACCTTAAATTATATTAACCATTCAACCAAAGTAAACAGAAACCATACAAAGATGCACATACATAATTACACTAGATATGTTAACAAGTCAAACCTTTGATCAAAGGGAAAACCCCAGTGGGAATGATGCCCACAAGATTATGTACTAATATAAATATTTCTTGTTAGAGAATGGGCCATGTTAGGAGTTTATTATAACATTTAGTACATATGAGTCCCTATTAGGAGACTTGAATCCTTGTTAGAAGATTCCAACCCTATTAGGAGTTGTAGAAGATAGAAAGACCCACTATCCAAATAGTTTCTGGGGCAAGATCACCGAAATCACTGTCCAACTGATCTCTCAACTATTCCTTGCAAAATAATTGTATGCATTGTATTTTAACTTCTTTCCTTTGTCTTGTCAACTAGACCAATCACTGTCTGACCATGTAGACTAGATCACAAACCTTGGATCCAAGTATCAAACTTTGGATCACTCAATTAAACCTCGAAAACAAAGTTTCCTTCACCTATGCTTTACTCTACTTATCTTTGCATTCATCTCTTTGTGGTTCTTACAATCATTCATACACCTCATACATGATAAAGGAAAATATCCTTCCTTTATACCAAATCCATAAAAAATTCCTAAGTTGGCTATTACACCTTCTCAATTAATTATTATAGGGCCATATTAAGAACACATTACACTTAGCGATAACATTAATCTTCTACCTTCTAACTTGAATAACTTTCTATACACGTATCATTATGATGAGTGAGATTAGTTATGCCATCTCCAAAAATTCTTCTTCACATCTTTAACTTCGGCTTCTTAGAATAACAACTCTGCTAAGAGATATAACAAGTTTACCAGAATATGCCTCTGTAAACCCTCAAAATAGTCTTCACTAAAACTTGCATAACTTCTTCCAGACTTAATATCTTATGCTTCCAAGGTTACCTACATATACTAGACACTCAGTAGTATCTCCCTTTAACCTCTCTTAGTGAAAATTCTCAATTATCTATCCATAACAACTTGATCTTTCCATTGTTCTTCTACTAGATACCACAGAAAATTGTTATTTTGACATCAATGACAAACACAGTCATGAATGTGACATATCATCATGATAATGTTCTAATCATGTTTCTACAATACTCCCTCATAGGAATATCATCAGTATTCATGCTTCCAATAGATAGTTTTAATTAAAGTGTATCTAGCAACTAGAGGAAATGTTTCTTCATAACTAATACCTTCATTCTGAGAGAAAACTCATGCTACAAATCTGGATTTGTACTTTCTAGTGCTATCATTAGGTGCATGCTTGATTTTGAATAGCCACTTAGAAGAAACAACTAATTTTTTTTAGCTTCTAGTACAACATCTCAGACATCATTTTTTAGTATAGAATTATATTCTTCAACCATTGTTTCTTTCCAAGGTTGTCTTCATAAGGCTTCTTCAACATTTGAAGGCTCTATTTTTATAAGTTTAGTTAATAATGCAACATAACATGACTAATTTCTTATTCTTTTAATTTCTCGAATTATTTCATTAGGTTCAACATTATTCTCCTCTATCATTTTCCCAACCCAAAGTGGTCTCTTTTTAATGTTAACATTTTTAGAATTCTCAAGATTTGATGTAGTGGTAGAAGAGGGTTCAATATCAATCTCTCTCTCAATGTCTACTGTGCAATTTTTATCTATTTTAGAGATAGGTTTTGTAGATGATTCATCACTAGTTTTAGAAACATTGAATGCAATATCTTCTTCAAATTTCACATCTCTACTAATTTCAATTGTTCTTTGACCCAAAACAAAAACCTTGTAGCCTTTAGTTGTTTCACTGTATCCAATGAGTATCCCCTTGTTTTTGGATGATTCTAGTTTTTTTCTTTTCTCTTTAGAAATGTGAACATAAACAGGACACCCAAATATTAGATGACTTAGATCTAGTTTAATACCCATAAATACTTCTTCAGGAGTGGTATCTCTAATACCGAGTGTGGACATCTATTTTGAATATAAACTGTAGTGTTGGATGCTTCAACCCAGAAAGAAGTATGAAGGTTTTGATCATGCATCATTGCTTTGGTTGATTCAATAATTGATCTATTTTTACGTTCTGTAACTCCATTATGTTGAGGATTATATGGTTCAGAAAACTCCCTCTTAATCCCAATAGTAATGTAAAAGATTTTGAAAATTTCAAATATCTATTCACCTCCATCATCTGACCTTAGTATTTTTATTTTTTGTCCTATCTAGTTTTCAACTAGAGCTTTGAATTTCTTATATTTTGATAATACTACAATTGATTCCTTGTATTTTAGGAAGTAGATCCAAGTTCTTCTGAATATACATTAATAAAAATTACATAGAAGAGACAACCATTTAAAGAAGGTATAGACAAAGGACCAAAAAGGTTTGTGTGGATAAGCTGAAGAATAGATTTTGATTTGTGAACATTTTTAGGAAATGATTGCTTAATATTTTTTCCTAGGGAATATCCTTTGCAAATACTTAAGTGATCAGTTTTAAGACTAGGTAATCCTTTTACAATTTTTTCTATAGATGATAATGCACGGTAGTGAAGATGACCTAGCCTCCTATGCCAAATTTTTGTAGAATTTGAAGTTTCTTGACTTGGGGCTAAATTTTGATTATTACAAAGTTTATATAGAATTCCATCTCTAAATCCAATAGAAATAGCTTTCTTGATATTAGAGTTCTTTGACCAAGACAAAGGTGACTTTGAATCCCTAATTAGCAAGACCAGAAATAAAGACCAAATTCCATTTTAGAGTAGGTACATATAAAACATTTTTTGGTTGGAGATTAATTTCTATATTTAGGTGAATTGAACAAGAGCCAATACCTTTGATCATATGAGTATAATTATCTCCAATGGTGACTTCTTCTGAGGAGTATTCTGAAAAACTATCAGATTTGTCTCTAAAACCTATTATATGTTGAGATGCTCCACTATCTATAATCCAAGTGTTTTTGTTTGAACTTAATTCACTTGAAAGACCTAAATAACATGCATAGTTTTCTTTTTCTTCTTTCTCTACTTTCTCTTCTTTGATTTCTATTAGGGTTGCTTGAATTCTCTTTCATTTATGGTAGAAGTTGTGTGAGTGATAAATTTTGTCACATTTAAAACATTTTACTTTAGACCAATCTTGTTTCCTATATGATTTTTCAAATTCCTTCTTATTATGTTTGAATTTTCTTTTCTTGTTAAAATTTGCATGAAGAGCTTGAATGTATCTCTCTTGATTTATACTTAGTCTTCTTGAGACTAATCTTGATTCTTCTTGTGTGCATTCATTTTTTAATAACTTAAATTTAGGAAGCCTAGGTCGGGAGCTTAGACCTCGAATAAATGTTT
Organism: Cupressus sempervirens; assembly: GCA_028749045.1. Classification (NCBI taxonomy): domain Eukaryota; kingdom Viridiplantae; phylum Streptophyta; class Pinopsida; order Cupressales; family Cupressaceae; genus Cupressus; species Cupressus sempervirens. The sequence continues at coordinate 836,282,498 of CM053786.1, read as the reverse complement.
CCCAAGATAGAGGAAGTCCTCTTAATACTATCATGCTAAGTTCTTTGTCATCAACTCGATTTTCAATTGTTGTAAGTTGATCTTTTAATTTAGAAATTCTTAGAAAATAAGATGTAATTGATTCCCCATTATTCATTTTTATGTATAGTAGACCTTGTTTTAGAGTTAATAGTCTACTAGTATTGTTGATTTCAAACGTGTCTTTAATAATAGAGAACATCTCAAATGCAGTCTTAAGACTAGATATAGAAGGAAGAATGTGATCTTTTACAAAGTCTATAATAATCTTCATAGCTTTTTTGTTGGGTCTTTTCCATGTTGTTTTATCTAGATCATTTTGAGGCATGGATTTGTTTGATTCTATGTATTCTTCCAATTCCATTTCTCTTAATATTATCATGACTTGAATTTTTTGCAATGAAAAGTTTGATGCTCCCTCAAGTTTATCCTCCAATCTTATGTGATTAACCATTTTGATTTTGAGGATAAAAAATTTAAAATTATGAAATTTTAGGTTTAATTTTGAATAATAGAGTTTCTTATCGGAATGGCTCTAATACCATGTTAATTTTAAGGATCTTTGATAGATAAAACTATTATATCAGAATTAGACAATAATAAATATTCTTACTTATTATCTTAGATTGTAGAAATAGAGATGCATATCTTTGTCTTTGAATGGCATTTGATGCATATTGATCTTATGTTTATTGCTTCAATGAAGGATGACCAAAACTAAATGTATTTAACCTACATAGAATTGTAAGCAAATCGTTGGGACTTGTATGTCTTAGATTGATATTAGTCTCAACAGTTTACTTGTGACATATATATAAGTGCAAAGAGTCACGTCTTCATAGAAACATGACTCCTACTTGACCAAAGGTCACATAGGGTCATGCCTCTACATAGGCATGACTTAGCAACTACTAATCATAATTGATTATTGACCAATGCATATTGGTGGTACACATAACAAGTTGTATTGTAATCGATGGCAGATACAAAGCCCTAATAATCTTCGGGACAAAAGCTCGATACATATTAAGTTTGTTTTGTGATGTGTGTGTGTGTGTGTGTGTGTGTGTGTGTGTGTGTGTGTGTGTGTGTGTGTATCAACAAATTTTAGTATACAACATAACTTTAACTGTTTCTATACATCAACAAATACTATTCCTTTAGGGGAGTTTGTTTTAATGTTTGGAGAGATGAAAGAGTTCTTATGTGTTGCATTCATGACATGGTTTGACATTGATGCTAACATATTAGCTTTTTAGAACATTTAATAGTTATAGAGAGAGTTTTGTTTAGTATGGTTAGTAGCTAATGAGTTATATTCTATGAGGTCATAATAAAATTTGGGAATATGTTTTTATGATGTATCTATGTTTGCAGAAAGAGTTATGAGAGTTGAGATAGTAATGAAAATTTTATAGAAGATTGGTTGCAGACCAGTGTGCACATAACAAAGTACTGATATTTGAGTTGTATCTATTCGAAAAAGTTGAAGCTTGTTCAATGGGCTTGGATTTTGGTTGGAGACATGTTTTTGGTGATATGTTCAAGATGGTAGAATCAATTAATCATTCTGTGAAGATTTGTGAAGGATAATGTGTGGGTTATTCTCTAGAGGACAAATTTTGGTTATATCATTTTGGGAAGTTATATTTTCAACCTAACATGTAATGTAATATATGAATGATGTCCTATAATTTTATTGTACATTGGGAAAGCCTCAAAGTTCAATCAATTATTTGTTTTAGGACTTGGTATAAAGGAAAGATGTTTTCCTTGGTTGTGATTGTCTCATTGTGTAATTGTGATTGTATCCAAACTGTGGATGTGAATTTGATGAGACTACACCAAAGGATGATGAGGATAATGTGTTGAGAAGTTCAAAGAAAATGTATTGCAAAGATAAGGTGGTGTATCAATCAGTTAACCCTTTGATATGTTATCTTGAGAATTATTATGTAAAGATAGTTCTGAAGCAATTTAGAAAGTGGGTTTAGTTGACTTCCTATCAGCTCCTAACAGGGTTGGAATCTTCTAGCAAGGATTCAAATTCTCCTAAGAGGCACTCATATCTACTAATTGTATTGATTTGGCTCCCTACAAGGTCACATCCTTTTGCAAGCAAATTTTATATTAGTACATCATCTTGTGGACAACATTCCCATTAGGGTTTTCCCTCTAATCAAGGGGTTCCCTAGTTAACATATCTTGTGTCACTGTGCAAGGTTGTCATTTTATGGTTGTTGCATCTATTGGTTATATATTTCAAATTTTATAAGTTTAAGAAAGTTTTTTAAGCACATAATTGATTCACCCTTCCCCTACTAAGACCATCCATGAAGCCCAGAGTCAACAAGGGGCTCGAATCCCTTGCTATTCTTGAGTGATAGTTCTTTCAACACCACTTCTAGGACACCAGGACTAAGATGTCTCTTCTTGACTCCTTGGTCAAGTTGACTATCTTCTATGGTTCTACTATTTGGGGCTCCTCCCTCTTAGAGTCAGACTGGGCCTCTGCTAAGAAAGTCCAAACTCTTTTCCTTTGGCCCATTATCAAATGCCACTAGTTTAGACCATAGAGCATCGTTCTGGCTAAATTTGGTGCTCACCCTTTCAGATTGGGAACCATCTTTGATTTAGTTTGGCTTCTTCACTAGCTTTGAAGCTTTGCTGATTCCTCTAACAATCATTACAAATATTCTTACTTGGCTTATTCTTCCTCTATGGAGGTTGCAAGTTCAGACTCTAGTCACAAGTCTCGTTGTTGGTACAACCAATTCTTTGCTCTCTTGAGCTCGATTGGTATTAGTTTGGATCATCTTCCCCCTTCCATTTTTCTCTAGACACTCCAGCTCATCTTCTTCCACCTCAGCGGGAGTTGAATGAGTGTGTTAGACTTGACATCTACAGACGGTATGTTATCACGACTTGGAAGAATCCTTAGGGTGGGCTCCATCTGTGCATGGCTTTCTATGCTAAGCACTTTCTTGAGATCTAGGATAGGATCATCTTACATCCCTAGTACCTCACCCATCATTGGATTCATGCTCTTCGCATCTCCTTGGGATCTTTCGAGGTGGGTTCTCACTAGCTACATATTCAATCTAATCGCCAGATTGGTAGGGAGGATAGGATTTGTCGACTTTGTCACCTTGGGGAGGTCGAGACCAAGTCTCACTTTATTTTTCATTGTCCCATTTACTATGAGGTCCAAGGGAGATTCTACAATTTGTTTAGAGAGTGTCAATCTCTTCCCTCATTCTTCAGATATATTAACTAGTACTGTCTTGAACTCTATCTTTAGGAGACCATGCAGCTTCATGAGCACACTATACAGCTCCAACTTCGCTCAACATCCACCCCTACGCAACTTATCACCTCTTTCTCCAGTCCTATAGTTCCTACCCGAGGATCAAAGTAGCCTCTCTGCACTATCTTAGTTCACACTAGATCTATGAGACCCTATAGAGATTACACTCAAAAATGTCCTTCTAGTAGACCTTAGAGGCGACCTTCCAGAGTACCCAATTGTCCTAATGTCCACCTTTCCATTCTAGACTACTTCTCACCTGTGAAGAGTTCTTATCTATTGTTATTCCCTTTTCTTGTTTATTTCATTGTTTTTCTTTCACGTTCTTTCTATGAACACCATTTGGTGCTCCCTCTACTAGTGTTTTCCCTTTGTACTATTTCCAATCGCTTAGACCCTCATTGGTCTCTTGTTGGACATTAATAAATTTATCTTATCTTATCTTATCTATCTCAATTGTTTTGGTGGACTTTACTTTATGGTGATTATGGGATTGTTGGAATCACTAGCCTAACTTTGCACCTTTTGTGTCTCGAAAGATTGCTACACCTAACAGGTTTATTATTGAGTGTGATGTTGGAGCTAGCTCTCTGACTATTGCTAAACTTGCCTCACATAGAGTTGTTGAATCTATCTTTGTTCCTTCTTTGGAGATTGTTGGTCTCTCATCTTTAGGTTCTAGGGAAACAAAATTGGATTTGTTGGCCTAAAAAGATGATGTTGCTAAGGTAGAAGAGGGTTGGATCATTATAAAAGGTACAAAGTCTAAGATGTTTATGCCCTTTTTTATATGACCCTTCTTTCTGACAAGGGTAGGGATAAAGGTATATAATAATGGTTTATTCATTGTAGGTGTTGGGGCTAGGCTTTTCTATGGTCCCCATTTCCTTGTTTTCAGTTGCATACTAGTTTTTTTTGTGCAATGTTTGTTTTGGGTTGTGGGAGCTTGTTGGTAAAACCATCATACTAGTCTTGAATTGTACCTTGTAGAAGGCTTTCACAGTATATTTATATGACTAACTTGTAAAGGATTTCAAGTCTCTTCAAAACCTATTTTTGTATTAATAAAAACTTTTACATGACAACATAAACAACAAATAAGAAACTTTTGTCCTAATGATGCAAAAACTTCACAAATGAGCCAAAATGGCTAGAAATGCTCTAAAATGAATATATTCACATCAAACTTTAGAAAAAAAAGGAAAACTTTTTTTAAAAAATTACCTTAAAGGCATGATAGTACTTTGAGTGCTTCTACACCACCCTGGCTCCCATCTAATATGTCACATTACATATGATTTATCATTACCACTCTATAATACATTATGAAACTCCATACTCTAAAGCCTTTTGGTTGGTTGGCAGTTTTAAGCATTGCACTTTGATCATTACTTTGTATTTGTTCTAAAGCATTTTGACATGTTTTAAATGTGCTTTATTATGTATTATACATACAAATTTTGATTCCAATACCTTATTGGACAAAATAGTTCTTTAATGCCAACAAACCTAATTCTTTTGGGTTTGCATACTTAATATCAAGAAATTAGCACAATTTTCTTTTTCTCTACCAAGCCTTGCTAATAAAACATTCTCACTTCCTCAACTAGTTTGAAAATTTCTCCTCTTGTGAGGAAAACAAGGCACAAAAAGTATATAACTTTTCTCCTCTATTATTTTGCATGAACATATTGATGATGGATCATGTATTGTGATCTAAAACATTAATGATAAAAATTGTTTACATAATCAAATCCAGAAAACAAAATAGCAATATAGAACTAGCACTAATAACACTGCCTTCAACATCAATATTGTGCAAGGATGTGAGAGTCATTTTCCCTTCCAATAGAACAATATTTTGTCCAATTTTTCCTAAAGTGTATTCCATAATTTAAAATTCAAACCCCTTTGTCTAAGATGTGTATAATATCACTCTTTCACAATTGGGCTCAATAAAGGAAAAATTTTCATATTTATCCTAGGTTTTATCCTACCCTAAGGCCAAAACATATAGTTTTGTGATCTTCTTAAACTCTATAGCTTCCCTTTTCTTACCTATCTAGAAGAGCACAATATCATCGATGAATTGTTTGTGGGAAAGGGCTTGCATTGAGTTGTGGATTTTAATTCCCTTGATATGACGTATATCTTTAGAGTTCCTTAGTGATCTTTTCAAGGGCTTCAACCATTATTATGAAGAGAAATGGAGCACATCATATCTCCCTATCTCTTCTTTCCATAGGTTTCAAGGAATTTCAAAAGAACCATTTATATATACTAAGAATATTGGACTTGAGATGCAATAGTATATCCAATTTATCCATTGTGGAAACAACCATTGAAAAGCTTCAAGGATCCTTTCCCAATCGTGGCCCTTTTGTGGTGTTGTATCAAACCTTGTTTTTCTAAGCTATTGATGGTTGCTTCTTCACCTCTAAATTGCCTTCAAATAATTTGTGTATATCATCATCCCATAAAATACCCTTTTCTTGATTTTGCAATAACAAAGAGATCAATGTTAATAGTTAGATCATCCTCTTTAAGCATTAGTCCAAGTAGTAGAAGTCCTTGCACTTTCTCTTCCCCTAGGTCTAACATGAATGCTATGAATCTTGATGAAATGTACATGTAAACTATGTGTTTACAAAGTTAGGAAGTCCTTACCCAATAGCATCTAAATTGCCTCTATTGTGATAATAGTGAGAGAATCACAAATAACTTGTAGTCTCTCATCAAATAAAAAAGGACATTTGACATTTGACACTCCTTAAACAGATGGGCCTTTCCATCTTACCTCCTAATTTGTGAGAAAATTTGTCCTAAATGTCTCCCTTACAATGGCTGCCTAACATGCAACTAAAATCAACACATTTTATCAATAGAATTTTATCAGAACTTCCATTCCAAACACTCAGAAAATCATATTGTCTTAAATCCAAGCTTTAAATGGTAACCCACTTAGGTGTGTAGATGTTTCTATGCTAATATATTCAAACTATTCATTTTCAATGCATTGAGCCTCGTATTCCTTTAGTCATAATTTAGGTTCATGGATCATCTAATCTTGCTATGTTATTCAACTAGATGACATTAAAACTCTATCTTAGCTCATTGTGTATTTCAATATGTTAGTACCACTACCTTTGTCATTTCAATATCTTAGACCAATTACTCCAAAAAATATGCAACTTCTCACATGTTTGAACAAATCCCTCTAGAGTGTTGCCTACCTAAACTTGTTGTCAACTGTGAACCAATAGTTATTGTAACATCTCTCTCTCTCTCTCTCTCTCTCTCTCTCTCTCTCTCTCTCTCTCTCTCTCTCTCTCTCTCTCTCTCTATTGTGAGTTTCACTCTTTCTGAAAAACTCAAGTATTTAGGCCAAAATCTATTGCCTATTCTATAAAGGGGGATGAGACTATGACATATATATATATATATATATATATATCTAAAAAACTAAGGTATTTAGGACAAACTCTATTGCCTATTCTATGAGACTATGATTGATATATATATATATATATATATATATATATAGCAATCATAGTCTCATCCCCCTTTATAGAATAGGATACACACACACACACATATATACATACATATATATATATATATATATATATATATATATATACCACTTACCATATATATATACACACATATATATATGGTAATTGGTATATATATATATATATACCACTTATATATATGTATATATACACACACACATATATACATATATGTATATGTGTATGTCTATATATGTGTATGTATATGTATATGTATATATATGGTAAGTGATATATACATATACATATACATATACCACTTACCATCCATCTAATGTGAGTTTCACTCTTTCTGAAAAAGTCAAGTTTTTAGGCAATTGAAAACTATAAAAATTTTCCTTTGGGCAAGATTCACCCAAGATTGTAGAACTCAACACAAGCACAATTGTAGACCAAAAATGGATATGATCTATTACTTAGAGTATGTCCTAATACATTTATTTGTTCAGTATGTACAAACTGTTGGTGCTCAAAATCGCAGCCCTGATTTTGAGCACCATAGAAATTTTGAAGCCCTATAAACGTTTTTATATGCCTATGTACCCGACTGTCAGTATGAGGCCTAAGAGGTGTTTAATGTTTCTAACACCTTCCATTCAGCCTGTCTACTTGTTCCATATAGTCAAATCATCATTCTGAGCTATTCGGCGAAGTCCTATTTTGAACAATTGTCAATCTTGCTTTTTCACCAGTGTCAAATAGCGAAAGGAGGTAGTGTTTGCATCTGAATATATCGCACCCAGAAATATTTTGTGATTCACTGCTTTGGGAGTGTCTATTGTCCATATCCAAGAACCTATGATTCATATTTCGAGTCATTTTGAGTCTGTCTAACTAGGTTTTGAATCCCTCAAATTTGGTCAGTTATTGTTTTAATGTTTTTGCAAAATATTCAAAATTCAAGGAAACCCTATTTGACGAGTAATAACTTTTGACCAGTTGATCCAAATATTGACATTCCTATTGCATTGCATTGTAGGCGTCAGAGACTTGTTATATTTCAAGTTTCATATCTTGACGAATCCATTTGATCAGTTTTCAAATGCAATTCCAAATGCAATTTCTAAAGTTATACTGGTGTTAGCATTTGCAAATTTATCAAGACCCCTGTTTGAGATGTTATAACTTGAGATCCATAATAGGTAAGATCAAATGGTTTGCTCCCCTGTATTGATCACTAAAAATACTACAAGTGTGCCAATTTTTAGAACTTGGTGAATCTGTCTCCACACTTTACCAGGGTCATTCCATTTCTAAAAAATCACTTTCTGACATTGTTTTAAATCTATAAAATCCAAGTAGCCTACTTTGAACGTCCACCATTTGCGCCCAGTTATTCGTTGTGAGCCCAAATTATGGATTCGTATTGTCCTCATGATAGAGAACCAACAGCCCAAGTTTCATTTCCCCATGTGCTCATTTGCCCATTTTTCAAGGCCAAATCCGAACCTAGTTTGTTGTTTTCTAATGTGTTTACTTGCAGGTAATTCTGAGAAGCCAACTTTGACGGTCAATATCTTTTGACCTCAAATTCATCATAAGATAAGATTTTAATGGGGTAGGAGTGTGCAGAACAAAGAATTAATGCCCCAGTTTTCAGAGCCTGGTCAGGTGTTTGGATCAATTTTTAAGGCTAGACAACAGACCTCTTGGCGCAATTTTAACAAGTTGGAAAAATGAGATAAAGTGAGTTTTATTTGATTAATTGGAAGTCGAACTTATTTCAAATTAGTTCAAGGTGTTCAATAGGTCAGTTTGAGAATTCAATTGTTTGGAAACAAAATTTTTTTTTAGCCAGACCCACTTTGGGGCCCGACTAAATTTATCGAACCACTGAATTGAAGAAAACTTACAAACTTCTCAGCTCCAGTCATTTTCTATTTGGTGTTCATGATGTAATGTTGACTCATTTTTTGTTCATGCTTCCTGGATATATCTTCATTCAAGTCATTCCTCTTGGAACTGATTGGGCATCTGAAACATATTTTAGCCAACCTGTAGAGAAAGCCATAGACAATAAAAGGAGACCAAAGCATCAGTCAATGCTAAAGCCATTATAAGAGGAGAAAATTTGAGTCTTTGTTCTATGAATCTCTTTGATTAAGAAAATCCACATCTTTAATACAAATGAGGGCTCTGCGGTATTTCCAAAGCAATATCCAAAGCGACAAACCCAGTTAATAAAAGGAGGTCAGCAATTGAAGATGTTGCCCATGACTAACTCAGAGTAGTTAGCACTGAAGCCTGTAGTCAAAGAAAGGTTAGCGCCCACATTTTAAAAGGAAATATCCACCATTGTTCAAAATGAACAACAAAGGTCTAAACCGCAGGCATTTAGAAACAAAGAGAATTCGCAATCAACAAAGAGCCCATGCATGGAGTCAGGTAACTCACAAGCCAAGCCATGCATTCCACGCAGGATATAAAGAGCTCCACATTTTTATGGAACAAGGCACAATTTTCTTGAATTCGTAGGAGAGGAGCCCCACGATAGAGATAGAAACTTACACCTGGAGCAGGGGTAGTATCAATATCACACCACGTATCATGAATCAGAGCACTAGCAAACAAAAAGATAGATCCACGCCAAGTTTAGCATGAAGAAGATCATGCCAGAAGAAAATGCCCACAGCAAGTGAAGAGCATTGGCAGTCAGCGCCAAAGAAACAAGCTCTCATGCACAAGTAACACAGAGCATCTATAGGGGAGAAGACCCACACAAGACAAAGGTAAAAGAAGCAGCATATCAAACATGAAGACGCCAATTAAACAGAGACTGCAACAATGCAAAGCACCCATTGAAACAAAACATATCACACTTGCACATTCAAAGCAATAAAAGATCATGCCTCTATAGCCCATGCTAAAGAGCATCCCGCTGTTTGAAGAGGGAGAATAGGGCAACATCAAATGAAACCAGCTAGCGCTTGTAGAGGAGAATACCTGCAGGAATGAAGAAAAGAACGCACAGCAGTAGCATGCGTGAAGGGAAAAGTCATCAGTCTCAGCCAGAAAGATCCACAGTATTTAGAAAGAATGCCCATGTGATGAAGAAGGTAGTTAAGCCCATGTTAAAGATTCGATGAGAAGAAGAAATCGATGGCCAAGCAAGCATTGAAGTAGCTGCAGGGAAGACAAGTCATATTTTAATCCCACATTGACTGGGAAATAGGATTCTTAATACTTTAAATATGAATCGACTTAATATGTTGGTTGTATTGAGAAAAAGGCTTTTGGAAGGCATGATGCACACGGGTCCTAAACAGATGTGTGGTGATGTCAGCAAGGTCCATGAGATAAAATTTTAACCAAAAACACAATCAAAAAATGATGACATTAGCACAATCGTAAAACCCCAGAATTCGGCTAGTCGCTACCTCGCAAGCCGAAAAATCTTGGCAACTCCAGCTAGCGAAGTAGCGAGGTCGTCAAAAAAACATAAAAAAATGGCAAGATCCAAAATGTTGTGTGGGTTTAATAGAAGTGCTGTCAGTGAATCAGATGTTGACAAGTGGCAGCGACAGAGTGATTGGGCAGTGTTGTGGCAGGCAAATGGTAGAAGCGCACCAGATTGTGCCATGTGGCAGATTTGATGATTCACGTTATCTCGCTAACCGAAGTTGCTCACTGGTTAAGCATGGCAAAGTAGCGAGGAGATGACACATGGTGGATGATGCAGATCAAGTGTCCAATTAGAATGCGCCACATGGCATTGGTCAAACCTAGAGTTGACTCAAATTTGGAAGGGCTAGGAAAAATAAAATTATTTTGCCAACAAACTGACGTGACATGCAGGGTCTTTTAAATTGAAATTTTTATTTCCTAAAGTTTAAAGTTTAAACTGTTTTAAATTATTTTAAATACAAACCTGAACAATCTTAACCAGAGGAGTGTTTTTCAAATCAAGATTCTGGGCATTTCTGGAAGGCAAAGTATGCCTTATCATATACCGTCAAAATTGTGAAAGTCTGAATTTTCTGATTCTAAGATTAGTTTCTATACAGGAATTTGTATGTTCAAGTAGTACGAGGTTTTCTATCAAGCTCCTTTTCTACAGCCGTATTCAGGTATGGAGGTTCAAAATTGATTCCTAACATAATGATGACATGGGTATGGTTAAAAGACAGTAAAAATGCAGTTAGAGTTGAATTGAACTAATTTCAAATTAGTTAAAGTTTGATTCCTTCAACATTTCATGAAGATTTCAAATATTTTGGCAAGTAAAGGGATTTCATCATTAGGCAAGGATATTTTGCAAGTTTGTTACAGATTAATGATGAAATCAAATCAAATTAGATAGGAGAAGGAAGGAAGAAGTTTTCAGTTGCCAAAAGATTGAATTTCAAGTGGACATTTGTCGTCTTCAGAACAGATCCAAGAATTTTGTCTCTTCTATATCTTTTCTTTCTTTCTTCCATTGAAAGGTTCCAGTTTCTAGGAGGACAAAGTTCATTGCTGTGATACCATTAGGGATTCCAATTTTTACACTGTGAGACCATTGGTTCTAGTATTTTGACATGTTTCCATGACTGTGACACCATTTTTCTTCAGTAGAACTCTCATGTGAACAAAATTGTAGAGATAATATAGATAGTTCTGAGATATTAGGTTGTTTCATGTTTTAATTTTATGCATCTGAATGTATACTTTCAAGGAAATGAATACATGTGAGCAACAATTTCACTAGTTTTGTTCTGGTTCTTGTCTCTTGTCTCAAAAATCTATAAGTCTTATGTGGTTTGGAACAAATATTTGAGACCCATTTGCATCCCTTTCAGGTTGTATGTTTCATGTATTTTGCTATTGGACCAAAGGGCCAAGTAAATGCTCGATATGTTTAAACAAGGTTACTGGTTGTTTGAGAAGGATATTTTGTGAGAATGAGACCTGAATGAACACTGATGTCTGAATCACAAGGTGGTTGGATAGATCTGATGTCTGGATATATGAGATATGTCCTGATGTCATAGATGTATGTTTTGAATTCATGGAATTGCCAAATGGATTAGGCACTGATTAGTTATAGGATCACTGGTTATACTATTGCATTTTTGAGGTTTTGTTGAATCAACATCTTTAATCAAACACTTTTCCCCTTTCATGTTGAAGAGCTATCATAGAATGCCCTCACTCAGCTTATGAGGTTCATAGATCTGCATCTAGCTATCGTAGGTCTATGTTATTTCATGGGTTCTTAGGAGAAATAAGGGTTTTATCTACTTCATATTAGATTCAGTGTATGCTTTGACAACTCGTACCATATAAGGAATCTATAAGTTCACCCACCTAGGTTTTGCAGAGCCTGAAGAAGAAGAAGGGTCATGACTTATAGTTGGCCTGGTGTCTGAATGGGTGTGTTGATAATGGGAGTTAGCTACCCCTAGATGCATTTTTTTCTCATCAGGGTAGTTAGAAATGGGTAACATTTTCAAACACCAACAAAATGGAAACTCTGCTGGGGAAGCTATGAAGTAATTCACTATTAAAAGGACAAAAATCTTTGGTATATAATTTGAAAATTTCAGTCCTATTCTTAGTTGGGTTTTGCCCATCCAAGTTGCCAACAAAATGGTGACTCTACTGGGGAGTTGCATTCAGAAAGAACCAAAATCTCTACCATGAAATAGATTGGATATAGCATATCAATAGCAAGATGTGTTCCCTTTTCCTTGCTAACGTTTCATGTTCCCCAGTTAAGCTTTATTCATGATTAGCAGTAGGTTGTAAAATGGGATGAAAATTGTGTTCTATGACTATCATAGGTCTATCTTCAATCAATCCAGTTTGCCAATACTATTGAGAAATTTTCAGAGTAAAGAATTCGTTTATAAAATGTAAATTCTTTTCAAGATGTCAGTAATCTGCAAGTTTCCTACATTGAAGGTCTGGTTCAGATTTGTCAAGTGACAAATTATGTTTTATTTCTCACAAAGCATGAGTGGCGACTCTCAAATCTCTGTACCATTTTTTCCCTAGTTGATTTTATTGCAAAATCTAGAAGGACTTTCAGTTGTATGGGCAAATCTGAAGCCTTTGATAGATCTTGGAAAGGAAGTGTTAAATTCTTGATAAGTTTTAAAGTGTTGTTTCAAAATTTGCTGTTATAAAGAAATTGAAATATAAAAAGTGAATCACAGTAGTGGTTATTTTATTCCTCTTGCAAAGAGGTGGTGACTCTACAAATTTTTGACCAGTGGTGTAAAGGATTTTCAGTCTTGCACCTATGCCAGATCAGCAGATCAAAGTTTTCCATCAGCACTTGAGGTATTTTGGTTTTCATGTTTTCCTTTCATGAAAGTCAAATGTTAGAATCAATGCTTCTATTCAATGATTTTTAACACTAGTAAGAAGAGGTAGAAATTTTGTTGTAAGATGGAGTCAGGTCTCAGATCTGAGATTAGTTTACCAAATTCTGAGAGTTTAGAAACTGTGAGTAATAACATTACTATGTTGAATACAATGGTTTACAAAAGGATTGTAAATCTTATAAAAATTGAGGTAGGTGGTACTCAAGGTTGAAGTGTTGAACAATGTTATTTAAGGCTTAAATCAGTAATTAGTAAGATGCCTTTTCATTGTAGACCTGAGGAATCTTCACTGCCTAGTGTTTTCCTTGATGTTCTAGTACCCGATTTATTCAATTGGCCAGCACCTATAAGATTACAAAGAATTTTGCAAATTGAAAAATTCATTGAGGAGATGGAAGATGATGATTATAGATTTCATGAAATATCTCCTAATGATAATGAGTGTGCTGAAAGCCAAGGTAGTAATGAATACAATGAGTCCGTAGAGCAAGATAATATGTCTTCCAATTGTGAAGAGGTGGATTCAAATGTCAATGAATCAGATAACAGCAATCAACATGAAAAAGATGGATATAAAAGAGAAGATAAATTAAGTTACAGTACATATGAAGTTGAAGAAAGTTGTAACAATAGTAGATCCAACGATTGCCATGATAAGAAAGAATGTTGTAATAATTCTGATTTTCCAAATTGTTACACTAATGATCTTCTTGTTGTAAGTTCTTCATGTTGTCCAGATGACAATCACAGCCATGAGAAAATTTGTGAGGTAATCTTCTTGAGCTCCAGTGAAATCTTAGAATTGTTGGCTCATGAGTTTGAGAAGCACGCAAGCACCTCTAAGGATCTTCATATTTTCTCTCATAATACTTTCTCATTCAGTCAAATCAATTCCCCAAAGTTTGATGTGAAAAAAGAGGTAGAATCCGAACAATCTTTGTTAGACTTTGGAGGTGTAGGTGATAGTTCCTCAAATGTCTTTGCACATGAAAATTTGTTGGATATTGGGAATGTTAATGAAGGGATGGTTAATGTTGTTTTAGATTCCTTTTATGTTGATCTTCCTGAACACTATTTTGATGTTTCATGTAGTGAAGTGGAAAACAGTGAGTATCGTCAATCCGATTGTAAATTTTCTTCATATGTTGATAAGTCGTGTAAAGATGAGTTCAAGGTGTATTCTGACATTCAGTTTGATGAAGAAAATGATAGTGATCAGCATGGTTTAGATCAACACTTTCAAAATGAATTTTCATGTATGGTAACTAATCAGTTGTTTGAATGTGAAGAGGTTTCAATGAAAGATGAATATGATTTAGTGAATGATACGACTGCAAGTAGGCAACAATCAGATTCCAAACACTCTTTGCATCTGGAGACACAAGGTGAGTTGCAAGTTTTTGGTGTTTGCAACTTGATGAATGATGTAGATTATGAAGTTTTTGTGTTTTCGATCAGCATGCGTGAATCATCATTGGATTTTGATTCTCAGTTCAGTTTGTGTAGTTAGGAGCATTTTGATGCTTTTTCTTATAGTGAGCATGAAGATGAAATGGTTTTTGAATTTTATATGCACTATGAGAATGAAGGAAGTTGTTTTGTTTTGCCAAGTTATTTATTTTAGTATGTTGATCTGATTGGTGAAGCAAATGATAATAAGAATTTCAGTTTACCTCGAGAGAATTTAAATGAAAATAAGGTTTATGATAGAGGTAAGGAGTTCTAAAATTTTGGTGGCCAGGGGCCATCGCTTGTACATAGTAGTGTAGTTTTTCCCTGCTTTCAATAAGCTGTTCAAGAGAGGAATTTTTTGCTATTCAGGTGTGTGGTCTACTTCTCCCAGAGATCTAAAATCTTGCCATGCCCACAAGGGGCATGCATCCCCAGACAAAGCCACTGTTGGCGCTCAAAATCGCAACCCTGATTTTGAGCACCATAGAAATTTTGAAGCCCTATAAACGTTTTTATATGCCTATGTACCTGGCTGTCAATATGAGGCCTAAGAGGTGTTTAATGTTTCTAACACCTTCCATTCAGCCTGTCTACTTGTTCCATATGGTCAAATCATCATTTTGAGCTATTTGGCGAAGTCCTATTTTGAACAATTGTCAATCTTGCTTTTTCACCAAAGTGTCAAACAGCGACAGGAGGTAGTGTTTGCATCTGAATATATCGCACCCAGAAATGTTTTGTGATTCACCACTTTGGGAGTGTCTAGTTTCCATATCCAAGAACCTATGTTTTAGATTTTGAGTTGTTTTGAGTCTGTCTGACTAGGTTTTGAATCCCTCAAATTTGGTCAGTTATTGTTTTCATGTTTTTACAAAATATTCAAAATTCTGGGAAACCCTGTTTGACGAGTAATAAATTTTGACCAGTTGATCCAAATATTGACATTCCTATTGCATTGCATTGTAGGAATTAGAGAATTGTTATATTTCAAGTTTCATATCTTGACGAATCCGTTTGATCAATTTTTAAACACGATTCCAAATGCAATTTCTAAAGTTATACTGGTGTCAGCATTTGCAAATTTATCAGGACCCTTGTTCGGGACATTTTAACTTGAGATCTGTAATAGGTGAGATCAAATGGTTTTTCCCTTTTATTGCTCACTAAAAATACTACAAGTGTACTAGATTTTAGAACTTGACGAATCTGTCTCCACCCTTTACCAAGGTCATTCCATTTCTAAAAAATCACTTTCTTACATTGTTTTAAATCTGCAAAATCCAAGTAGCCTACTTTGAACGTCTGCCATTTGCGTCCAGTTATTTTTTGCGATCCCAAATTGCAGATTTATATTGTCCTCATGACAAAGAACCAAAACCCAAGGTTTCATTTCCCCATGTGCTCATTTGCCCAATTTTCAAGGCCAAATCTGAACCTAGTTTGTTGTTTTCTAATGTGTTTACTTGCAGGTAATTCTGAGAAGCCAACTTTGAGGTCAATATCTTTTGACCTCGAATTCGTCATAAGATAAGATTTTAATGGGGTAGAAGTGTGTGAAACAAAGAATTAATGCCCCAATTTTCAGAGCCTGGTCAGGTGTTTGGATCAATTTTTAAGGCTAGACAACAGACCTCTTGGCGCAATTTTAACAAGTTGGAAAAATGTGATAAAGTGAGTTTTATTTGATTAATTGGCAGTCGAACTTATTTCAAATTAGTTCGAGGTGTTCAAAAGGTTAGTTTGAGAATTCAATTGTTTGGAAACGAATTTTTTTTTTAGCCAGACCCACTTTGGGGCCCGGCTAAATTTATCGAACCACTAAATTGAAGAAAACTTACAAACTTCTCAGCTCCATTCATTTGCTATTTGGTGTTCATGATGTAATGTTGACTCATTTCTTGTTCATGCTTCCTGGATATATCTTCATTCAAGTCATTCCTCTTGGAACTGATTGGGCATCTGAAACATATTTTAGCCAACTTGCAGAGAAAGCCACAGACAATAAAAGGAGACCAAAGCATTACTCAATGCTAAAGCCATTATAAGAGGAGCAAATCTGATTCTTTGTTCTACGAATCTCTTTGATTAAGCAAATCCACATCTTTACTACAAATGAGGGCTCTGCGGTATTTCCAAAGCAATATCCAAAGCAACAAACCCAGTTAATAAAAGGAGGTCAGCAATTGAAGATGTTGCCCATGACTACCTCAGAGTAGTCAGCGCTGAAGCCCGTAGTCAAAGAAAGGTTAGTGCCCATGTTTTAAAAGGAAATATCCACCATTTTTCAAAATAAACAACAAAGGTCTAAACCACAGGCATTTAGAAACAAAGAGAATTCGCAATCAACAAAGAGCCCATGCATGGAGTCAGGTAACTCACAAGCCAAGCCATGCATTCCATGCAGGATATAAAGAGCTCCGCATTTTTATGGAACAAGGCATAGTTTACTTGAAGTCGTAGGAGAGGAGCCCCATGATAGAGATAGAAACTTATACTTGGAGCAGGGGCAGTATCAATATCACACCACGTATCATGAATCAGAGCACTAGCAAACAAAAAGATAGATCCATGCCAAGTTCAGCATGAAGAAGATCATGCCAGAAGAAAATGCCCACAGCAAGTGAGGAGCATTGGCAATTACCACCAAAGAAAAAATCTCTCACGCACGCTGAAGAAAACCATCACAAAGTGACCCTGCGCAAGAAGCACAGAGCATCTGCAGGGGAGAAAACCCACGCAAGACAAAGGTAAAAGAAGCAGCATATCAAACATGAAGACACCAGTTAAACAAAGACTGCAACAATGCAAAGCACACATTGAAACAAAACATATCACATTTGCACATTCAAATCAATAAAAGATCATGCCTCTGTAGCCCACGCTGAAGAGCATCCCGCTGTTTGAAGAAGGAGAACAGGGCAGCATCAAATGAAACCAGCTAGCGCTTGTAGAGGAGAATACCTGTAGGAATGAAGAAAAGAATGCATAGCAGTAGCATGCATGAAGGGAAAAGTTGTTAGTCTCAGCAAGAAAGATCCACATTATTTAGAAAGAATGCCCATGTGATGAATAAGGCAGTTAAGCCCATGTTAAAGATTCGATGAGTAGAAGAAATCGATGGCCAAGCATGTAATGCCTTGCCAAGGGATCCAAAGAATTAACCTAGAATTTCACTAAGTTTAGTAACAATTTTTTTTTCATGATAGTAGACATCACATATAACTTATGCATAATAACGGAAGCAATAGCATTGTTCATCTAAAAGTAAACATAACATAAATAACAGATTACATTCTTTAAGATCCCTTAATGTTGAATTACATACATGAATCCATCTAGTACATCATCCACATGAAATAATAATGATAAGTCCAATGATTACACATTACATTTCAAATGCTCATTCATCCACTATACATGTCATAGGGTATGACAAGCTCAAAGAATATACATACATAGAATAAGGTACATCATCTTATTCTAATCCTTGATACATCAAAGTAGAGATAATCACGTGATACAACATCATAGAAAACATATACATCCATCATAAGAACAACATAACAAACTAAGTGCACGGTTCCTCCCAACCGTCAATAGCATCATTAGACTATTGTGGATCCTAGCCATCCCTCTATGCATAACATTCCAAATCACCAAAGAGATCATCAGTATTACATAGTAGGAATGTCACTCCTAATAAATACAACATCATATGTAGAAGTAATCTAATATGCAAATAAAAGCATAAGATAACATCATCTAACATATGCTAATCATCAATTAAAAAGGATACATATCCACCATCATGAAGGACACATCAGCCACGATGTCTCAATAAGTCTCAAAATGATAAGAGTGGAAATACACTACCACTCGATTGTGTGGTACCTAATTGGTCCACTCCCACCGTGCTAAGAAGATAATCTCAAGTCCCAAAAAGGCTATCAAAATCACATAGCACATATCTCTATAAGTCCAAGAATCCTAAAAGTATACTAACTCAAAGGTTCCAAACACAAAATCTGACATCTAATCCCAGAGGCACACAATGACATGTAGGAACCTACTATGCAAGCGGGAAAGTGTCATCGCAATTATCATGTACAAGTTACCCTGGTAGTTAGCTAAACTCCACAGGTCCATACTGATTTCATGCGGCCACTAGTATCCTCTCATACTGATGAGGCATACTACGGAATGCAAGGTCGCAACCATGTGTCTCACTACTTCCATCCTAGCCTGTACAAGCGCTCAAGGCATGGGCGAGAACAAAACACTTATCTTTTAAGGTTCATTCAGTTAGTATTAGGTGTGAATGTTATCACTTATTAATCCAACTTACAATGAGTTACCCTGGCAGCCTCTTAGGGCCCGACCCCACATTGCAAGCCACTTCCCTTCACTACATGCAGATATCCTACCCTAATGCTCATGGACTCATAAATCTCAAAATTACAAAAGATAATCCATAAAATCATCAAATATGCATAAAAGCATCAAATCTCCATGAGCTAACATCCATAGAAAATCATGAACACAACAACTCTCTATTGGCAACTAAAGTATCACTGATAATCAAATATCCAATGGTTCTAAATAACCAAAATATATATATATCTCAATCATACTGATCGAAGACTCCAAAAATGGTTGAGTCAAACATGTCACATCATGACATCATCAAACTAAATCCACATTTCAGTCCCATCATGGTGACTAGAAAAATAACCAAGGATAACTGTTCGATGACCAAAATAATGGTTAAGTCAAGTGTCTCATACAAAAGAATCTCAACTATAACAATCGGTAATCACAACCAATACATAGAGCATTCCATCACATAACCATGGTTGGGTTTATAAAGATCGAGATTAAAACATCATCATGTCACCACAATCACATAACCCCCAAGACTCTGGTAGACGTCCTATACTGGTCAACACTAGTCAACCCAAAACCCAAAACAATAGCATAAAGAATACACAATGTAAACACATGTTTTGGTTTTACAAATTGAATTTAAATGTAGAGATCTCAGTTTAAGTTTCCAAATCTGAAGAATGAATGGAGGAACACATATATTGTTTTTGGATAAATAAAAGTTTTCCTTATTAGAACTAAAAATCCATTTTTCAAATTATAACATTTGTTTGATACATCCCCCACTCAACTATCAATTCCTTATTTAATAATTTAAAACATTTAAATTATTAAATAGTTGAAAATTATTAAAGAGTCACCTTTATGAAAATAACCATCAATATAAGTCATTACCAAATAATAACTTAAATAACATAGTTACATATTACATATACATATACACATACATACATATATATATATATATATATATATATATATATATATATATATATATGTATGTATATATGTATGTATATATGTATGTACATATATACATATATAGATATATACATAGATATATATATATCTATGTATATATCTATATATGTATATATGTACATATATACATATATACATATATACATACATATATACATACATATATATATATATATATATATATATATATATATATATATACATACATACATACATACATACATATGTAAATATGTTTTCATAAAATCGAATTAACAATTTTTGATTGACTTCATATTACATAGTAATGAGAAATTGACTGTATACAAATGTTTCTAACATAAACGTTACTTTTTTTTTTTGCATAACATAAACATCAATTAAACCCCACCCCCCCCCCCCCCCCACCAACTCTTGCTGCAGTACGCAGTACTTGTGATAGCAATTACTGTGCCAATAGCGGGTACGTAGTACCCCTATCGCCGCAGACCTGCGACGGCAAGTCTCTGCCTTCCACCGATGCGGGGAACAAAACATGCCCACGACATATAATATATACTATACTTTGTTTCATGCGATATAAATCGCGATGCGAATTAATAAATTCTCCCACTGCAATTTTATTAATTGCTCAATTCAGTGCAATATATATATATATATATGTATGTATGTATGTATGTATGTATGTATGTATGTATGTATGTATGTATGTATGTCTATTCGAATTTTATAATAGATCCATAATAAATGTATACATATGCATATATATAAATATTTATTTATTTATATGTATATGGATGCATATCTGAACATATAACCATTTTTTTTTTCTATTTTTTTCACAAAGATTATATCTACAATTAAGATAAGATATTTGCATTATAGAATGCATATAAATATGAAACTTCTCAGAAGACATATGGAAGACACGAAGAAGACAGGGAATGCGTGATGCAAAAATAACATAAGTAAAATCAGAAGAATCTAACCAGATTCTAATGCTAAATCGGTCTTCCTCAGAAAATCCATAGAGCAAGCTCCTCCCTTCTTCAGAATTCCCGAGTCCTCCAATGCCCAATTGCTCTCCCAACGTTATGCTTAAGCTTCTATGAATGCCTCAATATAAAGAGCTTTCACGAAACATCTAGAATGCTTCTAGAAATAGCTGAAAGGTGTCACCAACTAAGCATGGGTCTTTTCCAACCTTCAAGATGAGCCTTAGGGTTGTAGACACCATGTGCTTAATTGATGCACAAACCCCCGTGTTGTTGACACATGAGAAATAGAGAAGTGTGTTAACTCCCATGCAAGCTTATAACTCCAATCCACTTTTTATATACTTTCTATCTAAATATTTATAACTTTCATCTTAACTTTTATATCTTTTTTATTATTATTATTTATTTATTACTTTATTATTTTATTATTATTATTAATTTTAATTTCTAATTTTCTTTTATTTAATTCATTTTTCCTCAATCAATTTCCATTTAATTAATTATAATCAAAATATCAAATAACATGATATTTTATATTAATTTTCTCAAATAATTAATTTATTAATTAAATCTATTTATTAAGACTTAATTAATAGAAAATTCACCATAGACCTCCAAGATAAAATATGAAAACCCATCATAGAGCAAATCACTTAAAATCAGTCTAAAGGGTTAAAAATCACGAATCATGTCATCCGACACATTCGGTGGGTAAAATATCCAGATACTTGTCCTACCTCATTAGGAAAATTGGTTAAAGGTTTGGGATTTGGACTTGAGAATTTATCTCCCTTCTCTTATCATTGAGATAGTATAATAGGGTACGCTCATCTTGGCAATTCAGGGAAGTCGATACTCGGTACCTGCAACCTGCAAAAAAACCATGCATGTACATACAATATATATATAATGCTAAGCTAAATAGACAATGGTAGGAAGTGGTGCATCGTGTAGATCCCGACTAAGCAGGTGACTACGACTCCCTTCCTTAACCACATCAAAAATGCCATACAATAAGAAAACACGCACACCATACACATGCAAGTATAGGGTAAGTATCCATAGTAAAACACATAAGATAATAAATCATCCATCTAATCATCAATAATAACTGAAAATAGTATAATGATCATCATGTATGCATGAAATGTAAAATCTAAATGATCTCATCATATAACCACTGAATCCATAACATAATGTCTGATAGTGTCAAAACAATACCACTAATCCATCAATAGAAAACTAGTCTATCATAATCTGAAGATAATAACAATGTCCAGAAAAGATGTGAACGAGGGTAGGCACTACAGAGCAAGCATTGAAGTAGTTGCAAGGAAGACAAGTCATATTTTAATCCCACATTGAGTGGGAAATAGGATTCTTAATACTTTAAATATGAATCGACTTAATATGTTGGTTATATTGAGAAAGAGGCTTTTGGAAGCCATGACACACGCGGGTCCTAGACAGATGTGTGGTGACGTCAACAGGGTCCATGAGATAAAATCTTAACCGAAAACACAGTCAAAAAATGATGACATTAACACAATCGAAAAACCCAAGAATCCAGCTAGTCGCTACCTTGCTAGCCAGAAAATCTTGGCAACTCCGGCTAGCGAAGTAGCGAGGTCGCCGAAAAAACATAATAAATTGGCAAGATCCAAAATGTTGCATGGGTTCAATAGCAGTGCTGTTAGTGAATCATATGTTGACAAGTGGCAGTGAAAAAGTGATTGGGCAGTGATGTGGCGGGCAAATGGCAGAAGCGCACCAGATTGCGCCACGTGGCAGATCTGACGGTTCACGTTATCTCGCTAACCAAAGTTGCTCACCAGTTAAGCATGGCGAAGTAGTGAGGAGATGACTTGTGGCAGATGATGCAAATTACGTGTCCAATCAGAATGCGCCATGTGGCATTGGTCAAACCTAGAGTTGACTCAAATTTGGAAGGACTAGGAAAAATAAAATGATTTTAAAATTTCCATTTTAAATTTATTTTGCCAACAAATTGACGTGACATGTAGGGTCTTTTAAATTGAAATTTTTATTTCCTAAAGTTTAAAGTTTAAACTTTTTAAAATTATTTTAAATACAAACCTGAACAATCTTAACCAAAGGAGTGTTTTTCAAATCAAGATTTTGGGCATTTTTGGAAGGCAAAGTATGTCTTATCATATATCGTTGAAATCGTGAAAGTCTGAGTTTTCCGATTCTGAGATTAGTTTTTGCACAAGAATTCGTATGTTCAAGTAGTACAAGGTTTTCTATTAGGTTCCTTTTCTACAGCCGTATTCAGGTATGGAGGTTCAAAATTGATTCCTAACATAATAATGACATGAGTATGGTTAAAAGACAGTAAAAATGCAGTTAGAGTCGAATTGAAGTAATTTCAAATCAGTTAAAGTTTGATTCCTTCAGCATTTCATGAAGATTTCAGATATTTTGGCAAGTAAAGGGATTTCATCATTAGGCAAGGATATTTTGCAAGTTTGTTACAGATTAATGATGAAATCAAATCAGATTAGATAGGAGAAGGAAGGAAGAAGTTTTCAGTTGCCAGAAGATTGAATTTCAAGTGGACATTTGTCGTCTTCAGAACAGATCCGAGAATTCTGTCTCTTCTATATCTTTTTTTTCTTTCTTCCATTGAAAGGTTCCAGTTTCTGGGAGGACAAAGTTCATTGCTATGATACCATTAGGGATTCCAATTTTTACACTGTGAGACCATTGGTTCCAGTATTTTGACATGTTTCCATGACTGTGACACCATTTTTCTTCAGCAGAACTCTCACGTGAACAACAGTGTAGAGATAATATAGATAGTTATGAGATATTAGGTTGTTTCATGTTTTAATTTTATGCATCTGAATGTATAGTTTCAAGGAAATGAATACATGTGAGCAGCAATTTCACTAGTTTTGTTCTGGTTCTTGTCTCCTGTCTCAGCAATCTATAAGTCTTATGTGGTTTGGAACAAAGATTTGAGACCCATTTGCATCTGTTTCAGGTTGTATGTTTGATGTATTTTGTTGTTGGACAAAAGGGCCAAGTAAATGCTCGATATGTTTAAACAAGGTTACTGGTTGTTTGAGAAGGATATTTTGTGAGAATGAGACCTGAATGAACACTGATGTCTGAATCACAAGGTGGTCGGATAGATTTGATGTCTGGGTATATGAGATACATCCTGATGTCACAGATGTATGTTTTGAATTCATGGAATTACCCAATGGATTAGGCACTGATCAGTTATAGGATCACTGGTTATACAATTGCATTTTTGAGGTTTTGTTGGATCAACATCTTTAATCAAACGCTTTTCCCCTTTCATATTGAATAGCTATCATAGAATGCCCTCACTCAGCTTATGAGGTTCATAGATCTGCATCTAGCTATCGTAGGTCTATGTTATTTCATGGGTTCTTAGGAGAAATAAGGGTTTTATCTGCTTCATATTAGATTCAGTGTATGCTTTGACAACTGGTACCATATAAGGAATCTATAGGTTCACCCACCTAGGTTTTGTAGAGCCTGAAGAAGAAGAAGGGTCATGCCTTATAGTTGGCCTGGTGTCTGAATGGGTGTGTTGATAATGGGAGTTAGCTGCCCCTAGATGCATTTTATTCTCATCAGGGTAATTGGAAATGGGTAACATTTTCAAACACCAACACAAACACACTAGGAGTGTCTGTATATAAAGGCCTCTCAAGAAGCACCTAGAATGTCTCTAGAAACAACCAGGAGATAAGATAAGCATTGACAACTATGCACACACCTTATCCAACATTCTAGATGAGTGGATAAGATTAAGAAGGTTTTAGAGACCATGTGCTTAATTAGTGTGCTAACTCCAATGTTGTAAACATCATGTGCATAAAAGAGGTGCGGACCCCTATGTTGTCAACATGACAACTCACAAGAGTGCACATACTCCTAGATGACTAATAAATAAATATTAAAAATATGCATTAACCTAAGTAAACTTAAGCAAGTGTAAATAGTAAATACTTATTTACACCAACACCCTCACTTAAGTGCAACTTAGGGGAATGCACTTAAGTTCACAAGAACTAGGATGAAATGCATGATGGGTCCTGGCTACTAGGCCATGTTAGGTACCCATGTACATAATGCAAATGAAAATCTCTCATAAAGTGAGAAAAGAGGGAAAACCTCATGGGAAAAACCCTCCCCCAAAAAGAGAGATGAAAGGGGATCCATGGATGGATGGAGTAATTAAGACACCCCCCCCCCCACCCCCCCATTATGACATACATCTAGTATATACAATAAAGAAATGGGAGAAGGACAAAACCCCCTAAGAGGAAAAAGTCCCCCCCAAAAAGAAGAAAAAGGAGATGAGGTAGTTCCCCCACCCGCCACCCCCACCCCCCCCAAAGGTAGTGTTGTGACTAGTGAGAAATGCTCCGATGAAGAATTTGATCCATGACCTCTGAATAATGTTCCTCTCCTTTGGAAGAAACAAATGCAAAGGTACCTATGAGATGTGTCCCCTGTATGGAGAAGGAATCTCTATGATGAACAGTATCTCTAAAACCTGTTCAAGTGTCCCTATGTCAATGTTGATGATGGCTTCCTCCAAAATTGTTGAAGAGAAGTATAGATCGAACAAGGAGTGATGTAGAACCTACTTCAGGAAACCAACAGTCTTCTCAACTGACAAAGAGACCTCTGACAATAGAAGTATCCACAATCACGTCAACCTGGAAAGATTGATCATGTAGAGAATGGACTTGAGGGTCAGAGTGGGCCCTCACAACAATTGTAGAAGAATCATCCTCAGCAAAGAGAAGCGATAGATCATCAAGGAAGTCTTCTAAATCAGCTGTGTGTGACTCCAAGAATAGAGCTGAAATGTCTGGTAAGAAGTCATCACCTGGAAGACCATGTGTACCTTTCGTGATGAATTACATGAATCTGTCACTATGGAAAAGGAATTCACCTCAAAAAGAAGATGAATATCTTCAAGGGTGTCTCCCACATCTTCAATGTGAGACTCCATGAATAGGCCTGCAAGGGTAGGAAGGAAGTCATCGCATGCAGGTAGAGTAGGAAGACATAAAGGGTCCTACTACATGAAATCCAAAGCATATGTGGTTGTAATAGGATCAGTAGGAGCAACAGGAGCAGGAAGCAATAAAGGATCATGCTGCACTAAATTTGAAGCATCTATGGCTGGAATTGAATCAATAGGAGCAACAAGAGTTGGAGGTGTGATCTCATCTAAAGAAGATGCAGCAACAACTGGAGGTAAGATGTCTTTTGGAAATGGAGGAACATTTGAATCTCCATACTTCTTCCAAAGATACATCTAATAACCATGTGGTGGCCATATCTTGACAATCAACTTACAATTATCAAAAGAAGAGAGACTATTAAGAATGATACAAATCAATGATCAAGTCGTTGGAACATAAATAAGGAAATACTTCCTTATGCTCTCGTCTAAGATGATCAAGAAGTGTATCCCTCCATGTGTAATAGTTGTAGATTGTCAACTTGGGTCTAATGCCATACCAACATGTGGGACAACACTCCTCTTCCATGATGGATCAATCAATGTAACCTCCAAAAAATCAAAGGACACCCCCCCTCGAAAAAGATGTTGCTGGCACTTTGTATGTGGTGTGTGTACAATGAGCCACTTGTACAAATGAACAAAGTAGACTTTTGATTTTGCCTATTGCAACTGCCTTTTGAGGTCTAGATCTGGAACTAAGCACTATAGCTAAATTCTAAAAAGAAATGTAAGCAATACAATGCAAAAAAGGCCCTAGTTCGAAAAGTGAGATTTTTGTCCACACAACCCTAGTATCTGACTATAGATTTGGAAATTAGATGAGAAAACATGCACTTTCAAAAAAATGGAACCTGAAAAGGAGTCCAGATGAGCCCGTACGGAGTTTTTCAAGTTGCAAAATGCAGGATTAAGTAGGTACAGTCGCCAAAAGATGCAAATTCTGACAAATCCTTGCACCAAAACTATAAAAGAACACCACCACTGGAAAATTTAGGAAATTTTACCCAATTTCAAAAAAAAATTCACCTGAATCAGAGTCTGCATGTTCAAGTTATGGGCTCGCAAAGTCAGGCTACCAAACTAAAAAATAATCTAGAGCGGGGTCTAGAGCAAAAAATGTTGTCATAAATTTGATGGTTAAATGACTGTCGCAACAATTTTAAATCACTTGGGAATGAAAATTAGACAGCCATCAAAATTTTTCCCGTAAAAAGATGACATCGAAGAAAAAATGCCCCCTACTGACGTGTCAAGCTAATTGGGTGTCCGTACTGTACAGATTTGATGTGGCAAAGGTGCGGCCGTATGAAATAGGACACGTGGCTAATGATGTGGCATAGAGTTTGCAGTTTGCTAGCGTGTCAAAATGTCCTACGTGGCTGTCCACGTGGGTGACTTCTTGACTGCAAAAGTGGTGACGTGTCCCCTACATGTAGGTCAGACTGCTTGTCAACGTCAAACCCTGTGACGTTGCATGGAAAAGGTAACTGGTTGGAACTTGTGCTAGAAATGTTTAAAATGTTGCCGCTAAATACTTTTCCACAGTCGGAGTATACTTTATTCATTCACCTAAGAAACTATGATGTGGTCAGGCCAGTGAGTTTAGGTAGTAATTGGAATACGCTAGGTGGAATATACTCTATTGGTGTTTGAAAGCGTCGTGGTCAGAAAGTTTAACTATGCCATACAGGACTGAAATATTTTTTGATGCCGAGAATTCGAACACAGTCATCAATTTTTGGTGAAGAGAGGTCGCCAATGTAAAAGATTAATCCCACATTGGTGGGAAAGTGCTACAAGCACTATTTTAAAAGCCTTGGTCAGTGGGGCTTAAAACAAAGCCAAGGCTCTAGGCTTAGCCCGTCGGTGATGAATTATCAGTCTTGCTTGCTGGGAAAGAAGAAGGATGTTGTCGATAAGAGGGCACTCGTCAAAAAATTTTGTGCGGTGTTGAACAAAACATTTGGTACGGCTGAAAATTGTAGTGCTAAACTAATAAAATATGCTCGCCAAACTCATAGGGTCAAGATTTGACAGCTCGGTACCTGCAAAAAAAATTTCTCTACAAATTGTCTGAAGGGAAAAATTTTTCAAAAATTCTTTAAAGAAATATGATGGAAATTTAAAGAAAAATGACGATACTCGTACTTGCAAATCAGGGCCTCTAGGTGTCGATTTGCAAAGAAAAATTTTCCTCATGGTCAACTTTGGCCGAAGATAGCCGAATTTATAGCCAATTTTCACCGAATCAACATTTTGGAGGCAATGGTGAGGTCAGATCTAGGTCTAAACACTCCCAATTTCTGAAGTACTCCACAGTCAGGTTGTGGTGATGAAGCAAGATAATGGTCTCAAACGACTTTGTGAAGAGGAATTCTCCAAGAGCTCTGATACCATGTAAGAATTTTTCTTAGGGTAAGATTCACCCAAGATAATAGAACTCAACACAAGCACAACTGTAGACCAAAAATGGATATGATCTATTACTCAGAGTGTGTCTTAATACATTTCTATGTTCAATATGTACAAACACATTAGGTGTGTCGGTATATAAAGGCCTCTCAGGAAGCACCTAGAATGTCTCTAGAAACAACTAGGAGATAAGATAAGCATTGAAAACTAAGCACACACCTTATCCAACATTCTAGATGAGTAGATAAGATTAAGAAGGTTGTAGACACCTTGTGCTTAATTAGTGTGGACCATTGTGTTGTCAACATGACAACTCACAAGAGTGCACATACTCCTAGGTGACTAATAAATAAATATTAAAAATATGGATTAACCTAAGTAAACTTAAGTAAGTGTAAATAGTAAATACTTATTTACACCAACAAAAACTCTATTGCCTATTCTATAAAGGGGGATGAGACTACGACTGCTATGGGTCTCTCTACCTTTCCACATATTTTCATGGACATTGATATATCCACACCTCACTAGAGATGTCATTCTCATACTAGTGGTAGGTCCTCCACTCGTGTGGTTAATAGTGAAGGCATCTTCTTTTGATGTTACTAGTATTTCTCTACTAATCACTTCAAAACCAATTGTTCTCTAACACAACATAAAAGCATTACTACTTGGTGGAAAGACTTTGGCAATGAACATTTAATGGGCTCAACTATTGATTCCTCCTCTAATGGAAAGTTATAGGATGACAACGAGGATGAACATCTCGATACAAATTTGATTGATGCTCTTACTATAAATTGCATTGTGCATGAGAATACTACTAGTGCTCCTACTGATGCACACTCCTCTAGTTGTGATGGTCCTTTAACTCCAATTGTCTGAATAGAGCTTATTTAATTACCCCTTGTACTGGGGATATTATGGCTAATATTGCCTAAAGATTGTCCAACCTTGCAAAAAAAAAGCAATTCCTTGATCTCACATTTTCTCCAAGTATAGTGAGTTTCATCTCCCTCTTGAGGAGGGCTACAAGCTTTTATGTTAGTGAGTTATTTGTGATCTATCTTTTGTATTTGCCAACACCTTTATTGTTAGCATGCTAATGTCTTGTTTTATGTGATGTATTCTGGTTGTAATTATGTAAGGGTCAACCACACCTTGTTGGGGTACTGATTATAACAAGAGATGCAATGTGTCATAGTTCTTGCCTAATACGTAATGGTTGTAGAGGTGTAGATGAGTGAGAATCTAAATTAACATTGTGAATGCATTAAGTTTTGCTTAGAAATGTGCTTGTGATATAATAGGATTGCTCATATTTTGTTGTTAAATTCTCATCCTAGAAATGCACTTGTGATTTGATAGGATGGCTCATATTTTGTTGTTAAGTTCTTGTGCTATATTATTATATCTTTGGGCATTTAAGCCCAAGAATAAGAGGCCAAAGCCCCCAATATGGCACTAAGTACTTAATATTGTACTACGATCAACACATATGCTTTAGACAAATTTGCACCTTCTACATTGACAACTTAGATTATGTGCAATGAGGAAAGATATCCATACCAATATTTGAATTATAGAACTTGAAGAAGCGATGAAGCATTTGGACTATCACATTATATTTTTAAGCATACCATGCATGTTAATAGAGAACCACAAGTAGTTGGAATAACTACCCCAACCATATGTTATTCTCATCTTGATTATCAAGTGGAACTCACACTATTTTTAATCATTAGCACTCGACAAAAACTAGGATAGAAATATAGACAGAGATAAATAACAGTATACAACAATAACAACATAAACATATATGTAGAGGGAAAAAAAAGGATAGATAATATAGAGAAGGAAGAGGAAGAGTGATAAAATAGTAAGATAGGGTGATACCAACATAAGTTGTGTGTGTGTATGAGAGAGAATTAAATATAATTATTTTTCTTAATATAACAAATAGTCAAAATAAAATCATGGTTATAATAAAAAATTAAAATATATTATATTTTAATTAATGAAACTAAGAATTTAATTTTTATATTAAAACTCACATTTCTATAAGAAAAAATGAAATGTATTGAAATATAAAAATATTTTATAAGTAAAACTAATTGTTTAATTTTACACAATTAGAGAAGATTTACTATTTAATGTTTTTTCATTTTCAAATTTTTCATAAAATTAAGTAATTTTTAATTATGAAATAATATCTATATAATTTAATATGTACATTTGTAAATACTAAATAGATGTAATACATATAAATTTGATTTTGATGAATAAATATGATGTAATAAATAAGAAATAAAATATAACTATTTAATTTCAATACACAATTTATAAAAACTTAATAATAATTTATATATCTTTTAGAATTGAATTATTTCTTTTTTGTGGTTATTTCTTTAGTATATTTTTATTATATAAAATATAATTATTAATTTAATATTAAAATATATATTTAAGTTTTAAATGTATTTAAACTTTATGATAAATTGTTTAAATTAAAAATATTAATAATAATAAATGATATAATTTATAAATTGTAACACTTATCAATTATACATATTACAAACACTATTATAAAATATAATTAAAAAATAATATTGTTTAATTTATTTTTATAAAAGTAAAATAATAGTAATAATTTAACTACTTTTATTAAAAAATTAAAATTAAAAAAAAAAATTTAAATTCAAATACAAAGATATAACATACTAAAATTTTATATATATATATATATATATATATATATATATATATATATATATATATATATAGGTATAATTTGAACTTATGCATTACATAAAGTTTTAGGAACAAGTTATATCAAATAGTCAGAAATAAACATCAATGTAAAACTAATAATAAATTTATTTAAAATAACAAATTAAAAATATTTAATAGATTTTGATAATTAATATTGATGAGGTGGAAGATAAAATGATTGAAAAAAAATAAAATCTTATCAACTTGTCACAAATGTGGAAAAGATAAAGTTGTAATTAATACATTCATTAATGCAAGATGAAGTTGTTAGAAAATATTTGTATTTTTTGTTGAAGAAAATTAATTTTCTCCCCCACCAAAAATAGTATGAGCCAATAGAATGGATGAAAAATGTGATTTATAAAATAATGAAATATTAGAAAAAGATATAAACATTTAAAATCTCATATAATCTTTTAAATTTTTTGATTTGATTGGTTAGTGTTAATGTCATATTTGCATTGACATGAATGCATAAGTATTCCTACCTTGGTAGGAACTAATAATAATATCCTCAATAAGTGATTTAGACTTAGCTATATTGTTTATGTCATGCTCCAATGAATAGTCAAGTTGGCTGATATATCAAACACTTGAGAGACCCTAGTTTCCATTTGAAGCTTCTTCAATATTTATTTTGGATCACCCAAAATGAGGAGATGTCCATTTGCATGCAAAGTGTTCTAGACCTCAAACTCTCACACTCCCCATACTAAGGAAGAGAGGAATCTTCAACCATAATACCAATTTCTAAGCTTTCCTTCCCAAATGGAGAATTTGGGGAGTTTAGTCTCTATTCTATTGTTTATGAATTCCACAATTGAAGCATCAACCTTAATAGTGTTTCAATCTCCATTTTACTCTTGGAATATTCATTAACTATGTTTCTACCATTGTTCCAATAGCAATAATGAAGAACATGAAATCCATATTTCTCCATATAGGCTTGACTTTTTCACATTAATATAATTCTTAAACATACTTTTCTTGTTGTTTGGGAATGTCATTATCCATCCCAATTTGGCATGAAGCCATCTCCCACATTCCTAAGAGAAAGGACAACTCTAAGTCTGCACTAATTCTTCATCTTGCTTGTATGGTATAGAACTTTGATTCCGCCTCTAGTCCAATTTTCCTAAACCATTTTAGAGGAAGGATTTTGTTAACCACTATGGTGATCATTACACCAAAAAGTTACTCGTCATTGTCTACAAGGGTTCAAACTTGTGACCAAGCTTTAATATCACTTATTAACCACTAGAGTCATCATTGCACCAAAAGATCAACTTGTTAATAAGTCAAAGACAACTAGACTTACAAAGACACATCATGTTGTCAAAGAGTCAAAGACAGCTAGACTTACGAAGACACATCACATTGTTAAACTATGTTGCAAATCCAACAAGTGATGTTGGTCCACTTTTGATGGTTACTTGAAAGGAAATCCATGTGAAAATTCCCACCTATCGTAGGCATACTTTGTTTAATCATAGATAAATTTGGAATGGATGTGCTTTGTAATTGTTATTTCTTGATTATTGCATTAGATCCATGCTTAGCATTAAACTTGTCAATTTTCAATCCAATCCACATTAACCTATCACAATGTACTACAGAGTGGTAATTACAAAGCTAGTATAATGGGACATGGTGGATGGGAGCAAGAAATTGTTTTAGGAAGACATTTAGGAGTATCCAACTTTAATAAACACAAAGAATATTGATCGGATTATGTATTATTTCAAGCAACACTATGGATCTGCAATACAAGATTATGTTACAAAAACAACCTATCTATTGAGTGCAAGTGGGAATTCCCTTTTGCAAGAGGGATTTCCACTTGCACCCAATAGATAGCTTGTTTTTCTCCTACTGCAAATCCATAGTGTTGCTTGAAATAATCCATAATCCAATCAATATTCATTGCATTTATTAAAGTTGGATGCTCTTTCTAAATGTCTTCCTAAAACAATCCCTTGGATATTGTGAAGTTTCATACTTTTAAGATTTTTTGGTGGGCTAGGAGTTTTGAGCATTGCATTTTGATCATTACTTTCTAAGTATTTCTTTGAAAGCATTCTAACATGTTTCGAATGTGCTTCATTACACACTTTCCACACCAATTTTGATTCCAACACCTTATTCAACCAAGATAGTTTTGCGACACCACACCTAATTCTTTTGGGTTCACCTAGTTTATCTCAAGCAATTATTAGCATTTTTTTCCTATGCCAAGCCTTGCCCATAAAACTTCTCAACTAATTTGGAATTTTCTCTTGTGAGGGAAAGGCAAGATAGAAGGAATATAGCTAGCGTTGATACAACCACTTTCAATATAGCTTAGGACATGAAAGCCATTTGCCTTTCCACGAGAGCACTCTTTGGTCTATTTTCCCCAAGTGGATTTCATTATTTATGAAATTCAAACCCCTCATGTAAGGAAGTCCCAACCAGATGCATGGTAACTTGCCTAGAGTGAAACCTAGTGTGTTTATCTCTTCCAGTTTGGGGCTCAATAAAGGAGAAATTTGTACATCTTTCCTAGTTTATCACCTATCCCAAGGAAAAAATGTATAGTTTTATAGTCTTCTTCAGATGAATAACTTCTCTTTCAACACCTGCCTAGAAGAGCCCGTTATGCATACTAAATGCCCTCCCGTTCCCTAATAAATGTCTCTAAACTAAACCCATCCAAAGTAAATCCAAGTAAACTATCCATCTTCAGCAGCATTCTATTTTCTAAGAACGATAAGCAGAATCAGCTACTTGTTTTAAGCATTTTAAACTAGTTATTAGGTAGTGTTTGAAAGTGAAGCCGTGTAATACTCATATTATAAAGCAAGCGACAGCAAATGCTTTTATAATTTTTACCAAGATATCCAATATTGTAGATGAAATTGTCAACTAATGGTCATTGTAAAATTGTAAAACGGGATTGGCATTGAGACTTCTTAATCATTATATAGCTTATAGCTTATTCCAAAAGTTGCTACATATTCTATGCTAATTGACACTTTTTGCAAGCAACACAATGTTGGAATTTCCTAAATCTCATTATCCATGTTATCCAGGAATTTAAAGGTTAGCCAAGGTGGTAATTGCAAGCAATGTATTCTGCATCGTGTGAATCATTATTCAAAATTATCCTTGCATCTTTGCCATAATAATAGCATTAGTTCTTACTCAGCATGGAAACCTAAGAAGATGTCAGTGGGTATAGATTGTACACTAAAAATAAATCTATAATCAATAAGCAGTAGCCTTGAACTGATACAAGTAACCATTTTTAAGCATGCTAAAAAAGTTAATCAGCTTTGTACAGCTCAGTCATTGGTAGTAACATCTAGTCTCGTTCATTTCATCATTCCGTCAATGGTCAATAATCAGATTACAATAGGTGAGAGAGAGAAAGACTTCGCCTCTCATCCCTCACAAAAGCACCTTCACAGGGAAGTTCAACTGCCTAACAAGCATCATCAATAGTTGTGTTTCATATTAGTCTATCAGCTTTCACCATTTTGTAGGTCCTAATCACTTCAATAACAGAACAGGCCTGATAGACCTGTGCAATAAATTATTAATCAACATTTTAAAATGCTAATAATGATTCATTGACCTGAGCACCATATTTATACATCAACAATTCATTGCAGACATATTTTACCATATGCAAAGGTCTTTTTAATAGTCATGTTTTACTATACCATATGAAGTTAGGACAGCAGTATAATTTTCCATCTTAAACATAACATCTTGCATCCTTAACATATCCCATTAATCCAACAGTGAGACAGATAATTCATCATGGTCCATTGAGGTAATTGATAACAATCCAAAGCTATTTGCTTATATTCATGATATCTCCAATGATCGTCAATTAAACAAAGAAAAGAACCCACCTTGACCGCTTCCACAAGCTGAACATAATACCACAAA
The DNA here is from genome assembly GCA_028749045.1 of Cupressus sempervirens. NCBI lineage: Eukaryota > Viridiplantae > Streptophyta > Pinopsida > Cupressales > Cupressaceae > Cupressus > Cupressus sempervirens. The sequence continues at coordinate 836,247,336 of CM053786.1, read as the reverse complement.
CCTCTCCAGCTTTTGTAGAGCAACTGTCAAACCTTTTATGAATTTATATACCAGAGCTCCCATTATGCACTAATTTAGCTAGCTACTAGTCTGGGAGATGCATTCGTTCTGCACACAGGGCAAAAAGCTACTTTGGACATCGACTAATCTTTAAGGCCTCGTATAATCCAAATATAAGACAAATATTTACAGCATCGTCTATCTTAGAAAGTTTAAACCTAAATTCAAAAAGGTAATGAAAAGACACCTATTGCATGGACATCAAGCATTTGCTAGTTACCGATGATTGAAAATTAAACAAAGAAAATAACACACCTTGATTGCTTGGACAAACGGGGCATAAAACCACAGACCTCTACAGAAACCTATAAACCTTTTATGAACTATCTATAGCAAAGCTCCAATTATGTATTAATTTTGTTAACTACTAGTCTGAGAGATGCATCTATTCTACAAACAGGTCTAAAAACTACTTAGACCATTGACTAGTCTTAAGGCCTTGTCCAATCCAAATCCAAGACAACTACTATTTACAGCATCGTCTATGTGCTTGAAAGTTTAAACGTGGGAAACCAACTGCCTTGTGGATCATGTTGTCCCTTCCTAAGGAATTGAACTGATTTAATCTTATTATTAGCAAAATCATAATTTCTTTTTCTTTTTCAGCTAGTTTTCAATTCCCATTACTGTCTAGGAATGACAAGCAGCAGAAAAATATCTGAGTCATATCAGGAGCTTCTAATATAGAAAAACCGTTAAAATGCCAAGAAATTTTGGAGGTGAAGAACTAAAATAACCAGCATAGTATGAGTCTTGAGAGGATGGCAGCAAATGGTTACTGCACCAATATACTAACAGGACTCATTAATTTAAAGCAAGTTTAAAAATGAGAAACATTTTTGAGAAAGTCAATTGATTTTTCTTAGGGAATTTCAATTGTAGTCAAAGCATATGTGATTATAATTTATTGTTAGCTAAAAAGTCTTGACAATGGGCCACTGTATATGCCACCAATTAAAAAAACAAAGTTTTTAGCATTCTTATGTGAACACCTGTAATTTTTCAAGTCTTTGACTAATGACCATTACAATGCAAGTAAAATGGAAAAGCATTCAAGCCTTTTAAAAAGAATTCAAGTCTTGACATTTTGTAAGGAAAAAAGAGCTAGTCATTACTTCACATGTCCTTGTTTATAAAAGGTGTTTCACACATCCTTGTTTATGTAAGGCAGGCAATTACAAGCCAAACAAATGGCATCACAAGCAACATGTTCTCTAATCTTCTAAACACACTGGACTAATCTGTTGAAATAATTCTTGCCATCTTTCTTAGATATTAAAGACAATTGTGATTGTAAACGTGAAACAAAACATCAAATTGAGAGAATGGTTCAAAGATGGGACACGTTTACAATCCTGAAATTACTACATGTTGCTAATCACATTTACTCAATCTGTAAGTAGGATTCAAAAAATGAGACAATAGATGACAACTATGTTAACCTTGCAAGAGCCCTTAGCCCGGCAAATATGAAAACATTTGAAGAAATGCAAATCATTTTTGTTTTTCAAAGCCTTGAAACTTCAAGTACTCGCCCACAGTGCAACAACCATTAATTTAAGCACACCATCGCTGGAATTCACCTGCATCTCATTCACAGGTGTGCGTTTACAGTTGTACAATTAGGCATGCATGCCTCGTGAATACAATCAACAATTATTTCATATGTTACTCGCTAAGGTTTTCAAACTTCTCTTTCCCATTTTCTATTAAATTTTTTGAAATTCTGAGCCTTACTCAACTCTACTATTCTACAAAGTAAAACAGTAATAATACAGCTGTAAGTAACTACAATGGAGAGAGACATGTTTCCAGCTCTGACAAAAGCATGCAACATTTACCTCATGTTGATTGGACACCACATGGTGATAAGAGGTTAAAAGAAAAACTTCTACTAGAAAACTTTTTCTTGATATCTCCTCAAAAACAAGTTTAAATTTTTCCACCTCATATCTTGCATATACAGAATACTAAATAATTATAAATGATCACATTCAATTATAAATTTTATAACATTTTTAGAATAAGACTATATAAACAATCAACACTCCTGTCTATTGTTTATCTCAAATTGGCCATCAACAACCTATTTAGAACACACCTTCATTATTTCCTCAAGATGATTGTAAGCCCCTTTTTTCCAGAATGGAAAAGCTACCTTAAACGGCATAAACCATTAAAATGGTATGGAATTTGAAGGCCTCGAATGACCAGTGCTATTTGCAATTTTGCACAATGGAAAAGCACAGAATTGGTTCAGTAAGCCCACACCATTTTCACAAGCAAGTGCTGAATACTTTTCTAAGCTTATTGTGTGCATTCTATTCACTCTCATCCATTCAAACTGTTAAATAAGATCATGATATGCTGCCATACATTTCACTGATGATAGGTTATGTTTTTCTATTTTATGCAGTACCTTACAAATAATGTCAATTGTAAATATAGTAAGATCATTCAGGTTTTAAGTCATTCTGGAACGACTCATTCAAAAAACTTATCACATCATTGCTAATTAGTGCAGGGGATGAAACTCTATTTTTCCGATCGTTGAAAGCATTCTTTGAATTAATCTTTGCATTTTTCTATTGTAATATTATCTTCTGTTATCCTGGAATTTTTAGTGCTAGTACTATGTGCTAGTCATATTCCAGCTGCCATGATGTGGGTCATAAACTTACAAGTGAAGAAGGAAAACACGGAGGATTAAGAAGTTGCTGCCCCATGGAGATAGAAGGGCAAAGTGTTCAAGCTATAGAAAGCAAAGGATGGAGAAGAAAAAAAGTGGTCGTCCTGACTCCTACAAGAGGACGGAGGAGGTAAAATGAAGGCAATACATTCAAGCCATTGAAGCACCCCAAGAAAAAATGTAGGTCTTCCGTTGTTAGAGGAATAATTAAAGCAGCACTGCCCCAATGTTGCTTGTCCATAGTGGTTCGTTTCATGGCCATTGCAAAAATGATTAAGTGGATAACACTGTTATTAGACTTTTCAATGCAATAAATGGTTGGCATTACTCCAAAAATTTTGACTCATACTTGCTGACTGACACTTTTTGCAAGGAAAGCAACGTTGACGTTGCTCAACACATCCCTCGCTGATGGAAGTGACGCATTTGCTAACCAAATTCTGTATGCACTTGTACTCATCCAAATGATGCTTTCTCCAATATATTGAAACACCCTTGAGCTAAATAATTTGAATGATTTCCAAAATGTCAACATTGCTTATCTTGCTAAAAGAATCAATCTGCATATAGTAAAGTTTGAACATTTGGAGTAACACAAACCATTTTGATGCTTACAAACTAGCCTTAAAATGTAATCCATTTCAACAGTCCCCAATGGCAATTAGCCAGCAGGTAGCAATGAAAGAAACTTAATCTTTATAATCATTCATAGGAACTTGTGTACCAAGGAATTCACATGCCTAGTATTAATTATTGTACACTATTTAATTTTGTCAAGAATTTTCTTTTGGAAAGCTCTTCCAGTGATTCCTTTTCCTTGAACGCTATTTTTATTACTATGTTTTATTAAGGATGCGTGATAAGTTCAAGGGATTAAGCTTTATTGGTTAAAACACTGGGCTCTCGATGCAGAGAAGTAGACCAAAATCTTCATTGGGTCATCTATCTTAGAATTCTAAATGACTCTTGGTCTCGGATCTAGTTTCAAATTAAGTAGATTTCTAAGTAGTGAGTCTTAGCCATTCATTGATGGTTTCTAGAATGTCTGTCCATAAAGAACTTATTCTAATAGCCTTCTAAGTGCTCACAACAGCTTGTATTAGTCTCATGTTGATGCTTGTATGAGGAGAATATTTATAAACAATATTCAATATTAAAAAAATAGAGAAAAAGATAGCGTGTCATGGGACTTTTGGAAATGGTCCATTCTACCATCTGTTCACTTATGTCAGAATGTCAATGAAGGGGCTTTTTTTTATTATTTACTCTCCCAGATGCTTCAAGTCAGAACTATTAATTATAGCGGTTCCACCTAGACTGCAGAAAAAAAATTGCAGAAGTTTCTTCCATGCCTGTGAAACAAAGCGATATTAGATTAGCAATCATCCAGCTTGAAGATACCAGGTAAGTTACGAGAACTTTCTATCAAACTAGTAAAATAAATGCATAACAAGAAATCATAAGAACTATTTTGTTTTAATTACTAAAAATTGTATAATAATATCCATCCTCTTACTTAAAGAGACCATCATTTAAGGGTATTAAACGCAATAATATAATGGCCAAACACCTCGCTCACCAAACAGTCTAATGGAGACCATATTAAATCGTAGGCAGATTTAAAAATATACAAACTTAGAAAGCAGACCCACGCAGGGGGCCCCAAGATCTGTTATCATGGATTAACATGTCCCCCGATACGACGAAAAACATGTTATGGTATATACCTATGCTGAAATCTTATCCTTGCAAATAAAGAAGCCCTAGGTTTTGGCTCTCAAAATTTCTGGGGCTCTCTGTTTCGGGGTATAGATGTCCTCATCAGCTTGGAAGCTTTTTATTCATATGGTGTCATTAGAGAGCATCCACTGAGTTTAGATTTGTTTCTTGGAGGGAACTTTTTACATTTTATAAGTATATTGTTGGGATGCAGTATTGCAGTTCTTATGCTAAACCTTTTACATTTAGCAGCTCCTATAAAATCCATGGACAACCTCTTTGTAGAAAGTTCCTGTATTCTCAGAAAAGCAAGCTGCGAATTTCAGTATCCTACTCAAAGGGAACCATGGCCTTAAAATAAAAAATTAAATTCCCCTCCATTGATTGCTATATTACACTAATACATTCCCCACTTATACATCCCCGCCCCACCTTTTCTAAGTTAAATCAGCTTATAAATCAGAAGATTTGGTGTGAACTATTACAATTGATGTTCAACAAGTAAATTCACTGAAAATAAAAAGAAACTAAATTCAAACATTCAACTCCCCAATTTCCACATTCTTAAAAATTGACTTTACTTAAATTTGCAAATAAAATTTACAAATGTTGTCAGATCGGCTCAATAGTTATGCATACTCAGCATATTATCTAAATCGGGCTATATACACCGTATGGGACGGATTCCCATAACAACTTACGAGCGTAATATTTTTAGTCAATAGTATGTCTTACGATTTCTTCCAAATCAAGCAATAAGACATAATTTTAAACTGGAAAAGATTCTCAAACCAGATTACTGGCTTCCTACCTCTGTATGCTATTGCTAAATTGTTTTTCAATACCTTACATTTTTTTCTCTTCTAAATCTATTTCTAGTAACCAGAAGCAAACTCTTACTCATACAAAACGATCCGTACATTGATTATTCTATCCTATATATATATATATATATATATATATATATATATATATATATATATATACTTTATGAATTCAGGCGAGCTCATCATTATTTTACATCCATTGGACTCAAAGGTAATCGAGTTTTGAGTATGATGAGCCTCCGTCAAATTATTTACACTTTCAAATCCATAAATCTACAAGGACTCGCTTTACTCTGAAACTTGTAACGCATTTATACAGTTCTGCAAATAAACCATTTAATTTACAAAAGTAAAGTTCTCCCTGCCCTATTGCAATCTAAAGCCCATTACTTTAAAATGTCATAAGACCTATTTGACCTGCCAAGTCACTACTGGGGAACAAGATGTTAAAGATATTGCAACACAACCAGACGCGGAGGATAAAACACCGTATGTGTGTGGGACAAAGTCTTAAAAATGCTGCTGCAATGAATAATAAATGATTAATGTTCTATTTTCCAGTGAATATGGCCAAAATTCATAAACCTATTAAATTCTTGCCTTTGTGTCTAATTCAAGGGTCCTCAATTTGTCTACTTACTTAACAAATACAGGGTACCGCATGGCTTTATGGAATTTTCGGCTGTTTATTGATTCGTTGTGGCTCTGGTACTGTATTTGCTAATCCATTTGTTTGATCTGGGAACCTAAAAGCTGTACACAGACGCCGGCATATATCCTATCAAATCTGAAAAATTGGCAGAACAAAAACGCCAACAAAGGTAAAAGTATAGGATTTGGTCCAATTAGCAATTCGTTCGACTACTTGACAAACTAATTCTACAGAGCATTCCATCATTTTTGGGTTTTATAAGAACAAACAGGTGTGGATTGAAAATTAGTCGCCTTGGGGACTCAAAGCCGAGAAAAAGTTATCGTACCTGTACACCCCCTTCGTTAGTTTTATTTCCCTATACGGCGAAATATAGGTAGCCAGATCTCAAACCCAGATAACAGAGAACGCAATTGGTGGCCTTCTTTAGTAGATTTAAGACCAAGAGTTTTAGGGCAATGTTCTCAGTTAGGACAATATTTGTTGTAGGTTGCTATTTTTCATTTTTTTTTTAAATTTTGGTTATTAATTTTTCATAATAGAATTTATGTTTTTTCATAATTGATGAATTGAATTTAAATAAATAATATTTATTAATTTATTTTAAAAAATTTAGTAAATATTATATTGTTTAAATAGAAAATTATTAATAATCTAATTTGTTCACATAACATTATATTTTAAATCTCCACTTTCAACATTTTTTTCTTATTTATTTAAAAAGTAAATACTTGTGATCTTCATAGGCAAGAGCCTACAACACAATGGTAACTCGTGAGCTTCTCACATGGGAGGTCTTTTGTTCGAATTCACTTAACACACAAAAAATGTTAATTACAACAAATAACAATAATTATTAATTTTTTTTAAAATATTAGTTTAATTTATTTTTTAAATATTATTTAAGTTTCTTGCATTTCTCTTATTAATTTTTCCTAATAGATTTTTTGATAGGTTTTTTAAATTTAATTTTTTTTAGATTTGATAAATTGAATTTAAATAAATAATATTTATTGATCTATTTAAAAGATTTTAGTGAATATTATGTTATTTAAATTGAAAATTATTAATACTTTTGATATTTAAAATTGATTTGGATTTTAATTTTTAAATTATTTTTTATATTAGTTTTCTTTTTCTTTAAATATTATTTTTTGGTTTCTATAATTTATATAGTGAATAGAATATTTGCTAGACATTTTTTTTTTTTTAAAAATTTTTTTATTAATTTTTTATAATAGATTTTTTTAAATGATTTTTTTTTATATTTGATACATTTAATTTAAATAAATAATATAAATTAATCTATTTAAAATATTTTAGTAAATATTATGTTATTTAAATTGAAAACTATTAATAATCTAATTTGTTCACATAAGTTTATATTTTAAATATCCACTTTTAACTATTGTTTTTCTTTTCTTATTTATTTAAAAAATAATTATTTGTGATCTCCACATTTTAGCTTATGTTTCTCTATTTATTTAACTTTTGATTTTTTAATTTGATTTAGGTTTTAGTATTTAAATTATCTTTTATATTAGTTTAGTTTTTTCTTTAAATATTATTTTTTACGTTTCTATAATTTATTTAGTCAATAGAATATTTGTTAGAGACGTCGTTATTTTTTCATATTATTTTTTAATAGTTCTCTTATTAATTTTTTATAATAGATTTTTTTAAATGATTTTTTTTTTCATATTTGATAAATTTAATTTAAATAAATAATATTAATTAATCTATTTAAAATATTTTAGTAAATATTATGTTATTTAAATTGAAAACTATTAATAATCTAATTTGTTCACATAAGTTTATATTTTAAATATCCACTTTTAACTATTGTTTTTCTTTTCTTATTTATTTAAAAAATAATTATTTGTGATCTCCACATTTTAGCTTATGTTTCTCTATTTATTTAACTTTTGATTTTTTAATTTGATTTAGGTTTTAGTATTTAAATTATCTTTTATATTAGTTTAGTTTTTTCTTTAAATATTATTTTTTAGGTTTCCATAATTTATTTAGTCAATAGAATATTTGTTAGAGACGTCGTTATTTTTTCATATTATTTTTAAATAGTTCTCTTATTAATTTTTCGTAATAGATTTTTTGATGAGGTTTTTTTAAATGATTATTTTTTCATATTTCATAAATTGAATTAAATTGTAAAATCTTGAAATTATTGAACATTTTTCTTAAACAATATTCAATTTTTTTAAATATATATATATATATATATATATATATATATATATATATTTATTAATTTTTTTTAAAATATTAGTTTAATTTATTTTTTAAATATTATTTAAGTTTCTTGCATTTCTCTTATTAATTTTTCCTAATAGATTTTTTGATAGGTTTTTTAAATTTAATTTTTTTTAGATTTGATAAATTGAATTTAAATAAATAATATTTATTGATCTATTTAAAAGATTTTAGTGAATATTATGTTATTTAAATTGAAAATTATTAATACTTTTGATATTTAAAATTGATTTGGATTTTAATTTTTAAATTATTTTTTATATTAGTTTTCTTTTTCTTTAAATATTATTTTTTGGTTTCTATAATTTATATAGTGAATAGAATATTTGCTAGACATTTTTTTTTTTTTTTAAAATTTTTTTATTAATTTTTTATAATAGATTTTTTTAAATGATTTTTTTTTATATTTGATACATTTAATTTAAATAAATAATATAAATTAATCTATTTAAAATATTTTAGTAAATATTATGTTATTTAAATTGAAAACTATTAATAATCTAATTTGTTCACATAAGTTTATATTTTAAATATCCACTTTTAACTATTGTTTTTCTTTTCTTATTTATTTAAAAAATAATTATTTGTGATCTCCACATTTTAGCTTATGTTTCTCTATTTATTTAACTTTTGATTTTTTAATTTGATTTAGGTTTTAGTATTTAAATTATCTTTTATATTAGTTTAGTTTTTTCTTTAAATATTATTTTTTACGTTTCTATAATTTATTTAGTCAATAGAATATTTGTTAGAGACGTCGTTATTTTTTCATATTATTTTTTAATAGTTCTCTTATTAATTTTTTATAATAGATTTTTTTAAATGATTTTTTTTTTCATATTTGATAAATTTAATTTAAATAAATAATATTAATTAATCTATTTAAAATATTTTAGTAAATATTATGTTATTTAAATTGAAAACTATTAATAATCTAATTTGTTCACATAAGTTTATATTTTAAATATCCACTTTTAACTATTGTTTTTCTTTTCTTATTTATTTAAAAAATAATTATTTGTGATCTCCACATTTTAGCTTATGTTTCTCTATTTATTTAACTTTTGATTTTTTAATTTGATTTAGGTTTTAGTATTTAAATTATCTTTTATATTAGTTTAGTTTTTTCTTTAAATATTATTTTTTAGGTTTCCATAATTTATTTAGTCAATAGAATATTTGTTAGAGACGTCGTTATTTTTTCATATTATTTTTAAATAGTTCTCTTATTAATTTTTCGTAATAGATTTTTTGATGAGGTTTTTTTAAATGATTATTTTTTCATATTTCATAAATTGAATTAAATTGTAAAATCTTGAAATTATTGAACATTTTTCTTAAACAATATTCAATTTTTTTAAATATATATATATATATATATATATATATATATATATATATTTATATATGTTTTAATCTTCAACTTTTTTATTTTTGTATTTTCATTTTTTAAAAACTTATATTTACATTATTTAATGTTCATTCTACACTTTTCTCTTAAATCTCATCTCTTATCAACGCACTCATTGCATGTACAAAAGCATGTGAGTACTAGTAACTAATAGTTGCACACTTTTGTCTTGTAAGTGCTCAATAATAAAATTATTGTTTTAAATATAATCTTTTAAACAAATTAAACTAGTAGTCACAAGCTTTTGTGCTTGCACTGATGAGCCAATAGGTGTTTACTTTAAGTAAAATAAAACTTAATTTTGTAATAAATCGTTAGAAACTACTCTGAGTAAAGTACATTTCAATACTTCTTCTAAATTTTGGCAAACTCCCTCAGATATTAGAAGTTCTCCTTTTACCCCAATAGAGAATTACAATAAAAGGGAGGATTGCAAGGTTCAAAGTTCGTTGACCAAAAAGGTTCAAGAATTTTTAAACAAAGAAGACAATTTGGAGACAAAAGTAAACCATTGGAGCATAAGTGATGAGAATCTCAATCAGTTAGTAGAAGAATTAGTACAGGTATTCAGTTTTGAGGACATCCATAATAGTATAGAATCTCAAAAGGTTGAACTGATTCAGAGAATCATCAAATTAGGGGGCAATAATTACTCCTGTGAAGACCTTAGAAGAGATTTGATATGTATATGGGCAAAGGATAAGGCTAGAAAACAAGAGCAGAGTATTGGTCTAAGTCCTAAGGCAACAACTAATGGAACAACGTGGTAAGTATGACAGGAATTGTTACTAAAGAAGATCAACAGACAAGTATAATAAAAAAGATCATTAGGGAATTAGAAGTTGAAGATTCAGAAGGGAAGGTCGAACAAAAGATGACCAGTGAGCCTATTTTAAAGAAAGTTCCTGAGCACCTTGGGATTCAGTGAAATCAAGAAAGTTTAAGTTCCCCTAATTATGGCAAGGCTAAGGGCAAAAGAGGCAGAAGATCTTTGAAAGACCTCAAAGAAGTGGAAGGGCTCAACAAAGAGCAACAGAAAATTGATCAACTATTAAATGTTGGGAAAGGGAAGTGCCTTCCCAAAGAAGTATGAAGATTACAACATGGAATGCTAGGGGATTAAATGCCCCTAACAAGAAAAGGTTTGTTAAACATAATCTCAAATCTTTTGATTTAGATATTGTTATAGTTCAAGAAACTAAACTAAGGATGAAGCAATTCAATTAGGAAAAATGCTAGGAATACGAGGCTCTTTCTTTCAAGAATCTGCGGGAGCGTCGGGTGGTTTAGGAGTCTTTTGGAATTCTAGGAAGGTTTATCTTTGTTGTCTTTATCATAGTCCTAATTGGATTATTTCTAGTGTTAAGAGCCTTAAGTCAGATTTGCAATTTATACTTATCAATGTTTATGGTCCCACCAGTTTCATGGATAAAAAAATGGTATGGGCTGAAATTAGTAACTTCATTCGCACTTTTAAAGACAAGTCCTTTTTGATAGGAGGTGATTTTAATACTATTTTAGATCTATCCAAGAAAACTGGTGGGATCCAGCATCTCTCTCAATCTTCACTAGAATTCAAAAATTGGGTTAGGCTTCATGATATGATTGACGTTCCCATTAGCAATGGGAGTTTCACTTGGAATAACAGGAGGAAAAACTTTGCATATATAGAAGAGAAACTGGATAGGTTCTTCATCATAGGTGATCTAGGCAATAGTAATCTCAGTTTTCATTTCTCTATTCTTTCGATCGCTAGGTCGGATCATTTTCTGGTTCGTGTTGAACTATCTAAACCTCTTAAACTAGCTAGGAACCCATTCAAATGCAAAAAAATGTGGTTCCTAAACCCTACCTTTATTGAAAACATCAAAGTTTGGTGGGAGCAAGACAAAGTTGAGGGCTCGAAGATGTTTGTCTTTGTGTCCAAGTTAAAATTATTAAAAGAGCATATCCTTAAATGGAACAAAGAGAACTTTAATAATATTTTCAAAGAAAAAATAGAGATAGAAAATCAATTAAGGAACCTAAACTCAGATATCATTGATTTTGGTATGAACAAAGAAAGCTACTTGCTGGAAAAAGAATTATTAGCCAAGCAAGAGACTATTTTATCCAAAGAAGAGATTTTCTAGCATCAAAAATCATTTGGGTGTTCCGGTTGAAAAGCCAAACAATATTGTTGATTCCTTCGTAAATCATTTCAAGAATATCCTAAATAATTATGACGGATCTAATAAAGAGGCTCAAGATAAGATTCCTAAATTTATTCCTGAATTAATCTCTATGAAGGATAACAAGCTTTTAAATTGTCCTATCACTTTGGAAGAAGTCAAATCAGTTGTATTCAACATGAATCCTGATAAATCTCCTGGACTTGATGGTTTCTAGGCCTTTTTTTTTCTTCCAAAAGTGCTGGGATATAATCGAGACTAACCTATGAAAGGCTATCCAAGCCTTTAGGAATGGAGGAGCTCTATTATCTGAGATTAATTTCTCCTTTATCACTCTTATTCCTAAGAACAATGAGCCTGAATCAGCTAGAGATTTCAAGCCTATTACTTTATGCAATATGATTTATAAAATCTTTTCCAAGATCTTAGAAAATAGGCTTTAAGGTCTCTTACCTAAGATAATCTCTGAAGAACAATATGGATTTGTTCCTGGGAGATCCATTTTTGACGACATTATTACTATTCAAGAAACAATTCATTCAGCCGCCAAACGTAAAGACCCTTGTATGTTTATGAAACTTGACATCCAAAAAGCTTATGATATGGTTGATTGGAGATTTTTGTGCAAGGTTCTTGAAGCCTTTGGTTTCTCTCATCAATGGATTAATCTAATCTTCAAATTCATATCCAGACCAAAAATATTAATTTTAATTAAGGTTACGCTTGAAGGATTATTTGAAATCTCTAGGGGTATTCATCAAGGTGATCCTTTATCTTCTTCTCTCTTCATCATCATGGCTGAAGCTTTTGGGAGAGTGATATTGTCTACTTATCAGAAAGAGAGGATTTCAGGCATTAGGGTTTATAGGGCCCATTTGTCGTTGCACCAAAAGCCATGACTGTAAGTGAACATGGAACACAACATAATTAACCACCTGTGGGCAGGGGAGCACGTCGCATCACCCAACAATCTCCCCCTCGACGCACATAGTAGGTGCTTATCCAGGTCAGGAAGGCATCGGGGAGATTTGAACCCATGACTAGGCCAAAACTAGGCTCTGATACCAATTGTAGGGCCCATTTGTCATTGCACCAAAAACCATGACTATTAGTGAACAAGGAACACCACATAATTAACCACCTGTGGGTAGGGGAGCATGTTGCATCACCCAACAATCTCCCCCTCAACACACATACCAGGTGCTTATGTGGGTCGAGAAGGCACCGGGGAGATTTGAACCCATGACTAGGCCAAAACCAGGCTCTGATACCACTTGTAGGGCCCATTTTTCGTTGCACCAAAAGCCATGACTGTTAGTGAACATGGAACACCACATAATTTACCACCTATGGGCAGGGGAGTGCATCGCATCACCCAAAAATCTCCCCCTCGATGCGCATACCAGTGCTTACGTGGGTTGGAAAGGCACCGAGAAGATTTGAACCCATGACCAGGCCAAAACTAGGCTCTGATACCAATTGTAGGGCCCATTTGCCATTGCACCAAAAGCCATGACTATTAATGAACATGGAACACCACATAATTAACCACCTGTGGGTAGGGGAGTGCATCACATCACCCAACAGGCTTACCAATAATATCCCTAATATCACTCATCAACAATATGTTGATGATATGATTCTCCTTGTTAAAAGCTCTATCTCAGAAGCTTTAGGATTTAAATCCATTATAAATTCATATATGATGGCCTCAGGTCAGAGAGTTAATGAGGCAAAATTAGAGATTTTCTTTATAAACACAAATAAAGAATGCAAAGACAAGATTTGCAAGTTCATGGGTTACAAAAAAGGACAATTCCCATGTAAATATTTGAGCATTACGCTTGAAAAAGGTTCCAAATCCTGTAAGGCATGGCATAACACTATTGATAAGTTGGATGCTAGGATTAGGGATTGGAAAGATAAATGGCTCTCTAAAGTAGGAAAGGTTACTAAGATTTGTTCTGTTCTTTCGGCCATCCCTATCTGCCCTATGTCTTGTCTCCCTCTTTTGAAGTTTCAGCACTATAAATTTGAAGCCAAACTTAGGAATTTCCTATGGAAGGATTGTGAAGAAGACAAAAAACTAGCACTAGTTAAATGGGATAATATCTGCAAACCTAAAGATTTGGGAGGGCTAGGTATTAAGAACCTAGATTGACAAAACGTAGCCTTGGGGGCTATACTGATCTGGAGGATGTAGAAAGAAACGGATAAAAAATGGGAAAATTTTTTATTCAACAAATACCTTAATTTAGATGATCCTATTTCTATTTTTCAAATAATTAATCCTCCTAGGGGTTCTAAAAGTTGGAACTTTATGTTGAAATGTCGTGATCTCATAGGTAACTTTCTCACATGGGATGTCAGCATAGGTGATAAGGCCCTCTTTTGGGAAGACTCTTGGGATGGCTTTCCCCCTTTAGTCTCTAAACCCTACCCTAAGAGTCTGAAGGAATTGTTAATATCATGTTGGAGGAATAGAGTTATTGATTATAAATCCAAGATATCTATCAACGAGGTAGCTAAATGGGTTTGGAAAGCGATGGATAACTTAGGTGCAGATCTGGTGGAAGTAGATGCTTATATGAAGATTATTTCTAATAGGAAGGTCAAGCAATCAGAGAAGCGAGATGTTCTTATTTGAGTTGCTTCCAATGTTGGAAATTATAGAGTAAAGGATGGCTATAAAGCTCTCTTGTATTCCCAAAGCTAGGATAAAGTTGAAGTCCCACTCAAACTTTGTTGGGATGGGGCTTGCCTTCCTAAGGTGGGTTTCTTTCTATGTTTAGCCTCCCAAAACAAGATTCTCACTTCCAACAAACTCTACGAATTTGGGATTCATGGTCCTTCTAGATGTGTGCTTTGCAAACACAATTCGGAGGATGTGAACCATTTTCTTTACATGTGCCCATTTTCACAAAAATGTTGGGAATGGCTCAAATTCAAGTTAGTTTGGCCCACACCACTCCCTAAGTCTTACCAGGATCTTCTGAGGAGCTGGCCTACCAACTTGGCTAAGGGTGTTTATAGTAAACTTTGGAACATTTGTCCTTTCATTGTTTCTTGTGAGATCTGGAAGGAGAGGAACAGGCAAATTTTCTAGGATTCAAAACTTAAGTTTGAAGAACTTGCATTGAAGATCGAGGCCAATGTTGTGGAGGTAACTAATTCCAGTCTTAGGAAATGTATGCAAGAAGAGAGATCCTTTTCAAGTTGGGATGGTCTCATGAAAAAGAACTAGGTCAACCTGGTTAATCTGCCTCTTATCTATTTCAAAAAAAGAAAAGAGGATAGAGCTAGATGCAAATGGTCTCCCCCACCAAAGGGTTGGCATAAACTCAATTTTGATGGGGTAGCTCGTGGTAATCCTAGTTTAGTAGGAATCAGATGCATCATCAATAATGATTTAGGTCAATGGGTAGCAAAAAATCCATGCCCATTAGGCCTACCTCTAATAATATGGTGGAGCTAGAGGCGTTGGAATTGGGTTTGTAGTTATGTTTGGAGTTCAGGGTAACCAAAGTAGTCATTGAAGGAGATTCTCAAATTATCTTGAATGCAATTAGAAAACGTTCAACCCTCAATTGGGTTATTAACTCCAAACTGGAGGGTGTCCTTAATCTTCTTAATAATTTTGAGGAATATCTTATTTGTCATATCTTTCATGAAGGAAACTTAATAGCGGATCACCTTGCTAATATAGGAGCGGATGGTGGTAATATATATCAAGTAAAAGACCCGAATCTACCTAGGTCCACTTCATGTTTATAGGATTTGATGTTTTAGCCTTAGTATATGTATTTTTCCCTGATAGCTTTTATGTAGCCTTTATGCCTATGGGTAATTAATTATAGTAGGTATTGCTAATAATAAAGGGGCATGATAGTAGATGCTCATAATTTAATTTTGTCTTTGTGTAGTGGGTGTATATGAGCAATGTTAGTATGCTAATAGAAACCAAATTTAAATAAAAGCTTCTACAAACTAAAAAAAATTCATAAACTTCAAGATAGACTAAGATGAACTCTCAATTGAGAATATGAGCCATTAATGAACTCTCTCAATGAGAAGCTCTCTTGATGAGTGGCTTTGTCTAAATAGATAGGATGTATGTTCAAGCTTATGCTTCAAAAAGGGCTTCAAATGGAGTTGGAATTTGGGTGTGAGTGTATGGTTTTGATGTAAAATGACTTCTTAAAATGGTATTATGACTTTACTTAATGGATTGTGTTATTTTGCAAAGGAGAAGGATCCAATTTATAGGCAAGAGGCTTGAGGGATTGAGGGCTAAGATGCAAGGATGGGAAAAAGCTCATGGAGGGCTCAGATTGCATGAGAAGAGAGCACATGGATTGTGCTTCTTTAGATCCAATCAGGGAGTGACACATGTCACAGGGTGAGAGGATGGAGGAAAAGGGAAGGATGAGTCAACAAAAGAGGCTCAAGGGATAAAATCTTCATAAAGACCCTCATAATGACTTGTAAGAGCAATAAAAGGGCTTGGAAGAGTCATTTATGGCCTAGTGGGCTTCATAAAGTTTTATGGTTGAGATATTTTGAGGGAGATGAGAGCAATTTCGACTTGGGCTTGATTAGGAGGGTTTTAAGCTTGATTAGGATTGTGAAAATGATTAGAGGATGGATTAGGATGGTTTAGGATTAGCTTAGGGATAGGCAAATGGATGGCATTTAATGAGGGTGGGTGAAGGAGGATATATTTGTTAACTTTGGTTTGGGTTAGTAAGTCTTAACCCATTTTTAAGGAATGTGACAAGGTTAGGAGGAGATTAGGATTAGGTTTAAAGACATCTTCTAGAAGAGTCTAGACTTTGGATGAGGATAAAGACTTTCTAGAATAGTTTAGAATTTCCTAGGATGAGGATGAAGACTTTCTAGAAGAGTCTAGAACTTCTTAGGATGAGGATAAATTAGATTTTTAGGAAATAAATAAAGTTTTATTTATTTCAAGGGTTTGGGTTGAGGAGATATATATTAAAACTTTTTAAATAAACATGAGGATTAATATTTAATCTTAATTAAATATTTTGAGTTGGGATTAAGGGTAGGAAATGATGGGATCAGCCTTTAATTAAAATTAAAGAAGAATTAGAAGATTTTGGAAGAGGTTAGTGGTCTGAAAGAAATTGGCCAAGTTTTGGGCAAAAAATAATTTTTTTATTTATTTTGGGTTTTTTGGTCAATTTATTAATTAAATAATTAATAAATAAGGAAATAATGTTTAAATAAGATTTAAACATTTTTGGGAGGGATTCCTTAATTAAATATTTTAAATTAAGATAAAGGGATTTAATGGCATAAAAATTAATTAATTAATTAATTAATAAATGATGATGTCATCAAGAATTTTTTTAGAAAATAAAAATACTTTATTTTCTAAAGGTTTTTAGGTGTCTACATTTTTCCCCTCTTTGATGTGATGCCGCAAGTGGCATGGCATCAAAGATAAGAAAATAAGATGCCCAAGGCTAGAGTAGAAGAGGGGAGAATGGACTGCAAGATGCCCCCTCAAGAAGGTGGTGGGGAGAGAAAGCGAGGCTCGATGACTTCTTGAAAAGTACAAGAATCCAAGATGAGCAAGAAGACTCAGATTGGCTAAGAGAAGGGGCTGAATTAGCTCAAACTCTCACTATGGGAGAATGATAAAGGAGAATTAGATGCACAAGAGGAAGCAAGCTTAAGACTTTAGGGAAGGTAGAGGATGAAGGAGCGGAGCGCTATCAAAAGGAATCCAGGAAAGGGAGATGGATGAGGGGATTATAAAGCTGATGCAATAGGATTTCAAAGAGTTAGATTGGTGGAAGATGGGTTTCGGAGATCCCTATGACTAGGATTGTGGATTGCGAAAGATGAGGCTTGGCGGATTGATTTGGATTGGTGGATCCCTAAGACTAGGATTTTGGATCCCTAAAGCTAAAGGTGATGAGTGATTCAAAGAGATACTGATGCATAAGCTGGGGTAGGAGAGACAGATGCTGGATATGGATGGGGGATAATGGAGATGAAGGAAAACCATTGAAGCTTTTTGAGGGGGGGGATACTTTAAAGAGAAGTACCACCATGTAGTTGAGCACTAGATTTGCTATAGGATTGTTGGTTAATTACCAAGGTTACCAAGAACATCAAGGCCTTTTCACCAACTGTCTAGAGGACTGACAAACTGACTCAAAACAAACATGCAAGGATTGCCCTAGTATCACACATGAATCCCAGAGGAAGCAGTGTGGAAATGACACTGGGTAACCCACAAGCAGAAAAGAAAACAAGAAAAAGACATGATCAAGACCTTATGCTCTGATTGCCCCATTCGTAGTATACCATGATATGGAAGATCATGGTAACCTTGAGGAGGGAACAAGGAGATTTCTTGGAAAAGATATTTCAAGACCCAACAGGGAAGAGTCCAAATCAAAAGAAAGCGAAAATCCAAAAGAGAACCGTTTGCCAATGAGATGGGTAGGACGAGGTACTAACGAACCAAGATCAGACATGAGGAAAGCTATATCCTGCAAGGACCTATTGGAGAGAACCTAAGCTGGTGGATTTGGATGAGTGATGCGTTTGGCAAGCTGAATTAAGAAAGATAACACTTTGGTGACAGGAAATCTAGCTAAAGGATGCATTGGAATAGCTAACCAAGATGTGCGATGGGTGCAAGATGCTGATAAAGGAGGAACTAACACAAAAGCTGGATAGATACAATGGTACTAAGCTAAAGAGGATGTACAAGTTGACGGACCAAGATATTTACAAGCTGAAGCTAACCAAGATAGTTACAAGTAGGCAAAAGCTCAGGATGATAGGATAGCGGGATGGTTCAATGTTGTACAAGATGTGAAAGCTAAGGGTGGGGTGATAGCGAAAGATATGGATTTGGTAGGATGCATCCAATGATGATGAGAGATTTTGTGACCAAGGATAGCTAGAGGAGCAGGATGAGATGGCTAGATAGGATGGTAGATAGCTAGGGTTATGATGGATATAAAGAGATGACATTGGGTTTGCATGAGGATAGCCTAGAGCTAGATACCAATGACAAGGGAGGATGGACAAGACAAGATCTCCAAGGAATATAGTGCCCCCATTCAGAAGATAACATGTGGAAGGAGGTCTTATGATGGATGTGATAGGATTGAAGCTAGGATGGAAAAAGCTGAAGGGGCTAGGGAGATGGATGATAGCTGGGATGGTTGGCTGAAGCTGCAGGAGATAAGCGGATGGTGTGAGATGGAAGATGGAGGGTGGAGGATAGGTGGATAGACTGGAAGATGGAGTTGGATGTCAAGAGATGACCAAAAGCATGAGGGTGATAGGCTAAGCTGGGGATGGCGAGATTACGCATGATGCTTGTTTGCCAAGTTTTCATCATGGTACTTGTCCAAGGCACTTGAATTGCCAAGTTTTCATCATGGTACTTGTCCAAGGCGCTTGAATTGCCAAGTTTTCACCAGTGGATGCTTTATTCTTCTTTTTTGACTTTTTGACTTTGGACTTAACTAGAATGATTTTGGCTTTCTTCAGCTATTTTTTTGGCTTTTTTAGGATTTTTCACTGGTTGTTGGAATGTTCAATTTTGTTGCTAGCTGTTGGTACACCGGATGTGTGATTT
This sequence comes from Cupressus sempervirens, assembly GCA_028749045.1. NCBI lineage: Eukaryota > Viridiplantae > Streptophyta > Pinopsida > Cupressales > Cupressaceae > Cupressus > Cupressus sempervirens. The sequence continues at coordinate 836,227,906 of CM053786.1, read as the reverse complement.
ATGCAATACATCAGATTAGATGGGATTGATGGTAGGAGATGGAGGGATGAAAAGGCTAGAAAGGAGCATGAGATGGGGATGCTTGCAGGATCAACATTGGCACATTTTGGGATGGGTGTGAAAAGAGCATATGGGGGATAGATGGTAGATGCGGGCGTGATGGAGGATTTGTGGAAGCGTGCTTGCGGATATAGGCACCCAAGATGGAGTTAGGAGATGGGGGACATGAGTCACTGGATGGAGGATTAGCAATGGTGGATGCCATTATGCATTGGGTTTCAACTTTTTTCTTTGGGATCCACATGGTTTTGGATTTTCTTTTCATAGGCTTTTTCATTATTTTGCATTCTTTGATTGGATTTTTCCTTTTTGGAGTATGTCTTTTAGAATAGACATATGATTGCCTAGGATGTGGATTTTTAGCTTTATGCATTTTGAAGTTGGCATTTACATTGTTGTGGTAAGCTTTGAGAAGATGGTTAGGAGAAGCTTTGTGAGATGGAGAGGATATGGGAGAGCGTGTAGGGGGATGATGATGGATGATGTGCCTCGATATGTGCCTTTGCTGATCTTGCATAGGAATGGAGGGAATAGGATTTGAATGATGGTTGATAGGAGGATGGAGGATGGTAGATTTTGGGACATAGGGACCCAAAATGGATTTAGCGGATGAAGGGGGGATATGGTAGGTTTTTTTAGGTTGCAAAGATGGTGGAGGGGGGATGACATAAGATTTCTTGAAGGAGTGATGGGAGGCTGGCATGGGGGGTTTGGAGATAGGCTTGGTTTGGGGGTGTAGTATACCAACACCTTTAGATGGTGAGCCTTTGGATACATATCCAAGACCGTGAAATCCTAGATTTTTTTGTGCAATAATAGGCTTTCTGATTCCTTTCTCTTGTGGTCCTAAACCTTGACCTTGATAATGCCATCGATTGAGCATTTGAACTAGTTGAGGATACTTTTTGCTTGTAGAAAATGGTGGAAGTGCTTTATCAGATGTACTGCAATAGGGAGATACTATTCTTAATTCTTCTGCTAAGAGGAGGCCACTATGGATGAATGTAAGGGAACGAAGAGGGTATATTATAGATGGTGAAATAGCTTGGATAGGTGGTAAGATGGAAGCATGGAGTGGAGGAGATGGTAGGATAGGATCTTGATTTAGTTGATGGGATGAAAAGATATCCTGCAATAGAGGAGGTATGGCTTGAGGTTTTGGAGATGGAGGGGATAGTGACTGCACTATGGATGGAAGACATGGTATGATGATATATTCGTTTATTCTTTGGGGGATGTCAACATGCTTTTGGGTAGGATTTTGATAGGATTGGTTTGGAGTGGATGGTGCGATAGGAGGTGAAGGGATGGACTCTTCAAAGGCAGCAGATGGATAGATGGGAGATTCAGTAGTGGAGATGGGTGAGTAGAAGATGGATGCATAAGGGTCATTATGGGAGATTTGGGAAATGCTTGGAGGTGATGTGGATAGGATTTGGAGGGTTTTGACAAATGGTGGGATTTTGATGCTTGCGGGAAGTTGAAGGATTTTAAGCAATTTGATGGATGGTATGGGGATGATAGCTATGGGAGATGGAGGTGATATTATAGATGGGGAAGCTTCATTACTGACTACTTCACATGGTTGGATTAGATGACATGGCTTATCGACTGCTGGAGGTGACTTTTCTTGTATTTCCTTTAGGAGATTCCTTGGAGACTCATGTGTCAGAGGTGGAGGTGGATTGACAGGAATAGCTAGTGTGATGGGGGTGGAAGATTGGAAGCTTGGTTGATTGGGTGATGGAGGAGAAGCTGGGATATCAGATGGCATGACTAGATAGTTTGGAAGAATGCATGGATTTTGTGGGATGCTTGGGGGAATGTTTCTAAGGCTTTCAATATACCTGTCATAGTCAACAAGATTTTCATCATCATTCAAAAAGGAGGTGGTGAGAGCAAGGACAATACAACCGAACACATCATGATAGGTTTGGGATTTCATGTTTTGAGGATGAGTCAGATGGGGATGGGGTCTTGCATATGGATGAACACGGAAGCCCATGGTTGGATTTGGATTAAATGCAGATTTTGGATTGGCTGATGAAGGATTTCCTAGGGAGAGTCAAAGCTGTATGACAAACCTAAGGAGGATTGGCTGGAGATTTTTGGCTTTCTTATGGATGGAAGACTTCAAGGGCATGCTGTCAAAAAGTGAGAGTTTTTCTTTCTTATGCACTGGATTGGTGGAGATTGTATCAACTTAAGGATAGACTAATGATCCTATGGGCATGACACAAGATTGACCACTTGTGGATCCCAACCTTTAGCTCAAGGTGATGAGGGATAACAAGTGACAAAGCTAGATTACCCTAGACAAAGCTCTGTTAGAGGGATAACCTTGGTGAGGCTGGTGGATTGGTCGGATTGATTAGATAGCAAATTCTAGCAGAATGACAACAACTCTCTAAAGGCTTGGGTGTGATTTTGGATTGGGTTGCTAGCTGGCTAGGGGGGATGATTTGGAGAGACTTTGGATTTGGGATTGTTCTAAAGCAAGGAACTAGATAGATTTGGTTGCAGCGGGGGAGCTTGGATGATTTTTTGATGAGGCAGTGACTACGCTAAGTATGCCTTGAGCTAGGAGATTTATGCTTTTTTGGGATTTTGACCAAAGTTGGCAAACATTCATTCAAAATCTATGAAAAAACAAGCAAACAAAATTTTGGAGCAAGCATGTCAAACACACCAACATCCTAGGAAGCTTTCTACAAGGATGAAATTTGTTATAGCTAGGGAGTCCTTGATATATGCAAGGTACATGAGGCACAAATCTGTAGATGAAACCAAAAAGATGTCACACACCCGAGAGGAGTGGTAACCCACTTCTCCTCTTTCACTTCTCAAGGGTATAGAGTTCCTTGAGGCTTAGCCCGAGTGACAAAATCTTGATTCCAAGAGAGGTGTCTTTGGATTCACCTCCTGATTTTTATACTCCATCAGAACGCTAGAGTTGAGGTCATCCCAAGGGGTGATGAAATCCCCAAGAAGGCCTCCTAAAAAGTGTAAAACAAGACCACATACATGATCTTGGGCTTTAAAAGACACGCATTTATTCCAATTGATGATTTAGATTTTGTAAGCTATGATTGAAGACACTTGTGATTATGGCATACAATGTTCATTCCAATTTAACAACATCATCAGCATAATGAAAGTCGAGAGATCGTCAACATAAGCAATGCGAGTGTCATTGAAAATGCGTCCAAACCATGCAATGTTCATTGATTGTTAGGCATTCAAGATTGAGTGTAAGTTTGTTTTAAGCCCAAAACAAAGATGTGTGAAACTCGATTGCCAAGCGCGCACCCAGAGGCCCTCCACGTCAAGATTTGTCCAATTTTTATGCCCAAATGAAGTGTGAGCGAGATTAATGCACATTCAAGGAATTTTCTAACTTAGAAAAACCACTAAAGACCCAAGTGAGTGGAGTTTCATCTTTGTGGAGCACTTAACACCCTCTTAGGTAGACCCATCCCCATAGATGGCACTGAGATTGCAACCAATGGTTAAATTGATGGGTGATTAAAGAGGGTGAGTCCAACTACAAACTTACTCAAAGCGTCTTGATTAGTTTTTATAACTTAGAAGATTTCAAAAATGTGGATTCTTTTTGTGCCCCAAAAGATGATTATTTGATCTATGGCATTCAAGATTGTATTTGTTGTTTTAATCATGCATTCATAAAAAAAAAAACTTCATTTTAATCCATGGCACTCAAGAGTGATTTTAGCAACATGCATTCAAAGACAAGTGATTAAACATTCAAGTTTTTTCCTTTGAGCATTCAAGATTGAGATTTTGTGTTTTGTTTTAAGAACTTTGAAGTGCTTTGTTTTAACCTTAGATCATTCAAGATTGTTTTGGACTCAAAAGTGAAAATGACTCTTTGGACTTTGGTCTTCATTCAAGATTTTGTGTTCTAGTTTGCATATTTTAAGCCCAAAAATGATATTCCTAGATTGTTTTGATGCATGAAAAGCCTAAGAAACATTCAAGATTTTGCAACAAGACATTTGTTTGGAACAAATAACAAAGCTTTTAGGACAATTTTTGGCAACCATTTAGGACTCTTAGTTTTCATGAGATTTTTAAAAGGACTTCAAATATTTGCAAATGAGGTTCATCTTATCCTTGATTGATGTTTTGAGTTTGATTTAGATTTTAGTGTGCACTTAGTGTTGATTTTGAACCTTTTGAAATGGAAACTTGAAGTTCTTTTTAAATTTCCAAAAATGAAGTGTTCCTAACTTTACATGAATGCATCTAAAACTTTGATGTTGCAAGGATGAAAATGATTGAATTGGTTTAGTTTCACTTGTTAAAAGGCTTTTTTTTTTTTTGCAAATTTTTAGTTTTTAATGGATTTAAGTATGATTTAGGGGTTCATTTTAAGCACTAAAAAGAAGTGTGTATGATTTTGCTTCCTTCAAAAAAAATGGTCAAGATCTCCCACAAGAAGAAGAAGAAGAAGTAGATGGAATAAGAAGAATATAGACAAGAAGAGGAAGAAGAATTCCAAGTTCTTTGTCCACCTATAAGCTTAAAAAATTTGCAAACACTATGAGATAGATTATGAGTTCCTTTGTCTTTTTCATGCTCATGTGGACCTACAAAACCAATTTATACAATCCTACCAATCACAAAAACAAACAAAATTAGCCAAAATTAGCAAATGACATACAAAATTTGACTAAAAAAGCTAATGAAGATGACCCATGCGGGGTCCCACCGGGCGTGCCAAAATGTATATGAGCAATGTTAGTATGCTAATAGAAACCAAATTTAAATAAAAGCTTCTACAAACTAAAAAAATTTATAAACTTCAAGATAGACTAAGATGAACTCTCATTTGAGAATATGAGCCATTAATGGACTCTCTCAATGAGAAGCTCTCTTGTTGAGTGGCTTTGTCTAAATAGATAGGATGTATGCTCAAGCTTATGCTTCAAAAAGGACTTCAAATGGAGTTGGAATTTGGGTGTGAGTGTATGGTTTTGATGTAAAATGGCTTCTTAAAATGGTATTATGACTTTACTTCATGGATTGTGTTATTTTGCAAAGGGGAAGGATCCAATTTATAGGCAAGAGGCTTGAGGGATTGAGGGCTAAGATGCAAGGATGGGAAAAAGCTCATGGAGGGCTCAGATTGCATGAGAAGAGAGCACATGGATTGTGCTTCCTTACATCCAATCAGGGAGTGACACGTCACAGGGTGAGAGGATGGAGGAAAGGGGAAGGATGAGTCAACAAAAGAGGCTCAAGGGATAAAATCTTCATAAAGACCCTCATAATGACTTGTAAGAGCAATAAAAGGGCTTGGAAGAGTCATTTATGGCCTAGTGGGCTTCATAAAGTTTTATGGTTGAGATATTTTGAGGGAGATGAGAGAAATTTTGACGTGGGCTTGATTAGGAGGGTTTTAAGCTTGCTTAGGATTGTGCAAATGATTAGAGGATGGATTAGGATGGTTTAGGATTAGCTTAGGGATAGGCAAATGGATGGCATTTAATGAGGGTGGGTGAAGGAGGAGATATTTGTTAACTTTGGCTTGGGTTAGTAAGTCTTAACCCATTTTTAAGGAATGTGACAAGGTTAGGAGGGGATTAGGATTAGGTTTAAAGACATCTTCTAGAAGAGTCTAGACTTTGGATGAGGATAAAGACTTTCTAGAATAGTCTAGAATTTCCTAGGATGAGGATGAAAACTTTCTAGAAGAGTCTAGAACTTCTTAGGATGAGGATAAATTAGATTTTTAGGAAATAAATAAAGTTTTATTTATTTCAAGGGTTTGGGTTGAGGAGATATTTATTAAAACTTTTTTAATAAATATGAGGATTAATATTTAATCTTAATTAAATATTTTGAGTTGGGATTAAGGGTAGGAAATGATGGGATTAGCTTTTAATTAAAATTAAAGAAGGATTAGAAGATTTTGGAAGAGGTTAGTGGTCTTAAGGAAATTGGGCAAGTTTTGGGCAAAAAATAAATTTTTTATTTATTTTGGGTTTTTTGGTCAATTTATTAATTAAATAATTAATAAATAAGGAAATAATGTTTAAATAAGATTTAAACATTTTTGGGAGGGATTCCTTAATTAAATATTTTTAATTAAGATAAAGGGATTTAATGGCATAAAAATAAATAAATAAATAAATTAATTAATTAATTAATAAATGATGATGTCATCAGGAATTTTTTTAGAAAATAAAAATACTTTATTCATTGGTTGTAGTGGGGAAAGTTAATCATGACATGAATCATCTTTTAGACTGTGCACCTTTATTGAGTCAGGAAAGAACTCAACTTTATGACCATCTCCAAGGTGAGTGATTTGGTAAATTGAGAGGAGATTTGAACTTAGTTTTGAAACATAGAGAACCTTTTTGAACTCTCCATTTTCCATTTCCACATTCCTTTCCCTTCAACTTCCATTTTTGTAGCATCTCCCACAAAGATGTGAGGTACCTTTGACTACTTCAATGAATAAAAATCTCGCTTTGAAGAACCCATATGAAATGAGGCACTTGAGTCAAGAATCCATTCCTTATAAGAACTTGAGTTTTCCATGAGTGCTTGCCCTTTGCCCTTTGATTTTGAAGAAGATCCTTTCTCCTTGTAAGCATTAGGAAGTGGAACATTATGTTTCTTCATGTTAGTCATCAACTCATCAATCTTTTTATGATAACACTCATGTTCTTCATGACCCAATTTCTTGCAATAAGCACACTTTTTCTTGTCTTTTTTATTGTCTCCCTTCTTATTTGAATTTGAAGATGACTTGCCTTGTTGATTTGATTGTGGTGTTGCCTTTTCTACATCCTCTGATTTGCTAGTCTTCCATTTCTTATTCTTGCCCTTTTCTTTATTTGAAGATTGACTAGCTGAATGTTGAAAACCCTCATTATTGGCCACCAATGCCTTAGAATTTGGTGAATTGAAAATTCCCATTGATTTCAAATTCTTTTCTTCTTTATCCAATAGATCAACATAATCATCAAAAGAGACTTTCTAATAGGCAGACTCTAGTGTAGTCTTTGAGGTGTTATAAGTAGAAACAAATGTGGAGTACTCAAATGGCAACTTATTATGAATGGGATAGATTAACCTGTCATCTTTAATAGAACTCCCACAATCATCTAGTTTCATTCTTAATTCATTCACCTTTATGATAAAATCCTGTATGGAATCAAATGCCTTAGGATCTAAGGAGACAAGCTCATCTTCAATTTTGAAAACATCCTCTTCAAACACTTTACCATATAGGTTTTGGAGGGTATCCCAAGCTTCCTTGGATGTATGAGACTTCTAAATTTGATACATGATCTTGTCATCAACCCCCAAACAAATATCACCTAGGGCTAATTTCCTATCCATTGCTTGCCATTCAGTGATTTCACTTGCAGATACATGATCTCCTGTTAGTTTAGGAAGGGTACTGTCTACATATTGAGAAACTCTTTTATGCATTAAATGACACCACATTTTAATGGACCATGTAGTATAGTTATGTGGAGTTAATTTGGGAAACTTAAAATTTCCCATGATGCAGAAAATGAAAGAAAACTGCATAAAAAGAGAACACAATGCCAGGAACACCCCCCTTTTCACTAAATCAAGAAACCCCCCAAAAAGATGCTTTTGGCACTTTATATGTAGTGCATTTATAATGGCCACTTGCCAATTTTGGCCTTAGTGGACTTCTAATTTTTCTTGTTTACAACCTCTTTATGAAGTTCAAAATAGAAAAATTACAATGTATCTTAGATATACAATAATTTTGAAGATATATGAAAGTATTACAATGTAGAAAATGACCTAATTTTGAAAGTGACACTTTTGTCCACACAACCTTATAATCTAATTGTAGATCTAGAAAGTAGATGAAAAATAAGACATTTAAAAAAAAAATGGAACCTATTTTCATGTCCAGATGAGCCCGTATGGAGCATTTGAAGTTGCAAAATACAGGATTGGACAAGTACAGTTGCCAAAAGATGCAAATTTTAACAAATCTGTACACTAAAACTAGAAAAAAGCTACAACACTGAAAATTTTAGGAAATTCTACACAAAATAAATATAAAAATTCCACCTAATTTGGAGTCTGAATGACTGAGATATGGCCTCCCAAAGTCAGACTACAGAATCAAGAATCAATCTAGAGAGGGGTTGGATCAAAAAAAGATGGGGTTAAATTTGATGGTCATATGGTCATCATAGTAGTTCAATTTTTCCCCTAAATGACGGTTAGACAACCATCAAATTTAGGGTCATAAATTTGATGATGTCAGCATAACTGAGCCTTGTGATGACATTAGCATGATGTCATGATGATGTTAGCATGTATGGAATTGTACAACCTATATAGATGGATGACATGTCCTACCTATCTGTCATAGTATGAAGGTCCTTGTTGGCAGCTGACGTGTTGTCATACATTGACTGGGTAGATGAGTCACTAATTATGTCAAGTTGATGTGGCCTGTATTGACATGGCAGTCCTCTATGATGTACAGACAATGTGTAGACACCATGGCTAGGTCACAATGTGTCCATGTGAGTAGTCTTCAAATGATGGGTGACTCAATAAAAAAATGCCTCGTTGTAGACAACTTGGTGCCAGAAGCCTTGACTGCATTGCTGGAATCTTGGTCGCAATGGGATCAATTTTTCGCTGTTGGTGCTAGTTTTAAAGTTCAAATTAGGACATTAGTCCCACATTCATCATGCAAAGATCCTATGGTCTTTTTAAATTTAAGCCCATGAGATACACTTTTAACAAAGCCCACGAAATGGAAGGGCTTGTTGGTGGGTTTCTTGCCAGTGATGCTGTCAAATTTGAATTGTGTGGCCCAAAATTTGTACAATCTGATGCCAAATAAATAGATGCCCACTGATTGAGGAATATTCTCCCAAATTGCAGGGCTAGGGTGTGACAACCCGGTTCTGCCAAAAAAATTTCTCTACTAGCTCAATTGGGTGAGTTTTTTTTTAAAATAGAAATTTGAAAAATAATGTAGAGATTAAATTAATTTAGATTTGAAAAAATTGAAATGTGTAGATCAAATAAAATGACCATACCCAAGTTTCAAATCGGTGCCTTCAGGTGCCAGTTTGCAAATTTTTTTTTGCTCACAATCGACTTTAGCCTGGCATAGGAAAATTTATAGTTGATCTTCATCGAATTGAAGTTCTAGATGCAATGGAGAGGTCTAATTTGGCTCTAGATGCTCCCAATTCCTATAGATTCTTTAGATTCAGGTCGAGGTACTGAAGCATGAATAGTCTTGAATGGCTATGTGAAGAGAATCTCCTTGAGCTTTGATAGCATGTAAGAATTTGCCTTAAGATAGAATTCACCCAAGACCAAGGAACTCAAACACAAGCACAAAAGTGGACCAAAGAGAGTATGATCAAAATGATGATATATTCATTCAATATTCAATGTGAAAGTACACTAGGAGTGCATGTATATAAAGGCCTATGGAAAGTTTCTAGAATTCATGGAAGTTAGCAACATGACAAGTCATTCAACTAGACACATGTCCACCAGATATGGGTTATCCTCCATTAAGCACAAGAGTAAGTGAGATGATGTAAGCATAAGCTTACAATGGTGTAGCATGCAAAATAATGTTGTAGACAACATGTGCTAAAATGGGAGTGCGACTAACTATGTTGTCTACATGACAACTCGGTGAATGATGCAAACTCTAGTGTTGTAGACACCATGTGTTGAATTAGAGTTTCTTACTCTAGTTTTGTCAGCATGACAACTCATGAGAGTACACAAACTCCTAAGTGTCTCACCTAAATAAATAATAAAATAATGCAATATAATAAAATAATGCATTAACCTAAGTAAACTTAAGTAAAGTGTAAATAGTAAATACTTATTTAAACCAACAAAGATGAATCAATCTTCCAAGGTCCAGATGTACAAATAAAACTTTTCACAACTTAGTGAACCCATATCCATAAATCATTTTCATCATGCATGCATCCATTAGATCATACAATTATTTAAACTTGTAGGTTACTATCAAATCAACTTTTAGAAATGTAAGCATGAAACATAACAGATTCAATAACACATTTGACACAATAATTTAATGTGGAAACCCAACTTGAAAAAAACCACCAGTAACATGCTACTCATTCTCACTCTTCTAAAGTGATGTCATGTGAAAGGCCAACCCTGTTAAAGGTTACAATGCACATTGTTAAATGTGACCTAGTTAGAGGATTTCAATCATCCTATTAGGAGTGAGCCTTGTTAGACGACTTTAGATCTTTCACTTGGAATGTCACCTGGTTAAAAGATTTACAAATGACTGTTAGGTCAACCTTAATCCAAAGGATTTACCCTAGACTGATACAATTATTAGAAAGTAATAGTAAGGCTTGATCCAATAACAACTTACAACACACTTTATAGATTATAGATCTCTATTTTTAGTCCTCAATTCTACTTAGCTTTCACACACTTAAGCTCTGATAGCTTACTCACCCTTCAAGCATCCATAACCTTAAGCCTTCTTACTTTGCTTGCCAATATCAGTCTCTTCTCTTAGGTCACTAATTGAAGAAATATTCTAGACTCCTTGTCTTCCTTAGGTTCTCGCACATGAAAACCATTACTTTTGACTAGCCATATCTATAAATAGAAAATTTATATATTTTTTTGTTCAACCTCCATTGTCCATTTTAGGGTTAGGTTGGATTAGGTAGGATTCAATGAATCTATCCATCATTTCATTTTATTCCCTTCTACAAACTTCTTCAGTACTCTTTGAATTTTCCACAAAACAATTCATCTTGAATTCTGTGCCACTAGCTCATTACGCTTATCTTCCACATGATTCACACAATCCAAGAAATCAACCTTGTTGGCTCAAATAAATTCAACTCAAGATCTTTCTCATAATTGTAAGACTTTACATTAACTTGCTTCTGATGCTTGGTACATACTGCGTTGCTCAACATCCATTATCAAAACACTTGGCACGAACTAAAGTTTACTAGTGCTCAACATCAACTAAATTTTACTCAACTTATACTATATCACTTGGCATACACTGAAATTTGACTTTTCTCAACTCCAATTAATTTTCTACTCAACTCTTGTTGAGAATGGATTGAATAAGCTAATCAAAGAGGGAGATTGTTAAGAACATACAAGTATGCTTCAATCATTGTTTTGTTACTAATGTCAAACCTACTATTTATTGGTAAGACAACTGCTCATATGATTTAAGTACTATCACTTAGATGATTGATGAAGAGGATTTGATCAAAAGATGTAACAATAGCACCTAAAGAAAAGGTTGAGTTATGATTATGTAAAGAAGTACAAGAATTAGTTAAGATAGTGATAACATGATGTATTGATAATCTACTTAAGGTTACAAAGGTTGGTTATACTAAGAAAGTTTAGAAGAACAAGTTACACAAAGTTTGTCTGTCAAGCTTGATCAAGTGGATAGTAGGTGTCGAGAAAAGTCAGTACAAGCCCAACATAAAATTAGTTGAAGCCAAGTAAAAGTTCATTCTAGTGTATGCCAAGTAGAACAGTGGATGCTGAGTAAAGTTTAGTTGATGCCAAGTACCATCAAACTTTAATTTGTGTTGAATAATTTCACAATGGATGTCAAGAAATGCAATATGTGCCAAGCATTAGAAGCAAGATAATGTCGAGATGCTACATTATTTAAAAAATCATGAATTCAATGAATCTAAGCTAATAAGTTTGTTTTCTTGGAATTTTTGAACTAGGTGGAAGATCAGGATAATGAGCTAGTGGCACAGACTTCAAGGAAAACTATTTTTAGGTGAATTCAAAGAGTATTCAAAAAGAATTTTCTAGAAGAAAGATGAAATGTGGGATAGATTCATTGTATCCTACCTAATATGCCCTAACCCTAAATTGGATGATGGAAAATGAGCAAAAAAAATCTTAATTTCCTATTTATAAGAATGGTTGGGCATGAAGCAAAGTAAGTTAGGTGTGAGAACTTAAGGAAGACAAGAAGTCAAGGACTCTACTTCATCAAGTAACCTAAGAGAAGAGTTTGCATTGACATGCTAAGCAAGGAGGCTTAAGGAGATGAATTCTTGTAGGGTGAACAAGCTATCAAAGCTGTAAAGTATGAAGACCAAGCCAAATGGAGGACTAAACAGTGATTTGCAATCTGCAAATAAAGTTGTAAGTTGTATCAGATCAAGCCTTACTATTACTCTCTAATAATCATATCAGTGTAGGGAAAATCCTTTGGATTAAGGTTGACCTAATAGTCATTTGTAAATCCTTTAACCAGGTGACATTGAATGGTCTAAAGTCCTCTAACAAGGCTCACTGTTAACAGAGTGATTGAAATCCTTTAATAGGGTCACATTTAATAGTGTGTATTGTAACCTTTAACAAGGTTGGCCTTTCATAGGGCATCACTTTAGAAGAGTAAAAAAGGAGTAGCATGTTACTGGTGGTTTTTCCCAAATTGGGTTTCCATGTAGATCATTATGTCAAGTGTGTTGATGAATTTTTTATATTTCATGTTTACATTTATGCAAGTTGATTTGACAGTAAGCTACAAGTTTTAAGTGATTACATAATCTCATGGATGCATGCATGATGAATAATATTTTATGGGTTCACTAAGCTGTGAAAAGTTTTAGTTATACATCTAGACCTTGGATAACTGATTCACCCCCCCACCCTCGTCAATTATTCTAAAGTATTCCAATAATTGGTATTAGAGCCATCTTCTTAAAGAAGACTAGTTTGAAGGTACTAGAAGCACAAAGATCAAGATGTCAAAAAGAGAAGTAGCAAAACTCAACAGAGATAACTTTCCTGCATGGAAAAGTTTGATGAAGCTACACCTTGGAGGACTTGGAGATTACGCACAATCTACCATTACCATTGAGCATGTTGACCTTGTTGGAGCCCCAACTGTTGAGGATAAAGAAAAAGGAACACAACTAGGCAATGCTACAGATTGCCTCTACCCTAAGTTATGCCAAATTTGATGATATCGAAGGTCTTGATAGTACATAGAAAATGTGGGATACCCTAGCCACTATCTATGGAGGAGACACCAATGTTCTTAGATCCAAAGCTAAAAGCCTTAGAGGTAAGTTTGATGAAATGAGAATGGAAGAGGGTGAAAATATTGCTTAATATGTTGCAAGGATAAAAGAAGTAGTTAGTGCAAGAAGAGGAGCAAATGGAAAACTAGATGATGATATTGTGTTAAGTAATGTTTTAAGGACACTACTACTTCTATATGCTATTAGAGTCTCTACAATTCAAGAACTAAGATATATACAAGGGAATGATCTATCACTTGGAGGACTGGTAGGTAGACTCACTAATTTTGAGCTAGCTAACTTTGATCATTACAAACCTGAGAATATTGAATATGCTTTCAAAGCTAAAATGTCATTGAAGGAAACTGATGAGAAGAAGAAAAAGGAAAAGATAAAATATATATCCAATGACAGTGATACAGATGAAGAGGATAGCAAGAAGATTCCACAAAGGCAAAGGTGAGTTCAAAGGTAAGTTACCTATCATTTGTTTCAATTACAATAAGGTTGATCATATTGATGCTAGATGTCTACAAAAGAAGAACAATAGAGTGTTGAAATTACAATAGGAAAGGTGAACTTCTAAGAGGGAGGGGTGAATTAGTAGTTCAAACTTGGACCCATAAAAATTTCACCATAAATCCATCTCATACATTTAATAGGTAAACTGAAATAACATGTAAAGTATATACATCTAAATCATGTAAACATGCAAGCATTCACACACATAACACCAGATATGATTACCCAGAAACCCTCCAAGTGAGAAGTTAAAATTGGGGTGGGGATGATACCCATAAATCTTCACTACTGTAGCAATAAAGTGTATACAATGAAGGTTACAATGTTTTGATCATGAAACATGATCTACCCCGTGAAAGGTCTGCCATGTTAAAGGCTTACAAAAACTATTAGGTCTCACCTTGTTAGAGGATTTCAACACCCTATTAGAAGTGTGCCTAGGTAAAGGACTTTAACTTGCCACTAAGTAAGCACCTTGTTAAAGGATTTCATATAGCCTATTAAGACTACTCTATAAAGAGATTTGATCGAACTCACCTATTAGAATGTCTTAGCATAGATCGTGCAGTTGGCACTTACTTGCTTGATAACAAATCACCTCTGAACAATTTTTTCTTAATCCTTCTTGGTCAGATGTTTCTTTGCTGTATCCTTGTTGTCTATCCTCTATTATGCTCTAACTAATTCTACAATGTAGTTTCACTTCATAACTTCTAAGTCATCATGAATGTTCTATTTTTGCATGCAAACTTCTCTCTTCACTCCTTCAATTCCTTACACACTCATTGAGAGTTTAGGGTTTCATCCTCCTTAAGAAGACTTGGTGACTTAGGGTTGGGTATGAATCTATGACTAAGATTCATCCATTTTGCTACTTAAACCTTCCCATTTTTTGATTGGCTACATGTAATTACATAAAGAATCCAACTAGAGATTTGTCCTTATCTCCAAAATATCGAAGTCTAATCATAAGTCAGCTCAAAAATAGTTTACATAGTTTTTTGTGCCGTTGCAAAAAAATATGTCAAAACTATTTTACTTTGCATTTGAAGTCTCTGATGCTCAATATACACTAATCCTTATATTGTGACTCAACACTTGTATTACTCGACATCCATTATTTACTCAGCTCCTGTGTCACTCGACATAGTCTATCTGCTTGGCACTAGAGTGACTCAGCACATGAGTGGCTCGACACTCACTATGACTTGGCATGGTCTAATATTTACATGTTGTGATCAACATGTACTACTAGTTTGGCATGAACTAAGTACGTAACTTAAGTGTGTTGACACTCACTTGTCAAAACCATTTTGAGATCAACAATCTCCCCCTTTGACATGAGTGTCAAAAACACTTGAATATGCATTAATATCCTTTATTTCTCAAGC
The DNA here is from genome assembly GCA_028749045.1 of Cupressus sempervirens. NCBI lineage: Eukaryota > Viridiplantae > Streptophyta > Pinopsida > Cupressales > Cupressaceae > Cupressus > Cupressus sempervirens. The sequence continues at coordinate 836,212,842 of CM053786.1, read as the reverse complement.
ATAAAATATCTTAACTTGACTTATATACAAAACTTCAAAAATTTGTAATAACTTAGATACATCAAAATTTGATAACTCCCCTCGAGTTGATATGTTTTTTTTGAAACCAAAATTCTATACTTCTACCAAGTAAATGTGTCTCTACTGATACACTTTGACTTCATGCTCTATTTTATTGATATGTTGATACTCTTTCATCTAATATCTTCTTGTGTTATTCTCCCCCTTTGTTTTAGTCTCCCCCTCAAAAATATATCTCCCCCCTTTTAACACTTATGTCAATGGGATATATACTTATTGTTTGTTTTTCCAAAAAGGATTTGTGGACATCCAATATCATGTTGAGGGCTGCATTCCAGTTATCACATGCAACATCCAATGACTTGATTTGGATGGAAAGGTCGACAACAAGGTGAACTAGACCATCTAAGGTAGAAAGATTGGGATATTTCTTTAGTAGAATTTCAACATAGCCTAGCTCCTTGTGCAATATTTCCATATGGGGGGTGAGGATTGCTTGGATGCTAGTTAGTTTGGCCCTTACATTGGCCTTATCTACTGTTAGTATAGCTAACTGACTTTGTGTTTGAAGCAATGTCCTAAAATGCTTCTTGCTCTGAGTTGGATTCGTTGGTAGCTTTGCACCTAATGTAGAAATTTTTATTTTCCAATATCAGAATATGACTTTTGGTCTCTTGGGTGAAGAGTGATGGGTTGCACAATTTAGTGTACAATGAGAATATATTCTCAAGTACCTTCTTCACATCATCAACCTTAGTTGCCAATGCAACTTGTGTGAGTGCTATGTCACTAGATATTTTCTCATTTACTTTGTTCTAGAATTTCTTTTCTAACAGTCTAACAATTTAGAATTAGTATCAAGGTCTTCATTACTAACCTTTTCCACTATATCTAGCAGTTTTCCTAGTAGTGTCTTGATCTCTTTAGGAGTTGGTTGACTAAATGCATCTAAAATGATGTCTTTGATGTCTTGTAGCACTTGCTTCTACTTGCATTCTCTCCTAAGCATTTCCTGATGCTTTTTCCTTGCTAGGGCCTACTGCAATATGCTCATTTGTTCTATTGTCATGGTATCAAAATAAAACTTTGGTAAAATTACCTCTTCATAAAGGATCACATCTCCATATTGAATTACTTCTTGAGCCTTTGATGAACTCGGCCCAATATTGAAATCTGCAATGGAGTAGCTTCTGAAGAGTTTGTTTGGAAGGAGTGCCGAATATTGGTAAGGTTACCAAGGCTTGGATGGTAGTTTGCTCTAATTGTGGTGTCATTTCACTATCTTCAAGATTGCCCTATTCTACCACTGTGACTTGACTTACACCTTGTCCTATGTAGATAGGTCTAGCTGACCTGTTTCCTATTGTCCTATAGTGGTGGCTTATTCTTTTTTTATCTTCTTCTCAACAATATCAATTATGGCAAGTGTATCAACCTTAGTAGATGTATCCTTTAGCATTTGGATCAAAGGTTGTACATTAATGAATGGAGGGATGATGGAAGGTGGTTCTTGTGGATTCACCTTTTCCCTTGCAACATCAGTCATTGACTTTTATAGCTCATCTACATTGATCAAAATAGGATTATTGAAAAGTTTAACTTGCAGTATAGATTGATCTAATATCTTCTTCAAATCTTCTTTTGTAAGGGGATTGATATTCTAAGCTAATGTTTCAGAAACATCCTTGACAATTACTATTTTAGCTATCTTAGTTGTGTCCTATGGAGGGCTGACACTCAACAATTGTGTGTCTTGCACACTCTGTTCTTCTAGCTACTTAGGCTCAATTATTGCCTTATCATCTACTGCCATTTCTATTTCTCCTCCAAGTGTTTTATCTTTGTTATCATCTTCTTCATCATCATCATCAAACTTAGTAAGTTCAGGTTCTCCTTTTTTAACTATAGTCAATCCATATGTTACTTTCCATATTTGTGTGGAATTTTTTGCTACATCTTCAATATTATTTTGTAAAATGCTAAAGGCTCTATATTTAGGTGTGAACCTAACAACATACTTATTTACAACATTAGCAATTTGTGCCTTAGTTAATTCAAGCATCACTTGGACTAGTGTAGTCTCCCTAATTTTTTTCTCCATGTTTAGATAGTAATGCCATTTTTGTTCAACTATGTCATATAGACTTCTAGGCATAGAGTTAGCAAATTCTAGTGGAGTTGTCTTGAATTTTTCCATCATGGCATATAGGGCCTCCTCCACTTGGTTTTTCTCCACTTTACCCAATTTATCAAAATCAACATGACTGAATCCTAATAGATTTGCATTATTCTTAAAATTTTTACATAGATTTTCAAGATTTGAAAGAGGGTTATGACTTACCACCTTGAATTATCTAATGTCATCTGACTCTATTCTCTCCTCTTCAAAATCTAGTTGTACAATACACTTTCTTCTTGGTCTCTTTTTCTCTTGAACTCCTTGTTTTGTTTGTTTTATCTTTTCCTTAGCCTTTTGTGTGGTTGCTTGTGTGGTGACTCTTGTTGTAGGTGTAGTGGGCTTTGGCTGACTTGGTTTGGTAATTTTCTTAGTCCTTGCCATAGGTTGTGCCTTGGCCTTCCTCTTCTTTGGCTTGGTAAGAGTAGGTGCTTCTCGACTTCTTCTCACTTGGCATCTCCAATTTCCATCTCTTCTTTGTCTTCTTCCATACCCTGATTCAATGCTAGAGGTTCTTGTGCTTGGGTTTCCTCTTCCTCTTCATCCTCTTCTTCTTCTTTTTCTTCCTCCTTGACACCCTCTCCAAACTTAGCTTTCAAATTTTTCACTAGCTTCTCCTTCTTCTTGATAATTGGAGTAGTCTTTAGTTCCATGGTGATCTTGGACTTTGCAACTTCATAATTTCCAAATATTTGTGCACTTTTATCTACCTCTTCTAAAAGTAATGTTGTTATGGCTATAGATGCTTCATCCACATTTATTTCATAACCTAAGGGACTCAAACATCTCACCCTTGGTGTAGCAGCTTGTACAAATGTATAATCAACATCTACAAGAAAATAAATGTCATCATAGTGTTTCTCAACTAAGGATATTGGTATTCTTAGTCTCTTTTTCATTGACTGCTTAAAATTTTCAAAGTAGCTTATCATTAGGGATTCAAAATTCTCTCCCAACTACTCAATAAACTCACCAATATATACAACTACTAATCTATTTGTTTTCCATCCCATAGTACCAAATAATGGGAATGTGTTTTGCACATAAAAGAATATACAAATCAATATAGAGCCAAATTTACATTGTGCACTCTTAGCTTTCTTGATTGTTCCAAGGTTTTCCATTAATTATTTCAATTGTAGCTCTACTAGATCATATGTATGATCTTTCTTGACAATTTTATATCCCACATCCATGGCTATACAGGGCACACTTTTCAATCTACTAGATTGATAGAACTTGTGTGATATATTTATCATAGAAAAGTTTATTAGAGGACTAATGATTGTGTCTATTGTCATGCCTCTCTTGTTCCAGACAACTCCAATGTTCTTTTCAATCACTTCCTTTGAATCACTCCTCAACATCTTAGGCTGATCTAGGGTTGGGTAGCCAGTAACCCTATGGATTATTATCTTAGTAATCTTGATAGGTTTGTTCTCTACCCATAAGGAACCATAATGGATTTGGCTAAGCACAATTCTTATCCATTCTGTCTTAAATACATTTGGAAAATCCAGGGCTCGTGTTAACCCCTTTCTCTCAACAATTTTGAATTCTTCTTCCAAACATCATTTTCACAAAGTTTTTTGTATGCTTCCCTAATTTCCATATCCCCAATGCTTCCTATCTTATAATTGTAGAATTTTTGTACATCTTGCACCATTATTACATTTAGAAGAATCATTGATAATGTTAGAAGGGTCTTTCTTGTAAGAAATGTCAAGGATGGCTTTAAAAAGGGGCTACTTAACTTCATTACTTACTAACTAAACATTCAAAACTTCCATTCTACATTTTTCAAACTAGATGCCATAATGAGAAGCTAGGATTTATGAAAATTAAAACCGTGTATCTTGGCTCTTGATAAGTACCTTAGAAAATCTAATGAATTGGTGTGAGATCATTGCTAGAATCTCTTTGAAGTTACTTTGAATGGATTTCTAGATTACCTTTTTCTCTACTTTCTCTTTCTCATATTTGAAATGGTGAAAAATGAGCTAAAATCAATCAAATACCCTTTGAAAACCTTGCAATAAATACTAAGTGCTTACATAGTTGTAAGCTTGGCATCAACCAATTTCAAGTTTACTTGACATCCATTGGCATTTCCATTACTTCACAACCACTATGAGCTCAACATCAACTACCTAGTCAGATAGCTTGGGATCTTCTAAAATTTCACTCGGCACATATAGAAGACTTTTCATTCTCAGCAACAACATGAGAAACTCAAAGATTTGTCTTGAATTCCTAACAACATCTTACATCTTTGTTTATGCTAATATAGCCCTTTTAGTACTAGAACCATTTGGAACTGATGTATGATATAACTTTTAGATATCATTCCCACATACCCTTTGATTGCCGAGTTTGATAAGGTGTGATCACCTGACCCATTGGGTGAAGTGATCCCTTCTCCATTTGATGTGTTGCAATCATCTTTCTTTTTCTATTTCTTATTCATCTCTTCTATAACATGTTCAACATTCATCTTGCCTTTGCCTTTATCAAATTCATAACTTGGTGCCTTTGACTTTGTTGGACAATACCTACTAATATGAATAGTTTTCAAATAGCTAAAACATGTGGTTTAACTTCACCACCTTTGGTAATTACCTCAAAAATGTTTCCTAATGTAATTTTCAAGAACATGTCCATATTCTCGACAGTAATGACAACTATATTTTGTATTATAATCCTAGTTATAAGAATTACCATAATTTATTACCTTTGTTTGCCTACTTGATGACCACATGGATTTGGATCTACATTCAAAAGCTCTGTGTCCATACTTCTAATAGTTGTAGCAATATCCTTTAAATTTGTGTATGTGTATGCTCTTGGTTCTGTATTCATGTGCTTGATGGCCTTTCTTGTTGCACTTATCACAATGAATCATGTTCTTGGGCTTCACATTCTGATTTGCAGTCTTGCTCCTATACACATTAGCAATATGCCTTTTCTTACCACAATTATGACAAGTAAGCTTGTAGTTCTTACCTTTGTTGTTCCTTTCTTCTACACTTTTGGATGATTCTCCTTCTTTTGTGCTTGTATATCCTAGTCCAAACATGTCATTATTGGATCTAGGGGATCTCAATAATTGCTCAAAGTATTTGATGGCTTCATTTGGCTTGTTGAAATTTTCATTAGATTTCTTTTCTCTCTTTAGATCACTCTGCAATTGTACATTCTACAACTTCAATGTAGTTATCTCAATGTCATTGACATTTAACTCATAGTTGCATTCATCATTTTTCTTAGAGTATCCAATTGCATATTGGAGATCTTAGTTAGCTCTATTGATTTCTCTTCCAGTCTATTGTTCGAGATTCAATCTTCTTCAATCATGGCTTTGTCTTCCATAGCTTTCTTCTTTTGTTCAGTTACCTCACATAAGAGTATGGCTTGTGATTCTTTCTCTAATTTGAGATTTCTAATTTCCTTAGCTTGTGCTCTATTCTTTTCCATCAGATATGAAATTGTTGAATCAAATTCATTAGAGTCACCATTGGCAAATAGCTTAGTAGTGTCAATCTATTTGTATTGTGTGTCATTTTCTGCAATAGCAATTTCTTTTCTTCTCTTCAAAGACTTCTTTAATTCTTCTCTTGCTTCATCCAATTAATGTAGAATGAGTTGTATCTCAGTTCCTTGATTCTCAATAATCTTTCCCAATTTGTAAACTTCCATTTCAAGATCTTTCCTCAAAGCTGCAAAGCTTCTCCTTTAGAGAACTAGCTATGATACCAATTGTTCAAATTACAATAAAAAAGGTAAACTTTTGGGGTGGGGGGTGAATTAGTAGTTCAAACTTGGACCCATAAAAATTTCACCATACATCCTTCTCATACATTTAATAAATAAACTGAAATAACATGTAAATCATATACATCTAAATCATGTAAACATACAAACATTCACGCACATAAAATCAGATATAATTACCTAGAAACCCTCCAAGTGAGAAGGTAGAACTAGGGTGGGAATGAAACCCGCAAATCTTCACTACTACAGCAATAAAGTGTATCCAATAAAGGTTACAATGTTTTGATCATGAAACATGTACTACCCTATGAAAGGTTTGCCTTATTAAAGGCTTACAAAGACTGTTAGGCCTCACCTTGTTAGAGGATTTCAAAACCTTGTTAGAAGTGTGCTTGGTTAAAGGACTTTAACTTACAACTAAGTAAGTACCCTATTAAAGGATTTCATATAGCCTATTAAGACTACTCTATAAAGAGATTTGACTAAAATCACCTGTTAGAATGTCTCAACATAAATCCTTTGGTTGGCACTTGCTTACCTGATAAAAAATCACCTCTGAACAATGTTTTCTTGATCCCTCTTGATCAAATGTTTCTTTTCTATATCCTTTTTATCTATCCTCTATTCTGCTCTAACTGGTTCTACAATGTAGTTTAACTTCATAACTTCTAAGTCATCATGAATGCTCTGTTTTTGCATGCAAACTTCTCTCTTTGCTTCTTTAAGTCCTTACACACTCATTGAGAGTTTAGGGTTTTGTCCTTCTTAAGAAGACTTGGTGACTTAGGGTTAGGCATGAATCTACAACTAAGATTCATTCATTGTTCTACTTAAACGTTCCCACTTTCTGATTGGCTACATGTAATTACATAGGGAATCCAACTAGAGATTCAACCTTATCTCCAGAGTATCAAAATCTAATCTTAAGAATAGAAGAATAGAAGAATAGAAGAATAGAAGAGATAAGATAGCGAGGACTACAAAGACAAAGAAAAACAATCATGCTACATTTCTAAAGAAGAAACATTTGATGAATATGATGATGAAGTGGTATATGTTGCAATGAAGGATGAATCTGATGAAGATGATGCAACTGCACTTGTACCTTGTGTGAACAAGAATGATAGATGGATCATTGATAGTGGATGTTCACATCACATGATTAGAAACAAAAGTAAGCTCATTAATTTGAATTGTTATGATAAAAATAGTATAAGATTTGGTAATGATGCTTTATGTTTGATAAAAGGAAAAGTTTCTATCAAACTCACAAATAAGATTTTATGTGATAATGCTCACTATGTTGAAGGACTTAACTATAATTTGTTGAGTGTATCACAACTGAATAATTTAGGATGTAAGGTTGAGTTTGAAAACAAGGTTGCAAAGATATATGACACAAATGGGAAAATGATTGGAAAAGGTGATCAAACTAGAAGTAATCTTTTCTATCTTGACGTAGAGGATGCTACTTGTCTTGTTGTAAAGTTTGATGATGTGTGGCTATGGTACAAGAGCTTATATCATTTTAATTTTGATAACTTGGTTAATATTGGTAACATGAAGAAATTTAGAGGTTTATCTAATTTGAAGAAGTTTGATAATGTAATGTGCAAATAATGTCAGTTAGGCAAAATGACAAAGTCAAGTTTTAAGAGAAAAACTTACACATCTAAAGAAATACTAGGGATTGTTCACATTGACTTGTGTGGACCAATTAAAGTGGAATGTTACAAAGGAGATAAATATATTATGTTTTTTTTTTATGATTACTCTAGAATGATGACAATTATGTTTCTGAGAAAGAAATCTAATGCCTTACAAATGCTTAAGTGGTACCTGACAAGAGTTGAAAAGGAAATAGATAAAAATATGAAGTGTTTAAGATCTAATAGAGGAGGAGAATTCACATCGAATGAATTTGACATATTCTATAATGATAGAGGAATCAAAAGACAAACATTTGCACCTAGAACCCCTCACAAAAGGGAATTGTTGAAAGGAGGAATAGATCTGTAATGAACTATGCTAGAACACTCATGATGGAAAAGAATGTTTCTTTAAAATACTAGAAAGAAGTGGTAAGTACAACTATCTATACCTTGAATAGTGTACAAGTCAAGAAAGGTACTCATTCAACACCTTTTCCATTATGGTCCGGATATTCACCAAGTATAAAATATTTTAAGGTATTTGGGAGAAAATGTTACATTCTTAAGGATTTTAGGAATAGTAAACTTGATGCAAAAAGTGAAAAGGGTATATTCCTAGGCTATTCCTCAAGAATTAAATCTTATAAGTGTTTGAATACTAACACTAACAAAGTTGTAGAAAGTGCAAATGTAAACTTTGATGAATACATAGAAGTTTATGAGGCTGAACCTATGAAAGAATTAGAAGAATACAAGTTATTTGTATACTCTTATGAAGGTATGCTTGCTGAAGAAGATGTTGCAAATCAAGCTACAAATCAACAACAAGTTTCAGTGACTGTCGAGTGACATATTATGAATGCCAAGTTGCATTTAAGAACTGAGCCACATTCACATGTCGAGTTACAAAATGAAATTGAAGCACATTCTAATTCTAAGATTGGTGGAAATGCTAAGTTACCTGACATGATTCTGAAGCTAAAAGACAAAGTAAAGAAATAAGAGCTAAACCAAGATTGTCCAAATATGTGAAGAGACATCATCCTGCTACAGAAATCATTGGAGATAAAGATTCTAGACCAATAAAAAGAAACATATTGAGAAATGATACATGTTTTCTGACCATGAAGGAACCCAAATTAGTGAAAGATGCATTAGAAGATATAGATTCGAGAAAGGCTATGGAAGAAGAGATTGAACAAATTGAGAAAAACAAAACATGGAGTCCAGTTCCTAGACTAGAAGACAAAAACGTGATTTCCACTAAGTGGGTATTTAGAAACAAGATAGATGAAAATGGTGAAGTTATAAGGAACAAATCAAGACTAGTTTGCAAGGGATATGCACAAGAAGAAGGAAGACTATAGATAGACATTTTCCTCTATTGCTAGATTGGAAGGAGTAAGAACTCTACTTGCTTATTCTGCATAAAAATGTTTCAAAATTTATCAAATGGATGTTAAATCAGCATTTCTAAATGGTGTATTAGAGGAAGAAGTTTACATAGAACAACCAAAAGGTTTTTTTGATGTTAACAATAAGAACATGGTATGCAAATTGCACAAAGCTCTATATGGTATGAAACAAGTACCGAGAGCATGGTATGAGAGACTTCATAAGTATCTTGTGAAGATTAGATTTGAAAGGACTGATGATAACGTCAATCTATACATGAAGATGGAGAAAGGAAAAGGTATTTTTTTATCTAAAATTTTTGTTGATGATATCATATTTGGAGATCAAGATGCTTTATGTAAAGATTTTGCAAATCAAATGAAGCTAGAATTTGAAATGTTTATGTTTGGAGAAGTAAAATTCTTTGTGGGTTTGCAAGTATATTAGATGAAATATGGTAAATACATCATTCAATCAAAGTATGTCAAGGAAATATTCAAAACTTTTGGATTGGAGGATTCCAAACTAGTAAGTGTACCTATGGTGATAGGACTTAAGTTGGCAATGAATAATGATTCAGCTGAAGTAAATCTAACATTGTATAGGTCTATGATTGAAAAATTACAATATGTGGTACATAGTAGACCTGATATTGCATTATCTATAGGGATGGTTGTAAGATTCTCTACAAATCCCAAGGAGAATCATTTAATGGCTATAAAGAGAATAATGTGATATCTAAAAGGTACAGAAGAGTTTGGTCTACACTATATGAAGAATGAAACATTTGAATTAAGAGCCTATACTGATGCTAATTGGGCTGAAAATATTGATGATATAAAAAACACTAGTAGAGGAGCATTTTTCTTAAGCAAAAGACTAGTTACATGGATGAGTAAGAAACAAAACTGCACCTTACAATCTACTAATGAAGCTTAATATGTTATCATTGTTGTAAACTTCACAAACATTGTATGGATAAAACAACTACTCAAATGAATGAAGAGATAACAGAAATAGTGATACTTTATTATGATATTACAAGTGTTATCAATACTTCAAAGAATCCTTTGATGCACACAAAGATTAAGCACATTGCAATCAAGTATCATTAATTGAGAGAATTAATTCAAGATAAAGAGGTGAAGATGGAATTTGTTAACTCAAAAGAAAAAATTTCTGATATCTTCACACAAGCATTACTTAAGGATGCTCATGAGTATCTAAGAAGTAAACTAGGGGTAATACCTCTATCAAAGGCTATCTAAGTAATAAAAGGAACACCCTATATCAAACAAGTTGATGTTCATCAAATTGATGCAAAAGATCTTACTTTAGGAGCTTCCTAAAGTAAATCAAAGAGCTAAAATCTTAAATTAGTCACAAGTAGGTGATAGAGGGAGAAATTGAAGAAACTAAAATGAAAAAACTTGTATCTATATGTTGATGAAATTTTTTGATTAGCATAAATCTTTGGCATTGTTGTCAAAGAGGGATATGTAACTATTGATCAAGTCAAGACCAAGCTAGTACAGAGAAATTTATTGATTAGAAGAGAACACAAGATATGATAAGGAAGATTGTAATGTGCAAGAAAAAGGGATAAATCCAAAATATATGCCTAGTAAGAGGGATATATAAGATAAAACTCAGAGGGAGTTATAAAGAGTTTTATAACCTATTCAAAATATGGAAGTTGTTGATAGAGTGAGAGATTTCAATACAAGGAATTATTTTCTTTTTGGTATTGGTATCGTCTTACTATTTAAACCTTACCATTTGGTTGATTTGGCTGATTAGTTTGGTTTGCCATCAATTCCAAAGAGGGAGATAGTTGAGAATGGATTGAAGAAGGTAATCAAAGAGGGAGATTGTTAAGAACATACAAGTATGCTTCAATCATTGTTTTGTCACTGATGTCAAACTTTCTATTTGTTGGTAAGACAACTTCTCATATGATTTAAGTACTATCACTTAGATGATTGATGAAGAGGATTTGATCAAAAGATGTAACAATAACACCTAGAGGAAAGGTTGAGTTATGATTATGTAAAGAAGTACAAGAATCTATTAAGATAGTGATAACATGATGTATTGATAATCTACTTAAGGTTATAAATGTTGGTTACACTAGAAAAGTTTAGAAGAACAAGTTATACAAAATTCATCTGTCAAGCTTGATCGAGTGGATAGTAGGTGCCAAGAAAAGTCAATGCAAGCCTAGTAGAAAATTAGTTGAAGCCAAGTAAAAGTTCATTCTAGTGTATGCCAATTAGTATAGTGGATGTCAAGTAAAGTTTAGTTGATGCCAAGCACTAGTAAACTTTAGTTCATGCTAAGTAATTTCATAATGGATGCCAAGAAACATAGTATGTGCCAAGCATCATAAGCAAGATGATGCCAAGCTACTAAATTATTTTTAAAATTATAATTTGATGAATCTAAGATGATAAGTTTGTTTTCTTGGAATTTTTGAACCAAGTGGAAGATAAGGATAATAAGTTGGTGGCATAGACTTCAAGGTAAACCATTTTTCAGAGAATTCAAAGAGGATTTAAACAAAAGTTTCTATACAAGAGATGAAATGTATGATAGATTCATTGTATGCTACTTAACTTGTCCTAACCCTAAACTGGAAGATGGATAGTGAGTGGCAAGATATCTTCATTTCCTATTTATAGGAATGGCTAGTCATGAAGCAAAGTGAGTGAGGTGTAAGAACCTAAGGAATACAAGAAGTCAAGGGCTTTGCTTCATCAAGTGATCTAAGAGAAGAGTTTGCATTGGCATGCTAAGCAAGGAAGCTTAAGGAGATGAATGCTTGAAGGGTGAAAAAGCAATGAAAGCTACAAAGTATGAAGGCCAAGCAGAATAGAGGACTGAATAGTGATCTATAATCTACAAATAAAGTTGTAAGTTGTATCAGATCAAGCCTTACTGTTACTCTCTAACAATTGTATCATTCTAGGGTAAATACTTTGGATTAAGGTTGACCTAAAAATCATTTGTAAATCCTTTAACCAAGTGACATTACAAGTGAATGGTCTAAAGTCCTCTAACAAGGCTCACTCCTAATAGGGTGATTGAAATCCTTTGATAGGGTAACATTTAATAGTATGTATTGTAACCTTTAATAGGGCTGGCCTTCCAAAGGGAATCACTTTAGAAGAGTGAAAAAGGAGTAGCATGTTATTGGTGGTTTTTCCCAAATTGGGTTTCCATGTAAATCATTGTGTCAAGTGTGCTGATGAATTTTTTATGTTTCATGTTTACATTTCTACAGGTTGATTTGGTAGTAACCTACAAGTTTTAAGTGATTCCATTATCTTATGGATGCATGAATGATAAATAATGTTTTATGGGTTCACTAAGCTGTGAAAGGTTTTAGTTATACATCTAGACCTTGGATAACTGATTCACCCCTCCCCCCCAGTTATTCTGAAGTATTCCAACAAGCTCCAACTAACATATCTTAACACCTAGTGTGCAGATTGTTAAGTTTGGTAGACATATTTTTTTTAACTTATTCTTCTGAACTTAATCTTCACTATGATCTATTCATAACTTTTATAGTTTGTATCTATTCAAATTGCATTTAGAACATACAAAATGTCTTAACAATATACCTAATTGAAGAGACTAAGACAAAAATGAAATTCAATTGAATTAATACCACAATGTTGCTTTCCACAATGTTGCTAATATCATGAGGCCTAGAACTATATGCAATGACACATGACTCAAACTTAGCTAGTGATTAAAAGTTTCAACATTAACCAATCAAAATATATTATTTTAATTATAATATTACATTATAATATAAGAGGTGGATTTTATTGAGAAAAGTTGAATGTTTGACATGAAATTCCATTTAACAAGTTTTTATCCTAAATTTATTAAACTATCCTAATGATTTATTTCACTATATAAAGTAATAGTAGGACTTGATTTGATAAGAACTTAGAACACACTTTGTAGATTACAGATCTCTATTTTTAGTCCTCCATTCTGCTTGACTTTCACACACTTCAACTCCAATAGCTTATTCACCCTTCAAGCATCCATACTCGTAAGACTTCTTACTTTGCTTGCCAATATTAGTCTCTTCTCTTAGGTCACTAAATGAAGCAATATACTAGACTCCTTTTCTTCCTTAGGTTCTCACACATGACAACCCTTGCTTCCAACCAACCATCTCTATAAATAGAAAATTTATATCTTTTATCATTCAACCCCCATCATCCATTTTAGGGTTAGGTTGGATTAGGAAGGATTCAATGAATCTATCCATCATTTCATTTTATTCCCTTCTATAAACTTCTCCTTCAATCCTCTTTGAATTTGCCTCAAAATGGTTCATCTTGAATTATGTGCCACCAACTCATTAAGCTTATCTTCTACACAGTTCACACAATCCAAAAAATCAACCTTGTTGGCTTAGATTCATGCAATTCACAATCTTTCTCATAATATCAACACTCAACATTAACTTTCTTCTAATGCTCAGCACATACTTTGTTGCTCGACATCCACTATCAAAACACTCGACATGAACTAAAGTTTACAGTTGCTCAACATCAACTAAAATTTGCTCAACTTACACTATATCACTTGGCATATATTGGAATTTGACTTTTCTTGTGTCATGTCCCCTTTTCAAATAATTAAAAATAATAATCTTTGCTAAGGCAGGCAGGCCCAAAAAGGTGAAGTTTCAGAAAAAGGGGATAATCTTTGGAAGCTAATGGACTAATAAATAAAAATTATTATTAAAATATGTTTCATTAACCCCTCTTGGATGTGAGTTAGGATTATGCCCTCTTTTCAGGGGATTGGAGGCATTTTGGGCTCATTCTAGAACTTGATTTTTGCTCATTTCTTTGTTATTCGTTAGAGGCTGCCAAACCTGTGGAGAAGGAGACCCAAGAACGGGAGTTTGCAGGTTTCCAGGGAGACCCAAGAATGGGAGTTTGTAAGTTTCTAGGAAGGCCAAGGATGGGAGTTTGAAGCCATTCCATGTGCATACTCATACAGAGTTTTCCTTTGTGCTGAACAGAGTAGATTTGTGAGTTTTTGGGTGTGTTTTTTGGTATGAGTTTGGTGTTTTCAGTTGAGTATTTCATATCAGTTTGGGTTGCTGCTGTATTTCAGATTTTAAGATGTTAAAATAGAGCTGAATATATATATATTGGGATGTGATTAAACTTCTGAGATAGATTATTAGTGTTTTTGTGGTGTTTTCGGGCATTTTTGTGTTAATTTCGGGAGCTCGATGAGCATAGTTTTTGTCCTACATTTGTGATCTGTTGTGTAAAGGCTATACAGATCTGGAAATTTCATTTTGTAGGCTGTTATTCTGCTGAAATTTCTGTAAAAATTTCCATTTTCAGATTTATTAATAATTTGTGAAGTTGTGAAGTTTTTTGGCACTATTTCGGACCTACCCGATTTGGGGTTTCTTGAGAAAATTGGTGGATCTTTGTGATATTAGTTGTTTGATCTTGAAAATCTAATTTGAGGCTTGAAATATCATACAAAATCAGAAAAGGGACATTTTAGTGGTATCAGAGCCATGATCTTGCCAGCCTGAGGGTTTGTAGAAGCTTGCATGTCAGTTTTGACAACTACCCAGATCTTGCATGTCAGTTTTGACAACTACCCAGATCTTGCATGTCATAATTTATGATTGCATATTTCTTCTAATCATATGCATGTCAATATTTATGGTTGCATGCTACTTCTAATCATTTTCATGTTAGTTCTTAGTGAATTTGGTGGTTGTAGAAGTTTGCATGTCAGTTTTGACAACTACCTAGATCTTGCATGTCAGTTTTGACAACTACCCAGATCTTGCATGTCATAATTTATGATTGCATGTTGCTTCTAATCAGTTGCATGTCAAAATTTATGGTTGCATGCTACTTCTAATCATTTGCATGTTAGTTCTTGGTGAATTTGGTGGTTTCATGTTGCTTCTAATCAGTTGCATGTCAAAATCTATGGTTGCAGGCTACTTCTAATCATTTGCATGTTAGTTCTTGGTGTTTGAAGAAGTTATATCCTATTGGGGTTACACTCTACTTTATCTAGAATGGACAGGTATAGTACAGAGTCTCAGAGGACACGATCTTGGACAATTGATATCCAGAGTCAAAACAGTATAAAGGATGGTTATTTAGACATTCAAGATAAACTTATAAAAATAAGCCATGACATGTCTGAATAGTTGGTTAAGCACCACCGTATAATGAATGGCATGTTTTTTGACCCAGCTAAGGTGGATAAGTTGACTGGATTTCTATTTGGCAGATTTTCTCATAGGGCAGATGACACAATTACCAAGAACTTGCATGAGGAGGCAAAGGTCTCAAATTCTACTCTGCCACAGGAGGTAGTGGGTTTAGATGATGATTATGAGGATGTTGTTGTGCATGATGGTGAGATACCTGGTAGAGATGAGCAGACATTGAGCATTCATGAATTTGCTGAGAAAGAGTACCAGGCACAGTTAGATGCTTCATCACATGAGGTTGAGGCAGGTAGTATTTCACATGATTTGTCCAGCCAGCTAAAGGTGAACAACGATAGTATTGTGACTTCATTATCTCATCATGACAGGATACAGGATATGATAGAGGATCACATTCAGATGATTCAGTTACAGGGTAGACATAAGGGAGTTCAGGCAAAGTCTCCTTGTGTTGACTTACAAGCGATTAGGGAAGGAATGGGAATGATGAAGTTGAGTTATTTACATCTTCTATCAGATCATGACCATCTTCTTAGCCTTATTGAAGACTACTCAAATGCCTTGAGGAGGAAATTGACAGGCTTTCTCACGAGCTTGAGGACACTCGAGCTTCTTTGGTGAATACTCCATTGGCATTACAAGACTGGGAGAGACATGGGGATAAGCATAGCATGGAATTGAGTTTAGTTTCATCTTGCACTCCTAATACTCAGCTTTCTACGAATGGTAGATCATATGTGGACATTGATAATGTTGTGAGTTCATCTTGCATTCACATCTAGGATATAGGGATAATGTCAGATAGTGATTGTTTGGGTGCTATCATGGATTTGATTAGCAGATTGCACGGTGTTGTCTTTTCTTGTGCCAGGAGCTTATCCGATGTTGGTATTAGTTTTTATACATCAGTGTTGGGCTTTGTTCATATATCCAGTTGACCATACTTGCTGGAATGTGTTGATGATATTTCATATTTGGCAGTGTGTACAGATGAGTCCCAGTATCATATTGGCATTGATGACATCCAGGAGGATGTAGTGGGTAGTTTTGAAGACTTAGTTTCCTTGGGTATAGAGGAGTTGGATAGTAGTGATAATGTTTTTGATACTCCATATGTTGATATGAGCTTTAGACTTGATTCACAGGATATGGATGGTAATACTCTAGAGACTAGTAACTTTGAGGATAGTCCTTTAGACAGTGCATCAGAGGAGGTTTGTAGGAGATATTCAAGCTAGTGCCATCATGTGTCTAATCAGTTGAGAGTTAGTGACTGAGACATTGCTGTCACTTGCCAGCATTTCAATGCTGCTCGTCAATTGTTAGTAGTTTATGGATGAGGTTCTCCTACTAGTGATGAGTAGGAAGGTAGTTATATTTCCTTGATAGAGATCCACTCTTTATGGAGGCTATTCAGATTTTGAGGCAAAATTATATGCAGTTGGTAGCTGACAGAGATTATCTTATGGAGTGGGGCAGTACAACATATGATGCATTGTTGGCCAAGGAAGATGAGGTGAGTGAGCTTACTGAGCAGCTTGAGGTGACTTCTGAGATTCTTGAGAGTACACAATTGGCTTTCAAGGAGTCACAGTTTCATTTGGCTAAGGTGACCATGGAGTTAGAGCGACTATAGTCTTTACTTGATTATATATAGTCACAAGCTGTGGTGTTTGGTGATTCGAGGATGTCCATGGTCAAGATTGTCAAAGATAGTGGAGATGGGGATGCATCCATCCTTGATAGTAATATTAGCATATCGGGTTTGTCCCCACTAGAGTTAGGTTCAGTTGAGTTGGGTGTTGTAGCAGATTGTTGTATGCCTGCCAGGGTGGTGGCCTCTAGTACTGATGGCATGGAGACTAGAGATGTATCAAAGATCATGTGTGATGTTGGTGAGTCGGTAGTTGGCATGGTTCCTGCTAGTAATACTACTCCCTTGGTGATATCTTTGGAGGTAGTAGTTAGTTCCAACATGGTTAATGATCAATTGCAGTTAGTTTCATTTCGATTACAGTCTGAGCCACTGACTGAGATTGGTGCATTCTATCAGCATTACACTATGAGGTACGCTCATCAATTTACCTTTGATGACCATGTTGATGAGATGATGATACAAAGATGTACTTTGGTTCCTAGTGCTTGTCATCAGTTATGGGACAGTTTGATGCCTTAGGATGAGGGTTGTGATGGCATGACACGGTGATAGGTTCTACAGTTGACAGCTTGATAATACATGACTTAGAGCAGGAGTTTTAGAGTGATGCTTCAACGGGTGTTGTTATTGATTCTACTCCTTTGGCTATGACATCTCCTGACTTAGCTGGTGATTAGTCACAGTGGGTTGTATCACTTGTTCATGGTGAGCTATTGATTGAGGTTGTTTTTTTTTTATCAACATTATATTGCAAGGTATGTACATCAGTTAGCATTTGATCCTTGTGTTGAGGAGTTCATGGTAGGAAAATTTGGTTTGGGTTCCAATTCTTGCTATTTATCTTGTGATGGCTTTTCACCATCACGAGTGCATGGTAGTTATGGTTATGAGACAGTGGTCAGTGATCTACAGAGTTTTGTTGACTGCAAGAATTGTATAGTGTGTGGATTCTCCATACTTGGTACAGTTTCATTCGGGAGCATTCACCATTGTTGTAGAGTTGGATTGTACATTTTGTATAGGCCAGTGGAATGCATTGATGGTATTTACTGTGTTGATAGTCCACTTTACTTGGGTTTTGATGTTCTAAGAGTTTGTGTTTCATGGGCCTATGACTGTGGAAGTTGTGATTTTAGAGTTTGGTGGAGCTATAATTGTCAGTTTGATTATGGATTCCTCTTGGTCACATTGCAGAGGATATTGCAGGAGCCTGTGTTAATTGGTAGTAGTATAGTTCATGACTACATTTGGGATCCAGGTGGATTGATTGGTTTATTATTTATCCATTGCTTGAGGACAAGCAATGTTTCAGAGGGGAGGACTTGTCATGTCCCCTTTTCAAATAATTAAAAATAATAATCTTTGCTAAGGCAGGCAGGCCCAAAAAGGTGAAGTTTCAGAAAAAGGGGATAATCTTTGGAAGCTAATGGACTAATAAATAAAAATTATTATTAAAATATGTTTCATTAACCCCTCTTGGACGTGAGTTAGGATTATGCCCTCTTTTAAGGGGATTGGAGGCATTTTGGGCTCATTCCAGAACTTGATTTTTGCTCATTTCTTTGTTATTCTTCAGAGGCTGCCAAACCTTTGGAGAAGGAGACCCAAGAACAGAAGTTTGTAAGTTTCTAGGGAGACCCAAGAATGGGATTTTGTAGGTTTCTAGGAAGGCTAAGGATGGGAGTTTGAAGCCATTCCATGTGCATGCTCAACAGAGTTTTCCTTTGTGTTGAACAGTGCAGATTTGTGGGTTTTCGGGTGTGTTTTTTGGTATGAGTTTGGTGTTTTCAGTTGAGTATTTCATATCAGTTTGGTTTTTTGCTGTATTTCAGACTTTAAGATGTTAAAATAGAGCTGAATATACGTATTGGGATGTGATTAAACTTCTGAGATAGATTATTAGTGTTTTTGTGGTGTTTTCGGGCATTTTTGTGTTAATTTCGGGAGCCCGATGAGCATAGTTTTTGTCCTACATTTGTGAGTTGTTTTGTAAAGGCTATATAGATCTGGAAATGTCATTTTTTAGGCTGTTATGCTGCTTAAATTTCTGTAAAAATGTCCATTTTCAGATTTATTAATAATTTGTGAAGTTGTGAAGTTTTTTGGCACTATTTCGGACATACCTGATTTGGGGTTTCTTGAGAAAATTGGTGGATCTTTGTGATATTAGTTGTTTGATCTTGAAAATCTGATTTGATGCTTGAAATATCATACAAAATTAGAAAAGGGACATTTCATCTTGGCTCCAACTAACATTGCTCGGCAGCTGCTGTGTAGATTGTTAAGTTTGGCAAACATACTTTGCTTAACTTGTTCTTTTGAACTTAATTAGTGTATCCATCCTTTACAACCTTAAGTAGATTATCAATGCACTATAATATCACTATCTTAATTGATCCTTTTACTCTTGTTCCATATCATAACTCAACCTTTCCTCTAGGTGCTATTGTTACGTCATTTGATCAAATCATCTTCATCAATCAAACAAATAATAGTACTCAAACCATCTAAGCAATTGTCTTACTAGCAAGTAGTAGGTTTGACATCAGTGACAAAACAATGATTGAAACACATTTTCATACTTGTATCAATATGTTTTCAACAAGTGTTCTATTTATTATCATGAGAGATGGATTCTTGTAAATCACTACTCATTAAACATGAGTCAATGAGTTTGATTTAAAAACTACAGAGTTAAACCTTGACAACAATATGACAATTTAACTTGGTGTGGAAAAATATCTCCTACTTATTAATGTAAAGTACATTAGCTTAAATATACAAATAAAATCATTTGAAAAAATTAAAAACTAAACTAATTTAAAATATACCAACTTAAATATATGATTTTTTTTTAATTTTCAAATAATCTCTCTAAAAAAAACTATTATGAAAAATTAATATGAGAAATATTTAAAAAGTATATTAAAAAATAGCAACTCTCACAAATATCATATTGGCTAAACTAAAAATCAATATTAAATAAAAAGCTACACTAATTTAAAAAGTAAATTAAAATAATTTTAAAAAGTAATACTTCAATCATACAAATATCCTAATCACTAATCCTCTTCACTAAACTCAAAAATTAATATTTAAATTGAAAAACTAAACTAATTAAAAAAAAAATTTTAAACTAAAAATTTAAAAAATAATTATAAATATTAAAAGCTTAACTAATTTAATGGCTATTGGCTTAAATATATAAATAAAATATTTATTTTAAAAAATCTCCAAAATTTAATATATAAAATTAATATGAGAAATATAAAAAATAAGTAAAAAATTAGGAACTCCTCCTACAAATATTCTATTAGCTAAACTAAAAATTAAAATTTAAAGTAAAAAATCAAAACTTCAATCAATTTTAAAAATCAAAATCAAATAAAAAGAAAGAAAAATATGAGTAAAAGTGGAGATAACAACTAATTAATTTTCTAAATAAATAGAAAAAAGAGTTAAAAAGTATAGATAAATTAATTTATAAATTAAATACATCACTTAAAATTGGAGAAAAAGAAAAAGAAAAAAAAGACAGTTAACATTGTAGATAATAGTTAATTAAATTAAATAAATAGGAAAAAAAAAAAAGGGTTAAAGTTGAAGTGAGATATGGTCGGAAAATAACTAATGACAAGGGCTGACAGTTTTGAGTCAAAGACTGACACTTTTCAGCCAAAAACTAATTTTATGAGAACAAAGTTCCCATATATAGCCTATTGACTAAATTACTAATAATTTTCAATTTAAATAACATAATATTTACTAAAATATTTTAAATAGATTAATTAATATTATTTATTTAAATTCAATTTATCAAATATGAAAAAAAAAATCATTTAAAAAAATCATATCAAAACATCTCTTATGAAACATTAATAAGATTTATTTTTTGAAATAATAATGCCTCTAACAAATGCCTATGATTAAATAAATTATATAAATTGAAAAATAATATTGAAAGAAAAATAATCTAATATAAAAATAAATTAAAATAATTATAAAACTAAAACCTAAACTAATGTTAAAAATTAAAAATTAAATAAATAGAAATCACAACATGAGCTAGAGATCACAAGTAATTATTTTTTAAATCAATAGGAAAAAAGAATAATAGTTAAAAGTGGAGATTTAAAATATAATCTTATGTGAACAAATTTGATTATTAATAAATATTTATTTAAATAACATAATATTTACTAAAATACTTTAATAGACTAATAAATATTATTTATTTAAATTCAATTTACCAAATATGAAAAAATAATCATTTTAAAAAATCATAAAAAATTCTATTATGAAAAATTAATAAGAGAAAAACAATTTTAAAAATTTATGAAAAAATAGCAACATCTCTAACAAATATTCTATTAACTAGATAAATTATAAAAACTAAAAGATAATATTTAAAGAAAAAACTAAATTAGTATAAAAAAATAAATTAAAATAATTTAAAACTAAAATCTAATTCAATTTTAAAATTCAAAAGTTAAATAAATAGAAATCACAACATGAGCTAATGTGGAGATCACAAGTAATTTTTTAAATAAAAAAATAAAAAAAGAGAAATAGTAGTTAAAAGTGGAGATAACAACCAATAAATATCAATTGGAGAACCTCCCAGGCACATACCTCAAGCTTCCTCTAACCACGAAGGAGGTCTCTACCAACTACTAAAACATTGTCTTGGAGAGAATGCAAAAAAAACTTGATGGGTGGAAGGGCAAGTTAATTAATAACGTGGGAAAGCTATAACTCCTAGGTGCGGCACTCTAGGTAATTCCCATCTACTTTCTCTCAATTTTCAAGATCAGCTAGCACATGGTGGACAAACTTGAAAGAGTGCAAAGGAAGTTCATTTGGTCTAGCATGGAGGAGAAAAGTAAATGTAGTCTTGTGAATTGGGACACTGTGTGTAAACCCAAGGGTAAAGGGGGATTGGGTATGAGAAGAATTGCTAATATGAATAAGGATCTACTCACAAAAGTGAGATAGAGACTAGTGGAAAATAATGCCAACTAGAGAAGAATCATTAAGGCTAAGTGCCTTGCCAACACTCACTTTAGATAGAAACTCCTCAATAATGATCTACCTAGTGGGTCTAAGATTTAGAATAGCATTCTCAAAAATAGTTCCCTTTTGAGAAAGGCATGAGATGACTAGTTGGGAATGAGAAAATAATCAAATTATGGGAGGACAACTAAATATCAGGGAACCTCTCATTATAGTAAATTTAGTGGCTTCCAAGAACCTATAAAAAGAATGATGGGGACAAAGGTGGTGGATTATATTGATGATAACGAGAAATGGAAAGGCTTATCCACTTTGGATATACCAAATAGTGAGGACTCCCTCATCAAAGAGCTAGAGGATCTAATCAGCCACCATGTACTTCCTATGCACATCTAGTTAGATGAGGTGGTGTGGGATAGGTAGATGAATGGTTGGTTCTCAATCAAGTTTGCCTACCATCTCATCTTTGAAAAATGATCAGACCTCGATAAGCTAGAGAAAGATATGGATTAGTCTATTACTGCCAAAAGTGAACTTTTGGAGGATGGTGATGCATGTCAAAATCCTCACTAGTGATAACCTTCAAAGTCCTGGTTTACCAATTACCAATAGATGTTTTCTATGCAAGGAGGTAGAGGAATGAATTTCCCACCTCTTTCTAGAATGCCCCTATACCCTAAAGGTCTAGTCCTACATCTAGAAAAAATTCTCGATGGATTGGGTCATGAATAGAAAAATGGAGCAATTTATGGAGAACTAGAGTTGCCCATTCTACCACCCCCACCTCAAAATCCTTTGGAATCTCCTACCCCTCATGTTTGATGGGGAATTTGGAAGGAGGGAAATAATCGAGTCTTTCATGAGGAGAAAAAGTGTGAGGAGGTTGTGGGGGAGATTCTGGAAAAGCTCATTACCAAGAATGTTATGGCAGCAAAATTCAGAGTGTCATAGGAACCCCTAAGTAGGAAGGAGGGGAATATTACTAAGAGATGGAATATTGTCCCTAATTTCCATAATTTTGACAACTCAAAAGTGGCTTCTAGAAAAAATACATGTTGGATTCCCCCCGCTAGTCCCACTATCAAACTAAATTTTGATGGGTAGCATGTAAGGGGCTTGCAGTACCTAGTGGTGTGCTATGTGGAAAAAAGGGTGATGTGTTGGTTTCCTACTCAAGAAATTTGGGCCATGGAACCAAAAATGTGGCAGAAAGCCACCAACTTACTTTGGGGGTTAAAAATTATGGTGGAGATGAAGGTTAGAAGACTTACCATTGAGGGGGACTCTAAACTCATCATTGATTTGATTTAGAGTTGGGATCAACCTAGTTGGGACCTGAGGCACATCCTAGGGGACATATGGCATTATCTTATGAAACTAGATCATTTTGATTTACAACACACTTATAGGGAAGGCAATGCAGTCAATCATGGTTTGTATCATAGGGTCCCTTACAATAGAAACACAATTTTTTCTTCCTCAAATCATTTAATGTTTCCTTGTCAAAAGATGCTACAGTTTTATGTTTAGAATCATTTTAAAAATTGGTCCACTTTGGGTTTTTATAAAATGGTTTGTTATCCTTACTAGAAGATGCTCCTTTGGACTGAATTTTTTTTTTTTGGGACTGCATGTTCCGTACTTCTTGCCTTTTCCATAGCTTCCTATAAGAAAATGGGATCAAATGCCTTTATCTAACCTTTTAGTAGTTCAGATAGGCCCTCAATGAAAAGAACTATCAATCTACGCTCTTAAATGTTTGGCACCATGACTGCCAACTGCTAAATTCACCAATGAAATACTCCAAGTTACTTGTTTGTTTCAGTTGTGCTAAGTCCTAGGATAAACCTCTAGATCTTTCTTGTCAAATCTCTCAACCAACCTATCTACAAAAAATGGTACTCTATCACTTGATTATGTTAAAGTGTTACCATACCATGTTACCACCAATCATGTGCTAATCCCTCGAAATGCAAAGTGGCATATTTGATACCTTCAATCTCCATCATTGGCCTTAGTACCAAGAATGTGTCAAGCTTATGAATCTAAGCTTGCACTATCATTCTACTACTCCCATCAAATGTAGTCAAGGAAAGCTTCCCTATAGCCCACTTTAATTCATTATTCTCGCCAAAAGGTCTCCTATTCTATCTGACTACATGATAGTGTTATCTTCTTTGGTTCACAAACCTCTCAAAAGTCATTCTCTCCCGTACCTATGGTGTCAATAATTCACATTCATCATTAGCAGCTATAAGGATATCTACAAATATCCCATCATTAGCTTCCTCTGCTGGCTCCTATACTGGATGCTCTCTAACAAAGGTAGGATGTGTAGGCCTATCTACTTTTTTGGAATGAGTTCTATGAGCTCTAGGTGATCCCACTGCACTCCTATTAGCCCCTTGTTTCTTGATCCTCATTCTTATTATCTCTTGGTGGGCTATGCTCTTTCTTATCACCTATGGTATTTGGTTACCTGTCAAAATCTTGTTCCCTATCAAACAAAGATTCCCTATGAGTGGAAAATCTATGAGAGCCAACCCTAGGTGGCTACATGTAATTGCTAAAACCTCAAGATGGTAGAACCTAGCTCTGATACCAGTGTAATATCCTTTGCCCAATTTGCTATAAATTTTCTAATGTCTTGCCTAAGGAATATTGCCAAACACTTCTGATGCAAACTTCTAGCTTGCTGGTTAGATTATTTGATTGCTTGAAATGGTTTCGTATGCTAATAATAAACCCTCCTTGACATCCAAACATGAATTGGAAAATGAAATGACAAGTCATAGACCCTTACAATGAATTTAGTGGTATCAAGAAATTGGCATTTTGTTAGGTAATTTTCAAATGCCCCAAAAGTCAAGACAAGGTTAACATTTCCAAGGAAATATACATATGTCAGCTCAACAAGAATAAGCAAATTGTCCTTATTTCTCTTTTATTTAGATACCAATGCATGAGAATTGAATTTCAGACCTGAGACATTCTAACAAATAGTTTTCAGCCATATATAATCAAATCTTTCAACAAATAAAGCATTTATAATGCAATAATAACTCAAGAACCTAATAGGAGGAACCTTGACCAAGCTATTGAATGTTGAGAGGTTGATATCTGCTAACTAATATGCAAAAATACTGTACCAAACACTATTCCCATGCAATGTAGTGTTTCATTATTCATGATTTACCATAGCATAGGTACTGTAGCATCTACTGTAGTGCAGGTATTGTAGCATCTACTATAGCACAGTTACTGTAGTAGCAAATGTATCATGAAATGATTGCTTTAGTTTTGATTTTTAATGGTTGCCAAATGAAATTGTAGATCTGAAATTGATATATATTCAAAAATATTCAAACCTTAGATGTCTTTCCTTCTCTTTAGAGCCCAAATAGAACTCCTAGATGGAGCCTTCTTGTTGCCACAATTCAGTAGATATTTTACTACCTCAAAGTAGCTCCCAATGAAGAGTTTCATTCTTCAATGGCTAATTGAAATAAAAAACCCCTTGGCTTCTTCTCTCTAGTTCATATCAAACAAATATTAATTCTCTAGATGCCTAGAATGAGCTCTTAAGTCCCTCTTTATTCTATTCTTAGAGCTCAGATACTTCCCTAGCCAATGTGGGTTAAAAGACATATTCACACATTATAATGTTAAAATGACTTTATTATTATAAAGTTACTTTATAACTTTACAATAACATTAAAATATTTAAATAAATTACTTAAGTCACTTTTAATTAAATTAATTAAATATAAAGTCACTTTTTAATTTTAATTTATTTAATGAATTTATAAGAAATTAAATTAAAAAAATTTCTCCTTATTTCTCCACTTAGCCTTCAGAGAATGTAAAGGCTAAGAAATCCACCAAGATGCTAAAAAAATGGGGACATTATAGTCTGCCCTCTCTAAAATTGCTTGTCCTCAAGCAACTTCAAGTTTGGATGTTACAAAATCTCCTTGTTCTCCCATGTTGCATCTTCTATTGGTAGGTCCTTCCATTTCACCAAATACTCCCTTATAGTATTCTGCCTCAAGTTCCTTTCCCTGAAATCAATGATAGCCTCTAGGACAAATACCAATTTTCCCTCATCATCTAAGGGTAGAAGCACTATAGAAGGAAGAATATGATGTCCTAGCACCTTCTTGAGGCATGACACATGAAAAAAATTGTGCACCTTGCTCTCTACAAGAAAATCTAACTCATATGCCACCTCTCCCATTTTTTTGATAATCTTGAATAGACCATTGTATCTTGGCTTAAGTTTCTCAGCAACATTCTTCTTGAGCGTGGATTGATAGTAAGGCTGCAACATAAAATAATGTTGGATACAATTGTCTAATTGTGTGTCATCTTTGATGTTACAAAAATGTCATATCAATTGTCAATCTATGCTTACTGAGCTCACTTGGTCAGCAAGTTAGCTTTCCTTGTCTACCGAGCATTCCTAAAGATTACTCTACAAAGATTGCACCTATTGAGCTCACTTAGGCATCGAAGGAAATTATGGCTAAAAGTAGTGTTAACCGAGTTCTCATGGTTAATTGAGTTAACTCGATTGCCAAAGGATTTTGCAAGTTCACAATGTTAACCAAGATTCTGTTGGTTAATATAGGAAATCATTTTAGAACTAGTGTCTATCAAGCTGGGTTAGCTATCAAAGGATTTTTTTAATTTGGGATATGAAGTTTAATTATTTCAAGTATTGATTCTGGCTAACTATGGTAATGATTATTGGTCATTGTAATTTTTAATTTAGCCAACTTGATAGTCTAAACAATATAAATATAAAGTCAAGTTGAGATTCTAGAGTGTGTGAGTATGCAAGTGTATTGCTTGATTGAGAAGGAAAGTGTGAGCAAACTTGAAGGATGGTCAGATATCCTTATGGACCAGCAAAGTAATATTCGATCAAGAAGGATCTAGTATGAAGCAGAATAAAGATCTATAATCAGCAATTCAGTTGCATCTCAATTAAGTCATTTCATTGTTACTTTCTTACCATTGTAGTAGTGATTCAAAATCTCTTAATAGAGTTGGTTTAACAACCAATTGTAAATCTTCTAACAAGGTGACAATTCCATTGAATTGTTTTAAGATATCTTGCAAGGCCACTCCTAATAGGGTGATTAAATCCTCTAACAAGTTCACACCTAATAGTGTATTTTGTAACCTTTAACCAGGTTGGCTACTAATAGGGCTCACTTTAGAAGAGTGAAAAATAGTAACTAGTTGCATTGGTGGTTTTTCTCGTATTAGGTTTCCACATTAAATCCTACTGTCTCATGTGTTCATGTTATTTCTTTTATGCTTGCAAGTTAATCACTATGAATGTTTAAGATCAATTAAAAGTAAATCACACTACTTTTACCGAGTTACAACAATTTCTATGTGTTTATCGAATAACAACATCAATCAATTTTATTGTTAACATCCTAGGGGTCTAAAATATTTTTTATGGTAATTGATTTACTCCCCCCCCGCCCTCAGTTACTCCATCTATATTTCCAACAATTGGTATTAGAGCTTTTGGCGGTTATAGGAAAGGTTTCAAGGACCTAAGCTAAAGATCAGGATGTCTTAAAAGAGATAAATTCCAAAGCTTAACAAAGACAACTTTTTAGCATGGAAGGGACTCATGAGACTTTATCTAGCTTCCATTGGTGATTTAGGATTGAAATACCTTGATGAATAATACACAACTCCTACTGGTACATTATCTATTGGAGATATTGCAAAGAAAAAGAACCATAACACCATGATAATAGATATTGCATCTACTGTTAGCTATAAGGAATTTGATGATATCAAGGATTGCAAAACCAATTTTGAAATGTGGAATAAGCTAAAGGACATCTATGGTGGTGATGAAAATGTTAGGAGAGCCAAAGTAGAAAGCCTTAGAGGACAATTTGATTAGATGAGGATGAGAGAAGATGAAAATATTGCCAAATATGTGGAAAGAATCAAAGCCAATGTTAGTACAATTAAAGCTTCTAGAGGAGATATGAAGGAAGAAACTATTGTAAGTAAAGCTCTTAGAACATTGCTTCATATCTATGCAATTAGAGTATCTACTATTGAAAGAAGGAGGTGTGAAACAAATCATAAGACAACTTTGGATACCTTAGTAGGAAGATTAAAAACTTTTGAGTAAGACAACTTTGAAAATTATGTTCCAGCTTCTAAGAATATTGAATTTTCATTTGAGGCTAAGCTTTCACTTAAGGAGAAAGGCAAGAAAATAAAGGACATTTAGTCAGAAAGTGAAGAGAGAATTAGAAGAAAGTTCTGATAGTGATCTTGAAGTTGTTGAAGCTTTACTTGTAAAGAAATATTCTAGAGTAGAGGAAAATACAAAGATAAAGTTCGCCTAATCTATTTTTCATGTGAAGAAATTGGTTATATTGCTGCTAGGTGCCCAAAAAAAGAAAGCAAGGATGAGAAGAAAAGTTCAAAAATCACAAATAATTCAAGGACAAAGGTAAGAATATTTGTTTTATGGCTATGGACACAAATAACACTAAAGATGAAATAGTATGCATTGTTGTATAAGATGAATCGGATAATGAAGGAGATAAGATGACACTTATCTCTTATGTTAGCAAGAATGCCACATGGATCATAGATAGTGGATGTTCACATCATACGACTGGTGATAAAATAAAGTTTAAACACTTTGAAGACTATGATGGTGGTAGTGTAAGGTTTGGAAACAATGAACCTTGTTGTATAAAAGGGAGAGGTCAAATCTCATTAACCAAAGAACTTGTATGTGACAAGGCCTATTGAGTTGAAGGACTAAAATATAATCTACTGAGTGTGGCACAACTAACGAACATTGGATTCAAGGTGTAATTCATGCATGGAAAGGCAAGACTTTTGGATGACAAAGGAAAACTGATTGGATTAGGCAAACAAAAAAAAGGTAACCTTGTTTATCTTGATCTTTTTTATTGCTCATGTTTTATTGATCAAGTTGAAGAAAGTTGGTTATGGCACAGAAGGTTATGTCATGTAAATTTTGATAACATGGTGAAAATAAGCAAATTCAAGAAAGTAAGAGGCATTCCTAGTTTAAAGAAACTATATGTTGGACTATGCAAGAACTATCAAATTGCCAAAATGGGAAAGACTAGTTTTAAAAGCAAAAACTATCAATCTAAAGATATCTTGGAAATTGTGCTGTGTGGACCTATTGGAATAGAAAGCTATAGTGGAGAATTTTTTTTTATTCTTTTTGCTGATGACAACTCTAGAATGATGGCTATTATGTATTTAAGAGAGAAGTCAGAAGTATTTGAGAAATTCAAATGGTATTTGGAAAGAATAGAGAAAGAAATAGAGAAAAGAGTGAAATGCTTAAGATTAGATAGAGGTGGTGAATTCATCTCCAATTAATTCAAAAACTTTTGCATTGAAAAGGAATCAAAAGATAGGTATCAGCACCTAGAAATCCCGAGTAGAATGATATAGCTGAAAGGAGAAACAAATCCATCATGGACTGTGCAAGGACTTTAATGATTGAAAAGAACCTTGCTATCAAATAATGGAAGGAAGCCATTAGCACTACAGTTCATACCTTAAACTGAGTACAGTTGAAGAAGGACTCATATAAAACTCCCTATGAATTATGGTATGGCTACAAACCCAATGTAAATTACTTGAAAGTATTTGAAAGTAAATGATATATCTTGAAAGGATCTAGAAAAGACAAGTTTGATGTGAAAGGTGATGAAGGTATATTCTTAGGATATTCTTGTAGAAGTAAGGCATATAGGTGTTTGAATTTTCTACTCATAAAATCATAGAAAGCGCACATGTGAGAATTGATGAGTTTGTAGAAAGGACTGAAGAAGAAAGCAAAAAGGAATAAGAAGATTACATGAGATTTTTTTATATCGAACCTAATACATTTCTAGACACATCTATCAATAAGGAGATTTCTACTCCCGAGTCTTCCTTAGTTATTGAGTTGCAAAAAGTTCAAACCAAGTCACAAGGACCCGAGTCACATTCTAAAGCTATTGAGCCAATGTCTACTGAGTATGAGAAACCAGAGCTGGAAGTTGAAATTCAAAATGAAGATAGTACAATTCATTCAAAGGCAAGGAACCTATATTAGCCAAGTATTTCAGAAGGCATCATGCACCAGATTAGATTATTGGAGATAAATTAGAAGGTACTATGACAAGAAGTAAGCTAAAAGGTACATGTTCACTTGCTGATTTTGAACCTAGAAATGTTAAAGATGCATTGGAAAATGAAAGTTGGATTGAGGCTATGAATGAAGAAATATAACAAATAGAGAAGAAAAAAACCTAGACTCTTGTACCTAGGCCTAAAGATAAAAATGTGATTGGAACAAAATGGGTATTCATGAATAAGTTGAATGAAGATGGTAAGGTATCAAGAAATAAAGCTAGATTGGTATGTAAAGGCTACTCTCAAGAAGAAGGCATTGATTATTGTGAAACTTTTTCTCCTATTGCAAGATTGGAAGGTGTTAGGACCTTACTTGCATATGCAACACATAAATGATTTAAGGTATATCAGATGGATGTTAAATTTGCATTTCTCAATGGTATTCTTGATGAAGAAGTATACATTGAACAACCAAAAAGTTTTGTTGATTCAGACAAAAGGGACATGGTCTACAAATTACACAAAGCATTTTATGGTCTAAAACAAGCTCCTAGAGTATGGTATGAGAGGTTGCACAACTACCTTATACAGATTGGTTTCCAAAGAACTAATGATAACAATAGTTTGTACATCAAGGAAGGACCATATAACAAGAATGTATTGGCAGAAATATTTGTGGATGATATTTTATTTATAGGGAATGATGATCTATGCAATTTTTTTTTTGAGAAAATTAACAAAGAGTTTGAAATGTCTATGTTTGGTGAGATTAAGTTCTTTGTTGGACTTTAGATACAATAGAGCAGGAATGGTATCTACATCACTTAGTCTAAGTATATCAAAGAGATACTCAAGAAATTTGGTATGGAAGATTCAAAACCATTTGGAACACCCCATGTGTACTAGATTAAAGCTTACCAAAGATGACGATTCAAAAAAGGTAGATCAAACCTTATATAGATCAATGATTGGGAAATTATAGTATGTACTTCATACAAGACTTGATATTGCTCTTGTAGTTGGTATAGTGACAAGATTCTCAGCAAAACTTAGAGAAAATCATATGATGGCAATCAAAAGAATCTTGAGATATTTGAAAGGTATAGAAGACTATGGATTATGGTATAAACTTGGAGAAAATCTAGACCTAAAAGTGCTTATTGATGCTGATTGGACAAGAAATATTGATGACAAAAAAAGAACAAGTGGTGGAGCATTCTTTCTTGGTAAAAGGTTGGTATCTTGGACAAGTAAGAAGCAAAATTGTACATCCCAATTCATAGCAGAAGCAAAATATGTTACAACAATAGTGAATTGTTCTAATACTATTTGGCTTAAATAGTTGTTGGAAGACATGAAGGTTGAGATCAAAGAACCAGTTGTCATGTTTTGTGATAATACAAGTGCAATTAACATATCAAAGAATCCAATGATGCATTCCAAAACCAAGCATATTGCTATAAAATGTTATTTTGTTAGAGAATTGGTGCAAGACAAAGAAATCAGATTGGAATATGTACATACAAAAGAATAGAGAACTGTGCATAGTCACGACCAAGAATCTGCAATTTCTGAAAAAATTATGCATGAAAAAGAAAAAAAACTCCTCTAGTGGATAGAGCACAAAAAAATAGCCAAGGGCATAACAAGAATCATTGAAATCAGAGTCAATATGAGCAAGAATGAGGCATTTGAAAACTATTCTTAAATCTACGATTGCCAATGGAGAGGGGTATGACTATAGCTTGCGATGCTTGACTATGAAAAATATAAAGCTTGCATGCAAAAAAAAAGATAACCAAATAGTATTTTGGTGCTGTGAACAAAATCCAGAAAGCATTTTTCTTGCTAATGTACATAAGATGTAGTTGTAGTGTAAATCAGATGCCTTTAACAATAAAAAATGGCTCTAAAAACTAAGAAATGACCCCAGCAACCAAAAGATGACATGTAAATGTTGAATTAGCTTCCTAAGTCCATCAATGGCATGCTGGAACCTGCAATACTGATTGAAAATTTCAAATATGCATGTTGGTTGTTAGATTTGAGATTGAAACCCTAGAGATTAAAAATGTTTTTGTCAAAACTTTTTCAATTCTCAAGATCATATAAAGATGCAAGAGAAGAGCATACTTCAGTTTTCAAAAAACTAAAATAAGATTTATTAGCCACTCCCACCCCCCTGAATCTCTCAAATAAGGAAACTAAAATCTACTCTTGCACATAGAAAAACTCTGATACCATGTTAGAATCTGAAAAGATTGATAACCTAGAGAACTAGTGCAAAGAATAGATATCTAAACTATGATGCAAATGATACAAAATCAAAATAGCAACATAGAGTTAGTCTCCAAGAGAGTAATGAAAATTCTAGAAGAAAAATAACATTAAGAGGATATAAAAAAAATCAATCATAAATACAAGCCAGGTAGCATGCTTATATAGACTAGGAAGAGGGAGGAGGTGGCAACATCAACCAATAAGGAGAAACCATCTATTGGACTAAAGATAGAAAAGTATTTTCCTAAAATAGCTAATGGATACTCACATGTAGGAAGGTGACACCTCGCAACCACTTTCTAAATAAGACATGCTTTATTAACCTAAGC
Organism: Cupressus sempervirens; assembly: GCA_028749045.1. NCBI lineage: Eukaryota > Viridiplantae > Streptophyta > Pinopsida > Cupressales > Cupressaceae > Cupressus > Cupressus sempervirens. The sequence goes on along the minus strand of CM053786.1, from coordinate 836,180,138 downwards.
AAGATTATTAAAGTTGTAGGAAAAGAACTAGCAATATAGGGAAAAATAAATAACCCACTAGGAAATAAATAAACTACACTAACAATAATGAACCTTGTTAGATTGTGGGAAAGGGAAAAGTTATGATTAAGTTGTAGAATGGGAATCATTGGCTACAACATGAGGTAAGACATGTTCCAAGGCTAAGTAGGGATTTAATTTTAGCATGGCAACTCAGTGATGAGGGTTGTGTAGTTACTTTTAATGATAAAATTTGGAAGCTTTCAAAAGGTTCACTTGTATTAGCAAAAGGTGTGAAAGTAGGCACCTTATATCTTTGTACAAGTCATATTATTCCTTTTACTTTAATCATTTCAGAGAAAAATGAATGTTTAGAAACAATTGTTATAGTTGAGTAGGGAGAACAAATCACTAGTATAAATTCTGATACAACACTGTGGCACAATACACTTGGGCACATGAGTGAGAAAGGTATGAAAGTACTTCATCCAAAGAAAGTTTTACCAAGTTTGAAATGTGTTAATATGGATTTCTATAAAAGTTGTGTGTATGAAAAATAAAAGAGAGCGAATTTTGTGAAGGCTAGGAAGGAAAATAAAAAGGAGAAATTAGAGCTTGTGTATACAGATGTATGAGGATTGGCTTAGGTATCTTCCCTTGGTGGCTCTCATTATTATGTTACATTTATTGATGATGCAACTAGAAAAGTATAGATTTATTTCCTTAGACAAAAATTTGATGTATTTCAAACTTTTAAGAAATGGGAATGCTTGGTTAAAAATGAGAATGGTATGAAATTAAAATGTCTTAGATCTGATAATGGCGGTGAGTATTGCAGTAAAGAATTTGAATATTATTGCTCCACTAATGGTATTCATAGACATAAAATTGTTCCAAGGACTCCATAAGAAAATGTAGTGGCTGAGTGCATGAATAGGACTATAATGGAGTGTGCAAGGAGCATGAGGTTGCATGTTGGGTTGCCCTTACACTTGTGGGTGGAGTCTATCAATATTGATTTGTATTTGATTAATAAAGGTCCCTCTACTCCTTTGGACTATGGTATTCTAGAAGAAGCATGGACTAGTAAGAAGGTGAGTTACTCTTTTCTCAAAACCTTCAGTTGTAAAGCATTTTCTCACATAGATTCTGAAAATTGAACGAAGCTGGAAGCTAAGTCAAAGAAATGTGTATTTTTTGGATATGGCATTAATGAATTTGGTTATAGGCTTTGAGATTTTGAAAATCATAAAATTGTAAGAAGTAGGGATGTCATATTCAATGAGAAAGTGTTGTACAAAGATCTATTGTAGCAACATGAGAAGAAAGAAGATGATTATGTAGTGCTGGATGATACTCTAAAAGATGATGTTCCAACCATTCCTCATGATGTGCAACAATCACAAAAACAAATACCACACACACTAGTAAATGTTAGATGATCAACAAGGAAAATTAGACCTTCAGAAAGATTTTCTCCCTCTTTGTATTCTATTTTACTAACAGATGTTGGTGAACCTAAATGTTATGATGAAGCTATGTAGGTGGCTACTAAGATTCAATGGGAGTCTACAATGAATGATGAAATGGACTCTTTGCTGAAAAATAAGACTTGGGATTTATGCAAATTGCCTACAAGTAAAAGGGCTTTAGAGAATAAATGGGTTTACAAGTTTAAAAAAGAAGATGAAGGTAAGAAAATATTTAAAGCTAGATTAGTTGTAAAAGGATTTGCACAGAAAAAAGGTATCAATTTTGATGAGATATTTTCTCCTGTTGTTAAAATGATTTCTTTCCGTACTATTGTAAGTATTGTGGAAATTGAAGATTTTCATTTAGAGCAACTTGATGTTAAAAGAACCTTTCTTCATGGTGATTTGGATGAAGATATATATATATATATATATATATATATATATATATATATATATATATATATACATGTAATGTATATATGTATATGTATATATATACATATACATATACATGTACATGTACATATATACATATACATCTATACATATATATATACATGTATATATACATATACATGTATATATGTATAGATGTATATGTATATATACATGTATATATATATGTATAGATGTATATGTATATATGTACATGTACATGTATATGTATATGTGTATGTGTATGTGTATGTGTATATTTATATGTGTATGTATATGTATGTATGTATGTATGTATGTATGTATATGGCCAACCATAGGGATTTGAGGTCAAAGGTAAAGAGAATCTAGTGTGCAAATTGAAGAAAAGTTTGTATGGCTTGAAGTAAGCACCTTGACAATGGTATCTAAAATTTGACAATTTTATGCATGAGCATGGATATAGTAGGTGTCATTTAGATTATTGTGTTTACTCTAAGAGGTTGGATGATAATAGCTACATTATTTTATGTTTATATGTTGATGATATGCTTGTAGCTAGGTCTAACATGGATCATATTAAAGCGCTGAAATGCCAGTTAGCACATGCACTTGCTATGAAGGATTTGGGGGTGAAAAAAAATCCTTGGCATGAAGATTTGTAGAGATAGGAAGAATAGAAAATTGACACTATCTCAGGCTAATTATGTTCAAAAGGTGTTGCAAGGTTTCTCTACGGAGAATGCTAAAGTTGTTAGCACACCTTTACTTGGTCATTTGAAGTTGACTAAGGAGATGTGTTCAAAGACACAAGAAGAGGAAGATAAGATGTCCAAGGTACCCTATTCTTAAGCTATAGGAAGTTGATGTATGCTATGGTATGTACCAGGCCAAATATTACACATGTAGTAGGAGTCATTAGCAGGTATATGAGTCATCGAGGCATTGACCATTGGAATGTAGTCAAATGGATTCTCAAATATTTGACATGAACATCTAGCAAGTGTTTACACTTTAGAGGCTCTAATACTGATTTACAAGGATTTTTTGACTCAAATTTGGTAGGGGATATTGATACTAGATAGAGTACTATAGGTTATGTATTTACTATTGGTGGGGCAATAGTGAACTAGGTTTCTAGGTTACAGAAGGTAAACACTTTATCCACTACAGAGGCAGAGTATGTTGCTACTATAGAGGTAGCCAACGAGATGATATGGCTTTAGTTCTTATTGGAAGAATTGGGACACCCTTAGAGGGATAATTATTTGTTCATAGATAGCTAGAGTGCCATTCATCTTGTGAAGAATTCCACTCCGCATTCAAAGACAAAACACATATAGCTGCTATACCATTTCATTCGGTCAATTTTGGATGATGGATAGTTAAAGCTGGACAAGATACATATAGATGCCAATATAGTGGATATGTTTACAAAGGTAGTGAGAAGGGAGAAGCTAAATTCCTCTTCAACTTTGGTTGGTCTTCTAGACTGAAGCTAAATAAAAGAACAACAACATCTAGGGTGGTTTGATACAGTGGGAGTCTCATGTGGTAGTGGTATTGCTACCAGATCAGTCTCCAAGTGGGAGATTGTTGTCTAGTGTGGAGTCTAATCAGTCCAAAAGTGGGAGATTGTTAGTTTGTGGTGAAGGATTAGGTAAGTACTATAAATACTTCATAATTTTTTTTTGGGCTACTAGTCACCAATGGCTAATATTCGCCAATGTATGGCCAACATGTTGTAACCCTAAAGTGGTCAAAATACTTGTATAAAAGGGCTTAGGGCTAGGGATTGTTTCAGTATGGTGATGTGAAAACTAGTTCTTGTGGTGGTATTGAAATGTAAGGGATTGCAAATTGTAATAATATTAGACTTTCTGTTTGGTGGACGTAGCCTAGGGATTGGGTGAACCATGTTAAATCTTGGTGTCTTGTGTTCTTTTCTATGTGATCTATTATTTTCTATTATTAGTTATATTTGCATGTAATTATTATGTCTATCTGTAGTTTAATCCTAACACCCATCTCCTTCCCCATCTTTGGACTCCATTTTAGAAAAGCTTTTAGCCTTGTCTTTTGTTTTCACCATCTATCTCCTCTATATCAAATTCCTGGTCTGAATTATTTGATTTTGATTCCTCATAGTATACCCACATAACTCTATTAGCTATTCCCTTTGGTCTAAGAGGACAGTCATGGTTTGCATCATAGGGTCCCTTACAATAGAAACATAATTTTCTCTTCCTCAAATCATTTAATGTTTCCCTATCAAAAGGTGCTAGAGTTTTATCTTTAGAATAATTTTATAAAATCAGTCATCTCTGTTTTTTTATAAATAGGTTTTTTATCCTTACTACAAGATGCTCCTTTGGATTGAAAATTGTTTGTTAGGATTGCATGTTCCATACTTCTTTCCTTTTTCATAGCTTCCTATGAGGAAATGGGATCAAATGCCTTTATCCAACCTCTCAGTGGTTCAGATAGGCCCTCAATGAAAAGAACTATCAATCTATGCTCTGAAATGTTTAGCACCATGACTGCCAACTATTGAAATTCACCAATGAAATACTCTAAGTTACCTATTTTTTTCAGTTGTGCTAAGTCCTAGAAGTAAACCTCTAGATCTTTCTTATCAAATCTTTTAACCAAATTATATATGAAGTCCTAGTACTTTGTCACCTGATTATGCTGAAGTGTATTATACCATGGTACTACCAATCATGTGCTACTATCTTCAAATGCAAAGTGGCATATTTGATAGCTTCAATATCTATCATTGGCCTTAGTGCCAAGAATGTGTCAAGCTTATGAATCCAAGCTTGTGCTATCATTCTGCTACTCCCATCAAATGTAGTCAAGGAAAGCTTCCCTGTAGCTTGTTTTAATTCATTATTCTCACCATAAGGTCTCCTATCCCATCTAAATGCAAGATAGTTTTCTTTTCTTTGTTTCACAAACCTCTCAAAAGTCATTCTCTCTCATACCTATAGCGTTAGTAATTCACATTCATCATTAGTAGCTATAAGGATATATGCAAATGTCCCATCCTCAACTTCTTCTTTTGGCTCCTGTACTTGTTCCTATCTAACAAAGGTAGGACATGTAGGCCTATCTACTATTTTGGGATGAGTTCTATGAGCTTTAGGTGATCCCACTACACTCCTATTATCTCCTTATTTCCTGATTCTTATTACTATTGTCTCTTGGTGGGCTACGCTCTTTCCTATCACCCATGGTGTCTAGCCACCTATCAAAATCATCTTCCCTATCAAACAAAGCTTGCCTGTGAGTGAAAAATATGTGACAGCCAACCCTAGGTGGCTGCATGTAATTGCTAAACCCTCAAGATGGCATAACCTAGCTCTGATTCCAATGTAATATGCTTCACCCAATTTGTTATAAATTTTCTAATGTCTTGCCCAAGGAATATTGTCAAACACTTCTGATGCAAACTTTCATCTTGTTCTTTAGATTGTTTGATTGCTTGAAATGGTTTCATATGATAATAAATAAACCTTCTTTGACATCCAAACTGAATTGGAAAATGAAATGAAAACTCATAGACCCTTACAATGGATTTAATGGCATCAATAAATTGGCATTTTTTCAATTAATTTTCAAACATCCCAAAAGTGAAGACAAGGTTAACATTTGCAAGGACAATATACATATGTCAGCTCAACAAGAATAAGCAAACTGTCATTATTTCTCTTTTATTTAGATGCCAACATATGAGAATTGAGTTTCAGACTTGAGACATTCTAACAAACAATTTGTAGCCATACATAATCAAATCCTTCAACAAATAAAGCATTTATAATGCAATAATAACTCAAGAACCTAATAGAAGGAACCTTGGCCAAGCTATTGAATGCTGAGAGGTTGATATCTATAGTAGTTGTCTCTAAAATTTGCTACCCTTACTATTCATAGTTTGATTAACAGACATCTGAAATCTTAATATTTGATTTAACCAATATGCACAAATACTATACCAAACACTATTCTCGTGCACTATAGAATTTCAGTATTCATGAGTTACTATACCACAGGTATTGTAGTGTCTACTGTAGCACGATTACTATAGCAGAAAATGTATCATGAAATGATTACTTCAATTCTGATTTTTAATGGTTGCCAAATGAAACTATAGGTCTACAATTAATATAAATTCAAAACTCTTCAAACCCAAGATGTCTTTCTTTCTCTTTAGAACCCAAATAGAACTCCTAAATGGATCCCTCTTGTTGCCACAATTTAGTAGATATTTCACTACCTCAAAGTAGCTCCCAATGAAGAGTTTGCATTCTTCAATGGTTAACTAAAATCAGAAACCCCTTGGCTTCTTCTCCCTAGTCCATATCAAATAAATATTAATTCTCCACATGCCTAGAATGAGCTCTTAAGTCCCTCTTTATTCTATTCTTATTAGAGCTCAGATACTTCCCTGGCCAATGTGGGATAAAAGACATATTCACACATTATAATATTAAAGTGACTTTATAACTTTATAATAACATTAAAATATTTAAATAAATCACTTAAGACACTTTTAATTAAATTAATTAAATATAAAGTCACTTTTTACTTTTAATTTATTTAATGACTTTATAAGAAATTAATTTAAAATAAATTCTCCTTATTTCTCCACTTAGCTTTTGGAGAATGTAAAGGCTAAGAACTTCATTGAGATGCTAAAAAAGATGGGGACATTACATGTTCTACCTCTTCCAGTTTCACCTAGCCTTCTGCCCTCCTTGTGTGATAGCCATTGGTAACATCCTCCCCTCTAGCCCTCCCTACATTTGGAATTTACTAGCAGTAGCTATGCCCCCACATCTTAGCCCTTACCTTGCGAAATCCCAGTTAAGGGTAGGAGAAAAAAACTCTGACCCTTGAGCTGGAGCCCAACAAATAAATTAAAATGGACAAGATGGTGGAGGTTTAACTTAGGGACTCATGTGATGAAATTTGTGGGAATAGAAGAAGGTCAGGAAGAATTTCTAAGACCCATGGTTGATATAAACAAATGGCTAGTCATTCCTAAGAAAAGGAGGAGGAAGATACCAACTTTGAGGAAAGTGACAAGAATTCAAGGGAAGGTATGGATAAGGAGAAAGAAGAGATGGATAAAGAAGTTGAGAAATGGAATGACACCCTTGATGGCACCTAACACTTTGAGGTAGAAAATACTACCAAGGACCCCTCCCCCAACCCCACACATGTCTCTACCACCATCACCTTGCCTTTTTTTGTCAACTAGGAGTACCCCAATATAACCGATGCCTCCCTCGACACTATTTCCTCTCTGGTTAGTAAAGAGAGCCAAGAGAACCTGAAAGGCCAAACTAACAATCTTGATGTGCATGATAAGAGGAACTCCCTAGCAAATTGTAGCAGGACCCTAAATCTAGGAACCAAGGAGAATGAACATGTTACTCATAAGGAACACCAAGAACTCATGGATAGGTGCATGGTGGTGGAGGAGGGATTAAACCTCTTCTCTAAGTTCACTCTCAAAGTGACAGACCTGATGACCACCACTCTTCAACTATTGGCCAATAACTTGGAGGAGGAGAACCTTGGAAAAGAGGCCACAAAGCTTCTTTATAGCTTCCTTGCTGATGATTGGGCCAAGGTTCTAATGGTTGGGAAGGGAAACAAAAAGGATGTTAGTTAGTGGCTTACTATTGTTTGTTGTTTTTTTGTACTCTACTAGTCTCACTCCCCATCTACTATTGATGGTTTTATTTTTCAAGTTGAACTTGTTTATGGGATGTAGGTGGTACAATGTGATGACCACCTACATGCAGTTTGTTAGCTTGTTAAACTCTACTAGTTTTAAAAGTAGGAATACTATGACTTTATATACTATTATACTATTTATTATGTTTTGGATATGAACCATTAGGGGAATTTTTTGGATCTTTGTTGGTTTCCAGCTAGTTTTGTGCTAGTTGTCAGTAGGTTTTGTGCTAGTTATTCCACCACCATTGTAAAGGGCTAACCCCCTAGTTTTTGGCTAATTTTTTAATATAAAAAACAACTAATAAATATCAAAACAATAGTTAAAAGTGGAGTGAGATAAAAAACTGGCTGGTAAATAATTAACAACAAGGATTTACAATTTTTTGGCCAAGCTGATAACTTTTTTGGCCAACTAACAACTTTATTGTCCAAAATTCAATTTTTGAAAAAAAAGTTTCCACAACTTAAATCTTATGAAATATGTTAATTATTTCTATTTATTATTTTTATTAAATTGTCAATTTTTAAAAAAATGAATTCAATTGTAAACAATGCATTTTTTTTTCATTACAATATTCAATATTTCATGTCAAGATTGTAGGTTAGGTAGTTCCTTCTAGAGAACTATTAGGTGGAAGGGAGTTCTTTGAGAATATGAGTTATCAAGAAAGAGTAATCCTCGATATTACATTTTCAAATGAGGAAATTAATAAAAAATATCATTGTTATTGCAACATAGAAGCCTTGTAAGAGTCATGGACATTTTGAGTGTAACCCAAGAATCTAGGAGTAATATTTGAATATTTCTTTGTTATTAAAGTAAGTATGTTGTTTTTCAATCATATTTAATAAAGAAAGCATATTTCTAACTATCTAACATAAATACCCCAAGTTACCTTAGGAATGTTAGAAACAATAGTCCACCAAAATTTGGGGGGGGGAAAGAGGAGGGGTGAATTAGTTATCCAATAATTAAAACATTTATCCTCTTTAAACAAACTTAACCATTCAAACAAAGTAAACAACAACCATAAAAAGATTTACATGGAAAATTACACCATATATGTTAACTAGGGAAAACCTTGATCAGAGGGAAAATCTCACTGGGTATGATGCCCACAAGATGATGTACTAATATAAATATTCCTTGTTAGAGGATGAAACTTGTTAGGAGTCTATTACAACATTCATTCCCTATTAGGAGACTTTGAATCCTTGTTAGGAGTTGTGCCAACCCTATTAGGAGTTGTAGTACAATGTATGCAAGAAGAGCCCATTGCCCAACTATTCAATTTCAGTTATAAGAAGAGCTCACTACTCAAACATGCAATTTACTATTATGTTCTTCTTTCCTTTTTTTTTCAACTAAACCAAACACTACCAGACCTTGTAGACCAAGTCATGAACCTCAGATCAAAAATTTCAAACCTTAGTAATGAAGTTTCCTTCACTTCTGCTCTGCTCTGCTCAACTTTGCATTCCACTCTCTCTGCTTCTTACAATCACTTTTGATCAATACAATTCCATCTCCTATGATAAAGGAAAATGTCCTTCCTTTATATCAAGTCCATAAGACAATTCCTTGAGTCAGGTGTTAGATCTTCTTGATTAATCATTATAGGACCACATTAAGAACATGTTACACTTAGTGATAACATTACTTTCTGTACTTGTAATATTATGTTGAAAAAACTTAGTCATGTCATCACCAACATGACTTCTTCACATCCTCAACCTCAATTCTAAGAATAATAATTCTACTAAGACATATAACAAGTTTACTAGAACATGCCTCTATAAACTCTATCTCAGAACAAACATCACCAAAACTTACATAACTTCTTCTAGACTTACCATTTCTTCATCTAACATTAACTGCATATATTAGATACTTAGAAGTATCTCCAATAACCTCAGATAGTGAGAATACTCAACTAGCCAACCATACCAACTTGATCTTTCCACTATTCTTCTATTAGATACCACAAAAATTGCTATGTTGACATCAATGACAAACTCGGTCATGAATGTAACATATCATCATAGTAACATATCTACAATACTCCCCCATAGGAATATCATTAGCATTCATACTTCCAACAAGGAAAACACCTCAAAAATTAATTATAATTAGTTAAAATAATTATTAATTTGTAAATCAATAAGTATATATTATATTCTCTATGATATACTTGTTTATGAATTTCTCATATATATATATATATATTTATACCACTTTATGTGTTATCTTCTCTAATTGTACACATTGTGATCTTATGTATACAAGTTTTGATCTTTATAGTCTTTGATTTCAATAATTGTAACTCCTCTTCGATATATTTGTTTATAGTGATTTTAAAGTCTTATTTCTACGTTTGATAATTTGGAAGAAAACAACATCATTTTCTTATCCTTGTATGAAGAATGGATTGCAACCATTTATTGTATCATTCAAACTCATGCCTTATTGTTTGTTTATAACTGATGTTTATTATAATTGCTAGTGTCTTCATTCAATACTAGAGTCTTATTAATTTTAACTATTTTTTAGTGCTTGTATGCAGATTAATAGTTAATTATTATAATTAGTTTTTTTATTTTACAAAGTATATAATCGATAGTTCATTGGTTAGTTTATGATAATTCATATTTGATCATTGTGTCATAGTCATCCTCTTGACACTATCTTTAATGGTCCTTCTTAGTGAGAGAGGATGTACTTAGATATATGAGTTTATAGAATATAATATCCATTGTGGCTACCCTAGAGTGTGACTTCATCATGGATTCTCTTATAAATGGAAATACGAACAAAAAATTTCACCTCAATTTCCTCCATACAAAATTATACTATGAGGGTTGACACCTCAAATTTCTCCATTTAAGATAAATGCACTAGGAGAGTTGACACCTTAAATTACTTCATCTCAAAAAAAAGCACTACAAGGGTTGCTACCTCAAATTTACCTATCTCAAATAAATTCACTATCAGGTTTGATACCTCAAATTTCTCTGTCTCAAAGAAATATATAATGAGGGTTGATACCTCAAATCTCTATATCTAAGAGAAATGTACTATGAGGGTTGACACCTCAAATTTCTCCATCTATGATAAATACACTATAGGGGATAACACCTAAAATTTCTTGATCTCAGGAAATGCATTATGAGGGCTAATACATCAAATTTATCTATCTTAGATAAATGCACTATGAGGGGTGACACCTCAAATTTTATCTATCTTGGAGAAAATGCATTGCATTACATCTCAAGAATTGTCGATTCTAGGGCTCCCTTTCAGCTAGGGTTTCACTCTATATATGCAAAATTCACTTTGGCAAGAGGATTGGTGAGAATATCAACCATTTATCCTTCAATATTAATGTACTTTAATTGAATAACAATCCTTTTCTCCATATCTCTAATGTAGTGATATTTGATCTCTACATGCTTTGTTACTTCATGAAACACAAGTTTGGTATAAAGTTTCATATGATCCTAGTTATCACAATGAATAACAATAAGATCTAATGATTATCCAAATAATCAAGAAAGAAGATTCTAAAGCCACACAACTTCTCATGTTGTTATACTAATCGTAATATTTTCAGCTTCTAATGTACTTTGGACAATACATGATTGTTTTCTGTTGCCACAAAAAAATATAGAAAATCCCAAACTAAAATAATAGCTAGAGGTCACTCCTCTTTCACTTCAAAAGTAATTACTTCCCAATCAAAATCTATATATCCTTGCAAGTGTAAGTACATACTAGAAACATACTTCAAGCCATATTTCCATGTGCAAGTATCTCAAGATATGCATGGTAGTAACTAGATATATCTATTTGGTTTCACAGATGAAGTGGCTAAGTGCACTCATTGCATAAACAATATTAGGCCTGGTATTAACTAGATAAATTAAGGATATGATCAACTATTTGTAAAAAGTAGGATCTACAAGGTCTAAAATAGTTGTTGAATCACTCAACTTCCTCAAGTTGGTTTCCATTGGTGTAGACATAGATTTACAATCTAACATTCCAAATCTCTTTAAGATGTCAATGGTTTATTTGCCTTGACTTAGGATTATACCATAAGGCCTCTACCATACTTCTAGTCCTAGAAATTCATGCATAGATCTTAGGTCCTTCACCTCAAATTCTGAAATCAACTCAATATCAGTCTTCCAGAGTCCAAACCTCATCAGGTATAGGTCTATTCTTTGATCCATATTCAAGGAGCCCATTTAAGATATTACAAGACTTTTTTAGTTTTTACACATGAGACTCTTTTCATGAATATGGAAGCCTTTAGGGTTCTCAATATAGAACTCTTCTTCAATAACACCATTGAGAAAAGTTGTATTTATGTCTATATGGTGTAGATTACATCCTTTAGCTTCTCTAATGGCAATGATAGACCTGATGGAAGTATATCGAGAAATTAGCAATTTTTTTAATCCATATTCTATCCCTTCTTTCTAAGAGAATCCACATGCAAAAAATCTAGCTTTTTATTTATGAGTGCTTCTATCATATGTATGTTTATTTTTGAATATCCATGGGGAAGAAACAATTGATTTCCCTTTATATTTAAGTATAATAATCGAAACATCATTCTTAATGTCAATAGATTGATATTTTTTATTTGTAGCATCTTTCCAAAAAAATTTCTTTGAGGCCTTCTTCAATACTAGAGTGAGGCCTTCCTCACTACTAGAGGGTACAGTCTCAGTGATATTACACATTAATGCAAAATAGTTGTAGAAAATATATGTAGTCTTTTACTCTCTCTAAAAATGTCTCTAGGACATGCATTTTGTTTTGCTTCCTATATAGTTTCTCTCAGCTAAAGAGGGCTCCTTTTATTCAAAATAATATATATAGGTATATTAGTAGGAACCAAAGGATCAATTCGATCACCAATATCTATAGGTTTTGTGCACTAACTTTGAATCTTAGGAGTGTAATCAATGTCCATGTCTTGAGGAGACTCTTGGTCTTCATCTATTTTCATGAATGAGCTTGTAGATTTTATGAAATAAATATCTTCTTCAAAAGTACATCTCTACTTGCCTCTATCTTTTCCTAGCAAGGGGTATAAATCTTGTATGCTTTAGAGTTATCACTATAACCCAAAACTATCCCTTCCTTATTGGAGGAATTTAACTATTGATATCTCTAACCATTGTTGTCTATTAGTGTCAACCACTTAGTCATATATAAGGCAAAGTCAAATAGTCATCACTGTGACTGAGATATTGTATATCTAGGCTGAGTTATATACATAATACGGTATCTACCGAGTAGTTCTATAGAAGTCAAGTAAGTGTATGGCCACTGAGTAATTATCTATATGTACCAAGAAAGTTATCAGTGACCAAGAAAATTCCAAGTATAGAGTGATATAGTATGTTCCAATCATAATATATGTTGAGCATTAGAAGGTTAAAAAGGCTGAGAAATATCAATGCCGAGTCATAGAAATAGTAAAGGTTGAGCAATATAGAGTTTACATAAAAGTTAGGAATGGAAAAAAGTTTTAGGAAAAATGATTATCAAGCCAACTTCGAAGGTTTATTTACGTTTCGAAGAGATTGTTATAGAATATTTAATACTTTTAGAGGTTGTTACAAAATATTTACATGATGTGGATCACATATCCCTATGTGTATGTTCAACCATCATGATGAAGAGGAAAAAAATAGAACCATCTAGACAACTCTTGAAAGAAATCTTTAAGTAATGATGATCTTAACCTAGATCATGTGGAAGAGAATGGTTGGAGAAGAAGAAGAGTATATGTGTAAACATGATTCATTACACTATGAAGGATTAAGAAGATTAGGAGACATTCAAGGGTTTTGTTATCATCTATTAGAGCAAGTGACCTATTAATAAGTATTGAAAGGGAAAGGGAAAGAAAAGAGTTATCAAATAAAAGGAGAGGATCAATTAGTAAGGAGGAGACTCAAAATCATCTTGAAGAGTAAATTGAAAGTTAGGTACTAAATCAGATTTTATAGACTTGAATCAAGGTAAATCTTTGTTAGTCAGAGATAGAGTTACCATTTGTTTTAAACTTCCCTTACTCTTCTACTTTTCATCGATTGAAGTCTTTTCCCTTGTTGTTCAAGAGTTCATCATCCCCAAGATGATCAGTCAAACTCCTATACATCCACAATAGTTCTCTCCTTCAATTGAACCACTTTGAACCACTTTGAACCTCAGTTCAAAGTAGTGAAAAGTAGTTCAACATAAGGTTTTTCTCTAATATCTTTCTTTGGTAGGTGATGTTCCTCGTGCGGTGGTGTTTTCTCCCGAAGTACTTTGAACCACTTTGAACCTCGGTTCGAAGTAGTTCAAAGTGGTTCAAGACAACATAATCGATGTTTCTGGCCTGGAAGTATAACATTTCATCATCTATTCATGATATTGTAAAAAAATCATGATTTGGAGGCCATTTCTTTTTCCGAGGAGTGAAAATGATCATCATTGCCAGTGGGGTAAATCTTCAGTTTGAGAAAAATGATTGGGCAAATTATAAACAAGGCGGCCACCAAAAGAGAAATCATTAAATAAAAAGCTAGTGCAGAATGGCTTTCGAATGTGCGAAGGTGATCAAAGTGGTATGTCATTAAGGCCTAATTATTATCCTGTACTTTCACACTTAAGTGCTTCATTTCTATAAAAAGCCAACCAGTTACCTTTAAAATCATCATGTGAAGAACTAGATTTGTAAAGGAGCTGTTAAGGAGAATAGGGAAAGTACTATATTTTCAGTAGAAAAAGGTGAGAACTTAGCAATCATTGTTTTGTTCTGCAATCTATATTGTTGTCAAGAGTTTATCTGCTCAAGACTTTGCATGTTTGATTAACAATGTAGTCAGTTTTACACTTCCTTGGTAATGTTTCTAGTCCTGAATGTGAAAGACCAATTATCTGTGATACAAATTTGCAAGGGGTGAAAGTAGAAAATTTATAGGCCATATTCCTAGAATGTGCCAATGAGACTAATGGATGCATGGAGGTGTTAACTAGTGGATTGATAGAAGCTGTTGCATTTCCTCCTGCCTTTGTAAGTCTCAAGCTCTTGCAACTATGTATAGATCACTATAACATCAAAAGCGAGAGTATTGTGAACAAAGATGGCTCAACTATCCTTTCCATTTTAAGAGAAACCATTTCCTCTATTTTGCGGTTAACAACAAATACCGTTCCTTCATTCTCACCCACTCAAGCTTTGGCTGAATACAGGGCAGCCCCTAGTAAGTTCTGAAATACCATGGCTAGAAAATGGATTGAGCTCAATTATGGAGGTAGGTCTAGACTCCCAAAGGTCATTACCAAAGATCACATGAAACCAAACATACACTGTGTGAAAGGTTCAATGGATGTGTTCTTGTTTGAGGAATGGATGTTTAGATACATTGAGATCATTTTAAAAGGTGATCAATGGATGGATTGGGTGGATATTATTGTGACTTCTTTGAGATCCCAACTTAAGCACGCTGATGAATCTTGTGACGATTTCTATATGGCCTCATATTTAACCTATTGCATTGCATGTACATGTGATCTCACTCTCCTGCCTCATGAGATATGGAGTGAAGAGATGACTATTTTTTAGTATTGTCCTCCTTTGTAAAAGGATAAGTTTTTAGAGGATTTTGCAAAGTGCATGATGTACTCTCAGACAATGTTTGTTTGTCCTTGGAAAAGGGGAAGATCTCGAGACTCTCCCCTGAGGTGCAGGGATTGGTTCAATAATATGGGATCTTCTTTATCCAATTTCTTAGGTTCACGTATTTGAGGGTCGGTGGATTCAATGATGAACCTGTGAAGTTACCCTAGTATGCCCTTGATTGCCTTGTGTTATCTGAGTTATGCAGATAGCTTTTTCATGTAATCAAAGAAAACCTACCATAGAAGAATTGGGAAATGGCCTTACTTGTCAAATAGGGTTCATTCTTTTGTAGTAGTATGGATAATTCTTCCATCATTGGAAGCAATCTACTCAGGTTCAACCTTTGTTTCTATCATAGCAGGAGAAATTTTGATGGTAAGGGGTATGCAGCCCAAATTCTTGGCCTTGAAGTTCATCTTCCAACCACACCATATTTAGAGGATCTTTGGAGAGATTTCAAGAATGAGGAAGAGGTTCTAGAAAGGGATCTATCAAGGCTGACCTTTCAAACTAAAATTTAATGTAGGAGAAGTAGAGGATGATGGTTTAGACATGGTTGAACTTGGTTGGAAAGAATCAGATGAAATAGAGTCCTTAGCAATTGATTGGTACAAGGAGGAAGAGGATGACATTAATCAAAGGGCTAGGTTCATACTTACCTACACAGATGATTGGCTACAGAAAAGGGCTTAAATAATCATCAATGAACCTCCTATTGAGGTGAATTCTTCCCTCGAACCACTTCATTCTGACATTTCATTTTCTCCTATTCCAGGTAGCGCATCTATCCTAGATACAAAGGGAAAGTATTCTCCCCATTTATAAACTACGGCTCCTAGGACAAGGTCCCAAGCCAAGTTAGAAACCTTGAAATGGTTGAAAGCCCAGAAGCAAGAGATGGCATCCCAAGGACAAGATTCGGGTGATGGACTGCATTCACCTGATGGAGGAGATGGTGAGGTTCAATTTATTAAAGCTCCTAACATAGAACAACCTAAGTTTGTAACTCTAATTAGGGATGCTCAGATGATACCTATGAGTCCTACCATTCCTCCATGGCTATCAAGTTCAATTAGTAAGAAAAGGAGTCTACAACCAGTGTCTACGCCGGTGAAGGATATAGTCATAAAATATGCAGCCAGAGGCTCAAAGGCAAAGAAAAAAAAGATAGATGCTTATCTGAAAAAGGATCCAGTGACAGGGAAAATCACCATGGAAGTGGCCACTTATAAGAAAAAGAAAGAATATGGATATGTCGACGAAGAAGGATTCAAGGTCACTTCAATTGAATTAGATACCCTCAATAGGAGCACTGGTAATAATTTCTTTAAGTTTTTTGGTGACCACATGCTCACACAGTCTAAAAAGGATAGTAAGGAGAAGAAAGAATTGAAGGGGATGATAACTACCATGGCTGCATATATTGACTCTCTGATCAATCTTGGAGCTTTGCTGATTATACAGGTTTCACAGCCATTTGATCCCAGTTCAGTTGAGAGTCAAAAACTAATGAGGCAAGTGCAGAAGGGCAAGTTGCTAACTAACACCATGGGAAGCTGGGAAAATGGTATAATTGAGGAAGGCAATAAATTTATCTCTGAATTTACTAGTGCCTACACAGAGGGTGAAACACTGCTATGAGAAATTCAAACCTTGGTCCCAGGATGGGAGATAGAGCTAGTGTGCTGCCAAGCAGTAGTTTTCCAAATAACAGAAGTAGAACATTTTGGAGTTCCCAAATTCTTGAAAAAAAATCCTATAAAGAATGTAGACCCTTGCATGCTATTTTTTCTAAAAAGAAATATGCACTAGAAAGAGGCCATCTATAGAGAAACAATTAAAGAAATACAAGGCACTGAAAACTAGATCACAGAAATGCATGAAGAGCTCATAAAAGATATGAAGATTGTGAATCCAATAGGCATCTTGCAATTCAATGAATGGAATATGGATGCTTATGTGTTAACAAAGAAATTCAATGAAGCAATTGAGAAAATTAAAGATAGTGAACTACCTAAAGCCAAAGACTCCTCCGCATTAGCAAGTATTGAGTCCATGTTGCGCTTGAACAAAAATCTGATTCCAAGTTAGAGCCTCAAAATGAAAGAATACAGGTGGCAAAAAGATACATGCAGGGCCCGATTGATGAGCTTGAAGAATCCTCATTCGCTTGCAATGCAAGAATTCATGGCCATGTTTCAGAGTTGGAAGCTCATGCACCAGACTGTAGGAGAGGAAGACAAAATCGACAAAGTTGTTGGAAAATGAATGATTCACCTTCCAACATTTCTTTCTTTTTGTTGTTTAAATGCTCTTTCATTTTATAACAGTTTCTTGTGTAACCAAAAGAGTTGGGTTTTGATGGAGGCTCTTTTGGGTTTGAAAAACTATAAATGCTAGGGCATTTTACTGTTCTTTTTTTTAGAAGAAAGTAATTGGAAGTAGCAGATATAGATAACAGTAGATGTTATAGACTTAGATAATTTTAAAAACAGTGATCTGAGATAGTATATGGAAGTTTTTCTTTCTAAGACTTTGTGCATGGAAGTGTTATATACATATATGAAGAATTTTGGGTTTGAACTTTGAAACTTGGTGTTCAAAGTGTCAGATTACCATTACTTTGTGAATGTGGTTTGGCAATTCAAAAATCTTGGTCATTGTTCTCTTCTTGTAAGTGCATTAGTTTAGTTTCTTAATTCATGTTATATTTTATGATGAAGATTCATTCTTTGAAGTGAATTTTGTATGTGTGATAGTTTATTTTTCAATCATTGATTCGAAGTTTGTTTTGTTTCCTACCTCATTGCCCAAGAGCAATTGAGAGGTTCTTAGGCACTTTAATGAAAAAGTGTAAAAATAAAATTGTATTCATTGTAAAACTGACAAGGGAGTTGTACCTTATAAAAATTCAACGAGAAAGGTAGATAAAATCACACTTTCTCAATTGTTTTGAATGGTCATTGTTCCTATTATAAACTTGGGCATAGAGTAAATCTGATAATTGTTAAAAAGGACAATCTGTTCACCAGTAGATTTTTGGCAACTCTACTAGGGAGTCCCTTTGAAAGAACCTGAATTCTTAAGAACATGTACAAAAATGGTTCTTCCACATAATGAGTTCTTCCCTGTATTACAACCAAATCTTAGATTTGAAGACACTCAAGAAGATATAGTCTCAGAATTGGCTGCAATCACTTCGAAATTACATAGAAGTGGTCAACAGTACCAGCAAGTACTAGTTGTGTTGGAAAGAGAAGAAGAAAGAGCTGAGTTGTTAAGAGGAATACCAGAGGTTCAAGAAGAGGTGGTTGTGAATACATTAGCTCACACACCAAAAATAATTTAAATTTATAACCATATAGAACTGGCTACCCGTAGGTACACGAGCGGACAAAGAGAAAAGGGAATCCTTGAAAAAAACTTTGAACCATTGAAGAACTTGAAATTATTACCTAACTTTGATGACCTTAAGAAAAAGGTTATCAAATCTCAGAGTAGGCCCAATTCACCACCGAAGAAATCTTTATTTTCACCTTTGATTCAGTCTCTGCTTCCCTTAAACATGCTTATTCCAGTTGCTGTCAACGTCCGACCTTTGCAAGTTATACCACCACCAAACATGGTTGCAAATCAACCATGGGGTCAAAATATTGGACCAATAAACTTAGGTGTGAACCTTGCCCCATTACCTAAAGGAGCCACTAAGATATTGCCCAAGTTTAGTGGTGATGGCAAAATTCCCACTGAAGATCACTTGAGTGCCTTGCACTCAGCTTGTGCTGTTATAAGTGTCCCGACATAGGAAGTTGCTGTAAGGTTATTTGTGTGAACACTAACTGATGCTGCTATAGATTGGTTTAACCATCTTCCTCATCATTCCATCACTAGCTGGGATGATATGAAAAATGCCTTCAAAGATAGATTCAAAGATCCCGAGGATGAAACTTCCCTATTCTTCCAACTTAGTCAGATGAAGAAGGAAATGCATGAACCAATAAGGGAATTTGTAGCCAAGTTTAACAAACTCATTCAAAGAATTCCTACTGCATCTACACCCAATCCAGAAAATTAGAAGTCATTTTTTATTAATGTTGTGCACCCTGACATAAGCTTCCATCTTATAAAAGATGCATGCATTGATTTGGCTATTGCTCAGAGACTTGCAATCCAGTTAGAAGATGCATTTATAAATGTTGGGAAATGGAAATGAGAAGTTCAAACCCTGGGAACACCTTCCTCTTCAAAATCCACTGACCCTATGTTGCAAAAATTGATGAATGACATTGCAATGATGAAGAGGTAACAGAGTAAAGTACATGATACTTATCAAGCCCCTTACCAAGAAATGTATAGGTAGTCATTGTCTCAAAATTTTAATAAGAATCCCGCATTGACTCCTTCTCCAACAAGATTGCAAATTAAGGAAGCTACCAAGAAAACAATGTGTTCATTTCACATGACATCTGATCACAATGAACAAGATTATGCTAACTGGTTGAATTTTATTCAATTAGCGAGGGATGCTATTGCTGCAGAGCAAATGTTTGAGGAACCAAATACGAAAAATGAAAATTTAGGCACCTATTTCCTTGAATATGAGTTAGATTCTGAAAGGGGAGGCCCTGTGTTCATACCTCTATAGAGTCCTACATGCACAGTAATGACTAGAGGACAGAGAAATCAAAAAACCCACCTAAGTAATGACTTGAATAGATATTTTTCCAAAAGTAAAGAATCTACACACAATGATGCAACAGAGGTCTTAGAATCAAGGATCTTGAACAAAATTGAAATCGTAGCTAGTACTTCAGCCTTTGACATCATTGAATTTTGCAAATCCTCTTCCTTATCAATTTCTCCTACTGAGTACTTGAAGCTTAATCCTAAGGAATTAGACAAATTGGTTCAGTATGTTAAAGGTGATTCTACTAATAATGCACAATTTGCAAGTAATGCTTCTAATAGTTCTAAGGCCCGAAGTGAGCCAGTTTTTATTTTTGAAAGATGTAGAACAGATGTCCCTTATAATGAGATAATTGTAATTTCAATTTTGAATGAAGAGGATGAAAAGAAGCTCGAACTATTCTATATTTCATTACTATTGAATGGTCATAAGCTTAGTAATTGCATTATTGATTCTGGGGCATCAGACAATGTCATGCCTAAGGTCGTTGCCCAAGCCCTAGGTCTAGATTGTACTAAGTCTTTTGGTAGTTTCTACTCTATGAATGGGAAATAGGTACCATTAGTCGATCAAATCAAAGATGTACAGGCTTTCCTATATGCTTTCCCTGAGAAAAGAGTTAAGCTCACAATCCTTGTGGCAGATATCTTAGCCAATTACAGAATGCTTCTCAGTAGAACCTTTTGTAAAGACATGGGTGGAGAGATTGATTTAGACTGGTCAAAAGCTTACATTCATGTAGGAAAGAAGTGGGTGAAGCTAGAACCTGAATCAAAGATTAAGTATATAGTGACACCCTCAGACCATCCCAAAGCACAAATATTCTTCGAAGAGTGTCAATTTAGAAACTATGTGATCCTTCAAGAGGAACAATGCATGGTAAACGAAGTTACAAATTGTGAAGATATCCTTTGGACTCTTGAATTCGACAGGAGCTATTCAAATTTGAGGTCAGGTTCCGATGTTGTCCTTATCTCACCTGTAAGAGATATTTTTCCTTTTTCTTTCAAATTGGATTTTCATAATACTAACAATACTATTGAGTATGAAGCATTGCTCCTAGGACTACACAAAGCAAAATTAAAAGGAGTGAAACAATTAAAGGTAAGAGGCAATGTTGAGCTTATCATGAAGTAGGTAAGAATTCAATTTTCTATAAAAAATGAAAGACTGAAGCATTATAGAAACTTAGTTTGGGATGAGATAGAATCATTTGAAGCATTTTCTATTGAATTCGTCCCTCATGCTCAAAATAAAAAAGCTGACTCTCTGGCTATTTCAGTATCGTTGTTATTACCTCACCCAAAATTTAAAAATGACACTTATAGGATTGAGATGATCTACAGACCCAGGGTCCCAGATAACATTAATCATTGGTAGGTTTTTAATGATGATGCCCAATTAAAGGAGTTCATTGGGTGTGTTGGAGATTTTGCTGAATTTTTTTTTCAAGGATCTGAACATGACAACAATTCAATTAGAGGAGAGCTTACTGAATCTGATGAAACTATTCAACTCAAAGGAAATAGGATTCCTAAAGGTCTGGTATCTCTAGAACATCTTTTTGGTAGAAAGGATGATAGTACTCTGAAGAAATAAGTTGATTCTAAGGAAAGGAGAGAAGAACATGATAAAATTAACATTGGAACTGAAGAAAATCTAAGATTGATTTCCATTGGTACAACCTATTCTATGGTGGAAAAGGAGAAATTAGTTGAACTCTTTATTTAGTACCAAGATTTCTTTGCATGGGGGTATGAAGACCTAAAAAGTTTCAAGAATGGTGAATTTGTACATCATATACCATTGAAGCCAGGAGCTACCACTTTCAGACAAAAGCTATGGAATTATAACCCCAATGTGTTTGAAGCTATTTTTAGAGAAGTAGAGAAGATGTTGAAAGCTCATATAATATATCCCATACATCATTTAACATGGGTAGCAAATATTTTCCCTATGAGGAAGAAGAATGGGGAAATCAGGATTTGTGTAGATTTCAGGAATTTAAATCAACCAAGCCTTAAAGATAATCATGCGCTCCATACCATGAATCACATCTTGTAGACTATCGCTAGATCCGAAGTAATGTCTATGCTCGACAGATATTCAGGATATAATCAGATCAGCTTTGCACTAGAGGGACAACAAAAAACAACCTTCATAACACCATGGGGTACCTTTGCTTATAATCGAATGCCTTTTTTTTTAATTAACGCAGGTGCTACCTTTAAAAGAGCCATGGATTCCTCTTTCAAAGATTTGAGAAACAAAATCATTGTGATATACTTGGATGATCTGACAGTATATTCCAAAAAGAGAGCATCTCACTTCAAAGACCTTGAGAAAGTACTTGATAGATGTAGACAACATGGTATCTCCTTGAACCCCAAGAAGTTTGTGTTCTTTGTAGAAGAAGGTAAGCTCTTGGGAAACAACATTTCTTGAGATGGCATAAGAATCGACCCAAAAATAGTGAAAGCAATTCAAAAGTTGTCCTTGCTTACTGAAAAAAGTGATCTGGAATCTTTTTTTGAGTAGATTAACTTCCTGAGGTGTTTTGTGCCAGAGTTCTCTGAAAAAGTGAGATATATACTAAAAATGATGAGTGAGAAGCATCCTTTTACGTGGTAGGAAGAAGGCAAGAAGGCCTTTGAAGATATTAAAGAAGCCATTGCAAATGCCCTAATGTTGGTAAGTCCAAATTTTGAAAAGGACTTCATTATATATTGTTATGCTTCTAAACATTCTTTATCCAACATTCTAACTTAGCCAGATGATGAAGGCCATGAAGTCCTGATTGCTTTTACGAGTGTTCTACTAAAAAAGCATGAATTGAATTACACTCAGATAGAGAAACATGCATTCACAGTGGTAAAAGCATTAAAACAATTTAGGTATTATATCTTACACTCTCATTCTATTGTATATGTACCTGAGACCACAGTCAAAAGCATTCTAACTCAATAGGAAGTGGGAATGAATAAGAGGGCAATGTGGGTGGCTAGGGTGCAAGAATTCAACCTAACCATTAAGCCTACCTCTTTGGTTTTGTGTAAGTTAATAGCTAAAATTAAGGATACACCTCCCAAAAAACCTGAGAAAACTCCTATCATTTTGTTGGTCAATTAACAAATCCCTAGTTCTCAAACATCGCATATTTTTTGACATATGGTGAATGTCCCCCTAACATGAATCATTAAGAAAAGTGAAGCCTTAGATTGAAGGCAGAGAAATATGTAATTTCAAATGGAGTCTTATATAAAGGAGGAATTGATGAAACCTTCCTGAGGTGCATGGATACTGAACAACAAAAGGAATTGATGAAAGCTTATCATTTAGAAGCTTGCGGAGGACACTTCTCATCCATAATCACTACCTTCAAGATTCTCAGAAATTCCTTCTATTGGCCGAGAATGTTCAAGGATGCTTATAATTATGTGAAGAGTTGTGAGAAATGTCAGCTTTTCACTGGACGCCCCCAACTAGCAGCACTACCTCTCAGGCATGTGGTATGAACCTTTTCAGTAATGGGGTAATTATTTTATTGGACCATTGAATCCACCATCTAGTGCTGGGCATAGCTACATCTTGATAGCAATAGATTATTTTATGAAGTGGGTTGAAGCAATCCCGACTAAGAAAGCAAATTCCTAAGTGGTCTGTGATTTTCTAATGGAACACATCTTTGATAGATTTGAAGTACCTCAAAAAATTGTTTCAGACAATGCCACTTATTTCTCATCTAAGGAG
Source organism: Cupressus sempervirens (assembly GCA_028749045.1). Classification (NCBI taxonomy): domain Eukaryota; kingdom Viridiplantae; phylum Streptophyta; class Pinopsida; order Cupressales; family Cupressaceae; genus Cupressus; species Cupressus sempervirens. The sequence goes on along the minus strand of CM053786.1, from coordinate 836,156,373 downwards.
ATACCCCTTTTCTGTTATAAACATGGGGTGTCATTGGCACACTCATTAGAATACATTCTGCAAGGGAATGGGAAAGCAGAGTCTAGCAATAAGAACTTGGTAGCCATAATAAAAAAGTTGGTGTCTAAGAATTCACAAGATTGGCATAAAAGACTATATGAAGCATTATGGGCAGATTGAATTACACCAAAAATGGCAATTGGTATGGCCCCTTTTGATTTGGTATATGGGATTGGTGCTCAGGTATCTTTACTGCTAGAACTATCAGCTACGAAGTTGCAATCAGTAATTGAAGATCAATTTTTCAAAGATTCTCTAGAGAAAAGAATAATGTACCTTCATAAGCTAGAAAATGAGAGAAATAAGTTGGTAGATCACATCACAAAGCACTAGATGAAGGTAAAACATATTTTTGATAGGAAGAAACAACCACGTAGTTTCCTCAAAAATGATGAAGTTCTTCTGTGGGATAAGAGAAAGGAACCAAAAGGAGCACATGGAAAGTTTGAATCTCTCTAGAAGGGTCCATTCTCTATTTCAAAAGTTGTTAGCCCAAACACTTACCGATTGAAGAATCCAGATGGAACAATCCTGCCTTTTACCTATTATGGGTAGGATCTAAAATTGATTAAGCTCTAGCCATGGGATTTTCCCTTCTATGTACATAGCCTTTTGTTGTGTTAGCTCTTTCTTTCCCTGTGGTCTTTGTTGTGTGTGTTTTGGTTTGTTTTTTTCTTGTTGTCTAAGTTCTCTGTGTATTCGACATACACAGTCCCCAGTTAGAGCCCCTGGTAGTCATAGATAGAGTCCACATTTGTTTTAAACTTCCCTTCCTCTTCTAATTTTCATCAGTTGAAGCCTTTTCCCTTGCTGTCCAAGAGTTCATCATCCCCAAGATGATTAGTCAAATTCCTAAACATCCACAGTAGTTCTCTCCTTCAATTGAACCACTTTGAACCACTTTGAACATCAGTTCGAAGTAGTTCAAAGTAGTTCACATAAGGTTTTTCTCTAATATCTTTCTTTGGCAAGTGATGTTCCTCATGCGGCGATGTTTTCTCCCAAAGTACTTCAAACCACTTTGAACCTCAGTTGGAAGTAGTTCAAAGTGGTTCAAGACAACATAATCATGTTTCTAGCTTGGAAGTATGATGTTTCATCATCTATTCATGAAATTGTCAAAAAATCATGATTTGGAGGCCATTTCTTTTTTCGAGGAGTGAAAATCATCATTATTGAGAGTGGGGTAAATCTTCAGTTTGAGAAAAATGATTGGGCAAATTATAAACAAGGTAGCTGCCAAAAGAGAAATCATTAAACGAAAAGCTAGTGTAGAATGTCTTTCAAACGTGTGAAGGTGATCAAAGTGGTATGTCATTAAGGCCTAATTATTATCCTATACTTTCACACAAAAATGCTTCATTTTTATAAAATGCCAATCAATTCCCTTTAAAATCATCATGCAAAGAACTAGATTTGTAAAGGAGCTGTTAAGGAGAATAGGGAAAGTACTAGATTTTTAGTAGAAAAAGGTGAGAACTTAACAATCTTTGTTTTGTTCTACAATCTATATTGTTGTCAAGAGTTTATATGCTCAAGACTTTGCATGTTTGATTAACAATGTGGTCAGTTTTACACTTCCTTGGCAATGTTTCTAGTCTTGAATGTGAAAGACCAATTATCTGTGAGACAAATTTGCAAGGGGTGAAAGTAGAAAATTTACAGGCCATATTCCTAGAACGTGCCAATGAGACTAATGGATACATGGAAGTATTAACTAGTGGATTGATAGAAGCTGCTACATTTCCTCCTGCCTTTGTAAGTCTTGAGCTCTTGCAACTATTTATAGATCACTATGACATCAAAAGTAAGAGTATTGTGAACAAAGACAAATCAACTATCCTTTCCATTTCAAGAGAAACCATTTCCTCTATTTTGTAGTTAATGATAAATACCTTTGCTTCATTCTCCCCCACTCAAGCTTTGGCCAAATACAGGGCAGCCCCTAGTAAGTTCTGAAATACCATGGCCAGAAAATGAACTGAGATCAATTATGGAGGCGGGTTCAGACTCCCAAATTTCATTGCCAAAGATCACATGAAACCACACATACATGATCTAGTTGTATTATTACACCGTGTGAAAGGTTCAGTGAATGTGTTCTTGTTTGGGGAATGGATGTTTAGATACATTGAGATCATTTTAAAAGGCAATCAATGGATGGATTGGATGGATATTATTGCGAATTCTTTGAGATCCCAACTTAAGCATGCTAAAGAATCCCATGAGGATTTCTATATGGCCTCATACTTAACCTATTGCATTGTCTATACATGTGATCTCACTCCCCTGCCTCATGAGATATGGAGTGAAGAGATGACTATTTTCCAATATTGTCCTCCTTTGCAAAAGGATAAGGTTTTAGAGGATTTTCGCAAAGTGCATGATGTACTCTTGGACAATGTTTGTTTGTCCTTGGAAAAGGGGAAGATGTCAAGACTCCCCCCTTAGGCGTAGGGATTGGTTCAAAAATATGGGAGCTTCTTTATCCAATTTCCTAGGTTCATGTATTTGAGGGTCAGTGGATTCGATGATGAACCTATGAAGTTACCCCGGTATGCTCTTGATTGCTTTGTGTTAGCTGAGTTATGCAGATAGCTTTTTCATGTTATCAAAGACAACCTACCATAGAAAAATTGGGAAATGGCCTTCCTTGTAAAATTGGGTTCATTTGTTTGTAGTAGTATGGATAACGCTTCCATCATTGGAAGCAATCTAGTCGAGTTCAACCTTTGTTTCTATCATAGCAGGAGAAATTTTGACAGTAAGGGGTATGCAGCCCAAATTCTCAGCCTTGAAGTTCATCTTCTAGCCACACCATATTTAGAGTATCTTTGGAGAGATTGCAAGAATGAGGAAGAGGTTCTAGAAAGGGATCTGTCAAGGATGACCTTCTAGCAGATTAATTCTTTCAAACTGAAATTCAATGTAGGAGAAGTAGAGGATGATGGTTTAGACATGGTTGAACTTGGTTGGAAAGAATTAGATGAAATAGAGTCCTGAGCAGTTGATTGGTACAAGGAGGAAGAGGATGACATTAATCAAAGGTCTAGGTTCATACTTACCTACACAGATGATTGGCTCCAGAAAAGGGCTCAAAGAATCGTCAATGAACCTCTTGTTGAGGTGACTTCTTCCCTTGAACCACTTCATTCTAACATTTCATTTTCTCCTATTGTAGGTAGTGCATCTATCCTGGATACAAAGGGAAATTCTTCTCCCCATTTACAAATTATGGCTCCTACGACAAGGTCCCAAGCCAAGTCAAAAGCCTTGAAATGGTTTAAAGCCCAGAAGCAAGAGATGGCATCCCAAGGACAAGAGCTAGGTGATGGACTGCATTTACCTGATGGAGGAGATGGTGAGGTTTAGTTTATCAAAGCTCCTAAGATAGATGAACCTAAGTTTTTGACTCTGATCAGGGATGCTTAGATGATACTTGTGAGTCCTACGATTCCTCCATGGCTGTCAAGTTCAATCAGTAAGAAAAGGAGTCTGCAACCGGTGTCGACGTCGATGAAGGATATAGTCACAAAATATGTAGCCAGAGGCTCAAAGGAGAAGAAAACAAATACATATGCTTATCTAACCAAGGATCTAGTGACAGGGAAAATCACCACGGAAGTGACCACTTATAAGCAAAAGAAAGAATTTGGAGATGTTGAGGAAGAAGGATTCAAGGTCACTTCAATTGAATTGGGTACCCTCAATAGGAGCACTGGTAATAATTTCTTTAAGTTTTCTATTGACCACATGCTCACATAGTCTGAAAAGGATAATAAGGAGAAGAAAGAATTGAAGAGGATGATAACTACCATGGCTGCATATATTGACTCTCTCATCAATCTTGGAGCTTCACCAATTATACAGGTTTCACAACCATTTGATCCCAGTTCAATTGAGAGTCAACAACTAATGAGGCAAATGCAGAAGTTCAAGTTGCTAACTAACACCATGGAAAGCTGGGCAAATGGTATAATTGAGGAAGGCAATAAATTTATCTTTGAATTTACTAGTGCATACATAGCGGGTGAAGCACTGCTATGAGAAATTCAAACCTTTGTCCTAGGATGGGAGACAGAGCTAGCATGCTACCAAGCAGTAGTTTTCCAAATAAAAAAAGTAGAACGTTTTGGAGTTGCAAAATTCTTGAATGAAAATCCTATGAATAATGTAGACCCTTGCATGCTATTTGTCCTGAAAAATGATATGCATTGGAAAGAGGCCATCTACAGAGAAATAATCAAAGAAATACAAGGCATTGAAAATTGGATCATAGAAATGAATGAAGAGCTCATAAAAGATATGAAGATTGTGAATCCAATAGGCATCTTGTAGTTTGATGAACAGAATATGGATGCTGACGTGTTATCAAAGAAATTTAGTGAAGAAGTTGAACAAATTAGAGATAGTGAACTGCCTAAAGCTGAAGACTTCTCTACATTAGGAAGTATCGAGTCCATGCTATGCCTGAACAAAAATATGATGCCATGTTAGAGCCTCAAAATGAAAGAATATAGGTGGAAAAAAGATAAGTGCAGGGCCCGATTGATGACCTTGAAGAATCCTCATTCGCTTGCAATGCAAGAATTCATGGCAACATTTTGGAGTTGGAAGCTTGTGCGCCAAACTATAGGAGAGGAAGAAAAAACTGATGAAGTTGCTGGAAATTGAATAGTTCACCTTCCAGCATTTCTTTCTTTTTTTTGTTTAACTGCTCTTTCATTTTATAATAGTTTCTTGTGTAACCAAAAGAGCTGGGTTTTGATGGAGGCTCTTTTGGGTTTGAAAAACTATAAGTGCTGGAGCATTTGTCTATTCTTTTTTTTAGAAGCAAGTAATAGGAAGTAGTAGATATAGATAATAGTAGATGTTATAGACTTAGATAATTTTAAAAACAGTGATTTGAGATAGTATATGGAAATTTTTCTTTCTAGGAATTTGTGCATGGAAGTTTTATATACATATATGAAGAATTTTGAGTTTGAACTTTGAAACTTGGTGTTCAAAGTATTAGATTATCATTACTTTGTGAATGTGGTTTGGCAATTTAGAAATCTTGATCACTATTCTCTTCTTGTAAGTGCATTAGTTTAGTTTCTTAATTCATGTTATATTTTGTGATGAAGATTCATTCTTTGAAGTGAATTTCATATGTGTGATAGTTTATTTTTCAATCATTTATTCAAAGTTTGTATTGTTTCCTACCTCATTTCCCAAGAGAAATTGAGAGGTCCTTAGGCACTTTCATGAAAAAGTGTAAAAATAATATTGTATTCCTTCTAAAAATGACAAGGGAGGTGTACCTTATAAAAATTTAGAGAGAAAGGTAGATAAAATCACACTTTCTCAACTATTGTGAATGGTCATTGTTCCTGTTATAAAGTTGGGCATAGAGTAAATTTGATAATTGTTAAAAAGGACAATCTATTCACCAACAATCTCTTAATAGAGTGGTCTTAACAGATCTTTGTAAATCTCCTAACAAAGTCCTTACTTAGTTGTAAGTGTAAAATACTTTAACAAGGTGGAACCTAACTATTTCTTAAGTCTTTAACAGGATAGAATCATCACAGGGTAGATCATATGTTATGGTCAAACATTGTAACCTCAACTAGTTAACTTTGTTATTGTAGTAGTGAAGATTTGTGGGTGTCATCCTCACCCATGTTTTACCTTCACTTTGGAGGGTTTTTGGGTAACAAATATTGTGTTATGTGTTATTACTTTCATGCATGTGATTGAACTAATTTACATGTTACAACAATTTTACATTTATAGTTTTGCATGTAGAAGCTATTATTAGATGTAGATGAATCTGTGAAAAGTGAAAAGTGAAAAGTGTTATAGATTTTGATCCCCCCCCCACGAGTATGTAGTTTACACCTCCAATAGTCAATAATTGGTATCAGAGCACTAGTTCTCTGAAAGAAGATAAAGACTTAGATCTTGGAAGATGGAGGCTTTGAAACTAGACAAAACTATTGAAAATTAGGTGATTGACATCCAAATCACACTGCAAAATCTTGAGAAGGAAAGACAAGATCTGAAGGATTCCCTAAAAAGAAGAAAGGAAATTATCATTCAGATAAAGAAATACTCTTATGAAGAAGTTGAAACTGAAGGACTATTTGAATCAATCAATCCTAATGACAAAGCACTTATTGAATTACTTGAAAGGAACAAACTCCTTAATGAAGAAATAAGAGAACTAAGAAGAGAACATGAAATCCAATAGTGAGACTAAGTGAAGTGACTAAAGAAAGAAAGAAAGCTGAAGAAGACAAGACTATGGTAGAAGAAGATAAAAGGATAATGGCTACGAGACTTGAGGAAAGAATATCATATTTATAGAAGCTCACAAAAACACAAATGGATCTGATGAATCAACTAATGATTGCAAATCAAAAATTGAACCACAAGGATGTGGATATTGTAAATCTAAAATCACATAATGAGATACTAAAGAATGAGAATGAATCTATGGAGAAATTTAACAAACCAAAGGAAGTTATGAATTATCTTGAAGAACTTATAAAGTCATCAAGTCATTCCAATGGTTTGGGACATTCTTGCTTTGAGAAAGGAGAATCATCCAAGAATGGAGAAATGACAAATGCAAAGACAAAGAACAAGCAAACATGCTATAACAGTGGAAAAGTTGGTCATACTATAAATATTTGTTGAAGAAAACATGGTATGCAAAATTCTAAACCTAATTTTATAGGTCGCTAATTTTACTACAAGAAACAAGGTCATCAAGTACATGAGTATAGGTCAAGACTGAGAAATACATCTACTAAACCTAGATTTGAAGGATACTGCTACAATTGTCAAAAATATGGACATGGAGAATTTGAATGAAAATTAGAGACAAAACCCTACTAGCCAAGTTAGAGGAAGAATAATTATGCATCTAACAGTACATGTTCCAAATGTCACAAGTTTGGACATCAAATCAAGAATTGTATAAATCAAGAACATTTAGAAAATTAGACAAAGGATAAAGGTAAAGGCAAAGTGGACATTAAGAAAGTAAGGAATGAAATGAATCAAAAATGGAAAAAGAAAATAAAAGATAGAAATATTAGATCTAATGGAGTCGAGGTCACCCAATCTAATGGAGAAGGTGACCATGTCATCTCTAACTAAGTAAAAGAAGTATGTATGGAACTATACACCTAAAAGACATATCATACATTAGTTCTTTACATGAATATATGCTAAAAGTTCATATTTTCATATATATAAGATGCCTAAGAATTTGTTTGTAAAATTTTTTGAGTATCTGTAAAATTGTCTATGTCAATCGAGAATTGCAACATAGATTGAGCACACCAATAGAGACCAAAGGTTATGGAAGAGACCAAGCTGTTATGCTAGTATCAATGGAGATAGCTAACTTCCTCTCAACAAAGTATGTAACATTAATGGTGAACCTAATTGATGAAAAGAGGAGGTATATAATTTTTTTTGAATACATTGTTTCATACATTGCATCCATATTTTTGAAGAGCTTAGATTGATTTAGCAATTTTTAGCAACCAACAAATATTTCAAGGAAAAATCCAATCAAGAAGTTTGAATGAGTAAAGAGAATGATTGAGTGCCAAGTATCTAGAGAAGGAAGAACATCAAACCCTAGTTATGATCATGGTAGATTCATTGACCACTGGAATGAGTGAAAAGGTTAGTAAAGTTCAACTGGTGAAGAGGGACACATATCCTCAACCTAAATTTCATGCTATTCCAGAAACTGTTGTAAAGGGAGACTCAATGAGTGCATTATCTTTGATACCACCTAAATTCTTTATGATTCATGATGTCATAAGTTGTTATATGTGAAAAGTTGGAGAAGTAGGAGATCATTAAATTAGGGAACCTTATGAGAAGCAATACAGTGAAGGAATTTTGAAGGATGAGTTTTAGATTGTTGAGAGGAAAGGGTTAACTCAAGCCCTAGAATTTCTAAGAAATTCTATAATTAAATGGATCAAAGTTATTTTGAGAAAAGTTCATAATATGAAGGACTAGTTATAGAATGGACCAATATAAATCACAAAGAAGATTATACATAGAGTTATAGGCTATTTAACCTTAGATAGGAAGAAAACAATGCAGTGCTTGAGTCGTGACGTAGCACAAGGCAAGAGATTCCCCAAAGGAGATGTCCTAGCCCCCAACAAATAACCACATAGTGGAAACATAATAATAGTGCAAAATTTGATATCAAATCACAACTCTTTATTCATAAAATTACTATTACATGCAATGTGCTAGGTTGTAAGGCCTTCCCAGTTATGGTCGAATACAATAGCAATTACAATAATAGTTCTGCAAGATCCCTCAAGATCCAACCAAAATACTAGCTAGTCCAGATCCACACTCTGGTAGAAACCTCCAAGGAAGATCTCAGCTTGTGCTTGCAAGCCCACTAAGAAATCTCCTCATTTTCCAACCATAGCTACTAGCTCTTCTCCAATTTCATCCAAGATCCAAGTGTAAACTACCTCACATTTGGCTCTCTGTCCACACATTCACAACTTCATCACAATCCTACCATAAACTCCCTCACATTCAATGCTCTATCTATAGACTTCAAAAAATTCACCCTTTAGCTAATCCAACACTCACTTCTCCTCTGAATGAATCAATCCATCCATGAAAGAATAAAAGACTACAAAATACCCCTTACACCCAACTAAGCCAGAAGTCGGCCTAGCAATTACAAATTAAATAAACCCCCTTACATTTAAATATATGTTAAATCATAAGTCAGCTACAACACAAATTAAATACCCTATACACAAATTAAATGCCAAGGTTGGCTCATAGACAACTCGACACCTATACAACCAAGACCAACCTGAGTGCCATAGAAACCAAGCTGAGCATCAACAAAACCACAAGTAATGCCAAGCTTCCAGACCATGATGAGCTCCAAGACCGTGCTAAGCTTCCATAGACCATGATGAGCTCCAAAGATCATATTGAGATCTAAGACCATGCTAAGCTCCAAGACCATGCCAAGCTCCATAGACCATGCTAAGCTCTAAGACAATGCTGAGATCCAAGACCTTCTTGACCGAGTACTAGTCCAAGCACCCTCAAAAGCAACTACCGATCCTTCTCCCATGAACTCTAAAGTAGTCACTGAGAAAACCCAAGATGCTCCTACATCAAACTCCCTAGGTAAATAGAAAAGTGTGTCCCACACTTTGATGCCCAAAGAAAGATCAACAACCATCTTTATCTTGACCAAAGGCTTCTATTAGGAATAAGGTCTCTCAACCTTGGATAATTCCTATTCTTATTATTTGTTTTGTAAATGTATTTTTTTCAAATAATGTAATTAAGTGTGAGTGTACATGTCTATTTGGCATGTTGATGTATCACTCCACTTTCATGTGTTGACATCTTGAATTGTGTGTAAAGAAATCATGACTAAAATGGTTATGACAGATTCCTATGATGCGTAAGAGCTATCTTTGGAAGATTTAATTGTGTGTAAGGAAATCATGACTAAAATGGTTACGACAGATTCCTATGATGTGTAAGAGCAATCTTTGGAATATTTAATTATGTGTAAGGAAATCATAAACAAAAAGGTTATGATGAATTTCTATGATACGTAAGAGCTATCTTTGGAAGATGCTCTAAAAATAGAAAATGCATTATATAAGCACTTTGAGGGCTATAGATAGTTGAGAGGGAGAGTGTGAGTAGTGTAATTGTTGGTTGCTACTAGATAAGTCTTTTGTGTCCTAAAAGAGCTTGCACTATAAGTGTGTTGTAACCTTTGACTTGAGGATAATGCATTGTGCAGGTTTTGGAGGGGTGGGGTTGTTTTATCAAAAAGTTTTTCCCCATCAGCATATTTTTGTGTTTATGAGTTATTCTTTCTTTATCTATTTTTTGTATTCATGGTTGACTATAATATTATGGTTTACATAATATTGAATATGTAATTGTAAGGATTTAAAAAAGAATTTGCACAATACTTTCCTTAAGAGATTAGTGTAGGAAGTTGTTTCCACACCTGAGTTTCCTTACAAGTGGTATCAGAGCTTGATCAACTTTTGATTCTAGTTGTTGGGTAGGGTTTTTTGAGATAATCTCAAGTTGAGTGGGAGTTTTTTGTAAAGCATTCTGAATCTCATTTGTAGATTGAGATGGCTAGTTCATCATAAAGAAAAATGGAGGTGGAGAAATTTAATGCAGTAATTTTGAGCTGTGGAAACTCAAGATGGAAGACTTTCTTGAAGATCATATCTATGGGAGGCAACTTCACTTGATGTGAGACCTGCAATAATATCTCAAGAAAATTGGGATCTCAAGGATAAAAAAGCTAAGGGTCTCATTAGACTCTATCTAGATGATTTAGTTCTGTTGAATGTTCTTGATGAGAAGACCACAAATAGTTTGTGGACATGGCTTGGGTCTGTGTATCAAGTCAAATCTTTAGTGAACAAGTTGTTCTTGAGAAAGAAGTTGTATTCTCTAAGAATGGAGGAAGGAAGATTTTTTATAGATCATCTAAATGCTTTTAATTTACTAATTGTACAGTTGACATCATCTGGTGTCAAGATAGAGGAGGAGGATTGATGTATGACCCTATTATGTTCCTTGCCAGATTCATGGGACCATCTTGTGATGGCTCTTGGAAATACTTTAGTCACTTTTAGAATTGATGATATGGTGTCTTTGCTGTTATCTAAGGAGATGAGGAGAAAGTCATCAGATTCAGCTAAGGAAGCTCTTGCTATTCATGGTAGATTCAACGATAGAGGCAACAAAAATGACAACAAGTTTGGAAACGGTAGATCCAAATCATGTGGAAAATCAAAGACTCTTGGAAATTCCAAGGAAAAATGCTAGAATTGTACTAAGACTAGGTACTTCCATAAAGATTGCAAAGAGCCAAAGAAGAAGAAGAAGACGTCAGATTTAGTTTCAAAAAAATCTCAAGAAGATGGCGATGCTTTCATTGCAACCTTGGCAGCACATGCATCTAATGATGTGTGGTTGATAAACTTAGGTGCTTCTTTCCACATGACCTCTCATCGAAGCTAGTTCTCAAATTATGAAGTTTTTGATGATGAAAATGTGTATTTGGGTGATGATTCTCACCTAAAGATAGTTGGATGAAGATGGGTCACGATCATCTTCCTTGATGGATGAGTAAAGGGGATCAACAAGGTAATGCACATCCCTAGTTTGACATAAAACCTATTATCTGTAAGTATGATGAATGATGTAGTTGTGCAAGTTTTTTTTTCTAAAGATGGATGTAAGATGATGAGAGGAGCTATGGTGCTTGCTAAGGGTAAGGAGAGGTACTCTATTTCAGCTTGATGCATGCTTTTCCTAGTGCAATAGTTCTTCTATTTCAAAGAAGAGACTAGCTATCATTTCATCCCCACCATTTGGAAAAGTAGTAAAGAAGACTGTGGTTATTAGTTTTGATGGCAATGAAACATGTGTACCTAAGGGTGCAAACACATTGGAAGGAAAGCTTCCTATAGAAAAGACAATGTTGTGCAATATGAGATTTGGTCACATTGGTGAGAAGGGACTCAAAACCTTGAAGAACAAGAACATCATTGAGGGGTTAAATGATTGTAATCTTGAGTTTGAATTCTACGAACATTGTATCTATGGTAAACAAAATTGTGTTCAATTTTACTCTAGTCCTCACAAATCTTCTAATGTTTTGGATCTTATTCATTCTGATATATTTGATCCTGTAAAAGTTCCTTCAATCTCCAAGTCTATATTTTTTGTATCTTTCATAGATGATTACAATAGAAGGACATGGATTTATTTCCTAAAAATTAAGACACAAGTCTTTAGTCAGTTCATGGAATTTAAAGCCCTTGTAGAGAAGAAGATTAAGTAAGTGAGAATTGACAATGGTGGTGATTTTTTCTTAGCAAAGTTTGAATAGTTCTATAAACAATAGGGTATTGAGAGGCATGAAACAACTCCTTATAAGCCACAAAAAAATGGAGTTATAGAAATAATGAACAAGACAATGATGGAGAAGGGTAGGAGTATGCTTAGTGGAGCTAGTCTTGAACAATGGTTTTGGGTTGAAGCTATGGTCATTGCTTCCTATCTAGTTAATAGATCTCCTACATGAGCTCTTGTTGGTAAGACACCCATGGAGGTGTGGTCTAGTAAGAATCTTTCAATTAGACATCTTCATGTTTTTGGTTGTGAAGCTTATGCACATGTTCAAAACTAGAAAAGATCTAAGTTGGAAAACAAAGCTGTCAAATGTATTTTCATCGGATACAGTGTTGGTATGAAAGGATACAAGCTTTGGGACCCTATGACAAGTAAAGTGTTGTATAGAAAAATGTTATTTTTAGAGAGCTAACATCTTCTCCTATTATGCTATAGTCAAATGAAAAAAGAAGAAGGAAGATATTGTGCAGTTACATCCTACCCCTGAGAAGACTGAACAGAAAGACCATGTTGGGTCTAATGAGGAGGAAAGCTCTAGTAGCTCTAACATTTTAGAAGAAGAGGAAGAACAACCTCAACCTCAGCCCTTGAGGAGATCCATGAGAGTAAGGAAGTAGCCAAAAAGGTTTGATTATTCTATATTAGATTCCATCTGTGCCTTTTCTTTGATTACTAACACTGATGAGCCTAGATTTGTGAAAGAGGCTTTGGATATGGAAGATGCAGGTTCTTGGATTGAGGCCATGGATGATGAGATGGCTTCATTGGATTAAAAAAAGAACTTTGGACCTTATACCTTTTTCTAAAGGATAGAAACCTATTGGTAGAAAATGGGTGTTCAAGAAGAAATTCTATATAGATGGTAGTGTTGAAAGGTACAAACCTAGATTGGTTGCAAAGGGGTATTCATAGGTAGAGGGAATAGATTATGGTAAAATATTCTCTCCTATTGAAAAGTTGACATCCAATATATTTCTATTATCTCTTGCTGCATCATATGATTTAGAGATAGAATAGATGGATGTGAAGACAACTTTCCTTCATGATGATTTGGAGGAAGAGATTTATATTTCAGAGCCTGAGCACTACATTGTTAAAGGTAAAGAATCTTTGGTTTGTAGATTAAAGAAGCTTCTATATGGTTTGAAACAATCTCCTAGCATGTGGTATCTTAAGTCTGATCCCTTTATGTTGTCAATTGGATATGTAAGATTGAAATCAGATCATTGTGTTTATTTTAGATTTAAAAATGATCACCTTCTAATTGTTGAATTATGTGTTGCTATTTGGGAAGGGTAAGGGTATGATTTCTAATTTTAAATCTCAGCTGTCAATGCAATTTGAGATGAAAGATCTTGGGGAAGCAAGGTACATCTTAGGTATGGAAATCAGTAGAGATAGGTCTAACAGAAAAATTTGGTTGAGTCAGAGTAAGTATGTGAAGTTTGTGTTGGAAAGGTTCAACATGGTAGATTGTAGACCATTGTGTGTTCCTATTTCTATGGGAACAAATTTATCTATAGATGATTGTCAAAAATCTCCTAGTGAGGTGGAGGACATGAGTAGAGTACCTTATGCTAGTGCTATTGGTAGTCTTATGTATGCTATGGTCTGTACCAGACCAAACATTGCTCAAGAAGTGGGAGTTTTGAGCTAGTTTATGGCTAATCTTGGATGGGTGCATTGGGATGTAGTTAAGGGAGTATTTAGATATTTGAGGGGTACATCAGATTACTCCATTTTTTATCATGGTAACTCTTCTAGAGCTTTGCATTTAGTTTGCATTTGTGGGTTTGTGGATTTAGATTGGGTAGGTGATATTGACAACAGGAGATCCACTAGTGCTTATGTGTTCACTATGTTTGGTGGTGCCATTAGTTGGTTGAATAAGTGACAACCTATGGTTTCTTTGTCCATTATAGAAGCTAAGTATGTGGCTGCTACTCATGCTTGTAAGGAAGCCATTTGGCTTAGGAGATTGTGTTCTAATATTGGTGTTTATGTAGGATAGATTACTATTTGTTGTGATAGTTAGAGTGCTATTTGTCTTGTAAAGAATCTAACTTTCCATGCCAAAATAAAGCACATTGATGTGTAGTTTCACTTTGTGACAGATATGGTAGAAGATGGAAAGGTAAATTTGGAGAAGGTAGATACTATAAAGAATGTTGCAAATGCATTGAAAAATCTAGTGGATACAAAGAAGTTTAGATGGTGTTTGGAGTTTATGGGCCTTTTGACCTATAGTATTTAGTTCTTGTTACGTTCTTGTTGCTCTTACAAGGTGTTTGACAAGTGGGAGAATGTTAGGAATACGATGTCTCAACCTTGGATAATTCCTATTCTTATTTTTTTTTTGTAACTATATTTTTTGCAAACAATGTAATTAAGCATAAGTGTACATGTCTAGTTGGCATGTTGATGTGCTTTAAGAAAGCTACCTCCAAAAAGAGACATAAAATATTGGTGAATCTTTCACTATTTTGAAAAAACAAAATTATTTCTATTGGCGAATCTCTCAATTTTTTATTCTAAATATGATTAATATTGGCAATTATTTTTGAATCATAGATTTTTTGTATAAAATATTGACGAATCTCAATAATAATAGGAAGCTCATTAAACACCATGGAATATTAAAAATCTAAATTGAATATTTTTTTTACCTTGTGGAATATTATGAGGATCATTACATATACTTTAAATCAATAGTGAAAACTAAACATTGGTGATATATCCCTAAGGTAACTAATAATTATTGGTTAGTTCAATCTAATTTCTCCAATAATATATTATATTTAGGTGACTCAAATCTAATCACATAAAAAATATCGTGACAAATATTTGAGTTTAAATTTTTCAATAAAATAAATTATTGAGTGATTTTAAATATTCTAGAACTAAATTTTATAAAAATATGGCGATTTAGGTTGTATCAAATGTTAAATTATTAGGCAAATTACTAGCCAAAAAATTCTAAAATTAGCTAATTTGTGAATATTAGCCACTAAAAGACAACTTTTTGACATGTCACTCCACTTGCATTTGTCGACATCTTGAATTGTGTGTAAGGAAATAATGACTAAAATGGTTATGATGGATTCTTATGATGCGTAAGAGCTATCTTTGGAAGATTTAATTGAGTGTATGAGAATCATGACTAAAATGGTTATGATGGATTCCTATGATGTGTAAGAGCTATCTTTGGAAGATTTAATTGTGTGTAAAAAAATCATAATCAAAATGGTTATGATAGATTCTGATGACGTGTAAGAGCTATCTTTGAAAGATGCCCTAAAAATGGAAAGTGCATTATATAAGCACTCTGAGGGTTATAGATAGTTGAGAGGGAGATTTTGAGTAGTGTAATTGTTGGTTGCTACTAGATAAGTATTCCATGCCTAAAAGAGCTTGCACTCTAAGTGTGTTGTAACCTTTGAGTTGAATATAATACATTGTGTAGGTTTTGGAGGGGTGGGGTTGTTTTACCAAAAGGTTTTTCCCTATTGGCATATCTTTGTGTTTATATGTTATTATTTCTCTATCTATTTTTTGTATTCATGGTTGAATTCAATATTATTTTTTACATAATATTTAATTTGTAATTGTGAGGATTTAAAAAAGAATTTACACAATACTTTCCTTAAGAGATTAGTGTAGGAAGCTATTTTTGCACTTGAGTTTCCTTATAGCTTCCACTCCAATAGGGACAAGAAAACCAATCTACACATCATTCAAATTTGCATAATTTTGTCAAACACTAGAATCTCAACCATCCAATCAACATGCTCATTCTCAAGAACAAATTGAACATAATGCTTCATCAGGAAACCCTCATCCACATCAGCAACCATTGAATCCAAACAAACAACAAAAAACTCCACATCAAAAATAATATGTACATCTCCATCAACACATGCCAAACTCACAACACCAACAATCTCATTACTTACAACAAGATGCTCTGTAATATACAACTCATCACCAACAACAACTGGATCATCCATGACCAAGTGCTCTACAACATACAAGTCACCACTAACAACCATTAGATCATCCATGACCAAGTGCTCTACAATTTCCATGTCAGTCCCAACCAACTGACCATGAAAACCAACCTCCATCCCAACATGAGCAAGATTAGGAATATCTTTAGCAACAACCTCTAGCTTCTCTATAGGTTCTATATCAGATTCCACAAGTTGATCAACAAAACCAACCTCTTCCACCTCAACTCTTCTATGCCATCTTTTTTCACTAACAAGTCTCTTAACCGGCTAGACAACTCTCTTCTAGATTGGTAGACTTCAACTCTACAAACATCTATGGAATGCCTCCCTCATCCTATCCTTATCTTGATTAGTTGAACTAGTTTCAAATTGAGCAACCACCTCCTTAGCTCAATCAACCAAACTAACTTCAAACTGAGTAGTCATCTCAGAAAACCTCCTTTCCACCACATCATAGAGATTCACAATCATCTCAAGGTCTAATCCTCTTAGATCCATCTCCCAAGATCTTTGTAAACCCTCTACAAAAAATCCTTCCCATGCTCCTTGTGAAAAAATTGAATTGTTTACAAGTCAAATTGCAATTTTCCACCTCACATGAACAATGAGAATCCACATCACAAGTCTAGGACCACAGATCTACAATCCACAAACTCTCTATGATCATGCCTCAAAAAAACTAGTCTTCCATCTTTACATCCATCAATCCATCTACAAGCCCTTTGTAATTGCAAGTTATAACCATGATCTACCACCTAACAAAAAAGAGATCTAGGACTCCAGAAAGAACAATACACTACTAAATCAAGATCAAGTCAGATCTACTTTGCCAACCCAAGTCTTGGTACAAACTACCTCAGCTTCGATGATCTATCTACACTTTTAGGAACAACCTTGTCTCTAATACCACCCAATATAGTGTAGTGTAGGAGATTCCTCAAAGGAGATGTCCTAGCCCCCAACAAAATAACTACACAATGGAAATAGTATAACAATGCAAAATTTGATATCAAATCACAACTCTTTATTAATAAAATAATTGTTGCATGTAATGGGTTGGACTATAAGGCCTTCCCAATTATGGCCAAATATAATAGCAATTAAAATAATAGTTCTGCAAGATCCTTCAAGATCCAACCCAAACACTAGCTAGTCTAGATCCACACTATGGTAGAAACCTCCAAGGAAGATCTCAACTTGTGCTGGCAAGCCCACCAAGAAATCTCCTTATTTTCTAGCCATAGCTACTAGCTCTACTCCAACTTCATCCAAGATCCAAGTGTAAACTACCTTACATATAATTGATTACATACAATGTTCCATGCTATAAGGTCTTCCTAGTTACAACCAAATACAAAGAAAGTACTAGTTCAGTAAGATCCCTCAAGATCCAATCCAAATACTAGCTAGTCCAAATCCACACTCTAGTAGAAACCTCCAAGGAAAATCTCAACCTGTGCTCGCAAGCC
Source organism: Cupressus sempervirens (assembly GCA_028749045.1). Lineage (NCBI taxonomy): Eukaryota > Viridiplantae > Streptophyta > Pinopsida > Cupressales > Cupressaceae > Cupressus > Cupressus sempervirens. The sequence goes on along the minus strand of CM053786.1, from coordinate 836,138,864 downwards.
CACCAAGCAATCTCCTTTTTTTCTAGCTATAGCCCTAGCTCTACTCCAACTTCATCCAGGATCCCAGTGTAAACTACCTCACATTTGGCACTCTATCCACACATTCACAACTCCATCATAATCCTTCTATAAACTACCTCACATTTGATGCTCTATCCATAGACTCAAGAAAAATCACTCTTTAGCTATTCTCCACACTCACTTCTCCTCTTAATGAATCACTCCATCCGTGAATGAATAAAATATTCCACAAGACCCCTTACTTATACCTAGCTAAGCCACAAGTCAACCTAGAAATTACAAATTAAATAAACCACCTTACATTTAAGTATATGTTAAGTCACAAGTTCGCTACAATACAAATTAAATACCATATACATAAATTCAATTCCAAGATTGGCTCATAGACAAGTCGAGAACCAATATGAACCAAGACCAAGCCAAGTGCTAGAGAAACCAATCTGAGCATCAGCAAGACCATAAGCAATGCAAAGCTCCAAGACCATCTTGACCAAGTACTAGTCCAAGCACCCTCAAAAGAAACTACCAAGCCTTCTCCCATGAATTCCAAAGTAGCCATTGAGAAAACCCAAGATGCTCTATCCACACATTCACAACTTCATCACAATCCTACTGTAAACTACCTCACATTTGACACTTTGTCTACACATTCACAACTTCATCACAATTGTGTTGTAAACTACCTCATATTTAGCGCTCTATCCACAAACTTAGGAAAACTCACCCTTCAGCTATCTTCTTAGCTTACACTAACTTTGCTTGGCACCTACTATGCATATTTGTTAAGCTTGACAAACATACTTTATTTAACTTGTTCCTCTGAACTTAATCAATGTAACCATCCTTTGCAACCTTAAGTAGATTATCAATCCACTATAATACCAGTGTCTTAATTGACCCTTGTACTTTTTTTCCATATCATAACTCAACCTTTCCTCTAGGTCCTATTATTACCTTATTTGATCAAATCCTCTTCATTAATCAAACAAGTGATAGTACTTAAATCATATAAGAAATTGTCTTACAAGCAAGTAGTAGGTTTGATATTAGTGACAAAACAATGATTGAAACACATTGTCATACTTTTATCAATCTATTTTCAGCAATTTTGACATGATATTATTTAATCACCTAAATATCATAAAATTAAATATTTTTAAAATTTTATAGAGCACTTTAGATTGATATGTTCAAAAAATATGCAATCCATAGTGTAGGAAGTGGTACGAGAAAACCACATAGTACTTGTTTTGCTAAAGGTGTGAGGCTAGGAGAAAAAACACTGAAGGTAAATTTTTTAAAATATTCTTAAAAGTAAAATAATACATTGGCTTTGAAATATTGTTTCTTAATTAGTTTCATTAAAAGTACAATAATACCCTTCCATCTCCTACCATCATTGACACCCTTCCAAATTCATCAAATCTATCCAATCTCCATCCACATATCTTGCTCCTAGCATACTCGAACTCCATCTAATGAACCTCATGAGTTCATCCTCCATATACCCATCTACATTTAAGAACCTTCATTCACATAGGGTTTCTTGTAGTAGTACAAAGATCATGAATCTCCACTTTTATTTCTTGACAAGGTGCCAAAAGTTCATTTGCATCTCTCCTTTCCTTCTCGATCTCTTTATTTTCAATTTAGGCCTTGTAGTATTTTTGAGCCCCAATTTTTCCTATCTTTCAACTATCCTTCCAATATCATCCTTCTTGTGTCTTCTTTCCCTTCGATGATCTTTATTTTATTTTATTTTATCATCTTTCCATTTACAACATTATCTCATACTTATAACAATACTCTTTACTATTTTCTAGGGCTTGACGGGGGTTGAAATTTCTCAAATTGATGATGCCATGCTTTCTGCCATTAACTTTTTCCTTGAGAGCTATGTGGTATCATAGCTTGCACATCTATCAATTTTACAATTTGAGTTGAGCTCATGATGTGTCTTATTGATTCCTCTTATGTTATATTTGTTTCTTCTTTAGGGTACTCCACATAGCTTGAGGTTTGGAAGAAAGGGAAGGAAATTAGCAAGAACACTAAAACAAAAAAGGTATTAAATACAAGTCAAGTTTATATTTTGAAATTTATTATGAATAAGTGTATATACATGTACTCAATATTGATGAATACATATTGAATTGTTTGTTGTATATATGCAAAAGTAACTTAGTTTTGTAGAGTTTAATATTGCACCTAAGATTGCTGATGTTGAGGCAATGGAAAAAGTAAAATTTCATTTTTTTTTCTCATAAATTTTAAAGGTTATAGTATGCATTTTTTCTAGATACATATTAAATAGTTGTATTTACAAATGAGTACATTTTTTTTTTTTTCTTTTTTTATAGTTATTATCAAGAATTTGTCTTATTAACATGTGTTATTTATTTTTTACCTATTACAACACTCTTTGAGACTTCATGAAAATCTTTTCCCATTTCATTTTTTTAGGAGTCCCAAGAATTAAAGATGAGGTCAAAAGCAACAAAGGCCAGAGGTATGTGTGTAGAGTTTTAGTTGAAGCCCTCTTATGTTCTCAATTTGGATTTCTTGTGGGTGTGTGACAGAAATCCCTAACGCGTACTCTATAACTCTAACATTTTATCTCTTACCATATAGGTTGTGCCTCATACCAACATCGATTAATTAGTGTTTGTGCCCCTTACTAGCATAGAGATCTAGCTCAAGCTGTAGTATGTTTTTTATTTTTTTACTCTATTTGGAATCCCTAATGCCACTCTATAATGCTAACATTTTATCACTTACCATACATGTTGTGCCTCATACTACCACTGATTCATCAATTTTTGTACCTCCTACTAGCACATGAGATCTAGCTCAGGCTGCAACACATTTTTTTGTTTTTTTTGTCTATTTAAAATCCCTAATTCCTACTCTACAATTATAACATTTTATCACTTACCATATAGGTTGTGTCTTATACTAGCACTGAGTCATCAATGGTTGTACCTCCTGCTAACATGGTAGATCTTTCTCAGGCTGTAGTATGTTTTTTTGTTTTTTTTACTTTATTTAGAACTCCTAATGGCACTTTATAATGTTAACATTTTATCATTTACCATACACCAATACTAATTCATCATTGGTTGTGCCTATTGTGAGCATTGATGTAATGGTAGTTGTGTCTCCTAGCATCATTCTACCTCATCATTTTGTTAGAAGTCACACCCATCAATGAAGGATCCCATTACCATTACCATTCATTCCAACTATGGGACAAAGGGATGAGGTAATGAAAACCTCAACTATCCACAATTTAGAACCCAAATTCTATTTATTTTCATATTACTTATAGATAGGATATTTGATAGTATATTTTAATTTTTCTTCTATAGACACATGGTGAGCCACAAACTGCATCAAAGAGGCTCAATTTTGGTGATCCTACATAGTCATAGATATTGATAGTGATATACATATGTAGTTGTGGTCATCACATGACATTGATATATATTTGACTTTTATATTGTATATATTCAAGATTTGTAGTGTGTTGTACATTCGACATTTCTATTGTACATATTCAACATTTTTTGGGTATTTGACTTTTGTATTATATATATTCAAGATTTGTATTGTGCACATTCAACATTTCTATTCTATACATTTGGTATTTGTCAAGTGTTCAAATTTTGTATTATATTGATGAGACATAACATTTTTTTGTAACTATATGATTGATATGACATAATATATTGTTCATTTTGATATACATTAAACTTGGATTTGCATCCAACTTGTTCAATTTGTGCATACAAACATGTATTTCAACTTACTTTATTGCAGTTAATCAAACATGAATGTTCATTATTTTATACAAAAAATGTAATAACATGTTTATCAAATTCATTATAACATGTAATCATGTCACTTATTTTGAAGTAAAAAGACATGAAAATAAAAAATATATCATGATTTTTGTATTTGTGTCAAAGATCACAACTTGATAGTACTTATAGACCCTTAGGGACACTTCCATTCAGTGTGGTCGATACTGTTAGAGGGACTTTATGGTTGAAACAAGGTTGGTCCTATCCTAAATCCAATAAACTTTAGCTAATAGAGTAGACAATTCAATCCTATGACAAATGGTTTGAAATATACACAAGCTTTCTCATTTTAACTAAGGAACATTGCAAATTTTGGCAATAAGCGAGATATGGATGCAAAATTCAAACAATGTCAAATCTCTAAAAATAGAGATAGGTTTTTTTAGGTCTAGATAACATGATCCTATAGCACTTGACAGTTCATCAATACCTTAAACGAGCTCAGAGAAATGTACAGTCAAAGATCATAGCCTGATGGTGCTGAGAGACCCTTAGGGATGCTTTCGTTCTGTGTGGTTGATACTGTCCAAGGGATTTGTGGCTGAAATGAGGTTGGTCCTAGCCTAAACTTGACCAACTTGAGCTAACAAAGAAAACAACTCAATCCTAGGACCAACGGTTTGAAATATACACAACCTTTCTCATTTCAACTAAGCAACATTGCAACTTTTGGTAATAGGTGAGATACAAATGCCAAAACTAAAAAAAGTCAAATATCTAAAAAATGAGATAGGTTGCTGTAGGCCTAGATAACATGATCCTATAACACCTAATAGTTTGTCACTATCTTGTGTCAGCTCAAAGAAATGTGTGATATAAGATCATAGCTTGATAGTGCTTAGAGACCCTTATAGATGCTTTCATTCAATTTAGTTGATATCATTAGATGAACATTGTGGCTAAAAAAAGGTTGGTCCTATCCTAAACCTAACCAATTTGAGGTAATAGAGCAGACAATTTGATCCTATGACCAACATTTTGAAATGTACACAACCTTGCTCATTTTAACTAAGCAACATTACAAATTTTGGTAATAGGTGAGATACAGATTCCCAATCCAAATAAATTTTAATCTCTAGAAACCAAGATAGGTTGTTAATGTGATCGTGTAGCACATTACAATTTGTCAATACCTTGCACAAGCTTAGAGAAATATCCGATAAAATATTGTAGCGCGATGGTGCTTAGAGACCCTTAGGGATGCTTTTGTTTAGTGTGGGTGATACCATCAGAGGGACATTATGGCTGCAATGAGGTTGATCCTAGCCTAAACCTAACCAACCTGAGCTAACAGAGTAGTCATGGATTGCTAGGAAAAGCCAAAATTGCTCATTAGGTTCTAAGTTGGTCAAAAGTTTCTCAATGAGCCCAAAGTTGCTAAATAGGGTAAAAGTTGTTAGGGATGAGCAAATAAGGTATTAGGCTACTTAATAGCTCCTAGGAATCTTAACTAGTGTCCAAGAATAGTCCTAGATGAACCCATTTGACCAAAAAATGTCGAAAGAAAAAATTGCTAAAAGGTTGTAAAGTTGCTCAAAATGTTGCTTGACTAACTTTTGCAATTTTTGCAAAAAGTTGCAAATGGAGGTTTGGGAAGTTATAACTACCCATGCTCAGTTATAGAAGCATGGGTAACATATTTTGGAAGGTTAGAAAGTTTCCATTTAGATTCCATATGTGTGTACCTGATACAGGAGCATCCAGTGGTGTAAAGGCAATCCTATATCACCCAAAAATATGCTTAGTGTTAGTTTCTATTTAAAGTGTTTTCATTTTTGGATACCCATTTGGGTCAAATAAAGATTCCAACTCTCATAGTTCCACTATTAGTTTTTTGGGTTACAATTTTTGAGCACCTTGGGATATGTGTCAATATAGAAAATGGGTTATTTTGTAATTGAGCCATAATTATGATGAGTTGGAGGGATTATTATATTTGTAATTTAAAACACTCCAGAAAAAGAATCAGGTCAAAAGGCTTTACAGTTTGAAAGTTATTGTAGTTTTAAGTTGCCTGGAGATCTCTTAAGAGTACTTCCAAGTAAGGTTTGAGGCATTAAATGATCTCATACAGACCCAAAAAATGGAGGGAAAAAAAAGCTTTCCATAAGTCTATAGAGCACTTCAAGAGATTTCAAAAAATGTAAACGGTTTGTCAATCAGAGTCCCAAATCAAAAGTTATGCCTCCTGAAAATTGGACTACCATTTCTGGATTCTTCTAATTTTACACCAGCTCCTAATATGATTTCTAGAACCTTCTATTGTGGTGATGGATTCCAAATGGAATATTATAGAATGTATTCCTAACCCTAAACCTAATTGGCGTTTATTTAAGAACATTTCTAGCATTCTAAAGGTAGTTCTTGGTGGAGTTTGAGAGAAGGTACTCTGAGGAGGATTTTTCTTTAGGATATGACCATTATAAGCCAATAGGGCATGTATTTGGGTCTTTTTACATGTACTGAATGTAGTAGCATATTTTACTAATAATAATATTCCCCTTTCCCTTGTTGCATTCATTTTGGTTGTTGTTTGTGTCTTCATCAGATGGTATTAGAGCATAGTTGTTCTTGAGCATGTAGATAGATCACTCAAGTTGTGGTAGTTTGCACCAAGACTATGTGTTCATGGGTTTGAGAAAAGAAGATGCCTCCATGAAGGTAGCATATTGGAAGGGCTAGAGTTATTACTCTTAAGTTTAGATCCCTCCAGAGACAAGTATGAGCATTGTATGAGGAGATCTGTAGAGGGATGAATGTTGTTGTAGGTGATGAAAGTGAGGATGAAAATGAAGAAGAAGGAAATATTGGGCCAAAAGGGGAAGGAGATGGAGAATTCCTAAACTAGGTAGAGGAGAGGCTTTTTAGGGCCTTTGCTAAGCTTGGAAAAAGACCTAAAATTGATGTGGGTATGTTTTTGGGAAGTCTAAACCTGGATGAGTTGATCAACTAGATCAATGAACTAGAGGAATATTTTGAGTATGAGGATATTGAGGACCCATATAAGGTTAAGTTTGCGAAGGCCAAAATGAAAGGCCATGCCAAAATCTAGTGGCAAGAGGTTCAACTAGAAATAAATAGAAGAGGAAAGGATAAAATCACAAGATGGGATTGCATGGTGGACAAACTAAAGAAGCAGTTCATTCCTATTGATTACGAGCTTGATTTGTTCAAAAAAATGCAAGGGTTACAGCAAGTAGGAAAATCTATCCAGGAATATAAAAAAGGAATTTTATCGAGTTCTTATCAGGGTAGGGCATGTGGAGGCAAACACAGAGAAGGTTGCCCATTACCTTAGTGGATTAAGACCTAGCATTTAGGAGGAGCTAAGTCTAGTTAGAATGATTGAAATTAAAGAGGCATACTAGTTTTCCCTACAAGTTGAGGAGAAGCTAAAAAAAAGGTTTTATGGAAGGCAAAGAGGGTGCAATCAAGGAGGAAGGGGTAGTGGCAGGTCATTTGGAGGCCAAAATGAGAACTAGAGGAAAAATGAAGATGTGGGTACTGACAAAAACTAGAGGAATGAGGGTTTCAACCCCTCCTTTGATCAAAACTTTAAAGATTAGAGAGGAGGAGGTAGAGGATGTGGACAAGGTTTCAGAAGAGGAGGCTTCCATGGTACCTATTTTCATTGCAATGAAGAAGGTCATCATGCCTTTGAATGCCCTCAATGCCAAGGAAGGATAGATAGGAGAGTTGATGGACAAGCAAGGGTTGCTCATGTGGATGAGGATGCACACTCATCACATTTAGAGGATGCAAAAACAGGAGAGGTTCTAGTAAATGAAAGGGTCTTACTAAGTGATGAGACTGAACTTGGACAAAGGAGGATTTTGTTTCATACTAGGTGCAAGTATGAGATTAAATTTTGTGATGTGATTGTTGATGGTGGAAGCACTAACAACTTGGTGTCATAAGAGATGGTTTCAAAGCTAAAGCTCAAGAGGGAGAAACACCCCTAACCCTATTAGATTGCTTGGGTGAAGGATGATCATAAGGTTCTAGTTAGTGAACAATGTCTAATGAAGTTCAAGATTGGGAGTTACCATGATGAGGTTCTTTGTGACATCATTCCAATGGATGTCTACCATTTATTGTTGGGAAAGCTGTAGTAGTTTGATAGGCATGTTATACATGATGGTCATGCAAATACATACTCTTTGACAAAGGATGGAGTTTTCCATAAACTGAAGCCCTTGATAAAGGAAGGTGAAAAGGTATGTAGTAGTGCTAGGGTGTGTCTTGTTGATGGAAGAATTTTTTTGGATGGAATGAAACATCAATGTATGTGTTATGCTTTGATTCCTAGAACAGATAAGGAAGGAAGTAGTGAAATTCCACTTGAAGTTTCAGGCCTATTAAGTGAGTAGGGAGATGTCATCTTTGATAATGTTTTAGAAGGGTTGCCACCAGTAAGGAAAATCAGTCATCAAATATATTTAATCCCTGGAGCTAGTTTTCCTAACAACACTGATCATAGGATGACTCTCACTAAAACTCAGGAGCTAAATAGACAAGTTCAAGAGCTGTTGAGGAAAGGTTTGATTTGGGAGAGCTTGATTCCATGTTTAGTACCTATAGTGTTGGAACCAAAGAAGGATGGAGAGTGGAGAATGTGTATAGACTCTCGAGCTATAAATAGAATAACCATCAATTATTGATCAATTCCCTTTGCCAAGAATGGATGATCTTATGGATTGTTTGAGTGGAGCTTAGAACTTCAAAAAGATAGATCTCAAGAGTGGCTATCACTAGATATGAATATGAGAGGGAGATGAGTGGAAGACTACATTCAAGACCAAGGAGGGTCTATATGGGTGGTTAGTCATGCCCTTTGGACTGACCAATGCACCAAGCATCTTATGCGGCTTATGGATGAGGTACTAAAGAAATTCTTGGGAAAATTTGTTATTGTCTATTTGGATGATATTTTAATTTTCAGCAAGTCTTTGGATGAACATTTATTGCACATTCATAGTGTCCTTGAAAGGTTGAGGGAAGAGAAATTGTTGATTAATTTGAAGAAGTGTAGCTTCAACAAAAAGGAATTAGTATATTTGGTGTTTGTTGTATTGGCTAAGGGTCTCAAAATGGATCCAGAGAAGGTAAAGGCCATCCTAGAATGACCTACTCCAAGATCTGCTACTGAGGTGAGGTCATTAAATGGTCTAGTTAGTTTTTATAGGAGGCTCATTAGAAATCTCAGCAGCATATGTGCACCCCTAACTGAAACAATGAGGGGGATAGAAGAGAGTTCAAGTGACCTATAGGAGCTGCAAGGAATTTTGAATTGTTGAAGAAGAAGGTGACAAAGAAACTTGTGTTGGTACTTCTTTATTTCAATAAAGTGTTTCAGGTAGATTGCGATGCTAGTGGCAGTGCTATTGGGGTTGTATTGAGCTAAGAAGGTAAGCCTATTGCCTATTTTAGTGAAAAAATTGAACGATGCAAAGAAGAAGTATTTTGTTTATGATTTGGAGTTCTATGTAATAGTTCAAGCCTTAAAAAAATGGAGGCATTATTTATTTCCAAAAGAATTTTTCTTGTATACTAATCATCAGGCATTGTAGTACCTAAATAGCCAAGGTAAATTGAATCAGAGACATTTGAAATGGGTAGAGTTCATGCAAAGCTATACATTTCTATTGAAACATAGAAGTGGAAGGTCTAATAAGGTAGCAGATGCATTGCATAGGAGATAGTTGTTGCTGATAGTAATGCAAGTTGAAGTTGTTGGGTTTGATGAACTCAAGAATTTGTACCCTAAGGATCTTGGTTTTGCTAAAGCATGGACAAGTTGTAAAGAACCTATTACTCTAGATAGGACTAGGTGGCTAGATAATTCGATTCAAGATGGTATGTTGTTCAAGGGTAGTTAATTATGTATTCCAAGGAGTTCTAGGAGGGAGAACTTGATGAAGAAGAAACACAATGGAGGAATGACATGACACTTTGGTTGGGATAAGACTATTGCCATTATTAGAGAACATTATTTTTGGCTCAATTGTCACAGGATGTGAAGAAGTTTGTGCAGAGTTGTCAAGTATGTCAAGCAACCAAAGGATTTAGTCACAATACTAGTCTCTATCAGCCATTGCCTATTCCATCAAAGCCTTGGGAGGACATAAGTATAGATTTTGTTCTTGGATTGTCAAGGACACAAAGGTGTAATGACTCAGTATTTGTGGTGGTTGATAGGTTCTCCAAGATGACACATTTCATTCCATGCCACAAGACTCGTGATGCAGTACATATTGTAGATTTGTTTTTTAGAGAAGTGGTGAGACTACATGGTCTCCCAAAGAGTATTCTTTCTGATAGAGATACTAAATTTGTGGGGTATTTCTAGAGGACTTTGTGGAAAAAGTTGAGGATGGAATTGAAGTTCAGTTCTATGCATCATTTGTAGACTAACAGAGAAATATAAGTGGTGAATAGAAGTCTGGGAAATTTGCTAAGGTGTTTAGTGGGAGATAAGCCCAAGGGATCGGATTTAATTCTACCACAAGTAGAATTTTCTTACAATAATTTTGTAAATAGGAGTACTGGTAGATCATCATTCCAAATTGTGTATGGGAATAGTCCAAGGACTGCACTAGAGCTAAGAAAGATGGAACAAGGGGAGAGGACACGTGCTAAGGAAAAAGAATTTACTGAACATGTCAAGAATCTACATGAGGAGGTACATGCACATATTACCAAGATGAACCAACAGTATAAGGCTAGGGTAGATCAAAAGAGGAGACATAAAGAGTTCTAAGCAAGGGATTTGGTTATGGTATACTTGAGGAAGGAACACTTTCTAGTGGGTACGTACAACAAGCTGAAGATGAAGAAATTTGGTCCCTACAAAATTTTGAAGAAACATGACTCAAGAAATGCATATGAGGTGGAGTTGCCAGATGGGATTCACATTTCTCCTATCTTCAATATTAAAGACTTAATAGAATATCATGATGATGGTATAGATGAGGGGTTGATGCTGGAGCCATGTCCAATTCCTTCTTTGGTGAAGGAAGAGATTGAAGACATTTTGGATAGTCATGTAGGCCGAATTACTAGAAACAGGTAGTATGAAGAATACCTGGTGAAGTGGAAAGGATGACCAATGGAAGACTCAACTTGGATATCCACAATGGAGGTTGCCCATTTGGGTTTTCCTCTACCAGCTATAAAGTGACAGGGTGACTTGTCAATCTACCCTTGGTGTCTGATGCAGGAGCATCCAATAGTGTAAGGGCAATCTTGTATCACCCAAAAAATGCTTAGTGTTAGTTTTTGTTTGAAGTGTTTTCATTTTTGGATACCCATTTGGGTCAAATAATGATTCCAATTCTCATAGTTCCACTATTGATTTTTTGGGTTAGAGTTTTTTAGCACCTTGGGATATGTGTCAATGTAGAAAATGGGTTATTTTGTAATTGAGCCATAATTATGATGAGTTAGGCAATGTAAGTTGGAGGGATTATTATATTTTTAATTTAAAACACTCCAGAAAAAGAATTAGGTCAAAAGACTTTATGGTTTGAAAGTTATTGCAATTTTAAGTTGCCTAGAGATCTCCTAAGAGTGCTTTCGAGTATGATTTGAGGCATTAAATGACCTTGTATGGGCCAAAAAAATAGGGGAAAAACAAAGGTGTTCCTAGGGCTATAGAGAACTTTGAGAACTTTTTGTAAATGTAAACAGTTTGTCAATTGGAGTCCCGAATCAAAAGTTATGCCTCTCGGAAGTTGGACTACCATTTCTCGATTCTTCTAATTTTACACTGGCTTTTAACATGATTTCTAGAACCTTCTATTTTGGTGGTGGATTCCAAATGGCATGTTCTAGAATGTATTCCTAACCCTAAACCTAATTAGGGTCTATTTTAGAACATTTCTAGCATTACTAAGGTAGTTCTTGGTGGAGTTTGAGAGAAGGTACTATATGAGGAGGATTTTTCTCTAGGATTTGACCATCGTAAGCCCATAGGGCATGTATTTGGGTTTATTTACATGTACTGAATGTAGTAGCATATTTTACTGATAATGATATTTTCCTTTTCCCTTGCTGCATTTATTTAGGTTGTGGTTTGTGGCTTAATCAATACCTATTGTATGAATTGTTGCAACATTTCTGATTGTTTTTGTGGTGCTTTAATGCCATAGTACAACTATTAATAGACCTAAAGAAAAAAGGTTTAATTAGACATATTTTAAGATAGTGAGATTTTAATGGTTATAGTTGTGACCAAATTTTTTAGGCAAGGTCAAGAAGGATTGGTTATAGTTTGAAAACAAGAACCATTGAATGGTTTAAGGATTGGATCCTTAATTAGAAGTGGTTAAGTTCTATAGCCATAAACCCTCTTCATCAATCCTAACATTGTATTATAGCATTATAACAATGTGAATGTAAGAAAGAATAAGAGTTTGTAGGTGGAGAGTGTTTGGAGGGGTTTGATGGTTTTTTAGAGTGCTTTTACGGTCATGAAATGGAGCCATAGGTGTAGTAGCAGAAGATTTATCCATTAGAGGGGGTCTTTTTATGATGAAGTCCATCTTAGAATATTCTAAGGATGGTGTAAAAACTTTCATTTTGCAGGCATGGTGTTGGAAGGTCAGACATTGAGCAAACTCTAGATTTTTGGAGTTTTGGGGTCCGAATTGGGGCTTTTATATCTAGATGTGTCAAAGGTTAAAATTGGATGCATATTCCTCTAATTACATCCATTTCATGATAGTGCAGAAAGTGGAAAGGTCTGGGAGTACACCCATGATAGGGTTGCTTTGAAAATGTGGGGTATTAGGTCTATGAGGCATGGGGCATGGTTGAATGTGTGGATATGGAGATGAGGAAGAGGATTGTTGTGGAGTCTAGTGGGGATATGAAATGATGAAATTGACCATTGATAGGTCTATAGTGTGGGTTTAGGGCAAGGATTTTATTTTTTTGGAATGAAGAGTAAGGTGTTGTTGCAAAACAAGGGAAAACGTTAACATTCTCCTAAGAAGATTTTCAAAATCCTCCATTGGCCTTTGCATCGTGATCTCTAACACATATACACTCCTCTAGGTCATTTGGTCATTTCCCAACTAACTTTTTACACTTGGTTGTGCATTCTTGACAACTTTTTCAAGGAATTACAAAAATTGCACTTTTGCAAAATTTGCACTCTGCAACTTTGTAACAAATTTTTGCACTATTATGCAATTTTTCTCTTCTCATGCTTTATATAGGGTGGTTTGGTGGTTAGTCACCCTTTAGGATTCCTCTTCAATGCTTCACAACTTTCTTGCCAAAAGTTGTTGAAGCAACTTTTACTTTTTTTTGCAACATTTCACTAATTTGGTCAAATGACCTTTCAATCATCTCAAACTTAATTGCAAACCTTACCTATGGTAAAAACATAACCTGACCTCTTTGTAGACCCTATTGACCTCATGATGATATTATCATCATGCCTTGTGCCAATCATAGGGCTATTTTAAGCTTAAAAAGGGGTGAAATAGTGTGACAGCAAGGACACAATCCAAAAAAACTCAATTCAAGTTTTTTACATGTTCTAGAGAAGCCAAATGGGTATCCAAATCTATAACTTATTTTCTCGATGTTTTGGGAAATTTGGGAGAAAAATGCAAGAGGATAAAAATATAAATCCACAAAGTTTAAGATAATTGAATGGTTTTTTAAGGATATCATCAAACCCACAAAAAAAAGTTCAAGAGACAAATTGATAACAATGATGTACAATATTTACATCGCTTATTGGTTTTGTATTAAAAAAATTGGCATCTAAATATGCACATGTTTGACATCACTTATGGGATTTTTATACAAAATATGGCATCTAAATATGCACATGCTACATGTCTTCTCTTTTTTATATACAAAATTTGGCATCTAAATATGCACATGTGACATCTCTTATCAGATTTTTATACAAAATATAGCATATAAATGTGCACATGTTACATGTCTTATCAATTTTATATACAAAATTTGGCATCTAAGTATGCACATATGACATCTCTTACTGGATTTATATACAAAATTTTGCATCAACATATGCACATTACTATAAAGTTGCAACATTTTGCATAACATATATACAAAATTTTCAAAATTATTCTACCATATGTAGAATGATTTAGCTATATAGCACACAATCAATCAGGGGAACCTTCTCGATTAGCTCTAACCCTTATTGTATCAAGTATTGCCTCATGACCGGATTCACATACTTTCCACAACTTCTTGTTAAGAGGCCTACTACAATAACATATCAATTAAATATTTTTTGCAACAATAAGGTTAGATCAAGGAAGAATATTCTTGTGTCTCTCAAAATCCCCAAATAACCACGTGGTAGAATTCTTGATAGGGTACCTACTTTTAATTGGAAAGACAATTTAAAGTCAAAATTGATACATTGTAAATGACGATTTGACTTAAAGAGATCTTAATGGTAGGGGACAAAAATATACTACTTTCTAAGCCATGTGCTTGTCACAATGACATATCCTATTGGGTACTCAATATCCTCAACATCAATGACTGTAGCTATCAGTTTCTTTTTGGGTTCAATACACTGACATAGAAAGTAATAAGTTCCTTCATCATTATTCTCATATACAATAACTACATATACATGACTTTCATTATATAAAAAGATAAGTTAATGGAAACATTGAAAGTAATCTATTTTAACCAAATATTAAATTGATAACTTAGTACCTGGTTCAACTAGGTCAGATACATGCTCAAAATCTATTGATGCTTCAACTTAGTTGAGTTGTATTATTGTAGGAAGTTGATATGAATCAATTCAATGCAAAGGTCTACAAGACTATTGTTCAACTCACTCTTTTGATTCATATTCATCCCATAAATGATGCATACATGAAGAGTAAAATCATGCAAGCTTTCTTGTACAAATAACTAGTAATATTGCATTTGAACTTTGAAATGAATTCATCTCACTTGATCTTGTAAGTGTACAACAATCTTAAAAATTTTCAATGTTAGGTTCACGTATCAACCAAAAATATCTAGAAACCATAGACTTAACCATATTACCTAGTCCCATCATAGAATTGCACCATTGGACAATTATTTTAGCAATTTCTAATATTGTACCACTTTCATACTTTAATTCCTCTCTACTAAGGGCACGTATGCTCCAACACCATCATGCTCTCCATTTCCATGTCCTGTCTCAATGAAATTCTAAAAATGTTGCAATCCACTTTTCACATGCATCCTACTCAACCAATAGGACATCCTTGCATTCTTGAATTGTGTGATTAAATTGTCTAACCATACAATGTGTTGATTTTATATTTCATATCTTTCTCTCAAATTGTCATATAAAACTTTAAAATATCCTTGCACAAACTCTAATGAATGAGTTTAATCATTGCTGATATAGAAGTGAAAATCTCTTAATATTTTTTTGTCATCATTTTTGTTATCATGTGCATGAATAAATGCTACATGTAAAAAAATTGACACTTGTATAGAGCTTTAATACATTGGTTGCACTACATTTTGAGGTTTTAATGTATAGTTTTCAGCAAAGTCAACAATTGACATAATTGTACCCAAGGGAAAAGTGTCCTTCACAACTTTAATTTCTCATCTAACCATCTAGGACTATGTGTATGATCTATGTAGTCATAAACTTTTCTCTCTTGAAACAATTTCATAAAATCAACTACACATGCATCACTATTCACTAATTCACACCTCTTTAATTATTTTTCATCTTTAACACCATATATAATTGACTTGTACTTTCCAAGAGAAACTAGTGTCTTACCAATTTCATGTGTGCTATCTAGATGTAGGCATCTATGCAACTTTTTCAAATCAACACACTGAGGGAAAAAACCTTTCAAACACATGGTCTTATAATACATGCACTCATCATCTCATTTACATAGTACACTTGCAATAAATTCTCTCGATGACCGAGGAGGTAATTGTAGACCATATTCCTACAATATTTTGTTAGTATGCAAAGTACAACATATACAACAATAAACATCATAATGCATAGAAAAATCAGCATGAACCCTACAACAACATGTAGTCCGTGTATGATTTATCTTGACATAGAATGGTTTTGTCATCTGAAAAAACCTTTGGCTGATTTTAATTTGAGGAAATCTTTGAAGAAACATTTCATAAAATTATGTTTGAGTCATATACAAAAATTGTTTTGCATGTGGCTCATGGTTTGTTTTCCCAATTCATCTTTTGACAACATCTTTTTGGTTTGGTGAAGCCCTTGTGTTGTCATGCCTAAAATTTTCTATTAATGTTCTTAGTGCATAAACAATAACTTTATCCTTACATGGGAGTCTACCTTGGAATGACCAAAAAGAATTCTCAAATTTCTCTTGCCTCACTAATGCTTTGAGTAATGTTGTTCTACTTATCCTTATTGATTTACTTGTTTTTCTTAACATACAAGTTTTTGTTATCCTTTCTCATTATGGTTGATGTGAGGACTCGTCAACTTGTATTAGAATCTTTAGTATGTGCTTTTGACTTAATGGATTGGTATGCATCAAAGGGATTTCTAAAAATTCTTCTTTTATTACTACTTTTATATTTTCTTAACCTCAATTTTCATTGTCTCTCTAAGTTTCATATTTTTAACCATTTTAATAACTAGTTAGCATCTTCCACTTTGATTTAAATTTTCAAAATAGTTATTCCAAAAGTTTTGAACAATTCTCCTATAGTTAATTTCTAGCATTTTATCATACATTGGCTTCAAAATATTTTCATTGAAATGTCAATTAAAAACTTTTTTTTTTGTCTACAAATTATTCTAGGAGATGTTGATGTACACACATGCTCTATGTTTTCATTAATTGTACATCATGTGCTTTTATCACTACAACTTTAGATGTCACATTAGGGGCATTAGGTGATGTAAGTGTATGTTTCATAATCATTTCAATTGGGGTATGTTGAACATTTTTGTTTGTCAAATTAGGTGTTTTTGTGACATCAATATCAATAGGTAGCTTTTTATCACTTATATTGGAGGCATTTGATGATGTACCTTCATGTATTCTCCTCATACATTCCCTTGTTTTTACTTTTGTTGCCTCTCATTTTTCAATCATTTCTCTCTTGTTATTTCCCATGATTGTAGATGCAAATCACACTACAAACAATAACATGATTAAATAAAACTATAATACATAAAACTAAAAAATTTGCATGATTATTTTATGCTCAATCAAAAGATACTAACATTAAATAAGATGTTAACATCTAAAAAATATAAAATTTAGCATTTCCAAGCACAAAAAATGTTACACTTGCATACCTGGTATAGAAATACATGTGAAATAAAAGTCAAATCTGGTAGACCTCATTAAAAAAACATAACAAATGTTGACATGTTGTTTTATTTACTATTTTCAATAACCCAATCAGTTTCTTTATTACTACTACACAAAGCTAGTTTGAAGGATGGGAGGAGTTATGGAGGGAGAGAGAGAGAGAGAGAGAGAGAGAGAGAGAGAGAGAGAGAGAGAGAGAGAGAGAGAGAGAGAGAGAGAGAGAGAGAGAGAGAGAGGGGGTGAGGATAGGATAAAGAAAGAGAAGGGGATACAAAGAGGGAGAGGGAATAAGAGAGAGGGAGAGGGAATGGGGGTGAGAGAGAGAGAAGATGTGAGAGAGAGAATGGAGAAAGGTAGAGAGGGGATAGGAAAAATAAAGATAGATAGATAGAGAGAGAATGGGATAGAGAGAAGAATTAGAGGATATAATAGAAAGAGTAAGAGAGAGAGAAGGTGATAGAAGAGAGAGAGAGAGGGATAGGAGAGAGAGGGGGGATTGGATGGAGAGAATAATTAGAGGATATGATATAAAGAGTGGGAGAGAGAAGGTGATAGGAGAAAGAGAGAGTGAAGGAGAGAGAGATTGTGGAAGATTAGGGGATATGATAGAAAGACTTAGAGAGAGGTGGAGAGAATGAGTGAGAAAAAAGGGATAAGATAAAGAGAGAGAGGGGATTTGTGTGTGTGTGTGAGAGAAGGGGGTATTGGAAAAAGAGAGAATGAGAGAGAGCTTGAGAGAGGATGGGATTGAGGGAAGAACTAGAGGATATCATAGAAAGAGTGAGAGAGAAGGGAATAGGAGAAATAGAGAGGGAGATATGAGAGAGAGATAGAGAGAGAAAGATTAGGCAAGATTAGGGGATATGATATAAAGAGTGAGAGAGAAGTGGATAGGAGAAAAAGAGAGAGGGGATATGAGAGAGAGAGAGAGAGAGAGAGAGAGAGAGAGAGAGAGAGAGAGAGAGAGAGAGAGAGAGAGATGGGATAGAGAGAGATTAGGGGATATGATATAAAGAGTGAGAGAGAGAAGGGGATAGAAGAAAGAGAGAAAGGGATGGGATAAAGAGCGAAAATGAGAGAGAGGGAGGGATGTGATGGAGACAAGGATTAGGGGATATGATAGATATTTGTTTAGTATAATACATAACTTGATCTCTCTCTCTCTCTCTCTCTCTCTCTCTTTCTCTCTCTCTCTCTCTCTCTCTCAATCTAACCTTGTGCAGTGGTAATACAAAACTTGATCAGGTTCTAAATATATCTTTTATTTTGATAACTATATTGGGTTATTTGAATCCAAAAAACTCATAGACTAGGAAAATGACCCAAAGGCTTGGGAGACTATTTTCCCTCCATTTGTTTTCCTTTAGACATTTTTCAACTTCTAAGTGTTGGAATACTTTAGAATGATTGAGGGCGGGGTGGGGGGCATGGGGGTGAGGGGTGAATCAATTTTCTAAAGTCCAGATGTATAAACAAAACTTTTTACAACTTAGTAAACCCATAAAACATTTATCTTCATCATGCATGCATCCATAAGATTATGCAATTACTTAAAACTTGTATGTTACTGTCAAATCAACTACAGAAATGTAAACATGAAACATAGTAGATTCATCAACACACTTGACACAATGATTTACGTGGATTCCCAATTTAGGGAAAACCACTAGTAACATGCTACTCCTTTTTCACTCTTTTGAAGTGATGCCTTGTGAAAGGCCAACCCTTTAAAGGTTACAATACACACTATTAAATGTTACCTTGTTAAAGGATTTTAGTCACCCTATTAGGAGTGAAACTTGTTAAAGGACTTTATACTATTCATTTGGAATGTCACCCAGTTAAAGGATTTATAAATGACTGTTAGGTCAACCTTAATCCAAAGGATTTACCCTAGACTAATACAATTGTTAGAGAGTAATAGTAAGGCTTGATCTGATAAAAACTTACAACTTAATTTGTAGATTACAAATCATTATTTAAGTCCTCAATTCTGCTTGGCCTTCATACTTTGAAACTTTGATAGCTTGTTCACCCTTCAAGCATTCATATCCTTAAGCCTTCTTTCTTAGCATGCCAATGGAATTTCTTCTTAGGTCACTTGATGAAGCAGAACCCTTGACCCCTCATCTTTCTTAACTTCTTGCACTTCTTCACTTTTCTTCTTACTAGCCATTTCTATAAATAGGAAATTAAGATCTTTTCCCACTCATTTTCCATCATCCAATTTAGGGTTAGGATGGATTAGGTAGGATACAATGAATCTATCCCACATTCTATCTCTCTTCTAGAAACTTCTACTTGAATCCTCTTTGAATTCACCTAAAAATGGTTTACCTTGAAGTTTATGCCACCAACTCATCATTCTTATCTTGCACTAGGTTCACAAGTTTCAAGAAAACAATTTTATTGGCTTAGATCCATCAAATTCATGATCTTTTAAATAATGTAGTAGCTTGGCATTATCTTACTTCTGATGCTCAGCACATACTACATTTCTCGACATTCACTGTGAATATACTTGGCACGAAATAAAGTTTACTAGTGCTCAACATCATCTAAACTTTACTCGGCATCCATTGTTTTGCTTGACATACACTGGAATGAACTTTTACTGGGCTCAAACTAATTTTTTGCTTGACTTGCATTGACTTTTCTTAGCACCTACTCTTCACTCGATCAAGGCTTGGCAAAAAACCTTTGTGTAACTTGTTCTTCTAAACTTTCTTAGTGTAACCAACCTTTGTAACCTTAAGTAGATTATCAATATATCATGTCATACTATCTTAACTAATTTTTATGCTTCATTACATAATCATAACTCAACCTTTCCTCTAGGTGCTATTGTTACATATTTTGATCAAATCCTCTTCATCAATCAACTAAGTGATATACTTAAATGATATAAGTAGTTGTCTTACTAGCAAATAGTAGGTTTGACATTAGTGAAAAAACAATGATTGAAGCATATTGGTCATACTTGTATGTTCTCAACAATCTCCCTTTAAAATCTCCCTCTTTGATTAGCTTCTTCAATCCATTCTCAACAATCTCCCTCTTTGGAGTTGATGGAAAACCAAACTGATCAACCAAATCAACCAAGTGGTAAACACCTTGTTCATAGTAAGGCAATACACATACCAAAAAGAAAATAATTCCTTGTATTGAAATCTCTCCCTTTATCAACAACTTCCATCTTCTGAATAGGTTACAAAACTCTTTATAACTCCCTCTAAGTTTCATCTTATATCTCCCTTTTTAGTATATCCCCCTCTTACTAGATAGATATTAGAATTTCTTCCTTTTTTTGAATTTCTCTATCTCCCTCATCATACTTGTGTTTTCCTCTGATTAGCAATATCAACAATTATCTCTTTTGATATCTTCTTCTTGATCATTAAATCTCTCCCTCTTTGACATTAATGCCAAAGATTTGTCGTCTTAACATCAAGATATAAGATTTTTAGTTTCTTCAATTTCTCCCTTTGTCACCTTCCTTGTGATTGATTTGAAGTTTTAGCTCTTTTGATTACTTTAGGTAGCTCCTAAAGTAAGATTCTCTGCATCTTTTGGTAACATATGGACATCAACTTGTTTGATGCAAGGAACTCCTCTTTGTTACTTAGATAGCTTTTGATAGGGGTGTCACCCCTAGTTTACCTCTTAGATAATCGTGAGCTTCCTTAGGTAATGCTTTTGTGAAGATGTCAACAATTTGTTCTTTTGTGTTGACATATTCCATCTTCACTCTTTATCTTGAACTAATTTTCTGAAGTAATGATACTTGATTGCAATGTGCTTAGTTTTTGTGTGCATCATCAGATTCTTTGATATATTTATAACACTTGTATTATCAAAATAAAGTATCTATAAGGAAATTCAGGTGCGGAAATAGCTTCCTACATTAATCTCTTAAGAGAAGTATGGTGCAAATCCTATTATAATATTTTACACTTATAGATTCAATATCATGTAAACAATGATATTTCAGCCAAGCAAGCATAAAGAAAATAGACAAAGAAAGAAACACATAACACAAAGATTTTTTGGTCGGGAAAAACCTTTCTGTAAAACAACCCAACCCCTCTAGAACCTACACAATGTATTATCTTCAACACAAGGTTACAATACACTTGCAATGAAAGTTCAACAATGACAATAGAAGACTCCAGTAGAAACTCACAATAAAAACAATACACTTTTTTACATCCACCTCTTCACAACCCTAAAAATGCTTATAACATGCACTTCACTTTTAGGGCTACTCCCAAGGGTAACCATATTAGGATTTTACCATTCTCTGAGAAAATAGGAACCCCAAAAAAATTTTTAGGGTGATGCCCCGAACCCCACTATTGGGGTAGAGTGTACAGTACTCAAATTTATCAGTTGCCACATGTCTTCACCTATCAATGAATCTTCCTAGCATAGCTCTTACGTGTCATAGGAATCTTTCATAACCATTTTAGCGATGATCTCCTTATACACAATTCAAGATGCCAACACATCAACATTATTTGCAAAAAATATAGTTTACAAAACAAAAAATAAGAATAGGAATTATCTAAGGTTGAGACACCTTATTCTTAAAATTCTCCCACTTTTAGAACGCCTTGTAAGAGCAATAAGAACATAATAGGAACTACCCACTATAGGCCAAAAGGCCCATAGACTCTGAACACCATTTGAACTTCTCAGTGCCCACTGGTTTCATTAATGCATCTGCAACATTCTTCATAGTATCTACCTTTTCCAAGTTTACCTTTCCATCTTCCACCATATCTCTCATAAAGTGAAATTGCACATCAATGTGCTTCGTTCTGGCATGGAAAGTTGGATTCTTCGCAAGGAAAATAGTGCTCTGACTATCACACCAAATAGTAATCTGTTTTGCATCAACACCAACATCAGAACATAATCTCTTAAGCCAAATGGCTTCCTTACAAGCATGAGTAGTAGCCATGTACTCAGCTTATGTAGTGGACAAAGCAACCACAGGTACACAAAGCTTGTATCCTTTCACACCAGCACTGTACCTGAGGAAAATACATTTAACAACTTTGTTTTCCAACTTAGATCTTTTCTCCTTTGGAACATGTGCATAAGCTTCATAACCAAAAACATGAAGATGTCTAATTGAAGGCTTCTTAATAGACCACAACTCAATGGGTGTCTTACCAACAAGGGCTGATGTAGGAGATCTGTTAACTAGATAGCAAGCAGTGGCCATAGCTTCAGCCCAAAACCTTTGTTCTAAACCAGCTCCACTAAGCATACTCCTAGCCTTCTCCATCAGTGTCCTATTCATTCTCTCTGCAACTCCATTTTACTATGGGGTATAAGGAGTTGTCTTATGTCTCTCAATACCTTGTTCTTTATAGAATTGTTCAAACTCTGCTGAGAAAAACTCACCACCATTGTTAGTTCTCAAACACTTAATCTTCTTACTAGTCTGATTCTCTACAAGGGTTTTAAATTCCTTGAATTGACTAAAGACTTGTGTCTTACTTTTAAGGAAATAAATTCATGTCCTTCTACTATAATCATCTATGAAAGATACAAAAAATATAGACTTGGAGATTGAAGGAACTTTTATAGGACCAAATACATTAGAATGAATAAGATCCAAAACATCAGAAGATTTGTGAGAACTAGAGTAAAATTGAACATGATTTTTTTTACCATAGACACAGTGTTCACAGAAGTCAAACTCGAGATTGCAATCATTTAACCCCTCAACGAGATTTTTACTTTTTAGGGTTCTGAGACACTTTTCACCAATGTGACCAAATCTCATATGCCACAACATTGTCTTTTTTGTAGGAAGCTTAGCTTCCAAAGTGTTTGCATTGCCATCGAAACCAATAAGAATAGAATTCTTCACTACTCATTCAGATGGTGAGGATGAAGAACTATTACATAGAGGAATACATGCATCTAGCTAAAATAAGGTACCTCTCCTAGTACCCCTTGCAAGAACTATCGATCCTCTCATCATCTTGCATCCTTCTTTCGAAAAAAAACTTGGACACCTACATCATTCAACATACTTACATATAATAGGTTTCATGCCAAACCTAGAATGTGCATAACTCCATTGATTCCCTTTACTCATCCATCAAGAAATTTGATAGTGACCCTTCTACATCCAACTATCTTTAGGTGAGAATCATCACCCAAGTACACCTTTCCATCATCGAACTCTTCATATTTTGAGAACCAATTTTGATGAGAGGTCATGTGAAAAGATGCACCTAAGTCAACCAACCACACATCATCAGATGCATGGGCTACCAAAGCTACGATGAATGCACCACCATCTTCTTGAGATCTTTCTGAAGCTGAATCTGAACCTTTCTTCTTCTTCTTCGGCTCTTTGCAATCTTTACGAAAGTGCCCAAGTTTATCACAGTTCCAACATTTTGTGTTGGACTTATTGGAATTCTTTGACTTCCCATGGTATTTGGATCTACCCTTATTGTCATTTTTCTTCCCTCTTTCCATGGCTCTCCCACGAATAGCAAGGGCTTCTTTTTTCAAAACAAAAGCCTTTATCTGCATCTCCTCTAATAGAAACAAAGACACCAAATCATCCATTTTGAAAGTGACTCACATGCTTTTGAGAGCCATCACAAGATGGTCCCATGAATCCAGTAAAGAACAAAAAAGTGTGTAGCAACGATCCTCCTCCTCTAACTTGACACCAGCTGATGTCAACTATGTTTCCATCAAATTAAATGCATTTAAATGATCCATTAAGGATCCACCTTCCTCCATTCACAAAGAGTACAACTTCTTCATCAAGAACAACTTGTTCACCAAAGATTTGGCCTGATACACGGCCCCAAGTCCCTCCCACAAACTATATGCAATTTTCTCATCTAGAACATTCAGAAGAACTGCATCGGTTAAACAAAGTCTTATGAGACCCTTTACTTTACAGTCTTTGATATCCCAATCTTCTTGAGCTACAGTTGTTGGTCTTGTAGTGCTTGAAGTTTCTTCCCATAGGTCATGATCTTCCAACATGTCTTCCATCTTGAGTTTCCACAACTTGAAATTAGTGCCATTAAATTTTTCTACCTCCATTCTTCCATGTGATGAACTCGCCATCTCTATTTGCAAATAAGATTTAGGATGCTCTGCACAAGACTCCCACTCAACTTGAGATTAGATCAAAAAACCCTACCCAACAACTAGGATCAAAAGTTGATCAGGCTTTGATACCACTTGTAAGGAAACTCAGGTGCAGAAACAACTTCCTACACTAATTTCTTAAGAGAAGTATGGTGTGAATCCTATTAAAATCTTTTACACTTATAGATTCAATATCATGTAAACAATAATATTTCAGCCAAGCAAGCATAAAGAAAATAGACAGAGAAAGAAACACATAACACAAAGATTTTCCAGTGGGGAAAAACCTTTCGGTAAAGCAACCCCACTCCTCTAGAACCTGCACAATGTATTATCTTCAACACAAGGTTACAATACACTTGCAATGCAAGTTCAACAGTGACAACAAAATACTCCAGTAGCAAATCACAGTACCAATAATACACTTTTTCGCATCCACCTCTTTGCAACCCTAAAAATTCTTATAACATGCGCTTCACTTTTAGGGCTACTCCCAAAGGTAATCATAATAGGGTTTTACCATTCTTCGAGAAAATAGGAACCCCAAAAATATTTCCAGGGTGATGCCCTGAACCCCACTATTGGGGCAGAGTGTACAATACTCAAATTTATTAGTTGCCACATGTCTTCACCTGTCATTGAATCTTCCTAACATAGCTCTTACGTGTCATAGGAATCTGTCATAACCATTTTAGAGATGATCTCCTTATACATAATTCAAGATGCTGACACATCAACATTATTTGCAAAAAATACATTTTACAAAACAAAAAATAAGAATAGGAATTATCCAAGGTTGAGACACCTTATCCCTAACAGTATCATTGGTTCTATGATCTCTTCCATCATACCTTTGAGCAGCTATTTTACCCATACAATGTTTGTGCAATTTACAATAGCAACAACATATTCAACTTCAGTAATAGATTGTGAGGTGTAATTTTGTTTCTTGCTAGTCCATGTAACTAGCCTCTTTCCTAAGAAAAATGCTCCTCCACTACCACTTTTTCTATCATCAATGTTTCCATCCCAATCAGCACTAGTGTAGGCTCTTAATTCAAAATTTTCATTTTTCTTATAGTATAGACCATAATCCTCTGTTCTTTTCAGATATCTCATTATTCTATTCATATCCATTAAATGATTCTCCGTAGGATTTGCAAGGAATCTTGCAACTATCCCTATAGATAATGAAATGTTAGGTCTACTATTTACCACATATTATAATTTTCCAATCATAGACCTATATAATTTTGGATTTACTTCAATTTAATCATCATTCTTTAACAACTTGATTCCTATCACCATAGGATTATTTACTCATTTTGAATCCTCCAATCCAAAAGTTTTTAGTATTTCTTTGACATATTTTGATTGAGTGATAAATATACCATATTTCATCTAATATACTTGCAAACCCACAAAGAATTTGATCTCTCCAAACATAGACATCTCAAAATCTTGCTTCATTTCATTTACAAAAGCTTTACATAAGGCATTGACCTCCAAATATGATATCATCAATAAAAATTTCAGATAACAAAATACCTTTGCCTTTCTCTATCTTTATGTACAAATTGTTGTTATCATTAGTCCTTTTAAATCCAATCCCCATAAGATACTTATGAAGTCTCTCATACCATGCTCCTGGTGCTTGTTTCAAACCATATAGAGCTTTGTGTAATTTGCATACCATGTTCTTATTATTAGCATTAAAAAAACCTTCTGGTTGTTCTATGTAAACTTCTTCCTCTAATATGCCATTCATAAATGTAGATTTAACATCCATTTGATAAACTTTGAAACCTTTGTATGCAGAATAAGTAAGTAAAGTTCTTACTCCTTCCAATCTAGCAATAAGGGAAAATATCTCTCCATAGTCAATTCCTTCTTCTTGTGCATATCGTTTGGAAACTAATCTTTCCTTGTCCCTTGTTACTTCACCATTTTCATCTAGTTCTTTTTGAATACGCATTTTGTGCCAATCACATTCTTGTCTTTTGGTCTAGGAACTAGACTCCATGTTTTATTTTTCTCTATTTGTTCAATATCTTCTTCCATGTCTTTACTATAGTCATCATCTTCTAATGCATCTTTTACTAATTCAGGTTCATACTTAGCAAACATGTACCATTTCTTAATCTATTTCTTGTCATTGTCCTAGCATCTTTATCTCCAATAATTTGTTCAATAGGTTGATGTCTTTTAACATATTTAGACAATCTTGGTTCAACTCTTTTTTCTTCATATGATCTTTCATTTTTAGAATCATTTTGTACATCTCTACTAATCTTAGAATTAGAATGAGCTTCTTCTTCATTTTGTAACTTGGCTTCTAAATGTAGTTTAGTCCCTAAATGCAACTCAACATTCATAGTATGTGACTTGGCAATCATTGAAACTTTTTGTCGTCTTGTAACTTGATTTGCAACACCTTCTTCAACAAGCATACCTTCATAAGAGTATATAAATGATTTTTATTCTTTTGGTTCTTTCATAGGTTTAGCCTCATATACTTCTTTATATTCATCAAAGTTTACATTTCCAATTTCCACAACTTTGTTAGTGTTAGTACTCAAACACTTATAAGCTTTCCTCCTTGTGGAATAGCCTTGGAATATACCTTCTTCACTTTTTGCATCAAGTTTACCATTCTTGAAATCCTTAAGAATGTAACATTTTCTTTGAAATAACTTAAAGTATTTACATTGGGTGAGTATCCATACCATAATTCAAAAGGTGTTGAATGAGTACCTTTCTTGAATTTTACACAGTTCAAGGTATTGATAGTTTTACTTACAACTTCTCTCTAGTATTCCAAAGAAACATTCTTCTCCATCATGAGTGTTCTAGCACAATCCATTATTGATTTTTTCCTCCTTTTAGCAATTACATTTTGTGGAGCTATTCTAGGTGTAGATGTCTGTCTTTTGATTCCTCTATTATTACAAAACATCTCAAATTCATTTGATGTGAATTCTCCTCCTTTGTCAGATCTTAAACACTTCAGATTTTTACCTATTTTCTTTTCAACTCTTGTCAGGTACCACTTAAACATTTTTAAGACATTAGATTTCTTTTTTAGAAACATAATTGTCATCATTCTAGAGTAATAATCAACAAAAAACATAATATACTTATCTCCTTTGTAGCTTTCCACTTCAATTGGTCCACACAAGTCAGTGTGAACAATCCCTAGTATTTCTTTAGATATGTAAGTTTTTCTCTTAAAACTTGACTTTTTTATTTTGCCTAACTAATATTATTTGCACATTACATTATTAGACTTTTTCAACTTAGGCAATCCTCTAACCTTTCTCATGTTATTGATATTGACTAGGTTATCAAGATTGACATGACATAACCTTTTGTACCATAGCCACACATCATCAGATTTTACAACTAGACAAGTATCATCATCTATATCAAGATAAAATAGATTACTTCTAGTCTAATTACCTTTTCCAATCAGTCTTCCATTTGTGTCATATATCTTAGCAACCTTGTTTTCAAATTCAACCTTACATCCCAAATTATTCAATTGTGACACACTCAAGAGATTATAGTTTGGTCCTTCAACATAGTAATCATTATCACATAAAATCTTATTTATGAGCTTGATAGAACCTTTTACTTTTATCAAACATGGTGCATCATTACCAAATCTTACACTATTTCCATCATAGCAATTCAAGATAATGAACTTACTTTTGTCTCCAATCATGTGATGTGAACACCTACTATGAATGATCCACTTATCATTCTTGTGTACACAAGTCACAAGTGTAGTTGCCTCATCTTCATCTGATTCATCCTTCATTGCAACATATACCACTTCATCATCATGATCATCATATGTTTTCTCTTCAGCAATGTAACATGACTTTTCGCCTTTGTCTTTGTAGTCCTTGTTGTCTTCATCTTTTCTACTCTTGCACTTGTCACCACCTCTGTAATTTTTCTTTTTTGGACATCTAGCAATAATATGACCAAATTCATTGCAATTGAGACAAATGATAGGTAATTGACATTTTAATTTACCTTTACCCTTGTGGAATCTTCTTGCTAGTAGTGCTTCAAGTTGTTCAACATCCTCCTCATTTGTATCAATGTCACTGGATACATATTTTATCTTTTTCTTCTTCTTCTTCTTCTTCTTCTCATCAAGTTCCTTCAATGATACTTTAGCTTTGAAAGAAGATTCAATATTCTCATATTTGTAATTATTAAATTTAGATAGCTCAAAAGCAGTAAGTCTACCCACCAATCTTTTAAGTGAAAGATCATTTCTTGGTATGTATCTTAGTTCTTGAATTGTAGAGAATCAAATAGCATAAATAGGCAGTAGTGGTCTTAAAACTTTTCTTAACATAGTATCATTATCTAGTTTGGCATTAACTCCTCTTATTGCATTAACTACTTCTTTTATCCTTGCAACATATTGAGCAATATTTTCACCTTCTTCCATTCTCATTTCATCAAACTTACCTCTGAGACTTTCAAATTTAGCTCTAAGAACATTGGTGTCTCCTCCATAGATGGTAGCTAGGGCATCCCACATTTTCTTTTCACTATGAAGACCTTTAATATCATCAAATTTAGCATAACTTAGGGTAGAGGTAATCTCCAACATTTATTGGTTATGTTCTTTCTTCTTTCTCATATCCTTGGTAGTTGTGGCACCAATAGGGTCAACATGCTCAATGGTAATGGTAGATTGTGCATGATCTCCAAGTCTTCCAAGGTGTAATTTCATCAAACTTTGTCATGTAGGAAAGTTATCTCTATTGAGCTTGGATACATCTCTTTTTGACATCTTGATCTTTGTGCTTCAAGTATCTTCAAACTAGTCTTTTTTAAGTAGATGGCTCTGATACCAATTGTTAGAATACTTTAGAATAATGGGAGGTTGGGGGGGTGAATCAGTTATCCAAGGTCCAAATGTATAAAAAAAAAATTTCATAGCCTACTGAATCCATAAAACATTTATCTTCATCATGCATGCATCCATAACATTATGCAATCATTTAAAACTTGTATGTTATTGTCAAATCAATTATAGAAATGTAACTATGAAACATGAAAAATTTATCAATACACTTGACACAATGATTTACATGGAAATCCAATTTGGAAAAAACCACTAGTAATATGTTACTCCTTTTTCACTCTTCTGAAGTGATGTCTTGTGAAAGGCCAACCTCGTTAAAGGTTACAATACACACAATTAAATGTGACCTTGTTAAAGGATTTCAATCACCCTATTAGGAGTGAGCCTTGTTAGAGGACTTTAGACCATTCACTTGGAATGTCACCTTGTTGAAGGATTTATAAATGACCTTTAGGTCAACCTTATTCCAAAATATTTACCCTAGATTGATACAATTGTTAGAGAGTAACAGTAAGGCTTCATTTGATAACAACTTACAACTTCATTTGTAGATTACAGATCACTATTTTAGTCCTCAATTCTACTTGTCCTTCATACTTTGTAGCACTAACAGCTTGTTCACCCTTCAAGCATTCATATCCTTAAGCCTTCCTACTTAGCATGCCAATGTAGTTTCTTCTTAGGTCACTTGATGAAGTAGAACCCTTGACTCCTTATCTTCCTTAAGTTCTCACACTTCTTCACTTTGCTTCTGACTAGCCATCCCTATAAATAGGAAATTAAACTCTTTTCATGCTCATTTTCCATCATCCAATTTAGGGTTAGGATAGATTAGGTAGGATTCAATGAAGCTATTCCACATTCCATCTCTCTTCTAGAAACTTCTTCTTGAATCCTCTTTAAATTTGCCTAAACATTGTTTACCTTGAAGTCTGTGCCACTAGCTCATCATCCTTATCTTCCACCTACTCACAAATTTCAAGAAAAAAACTTGTAGTCTTAGATCCATTGAATTCATGATTTTCAAAATAATGCAACAGCTCAACATTATCTTGCTTCTGATGCTCAACACATACTACATTTCTCGACATCTACTATGAATATGCTTGGCATGAACTAAAGTTTATTGGTGCTCAACATCAACTAAACTTTACTTAGCATCTACTATTTTGCTTAGCATACACTAGAATGAACTTTTATTTGGCCCTAAATAATTTTTTGGTCAGCTTGCACAGACTTCAAGCTTGGTACCTACTCTTCACTCTGTTAAGGCTTGGCATACAACCTTTATATAACTTGCTCTTGTAAACCTTCTTAGTGTAACCAACCTTTGTAACCTTACATAGATTATCAATGCATCATGTCATCACTATCTTAATTGATTCTTATACTTCATTACATAATCATAACTCAACCTTTCCTCTAGGTTCTATTGTTACATCTTTTGATCAAATCCTCTTCATCAATCAACTAAGTGATAATACTTAAATCATATAATTAGTTGTCTTACCATCAAATAGTATGTTTGACATTAGTGACAAAATAATGATTGAAGCATATTGGTCATACTTGTATGTTCTCAACAATTTCCCTTTACAATCTCCATCTTTGATTAGCTTCTTCAATCCATTCTCAACACTAAGATGAATTATCGTCTTTATCTTCATCAAGTACGATAATGGTGAAGTGGGTATCTCTAAAATCACCACCATAATCTTACACGTCTTCTTAGCTTCTAACCATATGATTTTTCCTTTTTTTGGACAACATTAACATTGTAAACTTTAATTTCTTTTACCAATCCCTTGACATTCCTCATAGATATATGACTACCATTTTTTAATAACTTTTGATATACTTAACCAAATTCAATATAAATTACATATTGTTATTCCAAACTTGATTATATACACATTTAAAAAAAGTTTCATTCTCAATTATTTTGATGCAAGTTATGCTTAGCACATGGATAGGTACCAAAATTTTAGGATGTAGTCAATTCAATAATTCATAATGAAAAAATACTCATCATAAAATTACAAAAAAATACACAACTTATAGATATGAATCATAACTATTATCCTACCAAAGGGATGTGCAAAATACTAAATATAACTATGTCTTTTGTGTTGCACATGAAAACAACTATTTATGTTTTCTAAAAAAGTTAGGAACTATTTTTCGTGGGCACAGGCTTTGACCCACCTAATCTTATCCATTTTTAAAAAACTATAGAAGTTTAGAAAGTAGATTCAAAGTACTACAATTTATATGTTTTATGCATCTTGTCCTTTTTAGTGGATGACCCTCAAATGTCTCATCCAAGTTCAGATTTACCTTATTTTAGAAAAAAGTGTCCACTTATAGGCCCCTTTTTGTGCACCATCTTGGTGCACTCACCCATAAAGCAATCTATAGCAAGAACTTGACATCTTTTCGTGCTCATAAAACTACTTTGAGTTGAATTTTCTCTTGCATATAAACATATCTTCCAAAGTACTATAGAATAATACGACATTAACACATTAAGTCTATTGAATCGCTTCTTCATATCACTTTCTTACGGTACTACATGAACCATTCAATGTCAAAAGGAAGGAAACATCTTCAAATCTCCTACTAAATGTGTTTCTTTGTATACCTAGCCTTTCTTCTTATCGAACAAGCCAATACCAATCACACCTAATTGTTCATCCCAATCTTTGATTTCTTGGCTCCAAATAGTAGAGAATTATCTAGTGAATATCTTACAATAATGCTAGCACACTAGATCCAAAATTACCTTTTGATACACTATTGAAATTCACTTTGTTCCATCCAACCTCTGGTGCTTTCCAAATTACTTTCTTCCCATTGAAAGAAGAATGATTAACCCATTAAAGAACCTGAATGCCTCCCAAAACATCAACTATTGATTGGATAAATCAACACATAAATTATTGAAATGAAAAATCAACACATAAACTATTAAATAAACAACTCAATGGAATAAACAACTAAATTATTGAACAATATTTGAAATATTAAATCAATCATTGAACTTTAAAAAAATAAATTTATGGACAACTCATCTATTTGGTGCTTCACTTGTCTGCTATCTTCTTGGTTGTAAGCTTCCAGTCCTATAGACCCAAGTTGTGGTCTTTTGTTGGACATAAATAAAATTATCTTATCTTATCTTATCTTATCCCAGTAGAGGCATGAAGTTTGTGAGCTACCAACCATTGAAGGTCACTACATATATTTTTTAGCAACCTGGTATGGGTGCACTTGTGCCTGAAACCTATTTGGTTAATAGCCAAAGACTAAAGGGTATCTATTCTATGCCTGGGACACAATCTTGACCTCATCTCTTATGATGTTAGAGTCGTGCACTCAACAAGATACCTAAGGCCCAAATAAATTATTGAATAAAGAGATCAACAAAAAAAATTCATGAACACCATTTGAATTAGTGAATGCATTCCATAATATAAATTATTGAATAAACAAGGCAAGAGCCTACAACACAATGGTAAATTGTGAGTCTCTTATTTGGGTTATCTTGGATTGGACTCCACTCAAGCTTAATAAATACTCATAATAATGGTTAATCATAACACAACTATAATTAATCTTGACTTCGGCTTCTTATTGGAAAAAAACATAATTTATTTTAAAAAGAAAAAAAAGGTGTCAGATAATGACCTAGTTTTTTAATTAATCTAAATATAAATTTTTGTAGAAAAAAAATGAATAAACAACTCTACATGAATTATTCGTATACCTCCATAGAAGAAATCAAATTATTTAAATAAACGTGAATAACCCAAGTCTGAAAATACAAATTATTTAACCACTAGATCAAGAGATAAATTATTGAATATTATTTGAATTATTTAGTGGATTCCAAAACATAAATTACTCATTATTCATTATTTGTATTGTAAGCATGTTGTGTCGACCAACTATTTGAATGAACGAGAAAGACAAAATAAAAGTATCTTCATTAATTAATGCTAAGTCGGGCTCAAGGAAAATGACGCTCCTAAATCGAAGAATATATCATGATATAAAAAGGCTACGGATGTGGTCTTTAATTTTTTTTAATGGATTGAACAACCTAGAAATAAGGTTGTAAATGAAGATTGGAATAACTATTGGAGGAAAATGGATCCTTTAAATTAGAAATGTGAATGGAAAATGGATCTCGCAAATTACAAATGTGAATTGAATCATAATTTGCAAATGTGAATGGAGAACTAGGGATGACCATATAGATGATGACGGGATGAAAGAAAGGTATTTTTAATTTATTAAAATGATAATAGAAAAGTTTTAATATCTTTAGGGTTGTAAATATATATCTTTGACATATGTATTGTGGTTTACCTAGTGTACGATAGGATACATTCATTTTAATAAAAAGAGTATCTTGAATGGTATTCCATAGAATCATTCACAACTACCTAAGCGAGGATAAGATTGAAGAATAATTCCAGTTGTAGATACATAGTATGAACCTCTCCTGTTTAGAAATTCTTATTGAATAGATATTTTCAATGTAAGTAGACTTAAGAGGAGTAGAAACAAAAATTGTAGGTTCTTATGTTGGTCAAATACTATGATCTATTCTAGATGAGAGAGATAACTATGTTATATTTCTGCATCATGAGTTCTATATGGAAAATGCACTCCTCCTAAAACTAGTCAATTAGATTATTTTGTATGACACGTTACATGCACATAAACATTCTCTCAAAAAGAGCAGTGAATTATAGACATTTATATAAATATGTTGTGTAGTTCCACTATAATACTATGTTTGCAAAAAGAGGGGTAAAATTTTATTAAGACAGAAAGGAATACAACAAGGAGAGCTCAACAAGGAGCTCGATCCTGAGCAACAAGATCATCAAATTCTTGCACCATCTCAAAGGACAGTTGCCTCCTATCCCTAATATTCCAACCTGGATCATGACTAGATGCCCATTTGGCTAAACAATCAGCAGTTCTATTCCATTCACGAGCAATATACTTGAACCTAATGAATTGAAAAGAGGAAGAGAAGAAAAGAATTTGCTTAACAACAGTAGCCAGCTGCCAACTAACATCCTCAAGCTCTTGCAAAGAAAGCATGTTCACCACTACCTAGGAATCAGACTCACAGATAATCTTACTCCATCCCCGCAAGCAACACTTTTCCAAAGCATATAAAATAGTCTGAGCTTCCATGAGATAGTTAGTATAATCACCCTTATGAACTGAGAAGAAAAATTTAACATCCCCAGAACTACAACGAGCCACTCCGCCAATACCATCCGGACTAGGATTCCCACGGGAAGAACCATCAGTGTTAATTTTTAGAACTCCACAAGGAGGAGGAGTCCAGTTCCCATCCCGGTTAACCTGAACCTTCCTCTGATGATGAAGCTGCCTGGACATAGAAGGAAACCTATGAGCTACAGCCCCATCCTGTAGATGAAAATTGAGGTGATTACAGATAGCAAGATCAACTGGATCAATACCCCCATCAAGCTCACACTTCACAAGAATAGTTTCCTGAAGAGAATGTGATATTTTCCACCAAAGATGCAAAACACCAAACCAAACATCTTGGAATATTCAACAATTCCTCTCCAACCAGATATGCCAAAGCATGAAAGATGGGCCAGTAATCCAAGCAGCATGGAGAAAAGAAGACTTGGAGGGAGCAGTACCCAAGCAGGCCCAAAACTCAGGCAAAGAGGAAGCATGCTGACAAGAACAACCCCAAGTGTGCCACCAAAGGTGCCATATCTGAGTAGAATAGGAGCAATGGAAGAACAGATGGGAGACAGACTCCTCTCCATTACCACACAAAACACAATAAGAGGGGCCCTGAAATCCACGTTTACAAAGATTATCCCAGGTAAGACAACGGTTGTGAGCCACTAGCCACATGAAAAAATTGCACTTGGACCAAAAAACTTTATTCCAAACTTGCTTCCACCAAGGGACCTTAGCATCCCCAAATAATTGTCTAGTTATCTCCTGAGACCCAGTAGAGACATGATATTTACCAGACAAGGTACCGCCCCAACCCAAAACATTTGGACCAAGCAAAGAAGAACACTCTCTAGAGGCCAGAATTTGAGAAAGCTCCTGACGATCCATGTCTGTACCTCCAGGAGGCCAATCAGAAGAATGCTTCTATCTGTAACCAACAACAGGTCCCAATTGATAAGGAGTCTTGTAATGAGCCACTTTATCCCATCCAGTGGCAAGAAAAGAGTCACAAAGAGGTTGAAGATTAGGGTATATGGATAAAATGGAAGGGAATCCATCCCAAGCATCAGACCGAAACAAAGCCTGAGAACCTCCTTTACATATCCAAAACAGACCCCTCTTTACCAACATCGCACCTATCTTCAAAGTATGCCAAACCATTGATCCACGACCTTCAAGAGGAAGTGCAGAAATAGAGCAAGGATCATCATCATGAAAATATTTATGAGTGATAATACGAGCCCAAAGTTGATGTTGTCCAGAGCACCATCACCAATAAAGTTTAGCAGCCAAAGCTTGACTATTCAATAGAGCAGATCGAAGACCAAGACCACCCTCCTTTTTAGGCCTATAAACAGTTGCCCAATTAACCAAGCTCCATTTAGTACTATGCAAATTACCACTCCAAAGGAATTTTCAAGAAAGAGCATCAAACTCCTTGAGAAAGTAAATAGGTGCAGCGTGAACCATGCTTCGGTAAGTAGGAAGAGCTTGGATAACAGCTTGAAGAAGAGTAACCCGGGCAGCAGTAGAAAGCCATCTATGAGTCCAATGATTTACCTTATCATGAAGCTTGGTAATCAAATTTTTCCAGAAGAGACATGGCTGCTTGGAAACAGCAATAGGGATGCCAAGATAAGTCAAAGGAAGTGATCCTATCTGAAACCGTAGGATACCAACAATCCTGTGCTGAATAGAATCAGGAGTGTTAAAAAAGTAAATGGAAGATTTGTGCTCATTAACTTTTTGGCCTGAAGCTACCAAATAAATGTCCAAAGCATGTCGAAAGGCTTCAGCTTCCTTGATCCTAGCAAGACCAACAAGAGCATAATCATCAACAAATTGAAGATGGGAAAGAGAAGGTAAGCCATTACCCCACCGCCAGCCTTGAATAGAATTCTGGGACACCTGATGCTTAATGAATCTGCCCAAGTCTTCAGCCATGATGATGAATAGATATGGGGAGAGAGGGTCACCCTGGTGGAGGCCTCTAGAAGCACCAAATAGTTGAGAAGGTTGACCATTAATAAGAACAGAAAAAGAGGCAGAAGTAACACAACTCATAATCCAACTCACCCAATCAGAGCTAAATCCAAAAGAAAGAAGAATACTCCTTAGGAAGCTCCATTTAACTCTATCATAGGCCTTAGCCATATCCAACTTAACAAACATGGCTCTCTCCCTTGAAGTAGCCATAGAGTGAATAGCCTCAGTAGCAATAACCACCCCATCCAAAATTTGTCTGCCAGCAACAAAACCACCTTGTTCTTCTAAGATAATAATGGGAAGCCACCTTTTCAATCTCTCAGCAATCAACTTAGTAATAACTTTGTAAACCACATTACATAAGGCAATTGTTCTAAAAAACTCCAATTGATTAGCACCCTCTCTCTTAGGAATAAGAGTCAAGAATGTAGAGTTCAAAGCTCGAAGCATCTGCTTGCTAGCATAGGATTCTTTAACCACCTCCAACAAATCATGATTAATGATGTCCCAAAATTCTTGAAAGAATTCAACTGGAAAGGCATCAGGACCAGGAGCCTTCCCCTTAGGCATGCCAAAGACCACCTCCCCTAGCTCTTCCAAAGAAATAGGACGCATGAGATAATCATTCATTTCTTGAGTGATAAGGGAAGGAATACAAGACAAAATAAGATTTTCTTCATTATCAGCAGGAGGAGAGTCCTTAGAGAAGAGGGTAGAGAAGTACCAAATAGCCTCCTGGAACAAAGATGGCAAGGAATTCAGTTGGATACCTTGAGAATTAACCAAAGAAGAGATAGTGCTCTGATTCCGGCGAGATTGCACTATTTTATGGAAAAAGGCAGTGTTACGATCACCTTCCTGGAGCCAATCAACTCTAGCCTTTTTCTTCCAAAAAATTTCCTCTCAAAGTTCCCATTCTTCTAGAGCTCTAGAAGCAAGGGATTCAGCCTTGCCAAGATCCTCTGAGAAACCGCGATCTCTAATCTCCCTTGTGATGACATCAAGATCTTCTTGAGCAAGCCTCTTCATAAAGTGAAGGTTCCCAAAGCATTCCCTATTCCATATCTTGAGCTTCCTTTTAACATATTGAAGCCTTTTAGAAAATGAGAACATTGCAATACCATATGCAGGAGCACCATCTTTCCACCAACAAAAAACACAATCATGAAGAGAGGAGTCTCGAAGCCACATCAAATGGAACTTAAAAGGAGGATGCTTCAGAACATAAGCCCCTATAGCAGAAAATTTGATTGGCCAATGATCCGAACCCCTCCAATCAAGGATTTTTGAAGAGATAGTAAGGGTGCCACTAACCCAGAAGCAAGAAACAAGAAATCTATCCAGACGTTTTGAGATAGCAGCAACACCAGTCCTACGATTATTCTAGGTATAGAGACCATTAGAAGGCTTAACATCAGAGAGATGCAAAAGAGACATATGTTGCCAAAGAAGAGAAGAAGAAGGCCCCAATCTAGCCAAACCACCATGCTTCTCTTCTAGACTTAAAACTGAATTGAAGTCCCCTGCTAACACCCAAGGATGATAAGGATGACAATTTCTAACATATTGAATATGTTCCCAAAGTTCCTCCTTTCCCACAAGATCAACAGGTGCATACACATTAGTAACCATGATTACCTCTCCTGAGTCTAGAGCAGAAGCTACCATAGAGAGAGCTGAGCGAGAAGACATCTAGCCAAGAGGAGAAATTTTTTGAGGATCCCAAAATATAGCTAAACCACCCGCACTGCCTGTTGCCCCAAAACACTGGCATTGGCCATGAGACCAAATACTAGAGGCATGTTGGACCATAGACTCCACAGAGAGCTTAGTCTCTTGGATACAAAAAACATCAGGGCTATGATCAACCACCAAGTTATGAATAGCCTTTTTTCTAGGGATGCTATTCAACCCCCTTACATTCCATGAGAGAATAATCATCATTAGGTAGAATTGGGAAAATGAGAATCCAAAGGTTTCACTGAACCAGACTCAATCAATATATCTCCTGTGAGTTTAATCTTCTCTTGGTCTATTTTGTGCCCACTCCTTAGAGGAGGAGTAGAAGAAGCCCGCTTAAAGGGTCAAGACATCAACCCCAAGGGGAGAGGAGAACCCTTGCCCTTACCTAATGGTAGCACATCCTTAACCAAATCAGCTAAAACAACATCATTATCCTCCAACACTGCAGGAGTCACCAGAGCCTCTGTCACAGGAGCTACAGGGACCTCACGGTTCTGATATACTACAACTTGGGATGCCCCACAAGAATCATTAGGAATAGATCTCTCATCTGGGAAAACTGGATCAGAAGAGATAGGAGGAGAAATACCCTCCTCTAGAACCATACTATCCAGCACCTCAAAGTGGTGTTACTCTTGTTGAAGTCAATTACAAACTTAATTATGAGTCCCTTAGTTGAAGAGACATATAATACACCATGAATGTTCCAAAAATATTATAGTGGACCATGGTTCAAATGGAAGGTGACTAACTATTACTATCATCATAATCTAATTCGTTTTGAAGACTATCATATTAACCCACTATGCTATGACTTCCAAAATTGGAAATAATGTAGAATATTTAGCTTTTCTATGCATTCTAGTTAGGTTTATGAATTTTGGTTAGGTTTATTCTAACATGATTAATTGCATTGAACTATCGTACTATTATGAGATGAATTTCTGATTTTTGGAAAGAGTATTCCTTATCTTGTTTATGTCATATGTGTAAGTTCATAATGATATTCATTTTGGGATACTTATGCATTAAAATGTTCCAAAATAATACGTAAATTGATTTTCTTTCATAGATATAGAATTATCTTTATGTAAATGACATCTTCAAAATATTGAACTACTTGAAGAGATATGGGTAGAATTATGAACTTGACATATCTTTTGATAGATTAGGGAATGATTACATTCTGATTATGTGTAGAGTGCACATGTGAATCATGATGAGCTATGCATTGAGTGTGAATCTTTGTATGAAATGGTCTTATATTTACAAGGCTTGTTTTTAAATACTTCAATACGTTATTTTGATAATAGAAAGTGAATATATCATGTAGCACATATTCCATTACTCTCCTCTTGGTTTGACTTGTTTAGACTTCCTCATTGTTAGGATGGGTATCTTTCATGTTAGGAAATATTCTAGAGAAGATTGATAGCTTCATGGCAGGGTGCTAAAGCACTCCTACAATATTCTCATCCCTTATGTTCTTGGATAGGTTTTGGAGCCCTTGACAATTGGGTCAACAAGTTCAGTACATGATGATATTCTAGTAATTGGTTTATGGGTTTTTTTTAGAACATTTGATTTTATCTCCTATCTTAATATGCATTTATTTCAAGTTTAATGTAACTAAAAATTATTGTTGATTGGTCAACGACCTTGACTCTGGTAGACTTTCTACATTTTATGGAGATTGATGATGTGACATTGGTTTTGTAAGGGTAGTCCTTACACAATATCAATGGATACTTTCTATGATGTCATCCTTTAGACTTATCTATGGTTATAGTCTGTACCATTATGAGGGATAGATGTCTTTGATATGATAAACGTAGAATAACCCTCAATAAAAGTCTTGATTATCCTTAATTTAACAACTAACTTGAGCCTTGAAACCAAAGTTGATGATTCTACAGTGTTATTTGTATCATTAGGAATTTTTTTTTTTGTTGAAGTAAAACAAAATCCTGAAAATATCTTATTTCTACACCAATGCTTAAGACCCTTGGATCACCTTTAGAATCTTCATCGTGTAAGACCCTTGGATCACTTTTAGAATCTTCATCTAAATTAAACTTCAAGATTGAGTGTTTTGATGGTTTCTAATGAATTTCTTCACAAAAATATATTTTAGGTTCATTCTATAGAATATGTCCTTTAAAATGAAGAGAAATACATTTCTATGAATTAAGAACCTATTAATTCCAAGAGGAAAATGAAGAAGAAAAAGTCTTTGATTTGAAAACAAAATCTTTTACTATTACAGAGATGGTGAGTTCTTTTGTATGACTAACTTGTCAAATTTCAAGGATTCTTGTTTCCTAAAATATCAGTTATTTCTTTCCGACCAAGGGCTCCAAATGAGAAAAAAAAAGAGAGCTTTTATATCATTTAGACAAGGAACAAAATAGCTCAAGAAAAGTATTCTAGCAAAGAGGAAAAGTAGCTTATACAATGAAGGACAAAGCTTAATTTAGTAATAAGTGATGTGTAATTTCTATCTCAATTGCACACAATGAGAAAAGAAAAGGATTAGTATGGATAGCCTAGAAAGTTTACCACTAGTGATGATCCTTCTTGAGAAGGCCAACCAGGTGAAGTTCTAGATATAGGCAAGATGATTGTATACCAACTAAAATATTAATGTTTAAATGAAATATTATTATACTTAATAAAAATAAATAAATTATTTTTCAATAGTTGGAATAGATAACAAACTAGAATAATATATAACAACAATATATCAAATTAGATAGTAAATAACAAATGATATTGAATTGAAGAAAAAATCTTTCTTATATAGATTTATAATACATGTACTGAGCAGTAAGTTTCAGCTTATATATAGAATACAATCCATCATAGCGATGATTATCTCAAATAACTATCTAAACTAGCTCAATATGAAAAAATAAATTGTTGACTAGACTATACAACATGAGTTCTTGAATAGATAATGCAAAAAAATATATATATATTATTGAGTCGACAACTCAACAAATAAATTATTTAAAGGAAAAAAAATGATAGATAAATAATTGAATATATAATTTCAACATGACTAACATAAATCATTGAGTGAATTACTCAACAAATGAACTATTGAAATGATGACACAATAGAGAAAACATGAATTATTGAGCAACACATGTGCTATTGAGTTGATCACAACTACCATGACATAAATTATTGGATGCACATTCGAACATAAATTAATGAATGAAGAATTCAAAACATAAATAATTGACTAGATGGGTTCAAAATTGAAAACATTAATTTATTGAGTGAACAACTTTACACTTAAGTTGTTGTGTGGACAACAAAATATTAAACATAAATTATTGAACAACAATTAAATTATTTAGTGGATAACTCAAATAACAAAGCATAAAGATTGAATGGATGCATAAAGTATTTAATAGACAACTCAATACATAAATAGCCTAGAAAAATAATAGTGAGACAAGTATGTAGTATAACTAACTATCTATAATGTGTGATAATCGAAAGTTACAAATAACAAAGATATAATTAGATTTTTCTTTATGCACCCTTTGGTACTTTTTCATTAATATTTTTCTATGATTCTTTTTCAAACATTGGGATCCTTGTCTTGTGTATTGTTATTGAAAAATTGTATTATGGGATAAAAGTAATTAGTTTTTTGAGAACCAATCAAATTTATTATATTGCTCATTGAACTCAAATTTCAATGTTTGAACATAGAAATGTAGTTTTGATTCTTTATTTTCTCGTTTCTACATAAATAAAGTTTGATATAGATATTTAAGGGAACTTGGTAGCCCTAAAATATTTGTGCAATTGATTATTAAAAAAATAGTTATTTTCACA
Source organism: Cupressus sempervirens (assembly GCA_028749045.1). Classification (NCBI taxonomy): domain Eukaryota; kingdom Viridiplantae; phylum Streptophyta; class Pinopsida; order Cupressales; family Cupressaceae; genus Cupressus; species Cupressus sempervirens. The sequence continues at coordinate 836,096,778 of CM053786.1, read as the reverse complement.
AATTGTGGTTGGTCATTTCTAGTTATAATCCCTTCTTTTGAAGGGAAAAAATAATTTGTGGAAAAGGTCAATTTAGTATGTGGTTATAGATCTCTTATTTAATAATATTTAAACTTTTATCTATATAATAGTATATTTAAACATATATTTCATCTATATTCTTAATAAATTATAATTTTTCCTTAACCCAAATTAGCTAATTTGACTAAATTGTTAAAAATGACTATAAAGATGCAAATTTTACAACATGTGGGATCATATTAGACTATTTTTATTAAACATAACTAGTATAGATATCTTAAATAAATGTATCTAAAAAAATGTCGATAGATATCAATTATAAAATATTAAAAATTCTCTCTCTCTCTCTCTCTCTCTCTCTCTCTCTCTCTCTCTCTCTCTCTCTCTCTCTCTCTCTCTCTCTCTCTCTCTCTCTCTCTCTCTCTCTCTCTCTCTCTCTCTCTCTCTCTCTCTCTCTCTATATATATATATATATATATATATATATTTGGGACTCACTTAAGTTTTAAATTTTAATTTCTAAAAAAGAGATTATTTATATCTTCAAAATTTATAATTTTAGATCTTATGTTTATAATAAATACTAAAATTTTGATGTGCAAATGGTTGTCAAATTTAAGCTCAAAAGATAATTGTTTATCCTTGTTATGTGTATTGTTATTGAAAAATTGTATTATGGGATAAAAGTAATTTTTTTTTTGAGAACCAATCAAATTTATTATATTGCTCATTGAACTCAAATTTCAATGTTTGAATATTGAAATGTAGTTTTGATTCTTCGTTTTCTCCTTTCTACGTAAGTAAAGTTTGATATAGATATTTAAGGGAACTTGGTACCCTTAAAATATTTGTGCAATTGATTATTAAACAATACTTATTTTCACAAATTGTGGTTGGCCATTTCTAGTTATAATCCCTCCCTTCAAAGGGAAAAAATAATCTATGAAAAATGTCAATTAAGTATGTGGTTATATCTTATTTAATAATATTTAAACTTTTGTCAATATAATAGTATATTTAAACATATATTTGATCTACATTCTTCATAAATTAGAATTTTTCCTTGAACCGAATTAGCTATTTTGACTAAATTGCTAAAAAAATGGCTATAAAGATGCAAATTTTACAACATGTGAGATCATATTAGACTATTTTAATTTTTTTAAATTACTTTAATTTCTATTTACTATTAAATATTAAACATAACTCACTTAATTTTTAAATTTTAATTTCCAAAATAAATAGTTATTTAAATATCTTCAAAATTTATAATTTTAGCAAATTATATCTTTATTTTTATTTTTATGTGGCATTTATTAAATTCTTACTTAAGTATATTATGCTTATAATAAATATTAAAATTTTGATGTGCAAATGGTTGTCAAATTTAAGCTCAAAAGGTAATTGTTAACATTAACACGCGCACACCATCATAATCCACCATTTCTAGCATTGTAGATTGCCTATCAACATTAATAACAATATATGCATCCCTAATAAAATATTAAACCTTATTTTTCATTGTTTCTTTAGATTCAATTTCTTTTCAAATCAAAATTACTATTTTTAAAAATAAATTTAAATATCTCAATACTAATTACTCTCTTTGAAATATAATGAACTTTTAAAAGATAAAGAAAAAAAAAGAGCATACCCCAACTTAATTGCAAAAGGATAAACATGACAAAAATAATAACATGTGTCACATAGTGGCTTGTATTTGCTATAAGTTAATCAATAGAAATATAATATAGGTAATAAAAGTTTGATTTCAAGAATTCATTTACATAAAATGATTATACAATATTAATATAAAAAAATGAAACAATTAAATTAAAATAGAAGTAATATATAATAGTATTCAAAATACTTATGTACTTTTATATATAAATAAAACAAAGTATGGAAAATGGATGAATTAGTGTGTATAATATAGTTTACAAAAAAAGTACATTTAGAGTATAAATAGGTAAAACACTTAATATAAAAATATAAATTGAGATGAATCTTAGAACTATAAGAGAGATAATTAATCTAAAGGAATTGAAGTTTAGATATATTAATATATTGAGCCTCCTAAAATATTGCCCATAATACGGGTAGTGTTTCCTAGAAATCCACTCCTATAACACCCAAAATATATCAGCCAATCAAACTGCATTAAAATAATTTTAATGAATTTAGAAACTAAACAACTCACATATATACTTTAGAAAAATGAAATCTAACAATAAGAAATAAAAATACTTGCATCTAATTGGTTGAAATTAAAAAAATATTAATCACTAATTAAGTAGAACTAATTGTAATAGTATAGCCTACGACAAATACAATAAGAACTTCCATTTTTTAAATATTTGTTACTTAGTTTTCTATTCTCACAAATAGAAATATGTTTTACTCTCTTCAATATATATCTATAATGAAAAAATACATTGTGTTTATTATTAGAGTTTATATGTTATTATCAACAAATTGAAAATAATTTCATTAACGTAAAAAACTATAAGAAGTCTCTAAAATCACTGATAGAATGTACATTTGCAACTTTTAAATGGTATTCACATTAGTTATATCATATAATACCATGTGTAAAATTCCTAACGATTATCCAAATTCAACAAATTTAATTTGATTTCTTTTAACAATATTGATGATCTCTCTCTATAGATTGGTGGAGAAATGTAATTCCTAACTTGAAAGAGATTCTTGGAAACTTTAGGTGATGAAATGATACTTTAATATTATGTTTGTAAAAAAAATTTGTCTTATGAAATTTTTAATAAATAAATTTTGATAATTAGAAATTATAAATAAAATATAATTTAATAATTAATGAGACTTCTCTATTGAAACCTTATGTATTGAAAAGATTAATCGTAGAATTTTATTTTTTATTTTTCAATTATATAATACAACATTCATTTTTTTTTCATTTATTCTCATTCTAATTTTTTAATTGTTGTGTTATCACTAACTTTATATTATATTAGAAAAATCAAATAATAATTATAATTATATAGCATTAAACTATAAAAATATCACTTATTATTATTTAGATTAAGATTTTTTATAATATGTCTCTTATTAAAGCTTTCCTTAATAATATCCAACATAATCATTCTATGGGGATCTAATTGATGTAGGGATGCTCCCCTTAATACCATAAACTCATAATAGAAACAAAAAAACAATAGCAAATGTGAGAACAAAATATGGACTTCTTATTTGCACCGCAAATACGAAATTACATAATTCATAAGTTCAATATGCTAACCCACATGGGTGCCTTTAATATAATAATTTGAAAGACAAGCTATGAACTATCACCCAGAGCTATTCTAGACAATGTTCAGGCTTTTCTTAAATATGCAGTTTTATGCCGCTTGGGAAGGTTCTAGATGCTCAAACTTAATACCTAGGGCCGACAGACCCTAATAAAACATATAGAGTTGGCCAAATACATTTTTGACAATTATTTAAAAATTTCGAGTAGCCCAACTTCAGAAGGCCATAACTCATGAGGTGTTGCTCCGATTGGCTATTATAACCACTTTTTAGAAATGCTAGCTCATGATCTATAGGCTTGGAATTGTGCTAGCACCCTTCTGTCAGATTTTTGAACCTCATCTGGGCACTCTAAGGCCTCCAACGGTAAGTCTAAAGATTTTTCTGCAAAATTTTCCACCAAAAATCTCCAATAACTTCTCTGATACTTAAGCTAGAGCAATGAGATTCTTATGGTAGGCTTATATCTCTAAAATGAACCTTCCTATAGAAAATGAGAACATTCCAAGCTCATAAGACAAACTTACTAAAAATAGCAAGTTCCCATAAATCGTAATCACCCTATCTACTAGTCCTTATTAAAATAGAAAAGACTGAAAATAAAATATTTTTGGGTGATGCAAGATTGTGGCCTTACACTCAGGATGCTCCTACATTAGACACCTAGGGTAATTTGAGAAGTAACCCCGTCACGTCTCAGGTGTTCAGAGGAAAACCAAGATGATTAACCTCCTCCTTTGCTAGCCATGATGAATCCTCAACTATTCTTCCTTTCCATTTGACCAGATATACCTCATAAGTTCTATTTTTGGTACTATTTCCAACATGATTGTCTAATATCTCCTCAATCTCCTTTGTAGCCGAACTAGCTACTAGAATACCCCACTATGCTTTTGGAACTTCATCTCTATCACCTCCTTCATAATACTCTATCAAATCTAAAATATTAAATAATGGTGAAATATTTAATTCAATAGGCAACTTCACTTCATACTCATTTCCAGAATCATGTCGCTTCACTATCTTGCACAATACAGACTTCTTCATCTTCAGCTTATTATATGTACCCATTAGAAAATGCTCCTTTCTCAAATGAACCATGACTTCATCTCCAATCTAAAATTTCTTATATCTCCTTTTCACATCTACCTGAACCTTATACTATGTATTCATCTTCATGATGTGTTTCCTCACCTCCTCATGGATGTTCTTCAAATGTTTAGTAGAATCTTCTGCTTCAGCATTACTTATCTCTTCTTTATCCAACTACCTTAATTCAAAAGCATTTCTGGGACTACTCCCATATACAATTTGGAATGGTGATTTACAAGTACTCCTATTAATAGAATTATTATATGCAAATTTTTCTTATGGTAAAATCATATCCCATCCTTTTGGTTTATCTCCAACCAAGCATCTCAACAAGTTTTCCAAACTATGATTTAAAACTTCTGTCTATCCATTAGTATGTGGATAATGTGATGAACTAAACTTTAAATCAGTCTTTAACTTCTTCCACCATGTACACTAGAAATACCCAAAAAATTTGGTATCTTGATATGAAGTTATACTCTTTGGCAAACCATGTAGTCTCACCACTTCTCTGAAAAATAACTCTATGACATGAACAACATCACTAGTCTTCTTGCAAGGAATAAAATGTGCCATCTTTGAAAACCTGTCAATCACCACAAAAATAGAATCATGCTTGTGCTGGGTCCTCGGTAATCCATGAACAAAATCCATGTTGACATCCTCCCATGGCTTCTCTGGTACAAGTAATGGCTGATTCAACCTTGTATTATGCTTCACTCATTTTGCCATCTGACATACTCGGCAACTTTGTACAAACATCATCACATCTTTCTGTAACTATGGCCAATAATAATTTTTAACAACCAAGGCTATAGTTTTATCTGTGCCAAAATGTCTACCCAATCCTCCACTATGTTTCTCCTTGATGAGGTTCTCTCTCATTGAACTTTAGGGAATGCACAATTGACTTCCTTTGAACAATATATTATCCTAGATCATGAAATTGACCTAATTTGTCTTGTCAAGTGTAATAGGTTATGTACATGCCTTCCCCACTTCACTAAAATTAGTCATGATCATCTGGATACAATGTATTGAGTTCCTTGAACTCAACCACCTCTATCTGCATTTCTATTAGAAAAAGTTGTCTTCTACTAAGAGCATCTACAACTTTGTTAGAATTCCCACTCCCATGTTTTGAAACAAATGTATAACTCTGCAAAAACTCTACCCACTTTAAATGTCTTTGGTTCAATTTTCCTTGACTATTCAAATATTTCAAAGCTTGATGATCAGTATACAAAACAAACTCCTTGGGAAGAAGATAGTGTGTCCACTTCTTCAATGCTTGAATTATAGCACAAAATTCCTAATCATAAACATAATATTTTCTTTTTACATCATTTAACTTCTCACTGAAATAAGCAATAGGTCTACCTTCTTGACTCAAAACAACTCCTATTGTAGTACCACTAGCATCATAGTCTACTTAGAACACCTTGTTAAAATTAGGAAGTGCTAAAATAGGCTACTCAATAACTTTCTATTTCAAGAGATTAAAACTCTTATTTGCTCCTATAGTCCACTTAAACTCTTTCCTATCTCCTCTCATTGTTTTAGTCAAGGGTCCACAAATACTGTTAAAACTTCTTATGAACTTTCTACAAAATGTAAGTAGTCCATGAAAAGTTCTTACCTCTTTCACACTCCTTAGAGTAGACCATTCAAGGATAGCCTTCACTTTCTTTTGGTCCATTTTTAGACCTTCTCCAGATACTACAAATTCTAGATACACCAACTCTTTCTTTACAAAACTGCACTTCTTCAGGTTTATCAACAACTTTTATTCCCTCAACTTATCAAACACCTTGTGAATATGAATCAAATGCTCCTCCAATGTCTTACTAAAGATCAATAAATTATCTAGGTAAACAATAAAAAACTTACCTAGAAACTCCTTCAGTGCCTCATTTATAAGCCTCATGAAAGTGCTTGGTGCATTGGTTAGCCCAAAAAGCATGACTAACCACTCATACAATCCTTTGTCTTGAAAGAAATCTTCCACTCATCACCTTCTCTGATATGAATCTGATGGTACCCACTCTTTAGATCTATATTTGTGAAATACTTAGCCCCACTCAAACAATCCATAATATCATCCATCATTGGCAATAGAAATCTATACTTTATTGTGATCTTGTTGATAGCATAAGAATCTGTACACATCTTTTATTCTCCATTCTTCTTTGGTGCTAATACTGTTGGTACAGTACATGGACTCAGACTCTCTTGAATCAACCCATTCTACAACAATTGATGAACTTGCCTATTCAACTCTTCACTTTCTATTGGTGTCATTCTATGTACTGCCTTGTTTGGAAAACTGGCTCCTAGAACCAAATCCTTTTGGTGACTAATCTTCCTCACTAGGGGCAATCCATCAAGTACATTATTTGATACAAGATCAAAAAACTCTCCCAACACATTTGTAACTTCTGTAGGTACCTTCTCTACTCCTTCCTTACTATCTTTAGGAATTATAGAAAAACACATGTATGCTCATGCTTCATACCTTTAAGAAACTCTTTTCCATCAAGAAAACATATTTTGGTAGCATTACATATCTTTTCTTCTTTATCCTTCAATGGCTTCAACTTATGTTTCACTCCATACTTAGTTAGAGTGTAAGTATTTGCTTGCCCATCATGTAAAACATGCCTGTCAAACTACCATGGCCTACCCAACAACATATGACATATGTCCATAGGTATGATATCACATAGTACCTCATCCTAGTAGCTTGCAATCTTGAACTTCATTGAGCACTACTCATTGACCATGACCTTGTGGTCATCTTGTACCCAAGCAATATGGTATGGGTGTGGGTGTTTTTGCCTCTTCAGATTCAACTTGGTGACCATCATTTATGACACTAGATTTTTAGTACTTCCACCATCAATGATCACATCATAATACTTATCTTCACATCTACACCTTGTGCAAAACATGCTCCTCCTTTCCTCAGGTTCATTCTCACCACTCAGCATGACTCTTTAGTTAACTAGGACTTCTCCCCTTTAAAAATCTTTAGAATGTGAGGATCTAGCATCTTCATCAACATGTACAACTCTGGCCTGGCCTTCTATTATTCAATCTATCCTTCCTTGGTGCTGGGTACATTCAAATTCTCTATGCCCTTCTCCATAATGAAAATATTTTCCATGGAAGCCTCCTCTTCCAAATCCTTGTCCTCTACCTCTTCCTCTCTAATCTCTATTATTTTGATCATGGAAATGATTGACATTATTTCTCCTCTAATTCTAATTGCTACTTCCAACCTCATCCTTGTTCTTTTAATCATCATTATGACCACCATAAGATCATCCACTAGATCTTCCACCATGACACCTCTTCCATAGTTCTTATTGTCAAATGTCTTGCTCAGTCCCTCCTTGACTCTTAAGGCAAGCTAGTATGCCTCCTCAATACTGTTCATTCAAACTAGACTCAACTCATCCTGAATGGTTGGTCTTAACCCATTCAGATAATAGGCCACTTTCTCCTTATCAGCTTTTGTATGGCCAGTTCTAATAAGAATTCAGGAGAACTCTTCTATATAGTCTTGAAAAGATTTTTTCACTTGCTTCAACCCTTGCATCTTCTTCATCACATCATGCTCATAATTCACAAGAATGAATTGTCAATTCAGTTTAACTTTCATCTGATCCTATCTAGTGATTTTGTCCTTTCCCTTTCTATTTTGCTCCAATAGAACCTCTTGCCACCAGATCTTCACATGTCCCTTTAGTTTTGCCTTCACAAACTTGACCCTATCAAGATCATCAATATCTTCATACTCAAGTTCTAGTTCATTGATCCAATCGATCAACTCCTCTAGGTTAAGATTTCTTGAAAATGTGGGAACCTCAAACTTAGGTCTTTTTCCAATCTTGGAGATGGCTCTAAAAAGCCTCTCTTCCTCTAGATTTAGAACTGCCTCTACTTCGACATTTTATTCTACTTCTTCCTCATCCTCTCTTTCATCTCTTATGGGAAGATTCATTCCTCTATGCATTTTTTCTTCCAATGCTTGCATTTTTCTTTTGAGGGCTTGTAAACCCTTAGGTGTAACACCTACAACTCTTCTGCCATGCTCTCTTCATGGAGGCATTTTTATGCTTCCATTGAAATTGTAGTGCAAATTGCCTCACAATCAGTGATCTGCCTACATGCTTAGGCCAAACTACGGTCCTAGTGCGAACTGCCTCATAGTTGGTATAAACTCATAAACTCATAATAGAAATAAAGAAACAACAACAAATGAGAGAAAAAAATATGGACTTCTTATTTGTGTCGCAAATACAGAATTATAGAATTCATAAATACAATATGCTAACCCACATGTGTGCCTTTAGTACAATAATTTACAAGACAAGCTGCAAAACTATCACCTAGACCTGTTCTAGACAATGTTCAGGCCTTTCTTAAATAGGTAGCTTTATGCTACCTAGGAAGGTTCTAGATGCTCAAACTTAATACCTAGGGTTGATAGACCCTAACAAAACATATGGAGTCAGCCAAATGCATTTTTTTGACAATTATTTTAGAAATTTAAGGGTAGCCCAACTTGAAAAAGACATAACACATGAACTATTGCTCCAATTGGCTATTATAACCACATTTTGGAAATGCCAACTGCTAATCTATAGGCTTGAAACCATGCTAGTGCCCTTCCATTGAGTTTTTGGACCTCATGTGGGCACTCTAAAGCCTCCAATGGTGAGCCTAAAGATTTTTCTACAAATTTTTCCATCGAAAGTCTGCAATAATTTCTCTGATACTTAAGTTGGAGCAATGAGATTTTTATGGTAGGATTATATCTCTAAAATGAACCTTCTTGTAGAAAATGAGAACATTCTAACCTCATATGAAAAACTTACTAAAAATAGCAAGTTCCCATAAATAGTAACCACCCTATTTGCTAGTCCTTATTAAAATAGAAAAGACTAAAAATAAAATATTTTTGGGTGATGCAAGATTGCTCTTACACCTAGGATGCTCCTACATCACTAATATTTTTTCTTAATTTTAAAAATAAACAAGTTATGAAATTACTTTATCAGGGCAATCTTCATAGTTTTCAAGGGTGACTAAAAAGTCACTTTGGAAAAATAACAATTTGCATGAAAATATAGACAATTTCACCATGCTTTTTTTTGTTGAAAGTCAAAGATTCTTGGGATTGCATCTTAAGGATTACCATTAAGGGAAATATTATAAAGTCTTTCATTACGAGACTTGTACAATTGAGTGTTATGACCTTTAGCTCTCTTAAGTAATTAGTGCTTCCAATTGAGAAGTTCCTATTAGAATCATGAATTTTAAGTCAATATTGAGATTGTTACAACTTTATAGATAGAAAGCACAAAGGACATGATATGATATTGAGATAATTAAACAATATGTACAAGCTTAACTAGGAAAGACAAGTCTAAGTTTATTGCCCGTAAAATGACATGTTTAAATAAGGGGCAATGTTAGGTATGAGTAGATAAACTCAACTACCTAGCACAAGTATTAATACAATCTAGGATATTTTATATCACAAGAATTAATATGCTCTTCTAAGGTTTCATGTGATCTTTGAGTTTCCTTGCATATGACTCTCTATCTGAGCTTTCCTTTTGTGTCTTCCACTTGTCAATCCACATTTATCGCAGGAGTTTTTAGGCTAGTTTATAATGGCTTTGGCTAGTGGTGGCCTAGTTGTTGATACTGGTATTAACGCTACTACTTCAAAAAGCCATGGTGTCTCCATTAAACAAATGTCCTCACAAGTTTGTCCCAAAGTTTTTTCATGAGGTAATTCTAATCTTATCCTTCCTTTGCAAGAATTTGATGCTACTTGTGATTGGTTAGAACAACATACCATAATAAGGTATTTTGTGGGTGGGAATCTTCCTGAAGCTATGCTCCAAGAATGGGTTAACAAGAGCTAGATTTCTCATGGAGTCACCTTGATGCCATGCAAGACCTTACCAAAGGTTTTTTTTAATTTTTCTTTGCTAACCTGTTGCAAGTAGACACAGTGTTTAATAATGGTTCTTGGTCTATGCATTCTTCCCTACTTGTTTTTCAAAGATGGTCAAGAGATGTCACCATCTCTAATGATAAAAAGCTTAGGATCTTAAGGATTCTGTGGAAATACAGATTGGTTCCCAAACCTTCTCCCAGAAGGTACTTTATTTGAACCTACCCAACACCTGCTATAGGTGTCAGTCAGTGGAACACAAGATTAGGGAATACCCTCTAGCTATTCCTAGGGTTAAACCCTTGCTTAAAGAGGCTCCTACCAAACTAGTAGAAGGGAAAAAAGAAGAATGGACTACTATTGGGTGCAAGGGCATGGCTTTCTCAGCTCCTAACTAGTCATATGGCTATCATTTCAGTTGCTTCTATCTCAACAAAAACATAAACTCTAGCTAGTGTAGTGATGCAAGTGGTTTTTTCAAAACCAAACCTTGGTGTTTCATAGGTTTCAAACCCTAGCTCACTGGGGATTAAGGTGGTTTCCAGGGCCAACACCTCAATTGTGATTCACACCCTCTTGCTGCTTCTTCCATAGGAACACATAATGTGCAACATTCTTGGAGTCCTCCTAAATGTGGTGAGAAACTAGAGGTGAAACATCAAGCCATTAGTCTAGAGGATCTTCCTTCTGGCTTTAACCTAATTTCAAATTTCTTGTAGAATAGCTACTCCTCTCTCAAGGATGAGAAGATATGGAAGAATTTTCATTTCTTTTTATCATGGAATGTGTTAGGTCTTACCAACCTCTCCAAAAAGTACTATGTCAGGGATACCTGTCATAGACTTAGAAATTTAGATTTTCTTTATATGCAAGAAGTTAAGATCTCTAGTTTCATGCTTTCTTTTGCATGTTGTGTCATTTGGCCATATGGTATTATGTTTTTCTCTCAACATGATTCTAGCAGGAGTGGTGTAGTTACTCTCTTATCACCTCGTCTTCATTCTATTATTATTTTGCACAGTTTTGACCTCATGCACAAAATCATTTAGCTTTTGTTTTCCATTAATAATCATTGTTTTGGAGTCATCAATATTTATGCTCCCAATGATGATGTGGAAAGATCTCAATTGTGGGGTTGGATGGCTGAAAAATTTCTTCCAGCTACTTGAGTTATGTGTGGAGACTTCAATATGGTTGAACTGGCCTTTGACAATGATGGCATTTTGCCTTTTCACTAGATAGCTGGGGAAAAGGAAGCCTACTACTACATGCACAATAAATTGGGCCTTTTTGATCCCAATACTAACCGCCATTAGCATAATAGGGTTTGGCACACTTGGTCCAACTTTTGAACTTGCTCTATTGCATATTAAAGCATCTTAATCATGCCATGATTACTGGACAATATTTTTTCTCCTTTTCTGAGGATCAAGATTTACCTATCATTTCCTTGCCAGATGTGATTTTATCTGACCACTATCTCATTTATTTTGCTATTTCATGGCACATAGTTGTCCAGAGAGTTGTTAAAACACAAATTTTCCTCAACACATTAGTGTTGATGCATGCCTCCACTATTTCTCATATACTATGTGTCTAGAACTCAGAGCCACATCCTCATTCCCAAATAGGGTGGATTCAGTGGTGTAATGATACCATTACTAGAATAGGTCACTTTTTGTGCATCTATGGGCAACTGTTGGTAATTTTTAGAAGGAAATCTTATGAATCTACTACCACTGCTCTCAAAAAAGCTTCTGAGGTTCTCACCCTTAACCTTTCTGATGTTGATTTGCAAATTAAACTTGCCAAATTTTTTCATGCCAAATAGGTTGTAGATAATTATGCTTCTCGAGGGGCTCAAATCAAAGCTTGCCTCCATTGGTTAGAGGTTGGAAATAAATTTTTGAAAGAGTTGTTTTAGGCTCTTTGATCCCATCATATCAATTTTGGGATTAAAAAAATAAAACAAGGCAGTTCTATTCTCTCCAGTCTCCCTAACATCCTACAAGCATTTGTTCATCACTATGAGAACATGTTTGTTTCATAGGGAAATTCAGTTGCTCAAGATGAAGCTCTTAGAAAGTGTATTTCTATTACCCCAAACTGCCTAGTAGTTGAGCAACATGCTTTCTATGAGTAACTTCTTACACTCCAAGACTTTAAAGAGGCAGTTTTCTCCATGGCAGATGATAAATCCCCTGGATGTGATGGGTTTCCTTGTGAATTTTACAAACAACTCTGTGAGTATATTAGTCCTGATCTGCATAATGTTTATCTTGAAACCTATCATTCTAAGAGCCTAGGAGCTATTATCAACAAAGGAAACATTAAATTCATAGCTAATGTTGGAGATCCTAAGGATATTTGCAATTGGTGGCCCATTACCCTTCTCAATGTGTCTTATAAGATTATTACTAAGGCAATTTCTCTCAAAATTTTCCATCTCCTTCCTTTAATTGTGTGGCCTGAACAAACTAGCATTATCAAGTCCAGATATATTCTTGAAAACATCATTATTGCCTAGGAAGGTATGGAGTGGGCTCACAAGTCCAAGTAGCTAGCTATCTTTTTAAAAATTGATTTTTCTAAAGCTTATGACTAGATTGAATGGCTTTTCATTTTGGTTATGCTCCAGGCTCTTGGTTTTGGTCTTAATTTCCTATAATCTACGGAGATGCTCTTTGGAGATTCTAAAGCTTGCATTACTATCAATAACTCCCAATCTAATGCCTTTGGAATTTTCCATTCCATCAGGAAAGGTTGCCCTCTGGCTCCAACACTTTATGTTCTTACTATTGAAGGGCTTGGCTACTAGCTAGCTCACTCTGTTTCATCAAGTTTGGTTCATGGAATCTATTTACTAGAATCCTCTTCCTAGTTGGTCAATGGCCACTTTGTAGATGATTCTTCCTCACTCTTTTGGAGGATGAAGAAAACATCAATAATGCCTTGAATTGCCTTGACACTTTTTGTCAAGCCTTTGGCTCTGCTATTCAATGGCATAAAACACTCTGTTATCGCCAATATTTTTTGCCAACTCCTCCTTGGCTTGACTAGTTTGAATGGAAATAGGTCACTCATGGGGAGATTTTTTTCTTTTTAGGCATTCCTTTTGCCTTTCAAGCATCACTAGTAGATCTATGGAATGCTATGCTTACCAAGATTACTAAGAAGCTGGATTGTTGGCTTATGAAATTTCTTTCTCTTGTGGGAATATTCCAAATTTTCTCTAGAGTTCTTATTGCTATGCATGTCTATTCTTCTTCTTGTTGGGCTCCTTCAAAAGCCTCTTATAAAAAATTAGAGAGATTGCTTCATGATTTTCTTTGGGCTTCTAGTTCTACTCATCATGGCTTTCACAGACTTGCTTGGGACTTTTGTTGTCTCCCCAAAGAGTTTGGAGGCCTTGGTCTTCTATCCACTTAGAAGGATGGCCTTGCTCTATGTTCTAAATGGATTATTCATGCCATCATTGGAGATGAAGCTTGGAAGATTCTAGTTTGACATTACATTTCCTCTAGGTTTCCTATTAATAGACCTCCATGGCAGGGTGTTGGCTTTCAAACCCTTCTCATCATGTGAGATGATATGCACATATAGGGCTTTTTTGTTATCAAGAGCATATGGAAAGCTTGGGAAGTTGTTAAATCTTGGCTTTGCTGGTCTAGTGAAGAGTTCCATGATGGGCTCTCTTTGAACCAATAGAACATTTGGCGGTCTCCCCTATTTTCCATCCAGGGTATTCCCCTAGTCAAGACTCAAGGTGCTAGTGCTCTGCGATTTTTCAAATGAGGCATCAAGACTCCTAAGGATCTTTTCTCTAGAGTCTCCATGAGTCTTAGATCTTGGGAAGATATGAAAACCCAGTACTATCTTGCTTATTCAAATTGATAGACTTTTGACTTATTGCTTTCTACAATTCTATGTCACTTAATTCATAAAGTGGGTATCCAATCTCTTTGACCTTGGTGGACTAATTGGAAGTGGTATTCTGCCACTCCTTTCACTAGTTACAAACCAAGCCTTGGTTATAAATGGTTTTCTCCCCATTTTTCGATGGTGGATATGCTTAATTAGAGATGGCATTTGCAATCTTCCCTTTCTCAATGGAGAAAACACTTTGACACTATTTGGAGTGCCATTATAGAGCCCAAGATTTCCCATTTTTCTTGGTGCTTAGCTTTTCAAGGCCTTCCCCTTAGGCCTTGACTCAAGAATATTGGGGTTTTGGATCCTTGATGTCCTTTTTGTGGCCAACTAGAGTCTTTACTACATATTTTCTAGTTTTTTAGATGTGCTCAACATTAATTGGCACTGGACTCATGATTTTTTTAAGCTGTTTAGGCCTAAACCCTTTTCTTGGCACATGGTTATTTTGGGGGATTCCCCCAGGATCTCTAAGAAATTTACCTAGATCTGGCATACCTTCAGGATGGAGATTTTTTTCACTCTATGGAAAGATAGAAATGTTGTTCTTTTCACTCACAATTTTCTTGATATTAATATTGCTATATACACTAAGGCATGCATTTTTAATAATGTAATGCTGCAAATTCAAGTACAAGAAAGCAAGGTGGCCTTGGAGGTGGCCCACCTTCAAGAGCTTCTTAATTACTAGGGCAATGCCTCTTGTACTATTGCCAAGGTACCTCCAGATGCTTTGGTTGATAACTCAGTGCCTAGAGGTTGCCGCTAGAGGCACACTTCTTCATGCCGCCACTCACACACACTGCATTCCTAAGCTTCCCACAACCACTCTCCTAGTGATGGCAATGGTGGGTGGAGATGCCGCTTGGTTTCCTCAACCTATGGTGGAACTAGCCAGTCCCCAACTCCTCTTCGTCCTTGGAAGGTGGTTTGTGGAAAGTAGCCTTTGCCCTTGGAATTGGCCATCTCTCCTCTGTGACCTAATACGAAGGATGTTGATCAAGCCCCTAATGATGTTGCTGATGCCTAGACTATTTCTAGCTCACCTACCAACCCCAAGGATGACTAGGGATTTCATGATTGAGATTAACCACCCCCCTCAACTAGAACTTCTTTAGCTACCTGATGGGTTGCTTCTTATATGTTTTTTTATGAATAGTTTCTGATTCTAGCTTTGACCGAGTGAACTCTTGTGGGGTGATCTAGTATC
The DNA here is from genome assembly GCA_028749045.1 of Cupressus sempervirens. Lineage (NCBI taxonomy): Eukaryota > Viridiplantae > Streptophyta > Pinopsida > Cupressales > Cupressaceae > Cupressus > Cupressus sempervirens. The sequence continues at coordinate 836,081,263 of CM053786.1, read as the reverse complement.
CCCCAACCCCTCTTTTGTGAATTGTAATCTTAGCATATTTTTATTAATAGAAAAGGACTGTTGGTTTAAATAAGTATATACTATTTAGACTTACTTAAGTTTACTTAGGTTAATGCATTATTTAATTATTTAATTATTTTACATTATTTTTTTAGGTGACACACTTAGGAGTTTGTGTACTCTCATAGAAGTACACAACACTAGAGTTTACATTATTAACTAAGTTGTCATGTTGACAACCTAGTTATTCACACTCCTAAATTAGCACATGTTGTTTACACCACTAATTTGTGTGCTACAACATTGTAGGCTTATCCTCACATCGTCACACTTAATTTCATGGTTAATGGAGGATAACCCATATCTAGTGGACATGTGTCTGCTTGTATGACTTATCATGATGCTAACTTCTATGCATTCTAGAAGCTCTCTTGAGGCCTTTATATACAAGCACTCCTAGTGTACTTGCATATGGCATATTGAATAAATATCTTTATTCTGATCATACTCTCTATCTTTGGTCTATTGTGTGATTATGTCTTAGGTGAATTCTAGCCTAAGCCAAATTCTTACATGGTATCAGAGTGGAGGTAGATTCTCTACACATAGCTATTCGAGACTGTTCATGCTTCAACACCTCAACCTAAATTTGGAGAATTTTTAGAAATTGGGAGTGTCGAGAGCTAGATCTGACCTTGCCATTGCATTTGAAGTGTTGATTCAATGAAGATCAACTATAAATTTTCCTATGCTAGGTGAAAGTTGATCATGAGGTCAATTTGTTTTCAAATCAAAACCTGAAGGCCTTGATTTGTAGTTCGGGTATGATCATTTTATTGATCTCATTATTTAATTTTTAGATCTAAATTATTATTTCATCTCTACAATTTATTTTCTAAATTGGTATTTTTAGATTTATTAGTTGCATAGGTAGAGAATTTTTTTTAAGTCAAACCAGGCAATGACACCCCAACTTGGCTCTGTAATTTTGGTGGAACAATTCTAAAATTATTTATTGTAGGGTCTTATTATTTATATTGTGGGCTAATTAAATTCCAATCGACCCATACACCTACAAATTTTGTAGATTGCAGAGAAGAGTGTACCTACTAAATTTGGCAATGGACTCAAGAAATCTGGCTTCCCACATAGTCTACCTATGGCCATTTGCATTTTAGTGTGCAGATCAGTGTTTATAAATAACACAAGGTCCATAATTCCCATGCATGTGGGACTAATAGAACAAATACCAGCGTGAACCCTCCAATTCTAGTGGCTCGCAATTCTAAATTCTTGGCATCCATTCTCCAGTGCCCATGTCTAGTAAAGACCCACAATTTTGGTGATCACTACTTCAAGTTCCCAACAACCTGAAAGACTTTCAACTCTACATCCCACTAACATGTGATTGTATATACCTATCCATTTTTCTAGCAAAGGCTACCATGTGGTGATATTTAAATCACTCAGACCCCTCCATGTTGGTAGCCCTATCAGTGACACGCATCAACTTGAGACATGTAGATTGCACAATCAATATTTTATTGTACACCCCATTCTTGACGCATGGCAATCCACATAAGTAGACATGTCAGTAATCTAGCTAGGCACCAAGCCATCGATTGTACAATATGGATTTTGTGACATCATGCATCTATACAATTTTGTATGGTTGACATCATTGCTAGGCTTGGAGTAGCTGACATCATCATTTTCATGAGCTTAAAATTGATGGCCATCTAACCATCATTCTAGGGCCATTTGGAACTATTGTGATGATTGTATGACCATCAAATTTAACTCCATCTTTTGCTGATGCAACCCCTCTCTAAATTGATTTTCAATTTTGTAGTTCAACTTTGAGAGGCCATAACTCAGATATCCAGACTCCAAATCAGGTGTGATTTTTTTAAAATTGGGTAGAATTTCCTACATTATTTAATGGTGTAGCTCTTTTCTAGTTTTGGTACACAGATTTGTCAAAATTTGTATTTTTTGGTGATTGTACTTGCATAATCTTACATTTTCTAACTTCAAACACTCTGTATGGGCACATTTAGAGTCAAAAATAGGTTCTATTTTTTTTGAAAGTGTATTATTTTTCATCTACTTTCTAGATTTATAGTCAGATTGTAGGGTTGTGTGGACAAAAGTGTCACTTTTAGCAATAGGGCCTTTCTTTTCTTTGTATTGCTTCAAAATTGTAGCACATTGTAAAGGTCCAGATTTGTAATCCATATAGAAGTTGTAACAAGAAAAATTAGAACTCCACAAAAGCCAAAATTGGCAAGTGTCTCATTGTAATTGCACTACTGAAAAAGTGCCCAAAGCATCTATTTTGGGGGGGTTTCTTGATTTAGTTAAAAGGGGGGGTATTCTTGGTGTTGTGTTCTCTCTTTTCTACAATTTTCTTTCATATTCTACATTATGGGAAACTTTAAGTTTCCTAAATTAACTCATGATAACTATGCTACATGGTCCATCAAAATGTGATATCACTTAATGCATAATGGAGTTTCACAATATGTAGATGGTACTCTTCCTGAACCAGCAAGTGATAATGTATTAGCAAGTGATATTTTAGCTTGGGTAGCAATGTATAGGAAAGCCCTAGGTGATATATGTTTGGGGGTTGATGATAAGATCATGTGTCAAATTAAGAAGTGTTCTACATCTAAGGAAGCTTGGGATACCCTTGAAAGCCTATGTGGTAAAAGTGTCTGAAGAGGATATTTTCAAAATTGAAGGTGAGCTTTTCTCATTAGATCCTAAGTCATATGACTCAATACAGGATTTCATCATCAAGATGAATGAACTAAGGAAAAAGCTTACTGATTGTGGGAGTTCTATCAAAGATGATAGACTGATCTATCTCATACATAACAAGCTGCCATTGAAGTATTCCACTTTTGTATGTTCTTTTAACACCTCAAAGACTACCTTAGGGTTTTCCTACAAGAAAGTCACTTTTGATGAATATGCTAATCCATTGGATATTGAAGAAAAGAAGTTGAAATCAATGGGGATTCTCAATTCGCCTACATCCAAAGCATTGGTGGCCAACAATGAGGGTTCTCAAAATTTAGTTAGATAGTCTTCAAATAAAGGAAAGGGTAAGAAGAAGTGGAAGAACAAATTAGATGATGCAGAAAAGACAACACAGCAATCCAATCAACAAGGCAAGTTCTCAAATTCCAACAAGAAGGGGGACAACAATAAGGAGAAGAAAAAGTTTTCTATTGCAAGAAATCAAGTCATGAAGAGCATGAGTGTTATCTCAAGAAGATTGATGAGTTGACCAACATCATGAAGAAACATAATGTTCCATTGCCTAATGCTTATAAGGATAAAGGGTCTTCTTTAGATTCAAAGGGAAAAGGGAAAATACTCATGGCAAATTCAAATTCTTCAAAGGAATGGATATTTGACTTAGGTGCCTCATATCACATGGGTTCTTCAAAGGACGATTTTTATTCAATGAAGCTATCAAAGGTACACACATCTTTGTGGGAGATGATACCAAAATGGAAGTTGAAGGGAAAGGAAATGTGGAAATAGAAAATGGAGAGTTTCAAGATGTTCTCTATGTTCCAAACCTAAGTTCTAATCTCCTCTCAATTTACCAAATCACTCACCTCAGAGATGGACATAGGGCTGAATTCCTTCTAGACTTAGTAAAGGTGCATAGTATTAAAGATGAATCATTGGTTATAGTGGGGAAAGTGAATCATAACAAAATGTTGTACTCTTTCTCCCATTTTGTTCCCAAGTCTCCTTTAAAGGCCTTCTTATCACAATCCAATTCAACAATGCAATTATGGCATCAGTGGTATGGTCATCTTGACTTTCGCTACCTTTAGCACCTTTGCACAAATTGAATGGTTAAAGGTCTACCTCAAATCATCTTTTTTAAGGGTGAATGTTCAACAGATTTAGTGGGTATGCATCCATAGGGGAAGTTACAGAAAGGGAAGTCTTTAAGAGCACCAAGTGTTCTATAGATGGTTTACATGGTATTAGCAGGTCCTTTTGCATTCAACTAGGGTCACTACATACTTACCTTCATTGATGACTTTTCAAGATATAATTGGGTCTATTTTCTTCATTGTAAGAATGAAGTTTGGAAAAATTTCTAGTCTTCAAGACTCATGTAGAACAGAAATCTAGGAAAGCCATCAAAGTTCTCTGAATGGACAATGGAAGCATGTATGTGAATAGAAGACTTGCAAACTTTTGTAGACTTGAGGGCATTGATCTTTAGACTCTGCTAGCATTCAATCCACATAAGATAGATGTTGCAGCATTGAGGGTCTGAATTCTTAAGTCTATGGAAAGTTGCATGATACAAGCCAAGTCTCTCAATCCATCATTAGAAGTTGAAGTAATCTCTTGTGCCACTCACATTCTTAATAAATCTCCTCATCTAGCCTTAGATGGAAAAACTCTTTTTGAGGCATGGTGCAATAGAAAACCTATTGTGACACACTTTAGAGTCTTCAATTGTCTTGCACGGGCAAAGATATCTTCCAAGGGATGCAAGGTACAATCACCTTGGCCTTGTACTTTCAATGGTTATGAAGATGGTGTGAAGGCATATAGACTTCTAGATCTTGAGACAAATCAAATTTTTGTGGAGGACATTCATTTTGAGGAAAGTTCACCTAGCTTTTCCTCTAATCCTCTTTGTAGATCATACAGTGTGGAAACTAATAGTGACACCAGAAATAGTGCTTTAATAGATTTAGACATGTGGGGTTCTATCAACAGTTACAGTGAGAGGTCACTATGTCAGTTCGGTCCACATGCATATATCGCCATAGTGATAGGTCCAGAACAATGTACATCCAGTCTTCTAGGTACAGGTTTAGTGACAAATTTTGGGGACAATATTGATGATCTACCTCTTTTTCTTGATGCAGTAGTACCTTCTTCAGTTGTCACAAGGGCTACATTCGATCCTCTTGTTCATCCTCTACATGATCGATCCTTCAGGTTGAAGTGATTGTGGATACTTATGATTAGTAGTTGTAGTAGGGTTCTTCATTAGTTGTAGAGACAAATAGTTCTTTAAGAAAAGTTCTTTACCCAGTTGAGTAGGTTTTAGAGACATCACTTATACATGGGATTCTTTCCATGTACAACAGAAGCTTTTCATTTGTACCTTTGGTATTGTTTCTTCCTAAGGGGAGGAACACCATTATGTAGCCTTAGATCAGCTTCTTCATCGAAGCAATCACTATTCGACATTCTTCTTTTACGGGGGGGGGGAGCTTATCCTATCTCTCTTCATCTTCTCATCATTCTCTTATGTATATACTGGATGTATAATGGGGGGGTCTTTATTACTCCATCCATCCATGCATCCCTATTCATCTCTCTTTTTGGGGGAGGATTTTTCCCATGAGGTTTTCCCTCTTTCTCTTCTTTATGAGAGATTACATATCATTATGTACATGGGTACCTAACATGGCCTAGTAGTCAGGACCCATCATGCATTACATCCTAAATTTTGAAAGCTTAAGGGCATTCCCCTAAGTTGCACTTAAGGGGTAGTGTTGGTGTAAATAAGTATTTACTATTTACACTTACTTAAGTTTACTTAGGTTAATGCATTATTTAATTATTTTACATTATTTTATTATTTATTTAGGTGAGACACTTAAGAGTTTGTGTACTCTTATAGAAGTATGCAACTCTAATTATGCACATGGTGTCTACAAGACTAGAGTTTGCATTATTCATTGAGTTGTCATATTGACAACATAATAATTCACACTCCTAATTTAGCACATGTTGTCTACACCACCTATTTTCATGCTACACTATTGTAGGCTTATCCTCACATCATTGCACTTAATTTTGTGCTTAATGGAGGATAACCCGTATCTGGTGGACATGTGCCTAGTTGTATGACTTATCATGATGATGACTTCTATGCATTCTAGAAGCTCTCTTGAAGCCTTTATATACATGCACTCCTAGTGTACTTGCATATGACATATATGGCATATTGAATGAATATCTTCATTCTAATCATACTCTCTATCTTTGGTCTACTGTTTGCTTGTGTCTAAGTTCCTTGGTCTTGGGTGAATTCCAGCCTAAGCCAAATTCTTACAAGGACTATTCATCAAAAAAAAAAAATTATTCTAACACATCTTTAAGTTTAATTTAAGAAACAATATGATAATGATGATGGAACCTCGTGCAATACACCATTTAAATGTCCATGTACAACCAACTACGCAAGTAATCTCTTACAAATGGAGAAAAGGGAGAAAACCGCATGCAACAAAACTCCTCCCCTTAAAAGAGATAATTCAAAAAATAAGTGATGTAAAGAATCACGAACACGTTTTTTCCTCAAATGACTTCATGAAAGGCTTCAAGAGCATGAGAATTGATATGATTCTTTTTTATTTCTTCATAGAAATGTTTCTATTGGACAACATCACACGCTAATACTAAAATTAAACTTGAAAAAATAAGTCAAATTTAATTATTTAACACTTTTAAGATAGAAATGGTAGTTTAGCAGTATATTCATCTTGAGAAATGTCTCTTTAGGATAGATGGATGTCACCAACTTTGCTGAATAATTACTCAACTACAAATATTCTAGTTTTCTTTTGAGATCTGGACTCATGATATTTTTTGCAGATTGATCTTTCAAAGAGCCAATAAGGGTATGGTAGATCAAATTATAGTATTCTAAAGCACCTTCCAAGATGTGGATTTGATAGTTAAGGGCACTTGCAATGTTGTTAACATTGGATGGGAGAGTTGTAGTGTATCTGAGAGTTATGGGAATTTGAAACAAATGGTGGCTTGACTCTTTTGTCTTGATGTAGTCCTTTGTTATTCCTTTATTTAATTTGGTGAAAATGGTGGTTCTACCAATCTTGGCTTGCTAGATGTAGACATGACAATTCTCTCATCTTCGTTCCATTTACAACACTAATATAAAGAAATGTTTCAAAAGGAACTCCTCCTTATAATTTGTAATACAATTTCTTTCTATTCATGACCTAAAAACTTACATAGTGTTCTCTTAACGATACTTCTTTTTCATCTTAACTATATTAGCAAATAGAAAGACTTCCTTTCATAAATACTGGTCCAAAATCTATTCTAAGATCACTAGGCCTCCGCCTTCCTATGATTGATCATAGCTTATGAATAACTACCCAATTCAAAGGGAATTACAACCATCTTCCTCTTCCTTGTGGTGAAATACCATGTGAAATGGATACTAATAGACCTTTAATAATCATTCAAACAATACTATCAATGTGCCACCTGATTATAATATCACAAAGATTAAAATAGTGTATGATCCTTGAAGATGCATTGGGAAAGAAGACATCATTGAACTACTCCTCCATACATCAACCTTGAAAAGACATTAGAGGGATTCCAATAGACTTCTCTTACATTTCAACACATTCTTACATAAGGAACTTCATAAAAAAATAAGAATCTTCTAACCTCTACATTCCTCTTAAAGATGTGTATGTTAACAAATCATTGCAAATGTGTCAATGTGAGAAGGGTTGAATCAAGTCTTAAACCATTCTCACCTATAGCTAACAAGATGGACTATTTCACGAATATAAGAGGTTTTATTTTCTCTACATGTCCTTCCAATCTTTCCTTCCCTAGGAATAACAACAACATATAACATTATAGAAATGAGCAAAGGCCCAATTTAGGGGTGAAGGAATTGATGGAATGAAACTCGAATTTTAAAATACAAGACCTTTCAAGACCTAGGATATTAGGTTGGATTATTTTTAAGTTGGGGAAAAAAAGGTCACAAGAACATTGGATTTATAATAAATTCTAGCAAAATTCTAATCTAGCTTGAGATTGGTTTTGATTAAGCCTGCAACCTAAGAAATTTTCTAGAAGCTATTTAGACCCAATTCTTGTAAGTCAACATCTCTCTCAAAACATTTACAAACATCAATAATGGGTCTATAACCAATGCACTCATATATGTTCCCTATAATGGTTGTCTCACCTTCCAAAACTAATTATTTTTACAATCCATTTCTATGATAATTATTTCCTTTGGCTTCTTCCTAACAAAGAGAATTGTAAAGAGACATAGACTATCATTGAGTGTATTGATGAATGAAAATCTGGATTTTTTTTGGATAACATATTGCCCATCCTAGCAATATCCAAACCTTTTAGTTGTTATGATTGAATAATTTATATATAGATTCTAATTATGTCTAGCATGAACTTATTTGAAAATTCCTCTCTTTTGTATCAATTTTTTGATGTTTTGCTAATAAAATTTTATTTTATAATAAGTCATAATGTAAGGTAAATTAGAATGAGTTCCTTATAATTTTTCATCAAGGGTTATCTTTTTGGAAACATTACATAATACTTAAAAGTAACCTACACATCATCTAATAGTAAGATTTAACCTTACATCACGTTGCTACTCTCAAAAGCGGGGCAAAAGAATAACTTCACCACCATTTTCATATAGAAAGAATTCATTCTAAAAAGTAAGAGTTCATTACGGGTACTATAACCAAACCACTTGCTATAACAAAGGAATCATAATTGTTCTCTTGCTAAATTTCTTTCCCTCTTAGATCAAACACCTAATTGTCCTTACAAAAATTCAACATTGTACTTGTAACAAAGTCTTCAACTTTGACCATCCCAAACTCAAAGCCAACCACCATAACCATTCTACAAATTCCAAGGTTTTCTTCTCTTGACAAGCCTATATTGGCTTCCATTTTATAAAAAGACCACTCCCCCAAAACACCAGACCACCCAACAATCTCCTCTCAGGGCATCCTTACACATTTTGGCTATGTTTCCAAGATAAATACTATAAATCCTCATAGAAAACATGTAATCAAAGCCCATTTATAAAAACATATAATTTCAGTTATGGTATTTCCATAGATCAACTAATTTATTAGGTTCTACTATGATTATAAACAACAGTAATCCAAACCTCAAAAACCTAGACATAATTAAAAATTGTAAGAAAGTTTAAGGCAATCTCTTCAATACATTATGAAAAAGAAGAAAGAACCAATTCTTGGCATAAACCAAGGATTGAAAATGCATCAAGAATATCAAAGAGGCAATAAAAGGATTTGCCCACCTAAAATGATTTTCTCAGTGTTAAATTTCTAGAAATTACATATTCCTACCCTTAAATAATCTTCTCCCACCTCTTAGAACTTAACTTTCTCCCTCTTCTCCACTACATATTACAATTGATACACCCAAGCACATAAAAATAAGAAGGAATTTTTTTTGTAGGATAAGGTGCACCACACACATTGCACTCAGAGGTTTTGATTTTTTTTTGGCTTCAGGTCTTATCAAGCCTTATTGATTGCATTTTGTTTTCTAAATTTTTCTTGCGTTTGTCAAAATTTTGATACCACACTAGCATTAGATTTTCAATGAATGTGGAAATAATCTTTGAAAAAAAAGAAAAAGTCTCATACAATAATGCCTTCTTTGTCAAAAATTTCCATCAAAATTCAACACCAAATGTATTAGTGTGACCTTAGGAAATGGGGATACAAGAACTCTTATAAGCCACAAGCTATCCATACTATTGTCAATCATAATGCAGGGTGTGTGCAAAAAGGTGTTCAATCTAATTATTTCTTGACATCATCTCCTTCTTAATCTAAAATACCTTATTTATGGTTTTTCCTAAAATTCTTCATGATAAGGTGATTACTAGACCTAAACATAAAATAAGCATAGTAAAACACTTATGAATCCCCTTGGTTGCATGTATCACTGCTGTCATGATCAATCTACTAATGATTATCAAGATTTACATTACAAGATTCAACAACTCATTAATAATGATGTTATTCACATATCTCCTTCCAATGAGCTCTATTTCAATCATGATTTCTTTCAATAACACCTAGCTCCCTATAATGTTTCTTGACACCATATAACATTGCTAGCCTATCTCTTGGGGGCTCATTATCATACATGATTTTCTTTGTGTAGCATAATTTCTCATCTCTTTCCTTATTCCTAAAATTGTGGAGCAAAGGAACCCTATCCATTTTTATTATTCTCCCAAGGATCCATTATCCATTTGTTTGTGTGTTCTTTGTTTATCATGTGACATATAATCTTACATTATTTGGAATTGGGTTCCTATGGTAGATATATCACTTACCTTGGATCCCCCCAACAATGTGGTATCCTTTATAAGGGTTTTCTATTTAAATTATTTCATTGTGTCTCATTGCATTCTCCCCTTCTATGATCCCATAAGATTTATGATCTCTTTGGTCTAGACTAGATGCTTCTTGTAGGTACTATCTTAATATTGAAATTTCTTTATCCTTTTTCATCACTTCATTAAAATGCAAAAATAAGCACCTATTTTTCCATCTTAAGGGGGGTATACATGGACCCTTATTTTTATATGTTTTTTTAAATTTCAAACACAACATATAGAGTACACTAGCATAACATAACTTTCTAGGGCCAATTACTGTTCCTCTTTTTGTATATCTCTCAGATTGGTTGCCTAGTACCCTTGATATGACTGTAAAGGTGAGGCCTTGTCTTTCAGTTTTACCTATATCAATTGTGGCCTATTCTAAAGTTATGCCTTGTGATTTTTGTATAGCGATATCCCAAGCAGTGGTTAGTGGTAGTTGGGTATGGTTGCCTCCGGTAATTGGATGGATTGGTATGGTTTTTGGGTTGTTGACATCCCATGGAGGCCCATTGTAGCTATCAAATGTGAGAATAACATATGTTGGCAACTGAGGAGGCTTTGAGGATTAGACATATACAATGTCCTTAACTTCACCAAGCGATCCATTGAAAAGGCCACCTTTCATCCATAGGTTTGTGGTAAGCATGACACATTGAAATTTGCATATGTGTACTTCTTGTGAGAGTTGGTCTTTTGTATATGTTTCAGCATTATTATGTTGAGTATTTATAGCTACACAGAGTGCAATACGTGCATTTAGTTGTTTGAGTTTTTGTTTATTATGTATAGCAACTAGTTCATTTGTGGCAAACAAATGTATTGCTTGGTTGAAGTGCGCTTGCTCAGTTGGTGGAAGGTGTTTGTTTGTGCACGTCATTAGTAATTTCTAGTCATCCTCGGATGGTTCAGCATTGTGCATGTTTTGTAGTGCATGATGAAAATTTATTTGTGTTGGGTCACCACCATCTTGTCTAAATATTGTTTATAATGTTACAATGATATTAAGCTTGTGCCAAAGATTTTGAGCTATTGTCTATGCTACATACATAGGTTTGTCCATAATAGGAGGAAGCTATTGAAAATCACAAATTATAATTATAGATAGACCCCAAAAAGGAATGTGTTTTCGGTGGGGAAATGCCTCACATAACCTCAAATCAATTTTAAGTAACAATTTTGGGCCTATGAAACTCATTTCATTGATCAAAATATATTCAATGTTTTTCATTTCTTCTTCGTAAGTTGTTAACATTTGTCCTCGTAGTGGTTTCATTTATCTACTTGGTATCTTAAGGGTTGCATGTATAGTTGTTGCATGTATATTAAATGTGGCAATTCCAGTTGTTACAAGAACAAGGATAGGTGTTAAGCCATGTGGGGATTTATTTTGAAGAGACGTGCATATGCAATTGATTAGATATGACTTTCCTGTTCCTGTTGTTCCTTGCAAGAGCATGTACAAAGGTTCAATATTACTATTCGCAATGGAATGGTCTAAAATTGGTTGAAGGACCAATTGTTGTTTAGGTGAAAACTCATAGTGGCAATTGAACTCATGTGTTGGTGGGTGAGTTGGTTGTTGAGATATCTTAGTTCAATGAATAAATTGGTTTTCATCTTCATGCAATTGTGAAGGAACATCGTAACATTCCCAATTGTGGTTTTTGTCAAAATCACGTCTACCCAACAAGTCAAGTTCATTAAAGTTGAAATTATTGGAATGAGACATGTTTGAAATAAGTTCCCACTCATGAAATTTGAGTGGGTCTTGTAGAGATGGTTCATCCTCGCTTTCATTATCTTCTCCCAAGTCATTTTTTGTTTGTTCTTTGCAATCAATATGCCAAACATTGTATTTTTGCAATGACATGGCCTTCCAGTGAGAAATGATTTCTTCTTTTGAAAGACCTATATCTATTGTGAGTGAAAAAAAATGTTTGTACAAAAGAAGCTCACTCCAAAAGAATAGTTCAAAATCGTCAAAGTCTTCGGGTGGAACCATATTAAATTTTGAGCAGACTTGAATAATTTCTCTGTCATCTCTAGGATGCAATTTATACCCTTTATGATTGGTTGAATATGTATATGATCTAGGATAATCAATGAGTAAAATTTTTTCTAGGTGTGATGGGTGCTTTATGTAGGATTGTATGTAGGTAGATTGTATCTCATGTCCATCTGTAGTTGGTTTAATGCGATGAAATATTTTTTTTCCAACATTAAGCAATATAAAATGTTAGTTGCAGATGACAAAAGGAAGTTTTTGTAGCATGTGGCATGTTTCTTATACACTGATATCACACTCTAAAATGATTTTGGCCATGAATTTTTGGTATTCTTTGACGACATTATCTTGTTTGTTAGCATCTACACATATCCTTAATAGCATATTTACACAACTCTTAGATTTTTTCTCTACTTTAGAAGCATATTTGACGATGTATTTGAGAATAAGAAGTTCTGACGTGACTGGTTAGCAATCAATGTTTACCCTCCAAATAGAGAGCATTTGTAGATTATGTATGTTAACCCTATCATCATTGCATGCAAGCACATATGACTTGCGACCTAAGTCATCACATATCAATTGTGACTCAGCACATTCTTTCCAAGGCACATTATACCTGCATTCTAGTTGGTGGCCTTTTTTTCATAGGCAAGTCCATTCAGTGCATTTGGTGTGCCATTGTTTAGGTTGGTAAATGCTATGTCTGGAGATAAGATAGCATGTAGGTCAAGCCATTTGGTGTTAGCTGCACTTAAAGTGAAGAATAATGTGGGAGATCCCTTTAGGTAATAAGATCTGTTAGATTTGTGCAGTGTTTATTCTAGTATGAGTGTGTACCTCACAGGGTGGATCCAAAATGTATTAGTTCTTTCGCTAATTGACAATTGGGTAGGTTTGTTAAGTGGGATCAAAGATTTTCTATAGTAGAAGGTATATTATCATCAATTTTGCATTTAATAAATATAGATGCTAGAGCTTGGCTATGATGGTGCACCATAAGGTTAAGGAGGAAGTATCTAAATTGTGGGTGTTGATCGAACCTATTGTCACGATAATGCATAAGGCACAAAGAATATTCATGAAGTTGCACATCTCATGCTCCTAGTTGCATGGGTTGTGCTATTCTATTTTGGAATAGAGTTGCAAATTCCATGTCAAATGATCCCTCAATGGTGTTGAACTAATGTGGGGCCAATTGAGTTTGGTGTTAGGTTAATGGTCGAGGTGCAATGATTCCTTAATGATTTGCAACTCACATTGTTTGTTTAGTAGATTGACAATAAATGAAGTAGAATTTTGTGTGTTTTGTTCATGCTCAATTGGTACACTTTCAAGGTCATTATTGGTTGAATGTGGCTCTTCATGTTCACTATGTAACGAGCCAACCATTTTAGAGATGTTAGTAGTAGTATCTGAAAGTAGCGATAATGTGCTCTCATTGATTATCATGTCATTGTAATAAGGGTCATATTTGATTTTTTATTGGAGTGCATTGTGGACATGACTTTTATTGACATAACAATCATAAGCCTTCCCATGTGAATTCAACTTGCCTACTATTAAAACATCCAATTCGTGAAGCCTATGTGGTAATGTTTTTGCAATGAGTTTTATATCTTGGGGGAAGCTTATTGTATGACCACTGCATTTGTATTGTCCTCCATGGGCGTGTGTTACTTGCAAGATTGGATTAACATGCACAATGAGCATTTCTTCTACTTGTGTGAGAACTTTAAGAACATTTGGTTGTTCAAGTGGGTCTATATTGTTTGCAAGTGAGAAGTGATGAAGACCTTTCTCAGCAATGCATCTTCTACAAGCTATGTCTTTATGTGAGGAGTGCACAAGCATACCCGAGTAGCACTCATTAAATATATGACACATGTCTGAGTTGGACAATGCATCTAGCCTAGTTCGAAATGACTTATTTGCATCTAAGAAAGAAGATGACACATTGTAATCCATATTGATATGTGGGAGTGGATGGGGAACCCTATGTTGTAGAGGGTGTGTCTGAAAGGGGGTACATGAAATGATGGTATGGTGGTTTGAAGTGCTTTTGTAGACAGACAATATGGTTTTTTGATATATTGTGGAGTCTTTGTATGCATTGGAGTTTTTGGTGAGCACTTATTTCCTATCTATGAGAAGCATAATACAAAAAACTTCTCTTATGTGTATGTTGTTGAATGGGACTATTAAAGTGTGAAAGGCTTTTAGAAGTTTGCACATTTGAAAGTGAAGATGGTGGGGTTTCTGATGGAAGTAGCACTAGAATGGGTGGATTGGCTAATTGATGTGAGGTGGTAGTGGAAGGTTGGGAGTACAATTGGAGTGTATGACCAAGAGAGTTGTGGGAGGAAGATGCACACTAGATCCTATGATTCACACTAATCTCAACTCTATGGCTAGCATACTACAACCAACTTATTTCACATGAGAGAAGATCAATAGGGGTAGTTAAACTTGGTTGTCCATCATAATCATGTACATTTGAGTCAATTTTTTGTAGTCCATAAAAGATACAATAGAAGTGATCAATAAATCTGATCCTTAATACAATATACAACTATAGGAGCATGTATGGTACCAACAAAATTAGTTGTTAATTTCATAGCAAGGTATAATTTATTACAATTAATTATGTGTAGTTATCAATTTTAATGACATAAAAGTATACTAAGTATTGTATGATAAAGGTTAGAGTAGTAATCTATGTGAAAGTAGAATGAATTGGTTTTTATATAATATTATATAATTGTAAGCCAACAAAAAAGAAAAATCATAAAGATAAACATAACAAGTATGAATATTAAGTATTCCAAAGTGTGTGGACATAAAAGTGCGATTTGTTTTAAAAAAGGACTCATAGATATGTATACAAGAGAAGTTGTAGTTATATTTGATGCTTTAATATAACCATAAATAAAGTGTTATTTCTATGTCTACTGTATGTAACAAGTTTTGAAGGGTCCTTGAAACCTTGTACATAAACAGTAGACAAAGAAGTAAAAAAAAAAAAAAGAGTATGGAAGAAGAAATAAGTAAAGAGGTACAAATAAAGGTCTGTAGGATTGAGGTGTTAGGCATCACTTGGAAAAAAAAATGAAGAAATACCTTGTAACAAAAAATTGATTTCATCAGTAAAACCAAATTTTGTCACATCATCAATAGTTGATTTCAAACATGTTTCATTGTTGTATGTTTCCATGTGGTTTGAAACCTGGTAAAATGGAATTGATAGTATTGTAGATTTTTAATGAAAAACTCAATTGAATGTTCATTGTTATGGTTAAATTATAGCATATATAGTTCCTTTGTTGGCATCCCAACAAGTTTAGTTGCAACCTCATCAGAAGTTGCCCAAATACTACCTATGGGGTCTTCAATCTTTACTTGAAGAACATATCTATAGTTACATTCTAGAAAAGTAAGTAGACACTTTGAACAAAGCCAATGTCTGCCAACATTTTGATCTACTATTTTTTTGCATCATTTACCCCCAATCTCCTTAGGATAAGCTAGATAGCAAGTAGTTTTGGCCTTAATAAAATCAAAGGTTGCTCTAACAATGCAATGTAGTGGTTGTAATGTGTGTGAATGATCTTTAGTGATAGATGAGATGGTATTTTTTTTTTACAATGGTGGATGGCCCTATAAAGTCTCTTTGGGGAAGGAGGATATTTGGGCCAATAGATGTGAACCAAGATTGTAGTTGCTTTGTCTCATCAATATCAGGATTGGTAAAAAATTGTGATGTGGCCAATGTATTCACCACCTTACCATTGTATTCAGTGTTGCAATCATTCTTTATTGCAAGAACAATAACCTTTTGTAGATGATACATTTCTTGTAGTTGACTACCTTCAATTTGGGTTGTTTTACCCCACAAAGTTATAGTTATTGTGGTTAGAAATATATCTATAAATTTGAGACTCCACCTAAGGATATCAGTTGCATCATTTTTTCATTTTATTGTAGCACAAGCATCAACACATATAACAATTCCATTAATATCTAGAGAAGTATTAACATTCTGAGACAAGATATCTAGAATGTTTGTAAATGAAAAATGTAGTGTTGGAATTGAGTGATCATCTTCACAATAATTAACCCTAGAATGATCATTTGGTGTGATTTCTATATCACTATTAAGCTTATTATAAAAAAAATTTGTAGACTTGATAATACAACAAGACAATGTATAAACACTGCCAAGTTGAATCTATTGGAAATGGAGGTCTACTAGTTCATTGAAGCAAGTCACACAAACTTCAATTCTTTCTCTATCAATCATATCAAAACTAAACATGTGCCCATTTCCTTTGTTTTTTTTTGAAGTAGTGGATCTCCATCTTTGCAGTAACATGACCTTGTATCATCCACTGTGGTTGGAATGGATTCAAACTTTGAATAGGAGAAATAGTAGTGGGGGGATGTTTTTTCACTAAAGATGCATGCAATCCAAACATCAACTTCGGTGGAGTACATGGAATGGATGTTGGAAATTCTTTTTCATTTATCTGAAGAAGGTTGTTCCTTTTCTACAAGTAGCTCAAGTTCTTTGAAGTACAAGGTGGGTCACCAATTATTGCATGTGTTTCTAAGGAGACTAATAATTTGGAAACTAAAATCCCCCTACAAAAAAGAGAAGATATGTATATTAAGTATAGATTGTGCTTGCATGGAATAATTGAAATGGTTTATTGCAAGAAAGTTTAGAGAATAGGTGGCTTACCGTTATGAACAAATGGTAGGAATACTATATGCAATAGGTTGGATAATAATGCCCTTTTGAATTTTTTCTATTGCGACAAGGCTAGTATACTTGCTTGGAAAGGTAGCTTTTTGTAAGTTGACCCCATCAGAGAACTCTAACTTGTATCTAGTTGTTGATTGTGCTATATGACCAATTGCTGCATGTGAAAACACTTGAAGAAATGGATGCATGTCTAAGTTATCACCATTGAGAAGTGTAATAGCATCCTCTGTGAGAGATGAAGCCATAACTAAATGGCTTTATAATGAACATATTATTACTTGAGAGGTGTTAAGCATTGTTTAGGATAGAAATAAAAACAAAAAAATCAATACTAAAGAACATGGAAACAAAAAATGTAATGCAATGAAAAGATGTTTGTTTGACCACAGAACCATAAGAAATAGTATTGTATAAGTAGAAGACTATGAAAGGGAAGGCAATAGAAAAATTGTAGGTTGTCATTTATTAAATAGCATTTTTTAAAATTGTTGGGAAAATATTCCTTGTGCATACAAGTATAATAAATAAGTAATAAGTTAGACTAACGTAAGTTGTAATCAAAAAATATAACAAAAGATAGAAATATGCACCTTCAAGCAACAAGTTGGTGAGAGTATGATGTAGAAATTATAAATGGTAGGTATAGTAAATCATACAATACAAAAAGAGGGAAAATGAAGTTTTGCGTAACTTGGGTTATGGAAATTTAGCTTAATAGTATTAGTTAGTTAAGAAATATTTTAAAAGAAAAGAAATTATCCTACCACCAATCAAAATGAATAATAAGTATCCAACTTTTGCATGGAATAAATGTACTTTAACTTATCACTAATGTAGTGGTGTAATATTTTTTTTTAAAAAGAAGACTTCAATGAAACTAATAATAAAACAACTGCAAAGAACAAAGAATTATAACAAAATATAAGGATAAACTACTTTATTTGAATGGTCAAAAAAAATTTGGTGTAAAGTGTATTATTTGGAATGATCTGATAAGGAATAGTAATGCTTATTTTTTTTAGTAGACCAATTTTATTATGGAGGATATACAATGAGGGAAAGAAAAAAATGTAACTTCTTGCAAATATGAAAATTCTATAAAAAAAATTAAATATGAAAATTTGAATATACTATATTATAATAGGAGAAAACTATAGTATTAATTGAAGAGTTATATTTAGTTTATAGTTTTCAAAATTTAGAAATGAAAAATAATATAATATATTATTACAATTGAATTAAATACATAAGTAACAACAACCTGCCAATATTCAACTATATTGATAGAACCTAGTTATTTAGGTTGTTTAGGTAATGAAATTTTGTTCAAAAATGTCGTATTGGTCAGAAAGACAATGTATAAATATAAAGAGAGCATTTGATAGAGGATTTTTTTTCAATATATTTGGTAATAAATTATTTATGGCACTCTTGATGAAGAGTAAATAATAATCAAAATACATTATTTATGAACTGAGTACACATAGATTTTATAAATGATGTAAGAAGAGAAATTGGACTATCTAGTAGATCAATAAAACTACAAAATTTAAAAGTGAATAACCAAACTATGTTATGAGTTCTACAATGTCCAACATCTATATCACGTTTGCATAGGACATTACATCCACAACACATTGTTAAGTGCATTTGAGGTAGTCCTAGAATGCACGATGAATGAGTGGAGCATTGCCTTGATGATAAAATTCATTAGCATGCATTTCCCTCAAGAAAGTATAAAATCCAGTAAATATATCATAATTGGCATGAATTTTGTCCAGCATATCATGTATAGCCCAAAATTCACTTTCTTTAACATCACATGTATTCTGACATATTACTTTCAATTGTTGAACATTAATTTTAGAAGCTAGATTTATTGAACTTGCATAATGTCCAGTCTCAATCTCTAGAAACCCTTCATAGTTGATGGATGAGTTTGAGGCAAATAATGAAAGTGGAATACTTATATCAGACATGCTACTCAATATATCTATAATTTGGTCTTGAAGTGGAAAATGTGCCATGACCTATAAAATAGTTGCAAAGTTAAATATATAATATACAAATTGCACAATATTTTGGGGTGATGGAGTGCAATATATACATAATTATAATACTAAAAAGAAACTATAAATATTTATATGATTTTTTTTTGAAGAAATGTAAAAATAGTATTTTTTAGATAGCTTCTTCTAATCCACGTATTCAAATGTTGTAATGTAAAATAATTAATGAACATAGGATATGAAGATTAAAATGCCTAACCACCGTTTATACCTATCAAAACATCATTTACACATATCTAATTAATATCTAGTTCTAATCACACCCCAACAATGCCAGTAATATATTTATTAATTGAATAGTAAGTAATTTGTTTTATACCAAATATAAGTATTGAACTAAAAGGTGTATATTTAGATAAATATAAAGCCAAACCCTAACTTATTGAAAATAGGAAGCTGGAGGAAATCGAGGTTGGAGGATTTTTATCATCTCGACCTAGCTTCTCACTTAGAGATGATTATTGCATGGGAAGCAACTATTTGTGTTCCTATGAAGCCAAGTCTTGGAAAACTCATCCCTGAAGATAAGAAGGGACTTGATAGATTTGTGTCCTTGAAGAAAAGAGGGGGCTTGGCTATGTGATTGTCCTTCTATGGACTGTGGAGGGGTAGGACTTGAAGAATGGTGTTAGAGACACTCAGAGGAGATGTCAACTTTTAGAGGAAAGGCATCCATGTGAAGACATATTAGTGGTGATTGCTTCTAAAACACTTGAGGAGGCGTTAGACACACTCAAAGGAGATGTGGACTTTCGGAGGAAAGGAGTCTAATGTGTAGCACTAAAGGAGGCATCAGGCACACTCCATGGAGATGTGAGACTTTGGAGGAACTATGTCTCATTGTGTAAGGGAGGTGGAAACAACGTTATTATGAGGACAACTTCATGATTTGCATTTTGAAGTTGGGATATGACGGCAACTTTAGGATTAGGATTTTCAATCTAAAGTTGTAAGAGAAAATCTACTTTTAAAGATTGGTGAAGGAGCTTCATCAAAGTTTCCAAAGGATTAATATTGGTGAAGGCTTTCACTTATTGGATAAATGTAATAAGGGGGGAATGTTGGACTTATTACATTAATTAGGTTAGTTTTTAATAAGTGAGAATGTTAGATCTATTGGATTAATGTAATAAGGGGGAATGTTAGATTTATTACATTAATTAGGTTAGCTTCTAAGTTTAGTTTAAATAAATAAATAAGTTAGGTATATAGTTGGCAGAAGTTATTCCCGTAAGTAGTTTTTGTAAGGGAAAATAAGGCTATACAAAGATGCATAGACATCAATGTATATAATATTCATATAATTCAGTATCATTTTAGCATCAATTATGTTTGTATCGGAATGTATCCAAAAAATCTAAATCAATAAAATCAGCATTTTAGATTTTAGCTCTTTCAATTTTTCCCAATTTTGTTGTTGTTTTCAACTACAAATTATGTAGATCATAAAGATCAAACGCTGAAATTTTAAGAAAAATCTATGATGTGTTCAATATTTTAAAAATTAGTCAACCGTACAATTTAATCACATCCTAAATTATTGAATGTCATTTAGGTTCCAAAACTATTCAATGTCATTTGGATTACAAAACATAAACTACTCATGATTCATTATTTGTATAGAGTAGATTTCATTCATTATTTGTATGATAACAAATTAGTTCCTGTTTTAGGCATGCTCAGTTCACTAACTACTTAAGTGAATGAGAAAGACAAAATAAAAGTCTCTTTGTAAATAAATGCTAAGCTAGGCTCAAGGAAAATGTTACTCCTAAATCAGAGGATATATGATGATATAAAAGGGCTGTGGATGTGGTCTTTAATTTTCTTTTAATGGATTGAACAGGCTAGCAATAGGGTTGTAAATGAAGATTGGAATAGCTATTGGAGGAAAATGGATCTAGCAATTGGCAAATGTGAATGGAAAATGGATATCGGAAATTACAAATGTGAATGAAGAACCAGGGATGACAAACATGTTGTTGATGATGCGATGAAAGAACAGTATTTTTTTATATTAAAATGATAATAGAAAAGTTTTAATATCCTTAGGGCAATAAATGCATATATTTAATATATGTGTTGCAGTTTACTTAGAGTACGATAAGACACGTTCATTTTATAAAAAGAGTACTTTGAATGGTTTTCCTCAAAATCATTCGCAGTTGAGGATAACATTGAAGACCAATCCCTCCCTTTTTTTCAAAACAAATTCGGAGAAAGACACCATCGTCGGACCTACAGTGGTTGTCTTCGTGTTTTTCACAAGTTTGCTTCCTCTCATTCTTAGAAAATGTAAATTGGTGCCGTTCATGTTGTGGATAAAAGAAAGATTGGTGCCATTTGCTTACTTTTCCACCATGTGCTGTAAAAAATAAATTGCTATATAACAAGAGCTATGTTCGAGCTTGTTATATGTAATTGTTATAATTATGAACATATTTTTATATGTAACAAAGATGCATGATACTAGTTTTATGACATATTGGATAGTTGTTTCTTTTGTGCTTATATTATATGCTTCCTTGCTCCAACATATTCGATAATAAAATTATTTTTCAAAATATAATCTTATGTGAACAATTTAGATTAATAATAATTTTCAATTTAATTTATCAAATATGAAAAAAAATTATTTAAAAAAACCCATCAAAAAATTTATTATGAAAAATACAAAAAATAATATGAAGAAATAATGTCTCTAACAAATATTTTATTGACTAAATAAATTATAGAAACTAAAAAATAATATTTAAAGAAAAAACTAAACTAATATAAAAAAAAATTTAAAATAATTTAAAAACTAGAACCTAAATAAATTTTAAAAATAAAAAATTAAAGAAATAAAGATCACATGTGTAATGTGGAGATCACAAGTAAGTATTTATGAAATAAATAAGAAAATAAAAACAATAGCTAAAAGTGGAGATTTAAAATATAATCTTATGTGAACAAATTATATTATTAATAAATTTTAATTTGAATAATATCATATTTACTAAAATCTTTTCAATAGATTAATACATATTAGTTATTTAAATTTAATTTATCAAATATGAAAAAAAATACATCAAAAAATCTATTGTGAAAAATTAATAAGAAAAATACAAAAAATAGCAATGTGTCTAACAAATATTCTATTGACTAAATAAATTATAGAAACTTAAGAACAATATTTAAAGAAAAAACTAAACTAATATAAGAAATAATTTTAAAACTAAAATTTAAATCAATTTTAAAAATAAAAAATTGAATAAATAGAAATCACAAAATGAGCTAATGTGGAGATCACAAGTAATTATTATTTTAAATAAATAGAAAAAAAAAATAATAGATAAAAGTGGAGATAACAACTAATAAATATAAAAAATAGAGTTAAAACTAGAGTGAGATAAAAAAAAATTGATAAATAATTAATGGGAAGGATAGTCAAATTTCTAGCGAAACTCACAACTTCTGTCAAAAATCCAATTTTGGAAAAACAAGTTCCCACAAATAGCCTATCGACTATAAAATTAAATTTTATTAGAAAAGATCATCTATTAAGACATAAATTACTTTTATTTATTTATCTTAAAATAAATACGATTTTTTTTTAAATGTTGAAAAAAATGCAATAAAAAATAATTTGGATATGAGAACATTCTTTAAAAAAAATTCAAAGATGTTTTGAAATAATATGGGTAGGGATCAAGAAAATTTCAAGTAAATTTTAGAAGCTTTAAATAAGTAAAATATGGTTTGAAAGCATCAAATAAAGACATTGCAAGATGGATGACATGTGATTTGTAGTGATTAAGTAGTCAGATGGAAGAAAACTTTGCTCGAAATTTAAATATCTATTATTTGTAAAATTAACTTCTTCATTTTGATAAATACTTAACACACAATCTATTTTTAAAAATAATTTAACAAACATCATAAGAAATAATATGTTTTTATTATTATGCTATTTGGAGATTTAAATCATCAAGTTTTTAAAGAATTTTTGAAATGTAGTAATTTTAATTTTAATAATTTTGTATGGATATCTATCGACATTTCTTTAGATAGATTTGTTTAAGATATCTATATTAGTTAACAAATAAAGTTATTAATACTTTATTGATAATGTCTAAATTTAACATTGTTAAGATTATAATTTAAATACTAATTTCCACCCCTCATCATTAACTTAATAACTTTCTATACATTTTATTTGCAATCTCACATTCATATTTTAAAATTAAAGTTTAATATAGTAAATTAAACTAAATTTGAATTTTTTTACATAATATTTAAGATAGATTTGCTTTGAGATAAATATTTTAAAAATATATATTATGAGTTTGAGTTTATAAAAGATTATAATATCAACCCTTCTACACACCTCGGACTTCGATTGAGCCTTCTCAACCCTTCAAACCATAATAGACCTCCATCCTCTCCTATGAGATGCGAGTTCTAAGAGCTCAATGAAAACACAGCCGAAAACTTTGTTGGAATGTCAAATGAGATTTTCAAAGTATTTTGTGTTTCTCTTTCCAGTTTGAATGCTTCTTAAGAATGACTCTTTTGACACTGCTCTATATTCAAGTAGTAAACAAAGTCTCATGACTAAAAAAAACTGATCTATCATGCAATGCAGCTAGAGACTATAAAAAGATAAAATAGTCTTTGCGAAAATAAATGTTAAGTTGGACTCAAGGAAAATGTGACTCCTAAATCAGGGGATTTCTGATCGTATAAAAAGGCTGTGAATGTGGTCTTTAATTTTTTAAATGGATTGAATAGATTAGAATAGCTGTTGGAAGAAAATGGATCAGCAAGTTATAAATGTGAATAGAAAATGGATCTTTTAAGTTGCAATTGTGAATGGAAAATGGATCTCAAAATTTGCAAATGTGAATGGAATTCCCATTTGCAAATGGATGACTGGAACTACATGTTGTTGATAATGGGATTATAGAAATGCCTTAATATATTTATGATAATAAATATATCTTTTATAGTTGTCATTTTTTACTTGGAGTACAATGAGGCACATTCATCTCAATAAAAGGATTATCTTGAATGGTATTCCTCAAAATCGATTACAGCTACTAAGTGAGGATAAGATTGAAAATATAGGAAGACCAATTCCATGCATTTACAAGCAGATGATTTCTTATGTAGGCCATTTTTAGATACATCACTAAATGCCTCTTTTTGTTTTTCAATTCAGGAGAAGACAACATCATCAGACCCACACGTGCATATCCAACACCTCTCTCCATGGTTTTTAAAAGTCTGCTTCATCTCATTCTTAGAAACTCACAAAGTCTATGGACCATTTGCATGCTGTCAGCCATGTTCTTAAGAAAACAAATTATAGTGTAATTTAAAAAAATTATCATGGTATGAAATTGGATAGTATAGTAAAGTGTTAAACATTTTTTTTTTGATGATATATAATATTATTTATCAAGAAAGTTTGATGTTTAGTGTGGTCCAATAGTGCATAACAACAATGGTATTTTAGAAGCAGAAGAGTAGTATACAATAAAATTGAAAATTGTTAGTTGAAGCAAGCATAATGTTTGATACAAATGTTTACCAAGAGATGTGTGCGTGGACCTAAATAGTAGTTAATAATATAATTGTAAACTGCCATTTGAACATGCATGATATTTGATAGAAGCAATGTTTGTAAGTAAAAGTATGTGTGCCAAATTTGACAATACAATATATTTGTATGGGTATTACTTGTAGGATATCCCATAAAATTTGACTAGTGGATTTATTTGGATTACATTTATAATCATCTATATGAAAAGTCAAACTGAGTTTTTTCATCTCTTTCCTACATATAGTGAACCTTACAAAAGAGAAGTAGACAAAAATGTCATCAAACAAATGAAATTCTTAGATAAGGTAAATGAAAAAAAAGGAAAAGTGTATAAAAGGGAGGAAGTGAATACAAAATAGTACCTTGTCAAAGTGAGAGCAAGGACAATCAAGCTTCTTCTTTCTTTCTTTCTAATAATATTGTAGGTTTTTTTTTTTTTTTTGCAAAAGCACTCAAATGAGAAGGTAGGTTCAATTCGAAGGCCTTGTAGGGATTTTACCCTTGATATGGATGCAAAGGTGAGGCCTTGTCTTTTAGTTTTACCTATATCAATTATGGCCCATTCTAAAGTTAGGCCTTGTGATTTGTGTATAGTCATAGCCCAGGCAGTGGTTAGTGGTAGTTGGGTACAGTTGCCTTGGATAATTGGATGGATTGGTGTGATTTTTGGGTTGTTGACATCCCATGGAGGCCCATTGTAGCTATCAAATGTGATAGTAACATATGTTGGCAACTAAGGAGGCTTTGAGGATGGGGCATATACAATATCCTTAGCTTCACCGAACGATCCATTGACAAGGCCGCCTTTTATCCATAGGTTTGTGGTAAGCATGACATGTTGAAATTTAGATATGTGAACTTCTTGTGAGAGTTGGTCATCTATATATGTTTCAACATTATTACATTGAGTATTTATAGCTACACAGAGTGCAATAGGTGCATTTAGTTGTTTGAGTTTTTGTTTATTATGTATAGAAACTAGTTCATTTGTGGTAAACAAATGTATTGCTTGGTTGAAGTTCGCTTGCTCAGTTGGTGGAAGGTGTTTGTTTGTGTGCATCATTAGTAATTTTCAGTCATCCTTAGATGGTTCAGCATTGCACATGTTTTGCATTGGATGATGAAACTTTATTTGTGTTGGGTCACCACCATCTTGTCTAAATATTGTTTGTAATGTTACAATGATATTAAACTCTTGCCAAAGATTTTGATCTATTGTCTATGCTACATAAATAGGTTTGTCCATAACAAGAGGAAGTTGTGCAAAATCACCAATTAGAATTATAGATAGACCCCGAAAAGGAATGTGGTGTTGGCGGAGAAATGCCTCATGCAACCTCAAATCAATTTTAAGTAACAATTTTGGGCCTATGAAACTCATTTCATCGATCAAAATATATGTGATATTTTTCATTTCTTCTTGGTAAGTTGTTAAAGTTTTTCCTTGTAGTGGTTTCATTTCTCTAATTGGTATCTTAAGGGTTGCATGTATAGTTGTTGCATATATATTAAATGCAACAATTCTAGTTGGTGCAAGAACAAGGATATGAGTTAAGCTATGTGGGGATTTATTTTGAAGAGACATGTGTATGCAATTGATTAGACATGACTTTCCTGTTCCTACTATTCCTTGAAAGAGCATGTACACACGTTTAATATTACTATTCACAATGGAATGGTCTAAAATTATTTGAAGGGCTAATTGTTGTTTAGGTGACAACTCGTAGTGGCAATTGAACTCATGTATTGGTGGGTGAATTTCTTGTTGAGATATCTTAGTTCTTTGAACAAATTGGTTTGCATCTTCGTGCAATTGTGAAGGAACATCATGACCTTCCTAGTTGTGGTTTTTGTCAAAATCATGTCTACCCAACAATTCAAGTTCATTAAAGTTGAAATTATTGGAATGAGACATATTTGAAATAAGTTCCCACTCATGCAATTGGGGTGGATCTTGTAGAGATGGTTCATCCTCACTTTCATTATCTTCTCCCAAGTCATTTCCAGTTTGTTCTTTGCGATCAATATGCCAAACATTGTATTTTTGCAATGACATGGCCTTCTAGTGAGAAATGATTTCTTCTTTTGAAAGACCTATATCTGTTGTGAGTGAACAAAAATGTTTGTACAAAAGAATCTCACTCCAAAAAAATAGTTCAAAATTGTTAGAGTCTTCGAGTGAGACCATATAAATTTTGGGTAGACTTGAACAATTGCTCTATTATCTCTAGGATGCCATTTGCACCCTTTATGATTGGTTGAATATGTATATGATCTAGCAGAATCAATGAGTGAAATTTTCTCTAAGTGTGATGGGTGCTTTATGTAGGCTTGTATGTAGGTAGATTGTATCTCATGTCCATTTGCAGTTGGTTTAATGTGATGAAATGTTATTTTTCCAACATTAAGCAATATAAAATGTCAGTTGTAGATGAGAAGAGGAAGTTCTTGTAGCATGTGGCATGTTTCTTATGCACTGATATCACACTCTAAAATAATTTCAGCCATAAATTTTTGGTATGCTTTGATGGCATTATCTTGTTTGTTAGCATCTAAACATATCCTTGATAGCATATTAACACAACTCTAAGATTTCTTCTCTACTTTAGAAGCATATTTGGCGATGTATTTGAGAATAAGAAGTTGTGACTTGACTGGTTGGAAATCAATGTTTGCCCTCTAACTAGAGAGCATTTGTGGATTATGTATGTTAACCCTATCATTATTGTGTGTGGGTACATATGAATTGTGACCTAAGCCATCATATATCAATTGTGACTCATCACATTCTTTCCAAGGCACTTTATACCTACATTCTAGTTGGCACCCTTTCTCTCACAGGAAAGTCCATTTAGTGCATTTGGTGTGCCATACACGGTCAACCAATTCTTCATAGTCAATGTGTGGATTAGTAGCATTTATTGCATGTGTGTTGTGCAAGCATGGATCATCAGTTGGGGCTTTATGAATAACATTTTTAATATCACATTTGCTTCGAGGGTTCCAAGCAGTGACATATTGGTTGAAAAATTCTTCAGCTTTTTAAACTTCATCTAGATTACCCCAATCTAGCGTATCTATATTGGGTGAATTGTTTATCCAAATGAACCCATGAATGTGAGTAGACCCATGATTTTTCCACTCATATCGGTACCAGTAATTGACTACCTCCATTAGTTTCTCGATGACCTCTTCACAAGAGATTGTGAGATGTTGATGTAGGTATAATGCTGTTGAATGGGGGTTCCTAACATTTGACATTATGTATGAGATGTTTGTTGTTTAGGTCGGTAAATGCTATGTCTAGAGATAAGACAGCATGCGGGTCAGGCCATTTGGTGTTAGTTGTGCTTAAAGTGAAGAACAATGTGGGAGATCCTATTTGGGTTATAGGATCTGTTAGATTTGTGCGGTGTTTATTCTAGTATGAGCATGTACCTCACAAGGTGGATCCAAAATGCATTATTTCTTTAGCTAATTGAAAATTGGGCAGGTTTGTTAAGTCGGATTGAAGATTTTCTATAGTGGAAGGTATATTATCATCAATTTTGTGTTTAATAAACATCGATTGTAGAGCTTGGCTATGATGGCACATCATAAGGATAAGGAGGAAGTATGTAAACCATGGGTGTTGACCGAACCTATTGTCATGATAACACGTAAAGTGCAGAGCATATTCATGAAGTTGCACATCTCTTGCTTGTGGTTGCATGGGTTATGCTATTCCATTTGGGAATAGAGTTGGAAATGCCATGTTAAACAATCGCTTAGTGGTGTACTCATTAATTTTTGTTGAACTGATGCGGGGCTAATTGAGTTTGGTGTTAGGTTCATGGTCGAGGTGTAATGATTCCTTAATGATTTGCAACTCACATTATTTGTTTGGTAGACAAACCATAAATGAAGTAGAATTTTGTGTTTTTTGTTCGTGGTCAATTGGTACACTTTCAAGGTCATTGTTGGTTGAATGTGGCTCTTCATGTTGGCTATGTAATGTGCGAAGCATTTCAGAGACATCAGTAGTAGTATTTGGAAATAGTGATAATGTGCTCTCATTGATTATCATGTCATTGTAATAAGTGTCATATTTGATTTTGTATTGGAGTGCATTGTGGACATGACCTTTATTGACATAACAATCATAAGCCTTCCCATGTGAATTCAACTTACGTACTATTAAAACATCCAATTTCTGAAGCCTATGTGGAAATATTTTTGCAATGAGTTTTATATCTTGGGGGAAGCTTATTGTATGACCACTATATTTATATTTTTGACCATGGGCATGTGTTACTTGTAAGATTGGATTAACATGTGCAATGAGCATTTCTTCTACTTGTGTGAGAACTTTAAGAACATTTGGTTGTCCAAGTGGGTCCATATTGTTTGCAAGTGGGAAATGATGAAGACCTTTCTTAGCAATGCATCTTCTACTACCTATGTCTTTGTGTGAGGAGTGCACAAGCATACCTGAGTAGCACTCATTACATATATGACACGTGTGTAAGTTGAACAATGCATCTAGCCTAGTTCTAAATGACTTAGTCATGTCTAAGAAGGAAGATGAAAAATTGTAATCCATATTGGTATGTGGGACTAGATGGGGAGCTCTATGTTGGAGAGGGTGTATTTGAAAGAGGGTACACAAAAAGATGGCATGGTTGGTTCGAAGAGCTTCTGTAGATAGACAATGTGGCTGATTTGATGTATGGTGGAGTCATTGCATGCATTGGAGTTTTTGTCGAGCAGTTATTTCCACTTTATGACGAAAATAATACAAATGGCTTGTCTTATGTGTATGTTGTTGAATGCATCTATTAAAGTGTGAAAGGCTTTTAGAAGTTTGCACATTTGAAAGTGAAGTTAATGGGGAGGAAGATGTGTGTTGGATCTTATGATGCACACTAATCTTAGCTCTATGGCCAGCATAATACAACCATCTTTTTTCACATGAGCAAAGATCAACAGGGGTAATTAAATTTGGCCATCTATCGGAATCATGTACATTTGAGTCCATTTTCTATAGTCCATAAAAGATACAATAGAAGTGATCGATAAATCTGATCCTTAATACAATATACAACTATAGGAGCATGTTCAGTACCAAAAAATTAGTTGCTAATTTCATAGCAAGGTATAATGTGTTACAGTTAATCATGTGTAGTTATCAATTTTAATGACATAAAATTATACGAAGTGTTGTACGATAAAGGTTAGAGTAGTAATCTATGTGAAAGTAGAATGAATTGGTTTGTATACAACATTATATAATTGTAAGCCAACAAAAAAGAAAAATCATAAAGATAAATATAACAAGTATGAATATTAAGTATTCCAAATTGTGTGGACGTAAAAATGTGATTTGTTTAAGAAAAGGACTCATAGATATGTATACAAAAGAAGTAGTAGGTATATTTGATTCTTTAATATAACCATAAATAAAGTGTTATTTCTATGTCTAGTGTATGTAACAAGTTTTAAAGGGTCCTTGAAACCCTGTACATAAATAGTAGACAAAGAAGTAAAAAAAAAAAAAAAAGAGTATGGAAGAAGAAATAAGTAAAGAGGTACAAATAAAGGTATGTAGGATTGAGGTGTTAGGCATCACTTGGAAGAAAAAATGAAGAAATACCTTGTAACAAAAAGTTGATTTCATTAGTAAAACCAAATTCTGTCACATCATCAATTGTTTATTTCAAATGTGTTTCATTTTTATATGTTTCCATGTGGTTTGAAAGGGTAAAATGGAATTGATGGTATTGTAGATTTTTAATGACAAACTCAACTGAATGTTCATTGTCATGGTTGAATTGTAGCATATATAGTTCCTTTGTTGGCATCCCAACGAGTTTAGTTGTAGTCTCATCAGAAGTTGTTGCCCAAATACTACCTATGGGGTCTTCAATCTTTACTTGAAGAACATATCTATTGTTAAATTCTAGAAAAGTAAGTAGGAACTTTGAACAAGACCAATGTCTATCAACATTTTGATCTACTCTTTTTTGCATTGTTTACCCCCAATCTCATTGGGACAAGCTAGATAGCAAGTAGTTTTGGTCTTAATAAAAACCAAGGTTGCTCTGACAATGCAATGTAGTTGTTGTAATGTGTGTGAAGGATCTCCAATAATAGATGAGATGGTATTTTTTTTTAAGATGGTGGATGGCCCTATAAAGTCTCTTTGGGGAAGGAGAATATTTGGTGTAGTTGATGCGAACCAAGATTGTAGTTGCTTTGTCTCATCAATATCAAGATTGATAAATAATTGTGATGTGGCCAATGTATTCACCATCTTACCATTGTATTCAATAGCATGACCATTCTTTATTGCAAGAAAAATAACCTTTTTTAGATGATACATTTCTTATAGTTGACTACCTTCAATTTGGGCTATTTTACCCCACTAAGTTATAGTTAATGTGGATGAAGATATATCTATAAGTTTGAGACTCCACCTAAGGACCTTAGTTGCATCATTTTTAAATTTTATTGTAGTGCAAGGATCAACACATATAACAATTCCAATAATATCTAGAGAAGTATTAACATTCCGAGATAAGATATCTAGAATGTTTGTAAATGAGAAATGTAGTGTTGGAATTGAGCAATCATCTTCACAATGATTAACCTTGGAATCATGATTTAGTGTAATTTTTATGTCACTATTAAGCTTATTATAAAGTTTTCTCATAGACTTGATAGTACCATGAGAAAATATATAAACACTACCAAGTTGAATCGGTTGGAAATGGAGGTTTGCTAGTTCATTGAAGCAAGTCACAAGAAACTCAGTTCTTTCTCTATCAATCATAAAAAAACTAAACATGTTCCCATTTCCTTTGTTGTATTTGAAGTGGTGGATCTCCTTCTTTGCAGTAACATGACCTTGTATCATCCACTATGGTTTGAATAGATTCAAACTTTGAATAGGAGAATAGTAGTGGGGGGACATTTTTTCAAATGATAGGGATGCATGCAATCCAAACATCAACTTTGGTGGAGTACACGGAATGGATGTTGGAAATTCTTTTGCATTTGTGAATGTATCTGAAGAAGGTTGTTCCTTTTCTACAAGTAACTCAGGTTCTTTGAAGTACAAGGTGGGGTCACCAATTGTTGCATGTGTTTCCAATGAGATCAATAATTTGGAAACTACCATGATGAACAAATGGTAGGAATAGTATACACAATAAGTTGGATAATAGTGCCCTTTTGAACTTGTCCTGTTGTGACAAGGCTTGTATACTTTCTTGGCAAGGTAGCTTTTTGTAAGTGCACCCCATCAGAGATCTCTAACTTGTATCTAGTTGTTGATTGTGTTGTATGACCAATTGGTGCAAGTGAAAACACTTGAAGAAATGGATGAACGTCTAAGTTGTCACTATTGAGAAGTGTAATAACATCTTCTGTGAGAGATGAAGCCATAACAAAATGGCTTCATAATGAACATATTATTAATTGAGAGGTGTTAAGCATTGTTTAGGATAGAAAGGAAAACAAAAAAAATTCAATACTAAAGAACATGGAAACAAAAAATGTAATGCAATGAAAATATGTTTGTTTGAACATAGAACCACAAGCAATAGTATTGTGTAAGTAGAAGACTATGAAAGGTAAGGCAATAGAAAAATTGTAGGTTGTCATATATTAAATAATATTTTTGAATTTTTTTGGAAAAATATTCCTTGTGTAGATAGGTATAATAAATAAGTAATAAGTTTGGCTAACATAAGTTGTAATGAAAAAACATAACAAAAGATAGAAATATGCAACTTCGAGCAACAAGTTGGTGAGAGTGTGATGTAGAACTTGTAAATGATAGGTACAACAAATCTACAATACAAAAAGAGGGAAAATGAAGTTAGATAATGGAAATAAATGGATGAACATTTGTGTAACTTGGGTTATGGTAATTTTGATTAATAGTATTAGTTAGTTCAGAAATATTTTAAAAGCAAAGAAATTGTCCTACCATCAATCAAAATCAATAATAAATATCCAACTTTTGCGTGGAATAAATGTACTTTAACTTACCACTAATGTAGTGGTGTAATAATTTTTTAGAAAAAGGAAGACTTCAATGAAACTAATACTAAAACAACCACAAAGAACAAAGAATTGTAACAAAATACAAGGATAATCTACTTTATTTGAATGGTCCAAAAAAATTTGGTGTAAAGTGTATTATTTTGAATGATCTAATAAGTAATAGTAATGCTTGTTTTTTTAAGTATACCTCTTAGTGAAAAAGGATTTGAACTTGTAATAGCACTTGTAGAGTTTTATGTGTTTTCCAAGTTACTATTTCAATGAATATATATATGATATAAAGAGGCATGCCTCTTGAAGAGACATGTCTCTTTAATATATTAACTTACATTAGATATAGTTATAACACAATAATATACTCTCAATATATTATAATGAAATATATACATACATACATACATACATATATATATATATATATGTGTGTGTGTGTGTGTGTGTACATATATATATGTACATATATGTACATATATATATATATATACATACATACATACATATACATACATACATACATATATATATATATATATATATATATATATATATATATATATATATATATATATGTACATACATACATACATACATACATACATACATACATACATATATATATATATATATATATATATATATATATCACTCTTAATATAAGTTAATTAGTCAATATATAACATTGTCATATATTATATATCTCATATATATATAATATAATTTATCCAACAGAATTATAACATTAACACTCCCTCTTAATGAAGAAGGATAAAACACATAGATATTACACCATAGGTAATATTTCAAAAATAATACATATAGGAAATCTTTGATCAGAAGATTTCTAGAATATGATATCATGTAAGTATTGGTCTATCAGAATATCAACATATGATATTCACCAATTACTATTTGTTATCATATTTGGTAACATGAGCATTGGCCTATCAGAATATCAATCAAATGACATTCACCAAATCCTCTAGTAATGACCTATCAGAAAATCAACTAAATGATATCCACCAAGTACTCAATGTGGTAATGGCCTATCAGAATATCAAGGCAAGATATACACCATGTGCCGAAAAAATATCTATACAAGCAACTTGTAGATAATCAAATTAATGATATCAACCACCTAGTTGTTGATTTATAAGATAAATCCTTTATATGAAAAAATTTCATAAAAATGAATCATGCTACAAGTTATTGTAAGGATGTCACTTTACAACAACTTCTCCTAATACAAGTGATAATCATTTGGAAGTTGTCACTTCTTCATGATGTACATAGGGGACATGCTCATACATGTATGACATCAAAAGTTCACATGAAGTCTCCATGAATACTATCATGTGGTGTTGTCACAACATTCACCATAAGCATATCAGAGAATAAGGTTCCTCCCTCTTAGTTTGATATCAACTTTTTTGACCTCTTAGCACAAGGTTCTCTCTAATGAAGTATTAGACTTCCTCTGAATCTGTTATCATGCTTCCCTAGTTCAAAGGGTATCTTAATAGCATAAAGCCTTCCAACCTACATACGTGAGACTTTATCCCATGAATCATAGTCTTTTAGCTATTATAGTTTCTGACTAGTGTTGAATCCATCAACAAGGTCTAATCCTTTTGAACCAATATCATCAAAAGTTTGATTTAAGCATTTTTATTTTCTACTCCCTCTTTTTTTTCCAAGGTTTCCTCTAATGAACTATCAAACTCCCTCTCATAATTTCACTCATCAAGGATATTTGCTTCAAGAAACTCACATTATCCAACCTAATCATTAGATGATTTGCGAATCCTAAATCACTTCTTTGGAGCTACTATCATAAGATTGAGTCTGCACAATATTTGGTAGCATACCTAATGTACCAATCTTCTTTTCTTGCAAGAAAATCCTCAGACACAAAGGAAAAGATCAAGGCAAATAGCTCTTTATAGTAATTATAGAAATACAAAATAAGAGAGAGATTACAATGAGTAGATACATGCAATACCCGAGGATAATAAATACTTATCTACAATGATAATATAAGTTGCTCCAATGAAGGTCCATATGCATCAAATTAGGAAATGCCTACATGTAAGAATTAAACAATTTGACTATGTCTTTTCTACTCCCATATAAGAATGGTTCAAATGGGAATATAACATTGGTTATCATACCCCCTTACAATGTTGGATATCCACTCTTATATTATTGAACATATAAGTACGCCAACAACATTGCATATTATATGGTTGGATTCACCAAAGTTTAACTAAATCATATCTACTCCCTCTTTTTCTTGCATTAACATTCTCGAAGGAAAGGATCAAGGCACATGGCTCTTATAATACATAAAATAATAAGAGAGAGACTAATAGAATACTCAAATAATAGAAGACCATTCAAATAAAATATAGATAGAAATCCAAAATATATACTTTGAACATATATGCATATAAGCATTCAATCTTCTAAGTATATATTTTTATTCTATATTTTAACACATTATTTTCTAAGGTGATCAATTTCCAAATCTAGAATCACCTAAATTCTTAAGAGATTGTTGCACATCAATTTATCCTCTTACGCTAATAACATTTGTTATTATCCACTCTTGAATATATTAAACAAATAATTTCATTACTATCATCAACCGATATAATTAACTTATTCTTATTATATGAAATAACATCTATATTCAATATTGTCCATAATGAATTATTTCATATACCTAATAATTTTATTAGAATTTTGTTCCAATTAATATTATCATTAACATTGAGTAAAATAATAAATAGATTATTTGAATTAATACTCTTTCAATTAAATAATCATACTTACCTTCACTTTCCATTTCATGTAATACCTTCACTAAAAATATCTTCCCTTGTAAAATAAAGAGTTTTCATAGGTCTTTGCACCTACCTCCTATAAGCTCTCCGAATTCTTTGATATTAGGTTTAGGTTTTAAGAATATCCATCGATAAGTGTTCCCCTTATTGCCACTCACCAAATATATGTTCATTGACTTCTTACTTCATCATAATCATTTCAACAATATTCTACCATTCTATATGATTGACATTGCTTGTAATTGTTTCATATCATCACTCATCGTTGTACTTCCATTTCAAACACAATTGCAACATACCTATAGTCCACACGCGACATACACATTAGATCCATGCTATATGAGATTTATTTTGCTAATACTTGCCTTTGTTCAATATTGGATTTCCCATTTTGCCAGGTGACATTAGAATATCATTGACTATATTTTTATTAACTTTGTCAATTATTTTAACCGCTGAATACCTTTGTTGGCTTTTCACTGCTTATATATTTATGTTTTATGATATTAAAACTTCTGAAGCCATCTATATACTCTAATTTAAGAGTTCGGTTATTTCTTTGACCAAGTTGAATAACCAATACCTTTTACTATTAATTTTGAGAACACACTTCTGAGAACAATTCCATTACATCTATTCATCTTTATTAGTATCCCTCCTTAATAACAGGTTGGTTAATATGGTGCACCAAGTATAATTGTAATGATGCTCTATTCTTTTGTATTCTAATTATATCCAACAAATGTTAAGGGAAAGGATTTCTACAAATGTAATAACACTTTCCATGAGAATCGA
This sequence comes from Cupressus sempervirens, assembly GCA_028749045.1. Taxonomy (NCBI): domain Eukaryota; kingdom Viridiplantae; phylum Streptophyta; class Pinopsida; order Cupressales; family Cupressaceae; genus Cupressus; species Cupressus sempervirens. The sequence goes on along the minus strand of CM053786.1, from coordinate 836,044,904 downwards.
GCCTTTGATACTTGAAGATACTTTGACATTGATATAAAAAATATTCAATACGTGATTGATCATCGCTCATCCTGTGACATTATTTGTATCCTATACACGATAGCAAATGTCAACGATACATTTCTTATCACCAATCAATAATCTTTGTTATTTATTTCATGATTTAGATGACAGTCAATGAAGGTAAGGAGGTTGATCTAGCGGATGCTCTAGTCTTCCATCATAAGCATAATCATTGATTATTGTAGTCTATGACACTACATTCCTTATAGGTAGGAAGGGAACTTGCTCTGATGCCAAGTTAGTGAAAAAGAATTTGAATTTGTAATAGCACTTGTGGAGTTTTATGTGTTTTCCAAGTTACTATTCCAATGAAAGTATATATGATATAAAGAGGCATGCCTCTTGAAGAGACATGTCTCTTTAATATATTAACTTACATTAGTTATAGTTATAACCCAATAATATACTCTCAATATATTATAATGAAATATATATATATATATATATATCACTCTTAATATAAGTTAATTATTCCATATATAACATTGTCATATATTATATATCTCATATATATAAAATATAATTTATCCGACAGAATTATAACATTAACAATACCAATTTTATTATGGAGGATATACAATGAGGGAAAGAAAAAAATCTAACTTCTTGCAAATATGACAATTCTATAAAAAAAATTAAATATGAAAGTTTGAATATATTATATTATAATAGAAAAAAACTGTAGTATTAATTGAAGAGTTACATTTAGTTTATACTTTTCAAAATTTAGAAATGCAAAATAATATAATATATTATTACAATTTAATTAAATACATAAGTAACAACAACCTACCAATATTCAACTATATTGATAGGACCTAGTCATTTAGGTTGTTTAGGTAATGAAATTTTGTTCAAAAATGTCTTACTGGTCAGAAAGACAATGTATAAATATAAAGAGAGCATTTGGAAGAGGAGGATTTTTTTTTTCAATATATTTGGTAATAAATTATTTATGGTACTCTTGAAGAAGAGTAAATAATAATCGAAATACATTATTTATGAATTGAGTACACATAGATTTTATAAATGATGTAAGAAGAGAAATTAGACTATCTAGTAGATCAAGAAAAATACAACATTTAAAAGTGAATAACCAAACTATGTCATGAGTTCTACAATGTCCAACATCTATATCACATTTGCATAGGGTATTAAATCCACAACACATTGTTAAGTGCAGTTGAGGTAGTCTTGGAATTCATGGTGAATGAGTGGAGCATTGGCTTGATGGTAGAATTCATCACCATGCATTTCCCTGAGGAAAGTATAGAATCCAATAAATATATCATAACTGGCACAAATTTTTTCCAGCATATCATGTATAGCCGAAACTTTTCTTTCTTTGACATCCAATGTATTCTGACAGATTACTTTCAATTATTGAACATTAATTTCAAAAGCCAGATTTATTGAACTTGTCTAATGTTCAATCTCTATCTCTGGAAACCCTTCATAGTTGATGGATGAATTTGAGGCAGATGATGAAAGTAGAATACTTATATCAGACATGCTACTCGATATATCTATAATTTGGTCTTGAAGTGGAAAATGTACCATGACCTATAAAATAGTTGCAAAGTTAAATATATAATATACAAATTGCACAATATTTTGGGGTGATGGAGTGCAATACATACATAATTATAATATTGAAAAAAAAAACTATATATATGTATATGATTGTTTTTAAAGAAATGTAAAAATAGCATTTTTGAGATAACTTCTTCTAATCCACATATTCAAATGTTGTAATTTAAAATACTTAATGAACATAGGATATGAAGCTTGACATGCCTAACCATCCTTTATACCTATCAAAACATCATTTACCCATATCTAATTAATATCTAATTCTAATCACACCCCAACAATGCCAATAATATATTTATTAACTAAATAGTAAGTAATTTGTTTCATACCAAATATAAGTATTGAACTAAAATGTGTACATTTAGATAACTATCAAGTGTCTTATTGATAAGGTACTAAATTATCACATAGGAGTATTGTAATAGCCATAAACACATGAAAAAATAAATGACCTACCTTCGTAACTTTCGGTTTTATGTTGACAAGCCCACACAGATATACCCAATCTACATATATTCATCTTTAGAACATAATTTTAAATGATAAACATAACTCTAATGCTACACATAATGAAAAATACATAACCCAAATTATATTAATTAATTTAACATAAGAGAATAAAACCTAACCCTAATCATATTTTTAAATGCAAACACAAACCTAAATGTAATGCTAATCAAAACCTTAACCCCAACTTGACTCTAACCATAACTATCGGTCTAAGTTTTCTTTATTCAGTCTTAAGCTAACTAATCTAGACATCTAAGAGAAATCAAACATATATATATATATATATATATATATATATATATATATATATATATATATATATATATATATATATATATATATATATATATATATATATATATATATATATATATATATATATATATAATGAATATTTAATTTTGACATGTACAAGGCAGTAAAATTTAAGCTAAATGGATAAAGTTTTTGACACTAATTGAGTGAATCCAACCATTGTTGGAATTGTAGAATGTCTTGTATTACTTATAAATCCAACCAGAGCTTTAGTACTAATTCAAATGCTACTACCAAAACTTTATTGTAACTAAACTTATTATAATTATATTCCAAACACTACCCTTAACATTAAAACTAAATAAAAACATTGTTAAAGGCTATTATAATTATTTGTTTCAAGTACCTTATTGTTAAGCATTGTAAATTAGAAAATCCTTTTTTTAATTTGTAAATTAAAATTTATGTATATTGTAGTTCATTGTTTACATTGTATTGTTTTTAATATTAATAACATAAATTCAAGTTATAGGATACATTTTTAAGATTAAATTAATTAGTTTATATTATTTAAAATAAATTTTTATATTGTCATGTATTCAAAAATTTATAAATTTGATTATTAAAAAATAGATAATATGTATACAATAATCAAAATAATATTAATAATATAATGAAATAAAATAAAATTACATAGACTTTATTTGCCAAAAATTTTCTAGGAATGGATCATATAGTTGCTTTCTCTTACACATTTTGTAAGAATTTTCCTTAGGGAAAAATTCACCCAGGAACTAAGAACTCAAACACAAGCACAACTGTAGACCAAAAAAATGGATATGATCAATTAATTAGAGTATGTCCTCATACATTGCTCTATTTAGTATGTGATGTCTAAACACACTAGGAGTGCCTAAATATAAAGGCTTCTCAGGAAGCAACTAGAATGTCTCTAGAAAGAACCAAGAGATAAGATAAGCATCATGACAACTAAGCACATGCCTTATCCATCATTCTAGATGAGTGGATAAGGATGACAAGGTTGTAGACACCATGTGCTTAATTAGTGTGCTAACTCCTACGTTGTAGACACCATGTGCATAAAAGAGGTGCAAACTCTTGTGTTTTCATAATGATCGCTCACAAGAACTCGTATGCATACTCCTAAGTGGCTAATAAATAACTAATAAAAAATATGCATTAACCTAAGTAAACTTAAGTAAGTGTAAATAGTAAATATGTATTTACACCAACACCCCCCCTTAAATGCAACTTAGGGGAATGCCCTTAAGCTTACGAAAACTAGGATGAAATTTAGAATGGGTCCTGGCTACTAGGCCATGTTAGGTACCCATGTACATAATGAAAAGCAATCTCTCATAAAGTGGAGAAAGAGGTAAAACCTCATGGGAAAAACCCTCCCCCAAAAAGAGAGATGAAAAGGGATGCATGGATGGTTGGAGTAATCAAGACCCCCACTCCCCCCCATTATGACAAACATCTAGTATGTACAAAAGAAAAATGGAGAAGGACAAAACCCCCTAAGAGGAAAAAGTCCCCCCCAAAAAGGAGAAGAAGGAGATGAGATAGTCCCCCCCCCCCCAAAAAAGTATTGTGATGATCAGTGAGAAATACTCTAATGTAGAAGCTGATCCATGATGAGGTAGCCCCTCCTCCCCTTCCCCACCTCTTAGAATTTAATTTTCCTATTGTATTTCCAATAATTGGTATTAGAGCCTTGGTTCTCTAGATAGGAAATCTTTGTAGCTTTGAGGAAATATCTTGAAGATGGAAGTCTACAAGTTGGAAAGACTATTTAGAACTAGAAGATTGAAATATAGCTTTCCCTACATTAGTTTAATGAAACAAGAGATGAATTGTGATCATTGAAGAGAAGGAAAGAGATAGCTATTGAAGATAATGACACACAATACTAAGAGATTGACTCTACTAGACTATTTATAGAAGGAAAATCAAGTGAATTTGTACAAAAGTTGTAGATCTGATGGAAAAGAATGCAACCCTAGCTAATGAGGTCAAAAATCTTAAGATAGAACAAGAAGTCCAATCAGTATTTCTATTTGAAGCTACAGAGCAGAAAAGGAAAGCTAAAGAGGACAAAGTCATGATTGAAGATGAAAAAAGGATATTAACCAATTTACTGGAAGAAAATACATCAAAAGTGTAAAGGATTGCTAGCATACAATTGGAGAAAATGAATCAAGTCATGATTACCAATCATGAATTGAATGGTAAATACATTATGATCACAACCCTAAGATTATAGAATGAACAATTGAGTAATGATTTAAGAAGGAAAAATGAGTTTGCTTAAAGTTTCAACAAACCAAGTGAAGCCATCAACTATTTTGAGAAATTGATGAGATCTCCTAGATCCAATAGTGATACTAATGAATTGAGTTACTCCATTATTGAAGAAGGAGAATCATCCAAAAGTGGTGAACAAAGGAGAAACAATGGTATGAAATCCAAACCTACTTGTCATAATTATGGAAAGTTAGGACATACTACTAATGTTTGCAGGAGCAAGACTACAAATCAGAATCCTAAGAAAAAGTTCATGGGTCACTGCCACAAGTACAACAAGAAAGGACATCAAGAAGATGAATGAAAAATATATACCATGAGAACACAAATATTTGAAGGGTATTCCTATAGCTGTCAGAAGTAAAGACATAGAGCATATGAATGTAGATCCAAGCCCAAGTGGTCATCAAAAGAGTAGATAAAGGTAAATCACAATGACAACTCTTATAATTGGGATTATAATATTTAGTATAGTTTTCACGACTATCAAGAGTATGGACATGTTCCTAAGAATTACATAAGAACACATTTCAAAAGTGATTACAGTAATGGTTAAGTCAAACTACATGTTTTAGTTTCTTAAAGACAATTCAAATAAGTAGACATTGTCCAAAAAAGTTAAGAGCACTAAGTAGTGAGTTCAACAAAGGCAAAGGAAAGGGAAGATGTTGAAGAAGTCAAAGTGCAAATGAAAAAAAAAAGGAAGAAGAAGGAAGATTATAGTACATCAAGTTTAGATGGGATTACTTCAACCAATTGTTTAGGTGATCACATCACCCCCAATTAAGAAATCAAGAGGTATATGTGGGATAGGTATTTAAATGATATACCATACATCAGTTCCAAAGATTTAGTTCTAGAAAGATTATATATGCATGAAGAAAGATGCAAAGTTTTTTTTAGAAGCTAGAAGAAATCTTTAAGTTTTGTCAATTTTCATGTTGCTACCGAGCATGAAAAGTTTCACTCAAGCTATTGAGTGAAATCTAGTTGATGCTAAGCTATCATAGGTGATAGTGTTGGCTAAGCTCATAGTGGTTACCATGTGTGAAGAAAATTACATGGAAGCCAAGTGAGTTGGAATTACTATTGAAGTAAGGCTTAAAATTGTGTAAGCACTAAGCATTAATTGTGATGTTTTAAGGGCTATATGATCAATTTTTGACTCATTTGACATCATTCAAACTTGGAGAGAGCACGAAGAGCTTAAGGAGAATTAAAAAGATCATTCCAAGTGTTTCTAAACTAGATTCAACTACTGTTTGACACCATTCAATAGATTTTTAAAGGCATTTATCATGTGTTGTGCTACGTTGTTTGAATTTTTGCAAACCCTAGATAATCAATATGACATCTAGTTTTTTTTTAACTAAGATTAAAGAGGAAAAGAAAGTTTTAAATGTTCAATTAATTAGTAATGAGATATGACAACCAAACTTTAGAGCAATTCTTGACATTGCATACAAGTAAGACTTGTCTGGTGCACTATCCATGACACCACCACAAGTTTTAGTGATTAAAGATGTAAATATTGTTATACATGTAATTTGGGTAGCATAAGTGACATGGATATTTGAGAACTATATGAAAAATCATGTGAAAATGGAATATTGAAGGAGGAATATAATATTTTAGAAAGAAAAGGGCTAACTCGTGCCCTAGATTTCCCCAGTGTTTTCAAGATAGAGTGGATAAAGATTGTTTTTATCAAGATTCATAATAACTCTATGTGGTTAAAGGATGGACCTATCAAGATTACTAAGAGTATTATATAGAGGGTAATAGTTTATCTAACCCTAGATAGACCTAAGACCATGAGAAGCAATGCAAAAGAGGTTATTAAGAAAAACATAAGGGTATTGTGGAATAAGAGAGGAATGACAATTGACACTATTTTAGATCCCATAATTTCTTTTGGAGTAAGGATAATTGCACACAAATTCTTTCAATCTAGGAAATTGAATAGTGTACCTTGTATTGTTGTTGACATAGGTTACAAGATAGTTAAGAAGGATCCTTCTTATGACATTTCTGAGTTATAGTTACAACAAATATCAAAAAACTTGGAAGCCATAAGGAAAACAAAAAGTCCATAGTGCACTTTTGGTTCAATACTTGTTTGTATATTTTTTAATGTGCAGAACATATTTATTTCTTTTGGTAAAGTTGTATGGAAGACAAATAGATCTATTGCACTACAGATAGGTGATTACATCAAGCAACTTGGAGAAACTTTTGAGTCTATAATGAATAGCTACTTTGAATATTTTAAGAAGTCAATGAAACAAAGAATGAGGATACTAGTGTTAGTCTCACATTAGTTTTGACATATTAGTGGCAATATACTTAAGTCATTTACTTAGTTCATGTTGAACAAGTAATGTATGCCGAGCATAAGTTGTCAGATAGTATATGTTGAGCAAGAGATATACAATATATATTGAGTAACTAGTAAGTGTCTAGTCACTCAAGTGCCATGCAATTAGTATGTGTAGTGTCATTTAGATGTCAAGTGATTAGTGGATGTAGAGTCATTCAAAGGCCAAGTTACAACATTAATGAGACAGTGGATGTCGAGCACAAGTGCCTAGTAATATATTTTTGACATAGTTTTTTGTAATGGCATAAACTTCTATGTAAATCATTTTTGTACTAACTTAAGGATCATTTTGTGATCTTAGATGATAAGGAAAAATCTTTATTGCAGCTAATCAAAAAAAGGGAAGGATTAAGAAGAAATATGGGTGAATCAACATCTTTGATTCATACTAACCCTAAGTCACCTAGGTCTTCTTAAGGAAGACAAACCTTAAACTTTTTATGAGGGTGGAAGGAGAAAAGAGTGAAGTTTGCATACACAAATAGAGAATTCATGGTGACTAAGGTATGGTGATATGAGATACATTATGGAATTAGTTAAAGGAGAATAGAAGAAAGGAGTTAGAGGATAGAAGAGATAAATTTGATCAGATAGGGACAAGTACACATTAGGAAAGAGGTGATCTATTATTGAGCACCATAGTGTTAATTGCAAGATCACTGCTGAGACATTCTAATAGGTGAATTAGTTAAATCTCTTAATAGAGTAGTCTTAATAGGCTATTGTAAATCCTTTAACAGGGTGCTTACTTCATTGTAAGTTAAAGTCCTTTTATTAGGCACACTTCTAATAGGATGTTGAAATCCTTTTATAGGGTAAGATCTAACAATCTTGTAAGCCTTTAACAGGGTAGACATTTCACATGGTAGATCATGTTTCACGATCAAACATTGTAACCTTCATTGGGTACACTAAATATTAGTACAATAGTAGATATTTGTGGTGTCATCCTCACCCCAATTTTACCTTCTCCTTGTAGGGTTTTTGAGTAACCAAATATCTTGTGTCATACACGTGTTAAATGTTATTTTCTTCATTCTATGGATGAATATGTTTAGCTAGCTATTTTAGTTTGCATGAAAATTACAAGATGAATGTGCAGTGAATGAATTTATGGTTAAAGTTTTGAAGGACTGATTCACCACCCCCACCAAAGTTTACTTTTCCTATTGTATTTCCAACAATTCGTATTAAAGAATTGGTTCTCTAAAGAGGAAAACTATGCATCTTTGAGGAAAGATCTTGAAGATGGAAGTCTACAAGTTGGGAAAGACTAGTGAGAATCAAAAGATTGAAATACAACTTTCCATACATCAGCTGAATGAAGAAAGAGATGAGTTAAATTGATCATTGAAAAGAAGGAAAGTGATAGCTATTGAAGAGAATGACATACATTACCAAGAGATTGACACTAATGAATTATTTTCAGATGGAAACACAGGTGAATTTGATACAGTAGTTGTAGATCTAATGGAAAAGAATGGAACCCTAACTAAAGAGGTTAGAAATCTCAAGAAAGAGTAAGAAGTCCAATTAGTATTATTATGTGAGGTGACCAAGCATAAAAAGAAAGTTGAAGAAGACAAAGTCATGATTGAAGATTACAAAAAGATACTAACCAACAGACTGGAAAAGAAGACATCAAAGGTGAATAGGATTATTTAGATGCAAATGGAAACATTGAATAAAATGATGATTGCTAATCATGAATTGAATGGAAAATATATTCGGATCATAATACTAAACTTTTAGAATGAACAACTAACAAATAATCTAAAAAGAGAATAATAATTGTTGAAAGTTCCAACAGATCTAGTGAAGCCATCAAGTATTTTGAATAATTGATGAGATCTCCTAGATCCAACACTGATACTACTAGATTGGGTTACAACAATACTGAAGAAGGAGAATCATCTAAAAGTGGTGAACAAAGGAGCAACAATGGTAAGAACTAAAAACCTACTTTTCATAATTGTGGTAAGATAGGTCATACTGCTAATGTTTGCAGAAGTAAGATTGCAAATCTGAATCCTAAGCAAAAGTTCATGGGTTACTACCACAAGTGCAACAATAAAGGACATCAAGCACATAAATTGTCATAAACAACAAGAGTGTCCATTTCCTTAAATTAACTTAAAATTTGTCTAAAATGATAACCTCAATAACTAGATAAATACCTTTAAATCACACATTTAGGAATTGACAAAAATATGCTCAAATTAATTCTAAAAAATTCCATGTTTCCTTAGATCTCCTTTTACTTTGGTCTTGTAAGATTTTGTTGATTTCAACCATTAAATCCTAAAAAATTACATCTTCATAAATTGCACAAGTATAGTCGATAAAATGGATAATACTAAATCTAGTAGACCTTCAATTCATTTGCAGCCTCACATATCATCATATCTTTTTATAGTGGTCTTCACCATAGCATCCTCTTACTAATTCCAATCTACTACCAACTACATATAACTTAACTCTTTGAATAAGGGATTTAATAAATATCTGGTGAAGTATCCCGTGTTTTAATCTTATAATCTAGTTGATCAGGTTGATGCATTGGGTTCACTACTTGGTAGTGTTATTCTCGTCTTGCTCTCAAACACATGTCTTTTTTCTTTTCAATGCATACTTTAGTGCTTGTAGGTGTTCCTTCTCTAATAAATGTTTTATCTAACTTTATAGCTACTTTCGTTTCATACTTTCATTTCTTCTAGTATTTTTATTCACATTTCTTCTAGGATTAGGTGTTCTCATATTCTGTGATCTCATATTTTTGAATTAAAAGCACCCAAAACTAGGGGGTTGTCCCTTTAAATAGACAAACTGGTCAACTACTAGTAGATAACCATCAACCAAAACTACCACTTAATAAAACAAAAACAATTTTTGGAACCATAATTAAAAGAGTATCAGTAGGCCTAACATACATACTACCTATATTAAAACTAGAAAAGCTATAGAAATATATAAACAAAGGCATAATAGCCTTACACCCCTCCAAGTTCAGAAACTAGTAGGTTAACAACATGAAAAAAAAAGGAGAGAACCATTAGGGCTTCTTAGCCTCCTTCCTCCCTAGGAGGATGTTTGCCCAATCTTTCGCAAGGAAGTCAAACAACATTTTTGAATCCTCCTTTGGCAAATCTCCCTCTATGTCCTTTAGTAGGTTCAGTGTGGTGGCAGTTGCATGTGTCACTTTCATAGTGAACTTTGTCAATAGGCACATTCTTTCCTCCAGTGCATGAATTCTTTGCCACACCTCACTACCAACCTTCTTTGTGATTTCCACATTGACCTCATGCATGTCACCAAGAAAACCATCTACTTGCTTCATAATAACTTCTTGCACAATCAGGGGGTTAGCATTATTGTTGGAAAAAGCCCTAATAGGGGAGGAAATCATTATGGGGGAGGGCATCCTATCCACTGTATCAAGGAACTAGTCCCTCATTAAGTCTACACACCCCAACCCAATGGTCACTAAAACATGTGACACCTCCTTATTCTCCTTCATCCCCTCTCTCAAGCCATATCGTGAAGAGTTTGAGACCTCCTCTTCCTCCTCCTCCATTCTTCCCACCCCAAAATTTGACACCTTCCATTTCATCCTTTTTTTGGGAGAATGTATCTAAAATCTCATCTTAGTTGTTCTCATGTTGTTCATTCTACAAAATCTTAAAAGTTAAGTCTATTATTGGTCTTGCTCTTTCAGATGCAGAATTGCATCATGTTGATTTAGAAAAATCATCTAAACAAATTTGTTATGGAATAACTAAGTTGTTTGGAGAAAAAGATACAAATGCAAAATTTTATTTAAAGTTGTACTTAGTTTTTAAATGTTTAATGAAATTACTATGTCTAACCACATTAGTAATTTAAGATCTCTAATCAAACAACTTGCTAAAGTTGGTGTTGCAATTGATAAAGATGATGCTAGATATATCTTGCTAAATAGTTTGGCTTCAAAATATAGCAATGTTATTTTTACTCTTAGTAAAATGTCTTCACTAACTTTAGAAGATGTGATTTCAGCACTCTTGGTTGAAGAAAAGAGAACAATTACAAGAGATTCAAGAGAAACTCATTCATGCATTATACTCAAGGAACAATATGGGAAAAATAATGTATGGTAAGAATGAAAATGAATGTTTCTATTGTAAAAAGTTAGGGCATATTGCAATGAATTGTAAAATTCATGCAAATGACCTTCTCAAAGGTAAAATTAAAGAATAACCAAATATAGTTGTTCATGTTGAATCACTTGATGTTGTTAGTGATGATGACATCATTCAAAATGAAGATGTTATTTTATTTTGAAGAATTCTATGCTCTAAGAATAGGAAAGAATGTGGTAGAGGCTAGATGGATGGTCAAATAGTTTGAGGTGTTATAACATCAGAGAAGCTATACCTTTATGAGGGTTATGAGGCATTTCATGTGGAGATGGTGTGTCCAATAGTTAAGGGAGATCTAAAATTCTAGAAACTTGACATCGTAGCTTTATAAGGGTTATGAGACATTTCATGTGGAAATGGTGTGTCCAGTGGTGTTTCAAAGTTGGATGATAGCTACATAACTATGAGAAAGTCTTACTCCTCTATGACATATTTTCAAAGTATAATTTCTACATAATGTTTCATTTAGTTGTGACATTAAGTGGGGGTATTAGATTTAATGTTCCAATAGTAGTTAATAATAATTGTATAGTTGTGGAAAACCTTGTTGAGTTGCTAGCGACAAAAGTTTAGTTTTGTTGTTTTTCAAAGAGTTTGAGTTTGAAACAAGTTCTTATTGTAGATATGTTGAGTTAGGTGTGCATAAGTTTCTATTAGCTATCAAGTTAATGTGTGTGTTGTCAATAATGAATTAGTTTGTTGCCAATCTAATTAGAAGTCATTTAGGAATGTTGTTGAGTCAATCTATTGTATAAATGTGCAACTATTATTCAATAAAATTAAGCTTGAAGTTCTTTCTTTCTCCATTTTGTTTCAGTTGTTTTATTTTCCAATACTTCTACCATAAAAACATGTTCATTTTCATATCTCTAGTAGTGTTGGTCATTCTGTCCTCATTTGCACGATATGCATTGAAATTTTTTTCAGAATCAGATATTGAAAAGTATTCTCAGTAGGAGGATGATGATTTCCCAAATATTGCAGAAGTTGAAGTTTATGAGAGGGGTATGTTCATGGCCTCCAAATTGTTTGAAGCTACAAAGGGGTGTAAATCAGTAGTAGCAATGGTTGGACGTGCACATGTTGATGGTATTCAAAAAAATTGGAAGAAACCCATTGCAATAGAATTTTTAATGCAATTTCATTAACCTTCTTAATCATCACCAGCTATGAAGATTTTGACTATAGTTGCTCTAGCTGTTGTTGGAATGGGATTATTTCTTTGTCTTAAAAGTTGAATGACACACAACTTTTGACTACATATGTTCTAGCCCTTGTTGGAATCTGGTGTTTTTTTGAAGGCTTGAGAATACTATAATGGACACATGATTTGTTATCTGCACAAGACTTTATTTTAAGATAAATATTTAATGAAATATTTGGCCTAGATAGAAATATAAGAATCTAGATCAAACATTTAAATTATATTCTATGAATATATGAGGCTGGATCTAAGCCATTATTCAAAAATGCATTGTTCTATGTTATGAATTTGATTGTATTAGGATAGTAATAAAAATATTATTATTGTAAATATTTTAGGAAGTGGTATCACTTAGATTCAATGAGTATTAAGTGTTTTATATATTCTGATGTGAGGGATGAATTTTTATAGTACTCATGAAACATGGATCAGTGAGTTTGAGTCCAAAACTACACAATTAAATCCTGATAGAAATATCACAATAGTAAATTATCTTCCACATACTTATGAATTGTGATCTAAAAAGACAAATCTCATACAAAATACAACTTAAGCATCTACAAGTGCAAAGGCCACTAGAGTTAGAAGATTTATTATTTTCTCTTCTCTAGTTTTGAACAATGATTTTTGGTGCATATACAATGAGTAAATTTTTATCAATCGATTATATACATAAAACTTCAGCATCTTCTCTATTCTCCTTTGCTTCTAAAAATGGTTAATCTATCTAAATCAATTATTAGATAATGAAAGTTGATTTAATAATTTGTTTTATATTTTCATATCATCTTGTATTTTATTTATTTATTTTTGTTTATTAGGCTGCACCTTTAGGCAAGCGACTATAGTTTTCAAGTAACTTCCCAACATTAATTTCTTTCTCAAAAACAAATAAAACTTATGCTGAACAATTTTTCTTATTAAATTAAACAATTTAATTTCAATTCCTGTTTTTTCTGTTGATTGTGGCATATTTTCCTTGTAGTCTTATCTATTTTTCATTTGAAAATTTAGCAATAAAATAAGTTTGTTGTTAGTTGGCAATGTGACATGCCTTAAGCTCAAGGATGTGTTTAGTGTTGTAATTTAGACAGACTAAGTTATCATTGAATTGAATCAAAGATGATGAAGAAGAAACTTAGATTTTATCATGTTGTGTGTGATATTCTAGTTTTGTATAAATGTCCATATTGGAGTTTATTGAGCTACAAAGATGCCAGGATTTTGACTGTTGACAACTCCGATATATTGAATTTCTTTTCTAAATAATCATTAGATAATAAAAATGTTTACAGAGTGGTTTTATGAAAAGTGTTGACTCTTTTTTCCACGCACTTGCACAGCTGAAAAACTTTTTTAATTTCTTTATGACACGTAGCTTTCTTTAACTGGGTTCTCAAGGATTGTGTCACAACCTATTATTTGCACTCACAGTGGCCGCCCTTAGTAGTTATTGCTTAAATATTCTCCATTTGATTTAAGTGCAAACGTTTATGCTGGAGAGTTTTAAAAATAGGTTTGAATTTTCAGTTCATAGAATGGCGACTTCTTGTAGCTGGTCAAATACAAAATGCCATCTCTAGGAGTAGTTCTCCTTAATTCCTTTCTGCTGAATGCATAGCCAAACATTTTTATTTTCTTCAAACTAAATGTTTGTGATCCGAGGTTTACATGTGATATAATTGTTGACTGTGGGTAGTAGATTTCTTAACAAATTTTGGGGGTAGATTCGATGATAGAGTGAATTAAACCAAATATTTTCTTTTTAGATGGGGTCTTTAACATGAGAGAAGAGCTTAACATTTCCTGAAAAGTAGTTATATTGATGATTAAGGAATATTTTTCTTCGTTAAGCATGGATATGGATAGGGTGTGCTTGAGTTAGACTCTTAGGACCTTTAATCATTGACCACAAGCTTGTCATGTGTTTAGTGTAATTGAGAGGGACTGATATCTGAATCATGTGAGGGTAAGTAATAAGGGCTATTAAATTCTCAATCTCTTAATTTGGGTTGGGTTATTCCATAAATTTTGGGTAAAGGAATTTGTTAGCTTTTAGTTTGATGATGAATAGCTTGGACTACAATTCTAATATTTATAATAGAGGCTACACTTTAATGGAGCCTCTAATGTTACTCTACAATCTTTGATGGGTATATGTGAAGGTTGGTTGTATTTTAGTTATTCACCCCATTGCACTATACTACAATTTCAATCAATCTATACTCATTTTCATCTAATTATATTCTCATCCTTGTATTTTAGAAGGGAAAATCATAGACTATGAAGTAGCTTCTTTTAACATAATCAATCTTATGATTTCTAAGGGAAAAACATTACAAATGGTGTTTAAAGCTTTAGTGATTGGATCAAATTAGGTGCTATGATCTTTAAGATAGTTTCTGATTGATAAATTGTGTGTTCCAAGTAAAGTCCATTTTACTTATGATTTTATTGTAGTTGAGATATTGAAATGAAAGTTAGTGCAAATTAATGCCATAATGTGCATTAGAATGACATTTTATTTTTATGAACATAATATATTGACATATTACAACCTTAGTACTCTATGTGACCATAGTATTTTGTGAGACTAATAGAGCTCAAGAATTGGTTTGTGAGATTCAATACAAAACTGAACATGATAATAGAACTTATTTTTGTAGTGTTCATTCCATGTATTGGAATTAAATGTTATCTTTAGCAAAGAAGAGTTTGATTATTTAATGATTACTATATTATGCATGTTAATGATTGAAACCATTTCTATGAAATAGTATAAGATAGAAAGAATTGTTGCTTATGATATTCCTTCCATCCTTGTGTCCTATGATTGATTTCATAATGTTATTCATCTTGGGATACTTATACATTGAAAAGTTCAAAAGAAAATGTTTTGAATTTCTTTCATAAACAGATTTTTCTTGATGTAAATGGCATGTTGAAAATATTGAACTATTGGAAGAAATATTGGTAGTATTATGAATTTGGCATGTTTAGATAGTTAAGCCCTTTGAATATTTACATATCTGAATATGTGTAGAATGCACATGTGAATCATGATGAGCTATGCATTGAGTGAGAATCTTGCATAATATTTTCCATGTGTGAAATGGAATTAGATTTAAAAGCTATACTTGTAAAGACTACAATGTGTTACATTGAATGAAAAATTTAATTATAATATTATTAATTTTATTAGATTAATAATGGAATTTCCTAAAGCATCAGGGATGATGCATTTTCTAAGGGGGGAAGGATGTCGCAACCCATTATTTGCACTCCTGATATTCAATGATGGTCAAGACCCATTTGTTGAAAAAGGAAAAGGAGTAACTAAGAGGGGAGGGTGAATCAATTACTACATAAACAAATCCAAATCATTTTGTAACTCAATTAACACTAAATATTCTATTGTAACTTGGTTACCATTGAATATATTACTATCACTCAGTTAGTAGAGAGAAAATTATATCTTAAGATATTAATGTGAGTAGATTTTATTAAATTAATTGTAGAAATATAAAGAAAATAATGTGAGCACAAGAGACAATAAGATTTAATGTGGAAACCCAATTTTGGAAAAGGAAAACTGCAAATTGAAAGTAGTTGTTGTTTTTTCACTTTTCTAAAGTGAGCCCTATTAGGAGCCAACCCTATTAAATGTTACAAAATACACTATTAGGTGTAACCCTATTAGATGATTTAATTCACGCTATTAGGACTGGCCTTGTTAGAGGTCTTCAAATGCTTCAATCTCTAAATGCCACCTTGTTAGAGGATTTGTTGAATAGTTGTTAGGTTAACTCTATTAGGAGATTTGATTCACTACTATAATTATTAGAAAGTAACAATGACTTGACTTGATTGATGATGCAACTGACTTTGTTAATTCAAATCTTAGTTCTAGCTTGATTACTTGATCCTCCTTGATTGAAATGTTCTTTGTAGCTTGGTCAGCTTGGATACTCTACCCTTTTTAGATATCCTTCAAATTCACTTCCTTAATTCATCTTCTTCAATTCCACATTCAATCCTCAACTTTACCTTTGATATACATGTCACCTTGTCAAGATAGCTTAAATACTCTTTTAATCAAACAATTTTCATTCCTTAAGTCAACTTGTATTAACCAATAAATTTATCAAATAAATATGCTGACTATTGACTAATACAAAATTGAGTACTTGGTTAACATAGAGGATCCTTTTGTTCACTAACCCAACTTGGTTAGAACATGAGTTCTAATATTAACTGACCCAACTTGGTCAATACTAACTTCATGCTGACTTTCCTTTGTTAACTGATTGAACTTGGTCAATACAAACTCTACACTTAGTTATAACTAAACACTCAACATATACAAGAAACTGCCTTCATTGAATTTATGCCTTTGTTGAAACCCCTCCCCCCCCCCCCCCCCAATCTCTTAGAGTTTAATTTTCAAATTGTATTTCCAATAATTGGTATTAGAGCCTTGGTTCTGTAGAAAGGAATCTTTGCAGCTTTGAGGAAAGATCTTGAAGATGGAAGTCTACAAATAACTTTCCATCAATTGAACATAATATTTTTTTTCCCCCTACCATAACTATACCCCCCACCCAACCCCTTATTGTTAAAAAAAATATGAAGCGAGAATTTGAAATGTCTATGTTATAAGAATATGCATATGACAGAGGGCCTTGGTAAAGGTGGGATCTTTACCAAGTGATTAATCAGAAATCCCTAGAGCCCTTAGGGTGAGATAAAGTCTTTCCTAAGGATTAAATAAAGAGGGCTAGTCCTAAAGGGACATCCATACAGGCTTGCGATGGGATAAAGTCTCTCCCAAGGATCATAGAGATGGGTACATCCTAAAGGGATACTCATTATTATTGATGATTTTTTTTTGATGAATCCATATGGCTTTGGGCTATTCCATCTATCATAAACCTTATTCTGATCATGTAACACCTTGAAATTCCTAGTTATGATAAGCTTTTCCTTCATTAATTCAATCTACTACCCATACATCAAACCTGTATTAGATGTAACATCCTCATAGATGATGGTTATTGGCTCTACTTCTTCAATATAGTCTTTAGGATCTGATTTATGTTTAGCCTCTGAGAAGTCATCAAATACACTATAGCCTTTGCACCAAGTGGGTATTCAAAAATAAGCTAGATGAGAATGGTGAAGTCACAAGAAACAAAGAAAGATTAGTTTGCAATTGATATGCACAAGAAGAAGGATTGAACTATGGGGAGACATTTTTTCCTATTGCAAGAATGGAAGGAGTAAGAACTCTACTTGCTTATGTTGCATACAAAGGTTTCAAAGTTTATCAGATGGATGTTAAATCTACATTTCTGAATGACATACTAGAAGAGGAAGTGTACATAGAACAACTAGAAGGATTTTTTGATGATAACAATAAGAACATGGTATGTAGACTGCACAAAGCCCTATATGGATTGAAGCAAGCACCAAGAGCATGGTATGGGAGACTTCATACTTATCTTGTGAAGATTGGATTTGAAAGGACAAATGATAACAGAAATCTATACATAAAGACAGAAAAAGGCAAAGGTATTTTGCTATCTGAAATATTTGTTGATGATATCATATTTGGAGGACAAGATGCTTTATGTAAGGATTTTTCAAATCAGATGAAGCAATAATTTGAAATGTCTATGTTATAAGAATATGCATATGATAGAGGGCATTGGTAAAGGTGGGATCTTTACCAAGTGAATAATCAAAAATCCCTAGAGGTCGTAGGGTGAGATAAAGTCTTTCCTAAGGATTAAATAAAGAGGGATGGTCCTAAAGGGACATCCATATAGGCCTGGGATGGGATAAAGTCTCTCTTAAGGATCATAGAGATGGGTACATCCTAAAGCGAAAGTCATAGAGGCCTAGGACAAGGTTTCAATAATAATAATATTTAAAAGTTTTTTTTTAAAAAATTAATACATATATTTATTTACAAATAAAAATAAACTTGCATCTATAAAAATCTAGATAAAAGTAAAATTGGTGAAAAAAGTGGACTTTTATGAAGATCACTTTCGAGCATATCAAAAACCCTTCCACAGTAAAAATGAGATTCACCAGGGCATAATGTTTTTATAAAGAAAATTAGAGAGGGTTCATCCTTGATGAGCTATGGAAATAACTTAATAATGTAGAAAATAGGGTCCTGGTGATTCTCCTTCTTCATTAAACACTGATTAAGGAGATTTAAGGAAACATGGACGTTTTTTAGAATTAATTTGAGCATATTTTTATCAGTTCCTAAAATTGTGATTTAAAGGTATTTATCGAGTTATTGAAGCTATCATTTTAGGAAAATTTTACATTAGGTGGATATCCATATCATAGTTCAAAAGGTGTTGAATGAGTATCTTTCTTGACTTGCACATGATTCAAGGTATATATAGCAGTACTTATAGCTTCTCTCTAGTATTATAGAATATTTCAAACTCATTTGAAGTAAATTCTCCTCCTATATCTGATCTCAAGCATTTTAGACTCTTACCTATTTCTTTCTCAACTCTGGCCAAGCACCACTTGAACATTTGAAAAGCATCATATTTTTGTTTCAAAAACATAATTGTCATCAACCTAGAATAATCATCAAAAAATAACATTATGTACTGATCTCCTCTGTAGCTTTTCACTTCACTTAGTCCACACAAGCTAGTATGAGTAATCCCTAGTATTTCTTTAGAGGTTCAAGCTTTACTCTTAAAGCTTGACTTTGTCATTTTGCCTCGTTAACATTGTTTGCACATTACATTATTAGGTTTCTTCAACTTGGAAAAATCTCTAACTTTCTTCATATTACTAATACTGATTAAGTTATCAAAATTAACATGACATAATCTCTTGTTCTAAAGCCATACATCATCAAATTTTTGCTACAAAACAAGTAGCATCCTCTATATCCAGATAGTATAGACTACTTCTAGTTTGATCACCTTTTCCAATCAATTTCCCATTTGTGTCATATATCTTGGGAGTTTTGTTTCCAAATTCAACCTTGCATCCTAGATTATTCAATTGTGATACACTTAAAAATTTATAATTTAGTCCTTCAACATAGTAAGCATTGTCACATGAAATCTTGTCTGTGAGTTTGATATAACCTTAAATCCTTTTATCAAACATGGTGCATCATTTCCATCTATGAGTTTAATATAACCTTAAATCCTTTTATCAAACATGGTGCATCATTGCCAAATCTTACACTATTCCCATTATAACAAGTTAAGGTATTGAACTTACTTCTGTCTCTAGTCATGTGATTTGAGCATCCACTGCCAATGATCCATCTATCATTTTTATTCACACAATTCACAAGTACAGTTGCTTCATCTTCTTCAAATTCATCCTTGATTGCAACATATATCACTTCATCATCATGTTCATTAGAATCATCATTGCTTTCTTCTTTAGTAATGTAGCATGACTTCTTGCCTTGGTCTTTGTAATCTCTACTATCATCTTCTCTTTTGTTTTTCTATTTGTTGCCTTCTCTATAATTCTTCTTCTATGTACATCTTGTAGCAATATGACCAACCTCATTGTAATTGAAACAAATGATGGGTAACTTACATTTGAACTTTCCTTTACCTCTATGAAATCTTCTTGCCAGTAGTGCTTCTAATTGTTTAACATCTTCCTCATCTGTATCACTATCACTAGATACATATTTTATCTTTCTTTTCTTCTTCTTCTACTTCACTTCATCAAATTTCTTCAATAACAACTTGGCTTTGAATGCGGATTCAAGGCTCTCAAGTTTGTAATTATCAAAATTAGATAGCTCAAAAAGCAGTGAGTCTACCTACCAATCCTTCAAGGGTTAGATCATTCCTTGGAATACATCTCAATTTTTGAATTGTAGAAACTCTAATAGCATAAATAGGTAGTAATGTTCTTAGGATTTTACTTAACACAGTATCATCATCTATATGACCAATAACTCCTCTTATTGTACTAACAACTCCTTTTATCCTAGCAAGATATTGAGCAATATTTTCATCTTCTTCCATTCTCATATCATCAAACTTACCTCTGAGGCTCTCAGATTTGGCTCTCCATAGATGGTGTGTAGGGTATCTTACATTTTCTTTGTAGTGTCATAGCCTTTGATATCATCAAATTCACAATAGCTCAGCGCAGAGGCAATCTCCAACATTGCCTAATTGTGCTCTTTCTTCTTCTTCATATCTTCAACAATTAGGGCTCCAACTGGATCACCATGTCCCATTGTAATGGTAGATTGTGCATGATCTCCAAGTCCTCCAAGATGTAGCTTCATCAAACTTTGCCATGTCATAAAGTTATCTCTGTTGATCTTGGGTACTTCTCTTTTAGACATCTCGATCTTTGTGCTTCTAGTCCCTTAAAACTAGTTCTCTTAAGCAAATGGCTCTGATACCAATTGTTGGAATTACTTTAGAATAATTGGGGGGGGGGGGGGGGGGTGAATCAGTTATTCAAAGTCCAGATGTATAAATAAAACTTTTCACAACTTAGTGAACCCATAAAATATTCATACCCATGCATGCATCCATTATGTATTTATTAAAACTATATGTTACTGTCAAATCAATTTGCAAAAATGTAAAGCATGAAACACAATACATTCATCAGTACACTTGACATAATGATTTATATCAAAACCTAATTTGGGAAAAACCACCAATAACATGCTACTCCTTTTCACTCTTCTGAAGTGATGCCCTGTGAAAGGCCAACCCTATTAAAGGTTACAATACACAGTATTACAAGTGACCCAATTTAGGGATTTCAATCACCCTATTAAAAGTGATCCTTGTTAGAGGACTTTAGGCCATTGACTTAGAATACCACTCGATTAAAGGATTTTCTAATGACTATTAGGTTAACCTTAATCCATAGGATTTACCCTAGTCTAATACAATTGTTAGAGAGTACCAGTAGAGCTTTGATCTAATACAACTTACTTCTTTTATAGATTACAAATCTTTGTTCAGTCCTCAATTCTACTTGACTTTCATACTTTGCAACTCTAACAGCTTGTTCACCCTTCAAGCATTCATCTTCTTTAGCCTTCTTGGTTAACATACCATTGTAGACTCTTCTCTTGGGTCACTTGATGAAGCAAAACCCTTAATTCCTTCTCCTCCTTAGGTTCTTGCACATGACACCAACCTCTTTTGCTTCATAATTAGACATTCCTTTAGATAGGAAATTAGATTATTTTCTCGCTCATTATCAATTGTCCAAATTAGGGTTTGGATGGAATAGGTAGGATACAATGTATCTATCCCATATTTTGTCTTTTCTGGAAACTTCTCCTAGAATCCATTATAATTTTCCTAAAATAGTTTACAATAAATTTTGTGCCACCAGCTCATCAACCTTATCTTTCTCCTAGTTCACAAGTTTCAAGAAAAAAAACTTGTTAACTTAGATTCAGTGAATCTTCAATCTTTAGTATAATGTAGTAGCTTGGCATTATCAATCTTCTAATGCTTGACACATACTGTGTTGCTCGACATCAGCTCTAAAATCACTTGGCATCAACTAATTTCATTGAATTATGCACCCTTCATGCTACTATTGCTATACCACAAAATAATAATAATATCAGTTCAGAATCTCCTAACACCCTTGGATCACCTTTAGAAGCTCCAACTAAATTAAGCTTCAAGAATGGGTGCTTTGATGGTTTCCAATGAATTTCTTTACAACCAATTTTAGGTTCATTCTATAGGGTATGTTCTTTAAAAAGAATAGAAATATATTTCTAGGAATTAAGAACCTATGAATTCCAAGAGGAAAATGAAGAAGAAATACTTTTCTATTTAAAAACAAAATCCTCTAGTATTTCAAAGATGGTCGGTTCTTTTGTATGACTAACTTGTCCAATTTCAAGGATTCTTGTTTCCTAAAATACTATTTATTTCTTTCCCACCAAGGGCTCTAAATGAAGGAAAAAGAGAGGAGTTTTTATATAATTCAGACAAGGACCAAAATAACTCAATAAAAGTATTCCACAAAGATCTAAAGGATACTCCTATAACTATCAGAAGTAAAGACATAGAGCATATGAGTGCAGATCTAAGCCCAGGTGGTTATCAAACAAGTAGACAAAGGTAAATCAATGACAACTCTTATAATTGGGATTATAATTTTTGGTATAGTTGTCACTACTATCAAGAGTATGGAAATGTTCCTAAGAATTACATAAGAACACATTTCAGAAGTGATTATAGTAGATGGTTAAGTCAAACTACATGTTTTAGTTTCTTAAAGACAATTCACATAAGCAGACATTGTCCAAAAAAGTTAAGGGCACCAAGTAGTGAGTTTAACAAAGGAAAAGGAAAGGGAAGATGTTGAAGAAGTCAAAGTGTAGATGAAAAAAAATGGAAGAAGGAAGATTATAGTACATCAAGTTTAGATGGGATTACTTCAACCAATTGTTCAGGTGATCACATCACCCCCAATTAAGAAATCAAGAGGTATGTGTGGGATAGATATTTAAATGATATACCATACATTAGTTCCAAGGATTTAGTTCTAGAAAGATTATATATGCATGAAGAAAGATGCAAAGTGTTGTAATAAGGGCCCAAGCAAGAAGAGCAGGGGCTCACATGGTTCATCCTCGGTGAGCCATTTCCCCTCAACCGAAAATCACCTTACCCCAAAGAAAATAAGTTACTGCCTACTTATCTATAGGTGACGACCCCATGGAACATTCCCCTATAGATATTAGGGCTAATCTAGGTTGCCTCCCAGCAGGCAAGCAAGCCTTATCCACCCAATTTTTGAATCTTCTTGGCCCTATCCTCCAACTATAGGATCCTAACAACTTGTTGGCCCCTTTATCGCCTTACTCTCTATAGTCAAGAACTAAACTACAACTACAACTACTATAAGGAAGGGGGAAGGGGAAGGTTGCCGTTTACACCAGTCATTGTTCTCTCTCTCTGAAAGATAAGTGCTCGGTGCCTTTAGGGCCCTACTCTTCTATACACAAAAGCCCTACCTTTGCCAATAGACCCTACGAATATGGGGGGCCCTGCCCACCTTTATTTATTAGTTAGTTCCCTTCCCTCTTAACTCAGCCTATGGAATGGTAGGGGCCACCAGCCTAGTTGTTCCTTCTCTCTCTGCCTTTTTGCCTGCCTTTATTAGTTGGTTGGTTAGTTAGTGGTCTATCAATAATAGAGAAAGGGGGAGGGTGTCTATGATAATTTGTAGGGGCTCTCTTCAAGAAATATCTCTCGGGAACACACTATAGGAAGGAAGGCAAACTTTCTTTATATCCCTATCACTTTTGCTCCCCATGGGGTGAATGAAACTTTACTATTCTATAGTTGGCTTGGGAGGAAACTCCATAGAATTGATAGGCCCCTACTCAGGAAAGAAAGCCCTACCCCTATTCCCCTACTCTTCTATAGGCGAGAAAAAGGCTAATCTTCCAACCAACCTTTTCTTTATTCTAGTTTCCTAGCCTTCCTTCCAAGCCTTCCTTCCCTATTAAGATTTTTGTTGTTGAGAACCAACCTCTCTTCTTAGCCTATCTAGCTTGGGTAAGCCCAGGAGGAAACAGTTTCATGAATATTAGGTAATCTAGAAAGAATAAAAGCTATATACGCCATAGGAGGATAGGGCAACTAAGAAAGAAACTATTGGAAGAAAGGCTATTCAATAGTTGCCCTTTCAATAATAATAAGAAACCCTAGGAAAGAAAGTGTCTGGCCTGGAAATAAAGAAAGAAGGGCTTCTAGGCCTATAACTAACTAAGCTAAACTGGACTATAATGGGCATGCAGGGGCCCCAACCCATAAAATGAATTGGATTTTCCCCCATTTGTTTTATAGGCTACAATAATATGCACCCATAAAATGGCTAGGGGAGAGCCTACCCTTTTAATATAGGGGTAGGGAGATTATTGAATAATAGAATTTTAGGGGCTATCCCCTACTATTCTAAAGGCCCTACTGAGGTAGGGATGTTTTGGCAGTAGATCTAGAGATAGGAAGAGAGGGCTCTAGGCTATTCTATCTAGGGCTCTTCCAATTCTATTTCTCCCTTCATTCAAGCCCCTCCTTTCGGCTTCCCCCGAGCCTTGTGCATTCAGAGCTATTGAAAGCATTGAATTGGATGGTAGGGCATAGGTGGATTGGCAACTTCTTATTCTAGATTGGCCCATTTTTTATATCAACAACTTTCATTTCAATATAGCCTGAACTGTCCACTATTTTAAGGGAGGGGGGTAGTTCTAGCTTCTACGATAGTAGGGCTCGACCAACCTTCCACTTAACTAAAATAGTAGGACCCAGCCAACCCTCCATCAGAAGATAAGGTAGCCCTATTAATAGAAGGGGTTTGGAAGGGTTGGCTCCCAACCCTGACTTCCTACAATCGAACCCCTGGGCAGCTAAAGAAAGTGTCATTCTTTGAATAATATAGAAGGGGACGAGTGGATAATCTATAAGGGGGCCATCCAACTAGTTTGAAATCTACCATAGATGGATAAGGCACGATAAAAAAATTGAAAATGCATTTCATATAACATCTCTAGCCACGTTACTTAATGACATTCTAAATGAGCCAAAGATCATGTTAATGATATGATTTATCAATAAAATAACTCTTAGGTATAATATTAAGTCAGATTTGAAATAAAACAATGACCTTTTCAAAATAAGAATCAAAGGTTAATCAATTCTATAATATAAATTAATAAAATTCTTAACTATACCTTAAAGTTAATGAATCAATGTATACTAGCATAAATAAAATAATATAACTCTTAACTAAATAAAATAATTCATAGACATCAATGTCTTGCACTTGAACTTTAATCATAGACAACAACATTTTGTACTTCAATTTTAATGCTTAAATATTTTCCCTCAACACTAACTTTTACAAAATAAATAGTTTTAAATAAAAATTATATTTTGTTAAAAGAATTTTTTAATACATATATTACATTATTAATAATAATTTTAACAATATAAGACAAGAACCAACAACAAAATGATAAATTGTGAGTTTGAAAATTAAAACATAATAATAATTAATCTTAACAAAAATAATTAATGAATAATGAATAATCTAAACTTCAGCCTATAATTTTTAAATTTTTTTAAAACAATATACATATATAAAATGATATATACATTAAATAAACAATAAAAGATTATATTTTAATCAAAATCATATAATCAAATTATAATCAATTCTCACCTTCATTAAATTTTCTTTATTATAAAAAAATAATAATGAATTATTCTAAATTTAAATACGTAAATATTTTCAACATTACAGTAGAGGAAACAAATTTCTTGCATAACCCATATATATATATATATATATATATATATATAGGTAGTGTGGAGCAACGTCATAGATACTATCCCAAAATGATCTCGATGCGAGGATTAATAGCTTTCATGTTACTCCAATCTTGCCCCCCTTCATTTAACCTCTGTTCGAACACCACTCGCCTGAGCCACTCCTTGAAGGCAAAGAGAGACACATACACAGAGATAATAACTGATTTTATTGCCTTACTGCCTTGCCCAAATGCATTACATAAGGCCTCTATTTATAGAGGGTATGAGAACTCTCTACACACAACATATTTTACACATGTTAAACTACATTAAATATAATATTACATATATTAAAAAACATGGGTGGCTGGAACGGCAGAGTGTCTACTATGTGATTTAATGTGGACGGTGCTGGATGGCAGAGTTGGGCTGGACGGAGGCTGGCTGTCTGCTAGTAATGTCAAAAGTCAATAACTAACCACTACCACCAACACTCCCCCTTAATTTTTGTCATTAACAAATTTTGCATCAGTAATACCCAATTTCTCTCGCAGATATTCAAAGTTATTCTTTGGTAATGGCTTAGTGAATATATCTGCCAATTGATCTTCAGATTTGCAGAACTCAAGGTGGATTTCTCCATTATTCACCAATTCTCTGATGAAGTGGTACCTTGTATCAATATGTTTGCTCCTCTTATGAAATACATGATTTTTAGATAATGCTATTGTTGATTTGTTATCACAAAGAATTGGCGTTGGTTCCTCCTGATGATGGTGAAGATCGAACAAAATTCGATGCATCCATTGCCTTGATCCATTTATCTTCTTTAATTGCTTCATCAAAATACAATGGATCACAAGAAAATAAAGCAAAATTTGAGTAAATATCTACATTCTCTTCTTCTTGATCTGGACTTCCACATCCATCTATGCTTCTACCTCTTCCTCTTCCTCTGTAGTTTAATCTTCCTCTTCCTCTGCCAAAAGATACCTGCGATCTAAATGCATTCTCCAAAGAAGAATTGTTATTTCTGTTCATTCTTGATTCATGAGATAAAAGTGAGCCCATCAATTCATCAATAGATAGTATTGTCAAATCTTTAGATTCTTCAATGGCAACAACAATGGCATTAAATTTTCTAGGCAAACAACGAAGTATCTTTTCAACAACTTTTTGATCTGTCAAATCATCACCATATGATCTAATTTGATTAACCACATTCATTACTTGACTTAGAAACTGATCAACTGAGTCTGAATCTTTCATACTCAAATTTTCAAAATCATGCCTTAAAGTTTGCAATTTAGCAATCTTAACTTTTGATGTCCCTTGATATGCTGTTTCTAAAATATCTCATGCAATTTTAGACTTTTTAGCAGCACAAACCTTAGGAAAAATTGATTCATCTAAAGATTGTTGAATTAGAAACAACGCTTTAGCATCCTTTTTCCTGTTATCTTGTAATTTATCCTTTTCATCTTGTGTTAATGTAGACTCATCTTCTGGTTCAATAAAACCCTTTTCAATAAGATCCCATATGCCTTGAGAACAAAATAGTGTCTTCATTTTTATAGCCCAAAATTCATAATTTTTATCAGAAAATATTGGAATTTGTGGTTGAGCTATACTACTTCCTGAAGCCATATTAATACACAGTTACAACTGCACCTTACAATTTTAAACTTTGCTTTACAAAGCAAATCCACCAAACAAGTCTAAGCCAATGACATATAGCTTAAACAAACAACATTATAATGCTTATTTTTCCCTTTCAACAATTTTTTTTTTTAACATTAGACTTCACTTCAAGAAATCAGCTCATACCTTCTTCAAACATTAAACTGGGATCTTCTCTACTCTCAATCTTGGTAGCCACTAGTCTCCAACTTTAGAAGCTGATAATGAGCTGCAATCAAGAAAACATTAGAAGCTTCATTCACTGCTACAGCAGTTATATATATCAACACATAATTCTTTTGCTCCTAGGCCCAGCTCTTCAAGCTCTGATACCAATTTGAAGGCAAAGAGAGACACATACACAGAGATAATAACTGATTTTATTGCCTTACTGCCTTGCCCAAATGCATTACATAAGACCTCTATTTATAAAAGGTATGAGAACTCTCTACACACAACATATTTTACACATGTTAAACTACATTAAATATAATATTACATATATTAAAAAACGTGGGTGGCTGGAACGGCAGAGTATCTGCTATGTGATTTAATGTGGACGGTGCTGGACGGCAGAGTTGGGCTGGACGGAGGCTGGCTGTCTGCTAGTAATGACAAAA
Organism: Cupressus sempervirens; assembly: GCA_028749045.1. Classification (NCBI taxonomy): domain Eukaryota; kingdom Viridiplantae; phylum Streptophyta; class Pinopsida; order Cupressales; family Cupressaceae; genus Cupressus; species Cupressus sempervirens. The sequence continues at coordinate 836,016,759 of CM053786.1, read as the reverse complement.
GTTAATAACTAACCAACACTCCTATAGTCTTCAGTCTCCTCAACCGCTCCAATCCATCCGGAAGTCTCTCCACCAGCGGACACTCCTCCATATATAGCACTACCAGACGTTGCATCGCTCCTTCCTCTAGCGCGGGCAACTCTTCCAAAGAAGAGAAGTTTTTAATTTGCAGCTTAAACAGCTTAGAAAACCCTCCACTCTCTCCAAAGTTATTTGGCAATTCTCTGCATTTCGAATCATCCTCCAAAGACAAGAATTCTAAGCTGGGCATCTTTTGGAGCGAAGAATAATCGCTACACTCTTCTAAGATAAGTTGAGTCAGATTTTCCATTCCACATAACCAATTTTGCACATAGAAACGCCCAATTTCAAGTTGTTGAAGACCTTTCATGACACTCAGTTTCTCTGGAAATGCTGGAAGATTGGATTCTTCTCCATCACCTTCCATTGCAGGAATCTTGTTCTGTATTTTCAGAATTCTCATTTTGACCAGGCGGTCAAGGGCACCATCTTCTATACTTCTCAATCCCCTTACATGTCCTACTCTGAAGCTTATTTCTCGGAGATTGATCAAACAACCTACATCTTTAACATTTAAGAATTCATTGTCTTCAGCATCCAGTGGGAAGCATTCTGATCTCAGTGTCCTCAGACTCAAAAGCTGCGACAATCCTTTCGGCTTACGACTCCACGAAAGCTCACAAGAGCACCATTGTACATCGAGATAGGAAAGACAGCTGAGCTCACCAATCCAGTCAGGTACACTTCGCAGCTTTTTGCAAAAGGAAACATCAAGGAACTGAAGACTCTTTAGTCTTCTCACACAATCCGGTACCTCCTCTATCTCCGTGTGAGACAAATTCAAAACCTTGAGAAGCTTCAGGTTCCCAACACAATTCGGCAAGGTGGAGATGGCAGTCCGGCTCAAGTCGATTACCCGAAGTAATGTGGCATGATCCAGCAGCTGTTCTGGAATACTAGTAATGTCACAATTCTGAGAGAATGACAGTGTGCGTAGAAATGGTTGCTGACGAAGAGGCCTTTCTGAAATTGCATTATTATTTAAACTCTTTTTAGATAGTAGCAACCTGCGGCACTTTGTTTCTTTGGAGGGAAGATCAAATACACACTCATGTTCTTTACATATATCTACAGCCAAATCAAGCAACAGGTCGTGTACAGTGTAACTAGTATAAACTCTGTTTACTTCCAGCAAACATAAATTCTCAAGTTGGTGTAAATAATCTAATCCAGTATCAAACTGTTGTCTATCTTCCTCTTGGGGAATGCATCCCTCTGCTATCCACATATATATTACATACTCCTGATGTACAGCTCCTCCAATTCTAAAACTAGTAATAGAAATATGTGTATCCTCTGGAAAGAAAGATAAGTAAGCAAAGCAAGACTTGAGATTGAGAGAAAGGGAGTCATAACTCAGCTTTAAAATCTTGATGATGTAGTCCTCTGTTTTCCTTATCTTCTTTAACTGCCCCAACTTCGATTCCCAATCTGTTGATGTAAGGGAAGGCTTGGCCAATGATGCCGCAACAGTCTTTAGGGCGAGTGGCAACCTCCCACATTCGTGTACAATTCCACGAGCCAAAATCTCCAGCTTTTGAGGAGGCCTGTTTCCCTCACAATGTGGGAAGGCAACGGAGCAAAACAGATTCCAACTCTCATCCTTTGAGAGGTGTTGCATCTCATAAACATGGGCATTCATGCTTTCTGCAACATCTCTACTTCTGGTGGTGACAACTATTTTACACTGGCTATTACCCCCAACGGGGAACCCAATTCTAGATATCAAACTACCTTGTACACTATTGCTCCACACATCATCTAAAACAATCAAACATCTATTGCCGACTAACTTGTTATATATTAACTCTAATGCCCGCACATCAGAAACTCTACTGTCTATATCCAAACCAATGTGGGAGGCGAGATCATTTTGCAAACTTCTAAGAGAAGAAGACTGTGAAACTGAGATCCAGGCAAAATAAACATAGCCATGTCTGATTCTATTGAAGACATGCTGCATAAGGAATGTCTTACCTAGCCCGCCCATTCCTAGGACGGCAACAACTGTAATAGATGGGTTCCCTAACAATGTCACAATCTCATCCACCTTGTAGTCAATAGCCACTGCAGGGGAATCTTGATCAGGGTCGATGCTCGGTCTTCTCAACTCTTCTCCTCCACTTGTAGAAGTGGAAGTACTGGTAGAGGGCTGACTTAAATGGGCCACATCATGAAAAAGCTTCAGCCGCTCTGCCTCTTTAATGGTAGACCTTGTAAGGGGTGGATGATTCGCATAAGGGGAAATGCTGTCCCTCGGTTGAGACAGAGGTCTTTAAGCGGCTTGTCGGCTGTACGGACAATTTCTATTGCGGAGTGGGCTGGGCACTTATAACTATTATAGGGGGAAGAAGAGTACCCCGACCGTTCTGAAACGAATGTCTACGTGATTGCTTTTATTCTCCAAAGCGAAGTGTCATGGTGCAGAGATGCAAGGAGGCACACAACAGCTATCAACGAGCAGAGTGTTCAAAGATTGCAGTGTGGTGATGTGAATCAGAGTAGAGATAGTGAAGTGCTAAGAGCCAGTTTGACTTGGGCTCCCCAGTTGGGGGAGGCCTGGGTCCTATCCGTGTAAGTCAGCCAGGGTTCAAGAGAGAATCAGGGTTGCTTCGGCAAGTTCCAACGACACAGGGTGTTGGGGGTGTGGAATCTACGTGAAGAGCAACAGCCAAGGTTGGGTGAGGTGCATATGGTTGTGCCAATGTTCTAAGAGTGGATGCACAACTAGGGGTGGGAACTTGTATTGGGTGCTAGGGCAAGCACTCGGGTAGTGATCAACAATTCTGTTGAGCTTGATGTAACACGGGCCAAGGGCCATTTGTGACAATCAATAAAGCTACTTGTTACCCCAAAATACTGTGTTCATTGTGTGTTGAGCTTTATTCCGCTGTGCAAGATATTTTGTATTGTGCTGACCAAGTGTATGCAGGAGCTGAGCTAAGGGAGTAAGGAGACAGGCATAGTCTGGGATCGTCCCATCTGGGGGAGATCGCCAGTGCCGCACGAGGTAAAAATCTAGCCCCGTGATAGTTGGTATCAGAGCCAAGCGGCTTGATACTCCCACAGCTTGACAGTCAGTACTGAGTAGATGTCTGGAGAGGAGGCATCATCGGAGGAGTACTCCACAAGGAGACCTCCAAGGCCTAATATCAACACTGGGCCTAGGAACACACTGAGGGGAAGTGATAGAATCAACGACTTGGAAAGTCGAATGGAGTCCATAGAGGACATAGCCGCAGCTCATAGGATAGGGCAACTGGAGGCGGATGTCAAGGACATTTTGGAGGACTCTGGGAGAGTGACAATGGAGTTACAGTCTCTTACGCAAGAGCACAACTCACTGTCCGATGATCATGCTCTTTTGGGAGAAGCTCACAAGAAGTTGCGAGATGATCATGCGGCATTGTCAGCTGAATTCCAAACCTTATCAGGGGAGCATAATACCATGATTTCAGACTGTCAGACTTTGGTAGCAGAGGTGCAAAGGTAAGTCAAGAAGGTTGATTTTCTGAAGGCAGTCTTCACTCAAGGAGGTGGAAGCAAGGCCGGGCACAAGAGGAAGCCCCCTGAACCCTACGATGGAAAGAGGGATGACAAGGTGTTGGAAAATTTTGTATTTGATATGGAAAGATTTCTGAAATCACTTAAAGGTTACACTGATGAGGAGAAGCTTGATGAGGCGGTTTGTTGTCTCTCAGGTGAGGCCAAGTTGTGGTGGAGAACCAGGCTGGAAGACCAGAAGGCAGGAAGGCCAGTTCCAACGGTGAGCAATTGGGAAGACTTGAGTGCACTGCTCAAACAACAGTTTAAGCTCGAGAGCGCAGATTTGGAACTGAGGTATAAATTCAGATATATGAGGCAGACGGGGTCACTGAGGGATTACATCCAGACCTACCAGACATATATGCTACAAATGCCAAACTGGGTAGAGGAAGAGAAAGTGCATTTCTTCATAACCGGCTTGAAGCCAGGGCCAATGGCTGAAGTAAGGAAAGCTAGACCTCAAACAGCTGAGGAAGCCATTGCCATTGCGGCTATTCTAGAAGACCACCAATTCGGCAAGGATGCCAACAACAGTGGGCCATTTCAGAAAAGTGAGAAGAAGCTATTCCAGAAGAAGAATGACGAGAAGAGTAGTGGAACTACAAAGTCAGCTGGACCTTCTTCAAGCACAAAGACGACAGGGTCATCAAAACCTAAAGACAAGAAAGAAACGGGCAAGAAAAGTGGTGATGAGGCTAAGGCCAAGTCCAAGAACCCAAAGAACAAGGGGTGTTTTGTCTGCGGCAACAAAGGCCATTGGGCTAAGGAATGTCCAGAGAGATAGAGGCTGTCTTCAACGCAGAATGAGATTGCGGAGAACGATGGTTCATCGTCAGTGATGGGGGTGATCCAAGGGTTGGGCGCAGTCAAAGATGCACCACAGAAGAAGGCTATATCAGCCAAGCCCGAGAACATGAATAGATTGTTGTATGTGGAGACCGTGATGAATAACAAGGTGACCATGGGGATGGTAGATTCAAGCGCCACACACAACTATATCTCAGCTAGGAGAGCTGTGGAACTGGGACTTAAGGTGCAACCGGGCACAAGTTCCTTTAAGGCAGTGAACTCACCTGCCAAGCGAGTAACTGGTGTTGTGAAAGGCACACTAGTGAAAGTAGGCATGTGGCAAGGCCACATGGATCTTATGGAAATTGAAATGGATGATTTTGAGTTGATTTTGGGGCAAGAATTTTTGAGATTGGGTAAAGTGGCAGTGATGCCTCATTTGGAGTCAATTTTGTTCTTAGATCCGCAACACTCATGTATGGTGAAGACATCAGATAGGCGGCAGTCTGGGAAGGCTCCAATGGTTTCAGCTATGAGCATGAATAAGGCAGTCAGAAAGAAAGATAAAGAACCCATGTTCTTGGCAGCACTACTTGGAGGTTGGGATGAGCTAGAAGGAGTCAAGGTGACACCGATTCCAACAGAAGTAGAGGAGGTCATATCGGATTTTGGGGACCTCATGCCAGCGAAGTTGCCCACACAACTCCCTATCAAAAGAGCTATAGATCATAAGATTGAGTTGATACCGGGGGCAAGGCCTCCTGCTCAGGCACCATATCGGTTGTCAGGGCCTGAGATGGTTGAACTTAAGAAGCAGTTGGAAGAATTGCTTGAGGCGGGGTATATCAGGCCATCCCATTCTCCATACGGAGCTCCTGTGTTGTTTCAAAAGAAGAAGGATGGAACATTGAGGTTATGCATCGACTTCAGAGCTCTAAATAAGTTAACCATCAAGAATAAGTATCCCCTCCCACTCATTGCAGATTGTTTTGATCGCTTATCAGGAGCGAGGGTGTTCAGTAAGCTTGATCTGAAGCAGGGCTATTATCAAGTGAGGATTGCTGCAGGGGATGAAGAGAAAGTTGCATGTGTGACAAGGTATGGGTCATATGAGTTCATGGTGATGCCCTTTGGGCTATGCAATGCGCCAGCAACATTTTGCACGCTCATGAACGATGTGTTTCGCCCTCTATTGGATAAGTCTGTGGTGGTGTATTTGGATGACATCCTGGTATACAACAAGAATATGGAGGAACACAAGCAACATTTGGCAGAAGTTTTTGAGTTGCTCAGGGAGCACAAACTATATGTGAAGAAGGAAAAGTGTTCCTTTGCTCAAGAAGAGGTGCACTTCTTGGGTCATATAGTGGGTCACGGTCTGATTCGTCCAGACCTAGAGAAATTGCAAGCCATCAGGGATTGGGAACCCTTGAACAATGTTCATGAAGTGAGGCAGTTTCTGGGTTTGGCAAACTACTACAGGAAGTTTGTTGAAGGGTATTCTAAGCTTGCGGCCCCTTTGATAGATCTCCTGAAGAAGGACAGAAAATGGTGGTGGTCAGATAAGTGTCAGAATGCATTCGACGGATTGAAGGAGAAGCTCACTTCTTCACCAGTGTTGGCACTGCCTGATTTCACAGGTTCATTTGAAGTCCAATGTGATGCTTCGGATTATGCAGTTGGGGGAGTGTTAATGCAAAATGGACATCCCGTTGCATATGAGTCTAGGAAGTTACAGGACAGGGAGAAAAATTATCCTGCCCATGAGAAGGAGATGACAGGGATCATACATTGTCTCAGGACTTGGAGACATTATCTCTTGGGGACACAGTTCATTGTGAAGACAGACAATGTCTCCTCAACTTATTTCAAGACTCAAGCCAAGTTGACACCGAAGCAAGCTAGATGGCAAGAGTTTCTGGCAGAGTTCGACTTTGAGATCCTGTATAATCCAGGAAAACAGAATGTGGTGGCAGATGCTCTAAGTCGAAAGGGACAGTTAGTTGCTATTGGGGAGGATCAAGGGGCTCAGCCAGGGGCTAGCCGTGTGACATTATCTGAGGAGGTCATGAGGACAATCATGGAAGGATATCAAATGGATTCTCAGGCAGCTGAATTGTTCAAGCAAGCGTCAGAGGGTAGAACTCGCAAGTTCAGTATTCAAGATGGGTTATTGGTCTTTACCCAGGATCGAGTCTACCTTCCCAAGTGGAAGAATGTAAGGAGGGAAGTCTTACATGAATGTCATGATAGTCCTTGGGCAGGTCATCCAGGGTAGAATAGGACCCTTGCATTGCTTGAAAGAGGGTTCTACTGGCAGAATATGAGGAGGGATGTAGATGAGTATGTCAGGAGTTGTCTCATCTGTCAGCAAGACAAGGCGGTGACCAGACCTCCAGGAGGTTTGTTGCAGCCGCTTCCCGTTCCAGTAAGACCATGGGCAAGTGAAAGCATGGATTTCATCACAGGGTTGCCTGATGTGAACGGGTATACAAGTATTATGATTGTGGTTGACAGATTCTCCAAGTATGCCACATTTGTAGCATGCAAGGCACCATGTAAGGTGGAGGATGTTGCGGACTACTTTTTCAAGAATGTGGTGAAGTATTGGGGTGTTCCATTGAGTATCATCAGTGATCGGGACGCAAGGTTCACCAGCACATTTTGGAAAGAGTTGTTCAAACTGATTGGGACAAAGTTACTCATGTCAACGAGTCATCACCCGGAGACAGATGGACAGACGGAAAGGATCAATGGGATTCTGGAAGACTATCTGAGGCACTTTGTTTGGTCGGACCAATCCAATTGGCCAAGGCTATTGGACTCAGCTCAGTTCAGCTACAACATGCAGAAAAGTGCATCGAGTCAGTTCTCACCATTTGAGTTGGCAACAGGCCAGCAACCACTGACTCCTCATACTATTTTGAGTGGATACATAGGAGAGAGTCCAGATGCAAGAAAAAGGTTGCAAGAGTGGCATGACCAGGTAGATCTTGCAAGGCACAATTTGGTCAAGGCTGCTGAACGAATGAAGCACTATGCAGACTCAGGGAGGATGAGTGTGGATTTCAAAGTGGGTGACAGGGTCTTTTTGAAGATGGATCTGGTTCAGTTCAAACCACCCAAGGGATTGAGTACAGCATTGGGAAGGCGCTATGATGGGCCTTTTTCAGTTGTTGAAAAGATAGGAAAGGTGGCATACAAGGTGAAGTTGCCAAACCACATGAGGGTTCATAATGTGTTCCATGTCAGCCAGCTCCGTCCGTATCATCAGGATATGGTGGACGACAGCAGGAATGTTCCAACACGAGGGCCAGCGTTTGTCAAGGACAGACCAGGGTTGGATGTGGAGGAGGTGATTGCTGTTAGGAATCGGGGATATGGTAACAGAAAGTGGAGGGAATTCTTGGTTCATTGGCAGGGCCAGACCAGGGTGGAAGCAACCTGGGAACGAGCTGAGAACATGTGGAAATATGAAGACAAAGTGTTGGAGTTTCTTAACAGAGACTCCAGCTTATCTCTTTAGCCATCCAGCTTGGAGCTGGGTACCTCTGCAGCATTGCGTAGGCAGTGTTGCCGGCGTCAGGGACGTCACCTGTTTTCAGTGGGGGAGGATGTAAGGGGTGGATGATTCGCATAAGGGGAAATGCTGTCCCTCGGTTGAGATAGAGGTCTTTAAGCGGCTTGTCGGCTGTATGGACAATTTCTATTGCGGAGTGGGCTGGGCACTTATAACTATTATAGGGGGAAGAAGAGTACCCCGACCGTTCTGAAACGAACGTCTACGTGATTGCTTTTATTCTCCAAAGCGAAGTGTCATGGTGCAGAGATGCAAGGAGGCACACAACAGCTATCAACGAGCAGAGTGTTCAAAGATTGCAGTGTGGTGATGTGAATCAGAGTAGAGATAGTGAAGTGCTAAGAGCCAGTTTGACTTGGGCTCCCCAGTTGGGGGAGGCCTGGGTCCTATCCGTGTAAGTCAGCCAGGGTTCAAGAGAGAATTAGGGTTGCTTCGGCAAGTTCCAACGACACAGGGTGTTGGGGGTGTGGAATCTACGTGAAGAGCAACAACCAAGGTTGGGTGAGGTGCATATGGTTGTGCCAGTGTTCTAAGAGTGGATGCACAACTAGGGGTGGGAACTTGTATTGGGTGCTAGGGCAAGCACTCGGGTAGTGATCAACAATTCTGTTGAGCTTGATGTAACACGGGCCAAGGGCCATTTGTGACAATCAATAAAGCTACTTGTTACCCCAAAATACTGTGTTCATTGTGTGTTGAGCTTTATTCCGCTGTGCAAGATATTTTGTATTGTGCTGACTAAGTGTATGCAGGAGCTGAGCTAAGGGAGTAAGGAGACAGGCGTAGTCTGGGATCGTCCCATCTGGGGGAGATCGCCAGTGCCGCACGAGGTAAAAATCTAGCCCCGTAACAGACCTAATCCTACCTTTGAGCTCTCTAATTCTCTTCCCCATCTTATACTGAAAGATTAATTGACTTCTATTTCTATACAAATGCTCAACAACACACTCATGAATTATATCTTCTGCATCAAAAACAATATTCCTCACCTCTGCCAGCCAATCTTTCACGCCAGGCTCGGTGTGCTCAGCAAGATCATCTGCTGCTTGCAGAGAAGAAGATAACTGCCTGAGCTTGTTTTTCAACCATTTGAAGTCACTTTTGAAGTTGAATAGCAGAGACGCCTCATTCAATGCAATCTCGCCAAGCTTTCCCACCACACCATTGATAAATGCAAGAGCAAGTCCAGCTGCCATCTTTGATTTGTTGCAGAGCTTGAAGTACTTAATAGAATTGGGTAGGAAAGCAATTGAAACTTTGGTTGAATATAACAAGCCCACAACTCACAATTTATAGCGAAGGGAGGCTTCTTCAGCAATGAAATGGTAAAGTTTATTCGTTATCCTTTACTTTAGAGAGGGTACATCAATTATGCAATGCCCACTTGTCTTAAAGAGCAACATTCAGTTCGCTTTGGGTTTGAGGAAATTATTCCAAGGAAATTGCTTTGATAAAAGTGAAAGGCAAAAGCAGAGCAAGTGGGTGCATATATTCCAAAACGATGCAGTAATAATAATTATTCGTTTCTTGCTACGCACCGTCGTACTGATACTTGCCTCAATGACGCTTTCATTCTTAGGTTCGCGATTCCTTGGATGCCATTCAAGCGAAGAGCTGGGGACAGAGTATTATGGGAGCCAATGGATAAGGGTAACATATATGCACGCTCCCCAAGTGTTAAATAGTGGAACTCTTTTATACTTTTATTGAAGAATGGTGCATATATATTGTCCTGTAGACAGCGCCATTATGGGATGGGGACACACCATATTTTGAAAGAAGAGCCATTGTCATAACAATTGAGATTATGTGCATTTCTCTCTAAAATAAATGAATTAATATTTTATACTATTATTATACCATGCAATGTACTATTGTGTTCATTTCAATCAGTATTCATTTCACTCACTTAATTAAAATCTACCAATCGCATATTATTAATATTTAGATAGTTTACATATTTCTAAAGTTTTATAATCTATTTATCATTTTTTATATTATGAAAATTAAATATTTCGAATATGATTGATTCAGTTTATTTTGTATTATAAGAGCCTTTTTTCAAAAGGTTCTACATATTTCATTTTTCTCCCTAAAATTTAGGTACACAATTGTAAATTATAATCTATTTTTGTTAAAATATAGAACTATATTTCATATATATATTTATATAGAGATCTTTAAGATATAGTTATATATTTTAACAACTCTCTCTCTCTCTCTCTCTCTCTCTCTCTCTCTCTCTCTCTCTCTCTATATATATATATATATATATATGGGGTGAGAGTTAAATAATACATAATTTTATACTTCAACAATAATATAAAATTCAGAATTATTGCAATTGTTCAGAATGAGTCATCATAAGATTGTTCTTCTTGTTGTTACTAAATATATTTTATCATGCTTGTTGTCATCATGGATTTCATATTTATGCATAGCTACTTGTATATGCCTTGTAATGTATAATCGGCTATGGTTGTAAGTAGGTATTCCATGATGAAGCTTTGGGTTGCTTTAAGCATTATAAAGTATGTTTAGTTTTTTGATAGTGGAGTGGGATTTCTATTTTTTAGCATATGGTTATTAATTTTTAAGCTGACTTGGCTATTTATTACTTTTTAAGATGATTTATCATCATTCCAAGTTGGCCTCCTCATTATTTACATCTTGGTGACCTGATTTTGTACTCAAGCCACTTGGTCAGTAATATCCTTTTCCAACACTTGGTCATCCTTATTTGGCATCAATCATTACTTTGAGCATGCATCTTGGATTTCAGATCTCGATCTGCCTTTCAATTTTTTGCAATTTCTTTGGAAACATTCCGAAGGCATACCTTTTCATCATTCGAGTAATTTGTACTAACTCCCAAAGGTCTCTGTTCCCCCATGTCACCTGCATCCTTTGTTTAATGCTTGGGATATTTATGAAAATAGTATCTTATGAAATATAAGTTTAGAAGAACCTATTCATTTTGCTGCAAGATTTTATAAAACTCTTTCACTAAATAGTGGCCATCCTTAGTTGGAGCCCAAATAATCTTATCTTCAGATCTAGATATGAAGACTTGTTTAGAAGCCAAAATTTCTTTGAATTGAGTAATTTCCTAACACATGGATTTATCAAAAGTATGGGTTATGTCTGGCATTAGGAACACTGAGCTCTGATATCATTTGATGTAGCAAGAGTCCAAAGATACCCCTACTAGAGGTAATCTGGATCCCAACAAACAAACACATAGTGGAAAATAAGTAAGAGGAACAAGATTTAGATTGAAAGAGACTTCACCATTCTCATCAAGATGTTTAAATAAACTATTTAATCAATACTATAATTTTAAATTTGAGTTATGTCTAGTTGCATTATGAATTTAAAAAGTAAATATTAATATTAGACTAAAATAGAAGTTATATTAATATTTAAGGCATATAATTGATATTAATATTTAAATATAATTAAATACTTTAATTTTTTTAATTAAATCATTTATGATTAAAGAATAATGTTGTTCAACACATCTTTATGGCTCAAGCTAAATATAGAATAATATGGAATTTAACTATATGGTTGGAAACTATATGTTTTTCTTATATTCTATTTATAGTCTCATGAAGTTTGTTTTCTTTATGGATTTCTTTGTGAATTTTTTAGTTGGCCAAGTTAGGATGTGCACTAGAGGCATCTTTGAATTTCTTTTATGATGATTATTTGATTGGATTTCATGATTTATCTTTTATGATTTAAATTGAGATTTACACTCATGAGATTTATTTCGATGAGAATTTTATGAGAACTTGATTTTTTAGAACCAATGCTAGCTTCAAAATTCTATGGTGTGAAAGGAAATTCCTTTACTTAAAAATACCTTTTGGTCTTTGAGGCATTGGTATATGCCTTCACTCCTTTAATCACAGTCTACTTGAAAAACTTTGTTAAAATCAGGAAGTGCTAAAATAGACTGCTCAGTAACTTTCTGTTTCAATAGATTAAAACTCTTATCTACTCCTATACTCCACTTAAACTCTTTCCTATCCCCTCTCATTGTTTCAGTCAAGGGTCCACAAATACTACTAAAACTTCTTATGAACTTTATGTAAAATGTAGCCAGTCCATGAAAAGATCTTACCTCTATCACACTCCTTGGAGTAGGCCATTCAAGGATAGCCTTCACTTTCTCTTTAACATGGAAAATAAATAAGAGGAACAAGATTTAGATTGAAAGAGACAAAATTTCATATATTTGAATCAAGAATTTTATTATTGATGATTCTTTCTTTGGCAACAATTGGTATTTGGTTGGTTATTATACTTGACATGTGGACTTTGACTTGGAGTGATCTTAGAATAGATTTTGATTTTGAACCTTCCAAGATGCTTTCTTAAGACCCTTAAACCCAAGATGTTCCTATATCAATGTTTAATGAAGGCCTTTACATGACCATTTTAATGTAAAAGAGTCATAAAACATAAATCCCAGATGTAAGTTGTTGAGTTGACAACTTGGTTGTCAGCTTGACAAAGTGAAACTTATGTATTACATTGGCCAAAAAGATGGTCAAAGTTGGTTCCTCGATAGTTTTTGATAGTTCTAAAAGTAGTTAAGAGTTATTTATTAGTTTATAAAGATGTAGGAGAGTCTATTCAAATTAGAGAAACTTGATGAGAGCATGGAATTATAACTATTATTATAAAGGATATCACATGCATTAGTATAAATTTTGCATATTTTTAGTATGAATTTGGCTATCCAAACTTCAGGTCCAGCAATGAATGCCTAAAAATACCTTCTTTAGAGTCTTCCACTCATGTTCATTCATAGTAATATATGACTTTTGAATGACTGCATTACATTTGTAATGGAGCCGATTTAGGGTTTCAAAACCTATTGATTTTTTGGGTATCTGGGTTCCTGATGTGTTCTCATGGTATATATTTTCAGTCATCTACTTGATGTCCTTGCTTGTTGTACTTGTGGCAGTGACCCATGAACTTTTGCTTAGGATTCTGATTTGCAGTCTTGCTCCTGCAAACATTAGCAGTATGTTCTAACTTTTCATAATTATGACAAGTACGTTTGGATTTCATACCACTTTTAACCACTTTTGGATGTTTCTCCTTCTTCAATACCAGATTAACCCAATCCATTAGTATCACTATTGGATCTAGGAGATCTCATCAATTTCTCAAAATACTTGATGGCTTCACTTGATTTGTTGAAACTTTAAGCAAACTCCTTTTTCCTTCTTAGATCATTACTCAATTTTTCATTCCATAATCTCAAGGTTGTGATCATAATGTCTTTACCATTCAATTCATGATTGGTAATCATGACTTGATTCATTGTCTCTAATTGCATGCTAGCAATCCTTTACACTTATGATGTATTTTCTTCCAGTAAATTGGTTAATATCCTTTTTTCGTCTTCAATCATGACTTTGTCCTCTTCAACTTTTCTTTTTTGCTTAGTCACTTCAAATAAAAATACTGATTGGACTTCTTGTTCTATCCTAAGATATTTGACCTCATCAACTAGGGTTCCATTCTTTTCCATCAGATCTGCAACTTTTGTATCAAATTCACTTGAGTTGCCTTCTATAAATAGTCTAGTAGAGTCAATCTCTTAGTATTGTGTGTCATTATCTTCAATAGCTATCTCTTTCCTTCTCTTCAATGAGCGCAATTCATCTCTTGCTTCATTAAACTGATGTAGGGAAAACTGTATTTCAATCTTCTAGTTCTCAATAGTCTTTCCAACTTGTAGACTTCCATCGTCAATATCTTTCCTCAAAGCTACAAAGATTTCCTTTCTAGAGAACCAAGGCACTAATACCAATTATTGGAAATACAATAGAAAAATTAAACTCTAAGAGGGGGGTGTGGGGGGGGTGTTTAATCATCCCTTCAAAATAAAGAATATAACCGTTTCCACATAACCCATAATAAATATGAAATAAACACGGAATTAAAATCCACATGCAAGAGAATAGACAACATACCCACAAAATTGTACACAAGATATACCCTGCGAAACCCTCATTGAGGGAAAAACCCAGCCTCCAAAAGCATCCATCACCATGTATTATTCAGTAAAAAATACCATTTCCATACAACCATGGAAGCCTTCATGGCCATAGCCACAATCGAGCAAACTATGTGAACAAGCATGAATCCACACATCCCATGCCATGCTTTCAACCTTCACAAATGCTCCCTTGGCTAACCTGTCAAGCCTTGTCCCGCTCGACTCTTGCCTTTTGTCTTCTCCTTGTCACTCTCTCTCTACAACAACTACCCTTGTGGCTGCTTATATAGTAGCAAGTTCCACAAAACCACTAAGTGGTATTACATAAACCATGTGCTAAAACCATGTGCTACCTAACCCACTGAACCCACATTTAATATTGGGCATTTAATTCTTTTTCCCAATATTAAATAATTACATAAAATATTATCACAATGTTACAATACAACTCATCAAGAATATTCCATGGGAATCTTTACATGTTGCACATCCATCTAGGTACAACATTACATAACAAAATAAAATATAACAATATTATGCAATGTGTGCAACACCCATTATCTCAACAATCTCCCACTTGTTGTATACATTGCATAGGGTCAATCTGTAGCCACATAAATGAACAAGGGAACAATCCCTCCCAGCACATCCACCATCATGGATCAAAATACACCAAGTGCTCCATCCTGGTACCCGCAACAAAATCAAAGTATCCAGCATCTTGAACATGAATGATCTCACCTCCTATTATGCCACTCGCACTGGACATACATAGAAGCCATCCATAGAGAAAACCACCCAACCTGTCGCATTAGAAGATCATAAAATCATGTACCAACTAAAATTTCAAGCACAAAAAATCTGATCCAAAGGTAATCACATCTATCCATAGTTGTCAAAAATATCCATAGCTGAAATAGCACCCACAACAAAGTGCCAAACCCATCCAACTATCCATACCTCAAAGGTATAACAAGTGAATCTCATATCACCGACATATCCAATCTATAACCTGCAATCACAAGCCTCAAGAGCAATACCTGCCACATATATACCAAGAAGCTCCCACTGCAAAAGATAATGTCAAATCTATAACCAATCCACTCAACACATCTCAAAGAAGTGAATCCATGTAGTATCAAAGACATCCACAATACATAAACTAAAATCCTACAAGAACAACTCTCATAACAAGTCTCCAATGCTCTCCCAAGTTCTCCACAACAAACAAAGGAAAGATAAAGAAATAACCATGTCATCTCTCACATGACATACATGAGAACAAACCAGTGATCACAATATCTAACCAATCTCAAATCCAATGTAAGCAAAAACTGAACATCCAGGAAGATAACCAAGACCAGAGAAACCATGCAAATCATAACCTGTATCATGTCCTTCTACACACACCTCTAGATGTAAACTGTGCAAGTATGATCTCCTCCATAAAACCCCAACAAGAAGCCTCAACAACACCCAAACCATACCATATAACTAATCATGGATGTAAGCCTCTCACAAGAAGATCAAACTCAATAAACCATTCCTAAACCAAGGAATAACCATTCCTAATCCAAGGAAAATGCCCAATATAAAACCATCTCCCAAACTTAACCAGCATAACAACGTATGCACATGGAGATAACCAATGCTAAAACCATCTCTCAAATGAACCCTCCAGAACTAACTCATGTACCATAGCTCAAGATCCATATCCATGAAAGACAAGCATAAATATAATGCAACTGAGAGAAAACAATGGGCTATACCTCTCAAGTAGCAAAATGCCGAGTAGACCAAGAGTGGGGAATGAGAATGCTCATCAAGATACCCAAGTCTCCAACCAAGACTCATCTAAGAACAATCTCCTCTCAAGTCCATATCAGGTGACTGCCCCTTGGACTTCCTGTTGAAACCATCAATTGTCCCAACAAATACTTCTCTAATCCAAGAGAAATCAGCATCACCACCGTCTCTAAGTATCCATGAGCACCTGTAACCAATCAATCCATGCCAACTCCAAATGCAACATAGCAATATCATGAAGTATCCAGCTTATGATCAGTGTACTCAATACCAAGAAACTAAACCAAGATCAATGTCAAAGTTCCAACCATGGCCTCAGGAACATAAACATGACAACATGATCTTACCATATCAACTAAAGAGATAACATGCTCCACATGAACACACCATAACATGTCACAACTCTAAACGCGTATCAAGAGTATAGTATGACATAATAATGAAACCATCCTCACACCAAGGATAACATGCCAAATAAAAGTATAAACCACACCTTTGCCAAGAACCCTGTGAGTCCTCAAGATGCAACCATCTCCACACACCTTGAAAAAAAAACCATCTCCACATACCAAGAAGAACCATCTCCACACACCATGAAGATAACCAAGAACTCCATGAGTCCTCAAGATCTAACCATCTTCACACACCATGAAGATAACAAGTGCACCATGCAAATGTCAAAGACACTTCTACAGCAACAGGATCTAAGACAAACCTCCAACATCTGCAAACACTCAATAAATATATCAATTCTAACAACTCCCACTCAACCATGGTACCAAGTCACCTATGGCATCATAAAATCCATCCTCTCCAAACCAAGAAGATATAAACCAAACCAGGAACTAATCCTGCACTGTCACCCCATCACTGTCACAAGCTCCCACTAAAATGTGTATCCAAGCTATCCAAGACATAATGATGAAAAAATACATCCTCTAACCATGAGAATCAACCAAGGCATCAAACCATCAAAGAAATCAAAGTACACATCATGAGCTCCTCAAAAGAAACCAAATAACCATGATCCTCAACCAAGAAGATATACCACCATAACCAAATATGAAAATTCAAGCTAATGAACATCAATGATGTACCTGTATAACCAATCATGTCATGCCAAAATCCATGGCACCATGATCACATCCATGAACCAAGCATCTGGTTCTCAATAGTGTCCAACCTGTCAACATAAAATAGTCAACCACAATCCTCCACCATGACTATATCTGGTAACAACATCTCATCCCTTCTACATGAAGAAAGAATCAACAAATCCTGTGACTTAGGGCATAGACAACCCAAATCCAAGCCACAAATCTGAATATGCATCAATAATGAAAGATCAATGGGCAAAGACAACCCATAACCAAGCCATAAATGCAACCTGTAAGTATAGACCACTTACAACACTACACAACTTGTAGATCCAACAAGTCATCATGCATATCCAAACCAAACACTGATAACCATATCATCATGAGACCAATTTGAATATGAACTGAGTATACAATGACATCAAATCTTAAATCTCCAATGCCATAAACTCACAATGTTACCATAGTCAAAATATACCTATAAACTATTTAGATCAATATATCACCAAATAAATCATGCCAAACTTGCACCAAATCTGAACCAATGTGTAGAGCTCTCCAAGAGCTTTCTGTTGACTACTCGAAGTCCAAAATCTGACTCCGTATGCCCAAGTTATGCCCTAATCCGTGCTTAAAATAAATAACATCTGACTTTAGGGCTCTCAAAACCTAACAAAATTTCCAAATCCTAGAACTAAACCTAAACCATGTTGTAGTGCTTTGAATTAGCTTTCCAACGCCTATAAAAACTTTGAAATCCGATATTCTGAGAGAAAGTTATGGCCGTTTTACTAAAACTGTCTTTTTACCATTTTCAGTATGATTTTTCATTTTTTATTTTTTCAGTGACGAAAATTTCAACGGGATTAAATTTGACAGCCATCATCGGCTGAAACCAAAAAACTCTTTCATTTCCTCTAAACATGGCCAAACAAGGGCATATTATATATCAAAATTTATGGAAATGTCGACCCGGATCCAATGGTGAGGTTCTTTTTTTTTACCCAGGAGGTCATTTCTACAGGCTAGCCCCCAAAACCCTCATTTAAATGAAACATCTGAAAAATCTTTTTGTCCAACAATTTTACATGCCCAAATCTTTTAACATCCCATCATAACAGCAAATCCAAAACCCTTAGATCTGCAATAAATCATTCATATATCTTGCCCTTTCTTTTTTTTTCTTTTTTTTATCCTCTCATGCATTCCCATGGATTCAATCTAGGGTTACAATAATAAAACCATAGCTCTGATACCACTTGTAAATAAACTTGGCAATAAAGAATATAACCATTTCCACATAACCCATAATAAATATGAAATAAACACGAAATTAAAATCCACATGCAAGAGAATAGACAACATACCCACAAAATTGTGACACAAGATATACCCTGGGAAACCCTGATTGAGGGAAAAACCCAGCCTCCAAAAGCATCCATCACCATGTATTATTCAATAAAAAATATCATTTCCATACAACCATGGAAGCCTTCATGGCCATAGCCACAATCGAGAAAACTATGTGAACAAGCATGAATCCACACATCCCATGCCATGCTTTCAACTTTCACAAATGCTCCCTTGGCTTACCTGTCAAGCCTTGTCCCGCTCGACTCTTGCGTTTTGTCTTCTCCTTGTCACTCTCTCTCTACAACAACTACCCTTGTGGCTGCTTATATAGTAGCAAGTCCCACAAAACCACTAAGTGGTATTACATAAACCATGTGCTAAAACCATGTGCTACCTAACCCACTGACCCCACATTTAATATTGGGCATTTAATTCTTTTTCCCAATATTAAATAATTACATAAAATATTATCACAATGTTACAATACAACTCATCAAGAATATTCCATGGAAATCTTTACATGTTGCACGTCCATCTAGGTACAACATTACATAACAAAATAAAATATAACAATATTATGCAATGTGTGCAACACCCATTATCTCAACAGGGGGGGGGGGGGGGGGGGTGTTTAATCATCCCTTCAAAATTTTAAACATAAATTCATTCACCATGCATCCATCTTACAATTTGCATGTAAATTGAAATACCAAATTAAGCATACACCCAAGATGTTTCTCCTACATCAGTGTTTAATGAAGGCCTTTACCTAACTGGGAATAGGGCGTCAAATTGTACTGGAGACACTTCTTATGTATGATCCATCCAATATAGTCTAACTCCATAATCAAACAAGAATTCATTTGATAATCCACCATCCACAAGCTTAGTTTAAAAAATCATTTCTTTGCCAATGAAAAAATATAATATATCATAAGTGTGTAAGATATGTATAAATTTATATGAATATGAATCGTCCTTTGTAATTATTATTTAGAATTCTGCATACAATTTAAATGTCAGATAAGTGGACAAACTCATTTAATATTTAAATTTGATCATCATAGATAATGTGAAATATTAAATTATTTCTATATCTACGTCTAGTTTGTCTCTTTGCTAGAGGAGTTAAAATTCAATTTGGACTAATTTAAGATTACAATATTTGATCCATCACATCTTGATTATTTAATTGTTGGCAATATAAGTGAATAAGAACTTGATGAAGTTGTACGTGAAAATTCATTGAAGTATATTGTATTGCCCAGATGAGCAGAGGCACTGACCTTTCTATTCTTGAAGTGAGAAAATCTAGATATTCCTTCCTACAGGCATCAAATCAATTATTTATAAATATTTTACAATCCATTCAATTCAAACACTTAGCATCTAGTTTTCATTTTAATTGAGCTAGAGGACCTTGTCAGCTAGAGAACTCCAGAAGTTTAAATTCACTTTAGAAAATCTCTGAACCAAGTAATCAAATTTGAGGAGAAGGTCTACCCACCTAGGTGTAGTAAAGCCTGAAGTATAGGGGATTTGTATCACATTGATCAATCCTATCAAGTTGGCCTTAACTAGTTGGATATCCCAACATCGAGTAGGCAAGGCTCATTTGATTCAAATCTATGATTTTGGGAACCAATAGATCAATGACTCTATTAGGGTGAGTTGCTCACAATAGATCATTATGAAGTTACCCAAAGTTTCAAAGTTCATAGACCACTATCAGAAAGAAGTTGTATTAGTTTGATTGGAAGTGTACTCTATTGGAAGTAAGAACCCAGAAGATCAATACATTCCTTGAAAGAGGTGGCAACTCTATTCAATAAAGTTTTAGTTGGTAGCCCTGCTGAGGGAGAAGACTCAAAAGAAAATGATTTCATTACCTAACATGGAAAATATGTACTATGATTAGGAAGAAAATCTATGTTACACCATGGAGGAAGTCGACACACACTCCCTGGATGTATTTTTCAATCTAGAAAGACATGAAGGTGAGACATCAACACACTTATTTATAAGGATGGTGGATATTTTTTGGGAAGTACCTTCAGACATCATGATTTCATGCAAGGAATTGATAAGAAAGTTGTGTGAGTTGGGAATCTCGCCAAAAGATCTTGATTTGATGCTTCTCTTCCAAATATTGGATGGAAGTCTAAGTTAAATATTTTCTTTGGATGCATATTCAAATTTAGAAAAGCAAGAAGGTGAATTGCAACACAATTCTTGATGAGAATGTTTAATGCTTATCAATAAATACCTCCAAAATATAGATCTCCATCATCTAATCTTCTCTATAGGATGTGGGAATTAGGCCTCTTATATGATCATCAGTTTCTTAACTTTCTCAAACTTATGGATAATGAACTAGTTGCAAAGGAAAATGAATGCGAGATTGAAGTAACATATGAGTCAAATAAAGTTTTAGATTCAAATGGAGATGAAAATTTTAAACATTCTAAAGAAGAATCAACCCATGATGATATGCCTATAGATGACAGTGAATGTGAAAATGAGCAAGAGGATTCTCTTAGTGTGGAAGAAATTTCAACCTTGTTAGATTTGGAATATGAAAAACATATTGAACAAAATGTTCTAAATTTTTTCTCAAATCACCATGGTGAGCAAGGTGATGGATCACTGCACACTCAAGAGGTATTGGATGAAAGAGATGATCATTCCAAGGAATCATTTAGTGAGGTTGAAATAGACCATCATATGGTGTATTAACAAGAGTAAATTTTAGTAGATAACATTGATGAAGACATTAGTCTTGTTAATGACACATTTGTTGTTCCAAACAAAAGCTCTCATGATAGTATGGCTAAATTCTCTATATTCTTGAACCCATTGTTTGAAGAAGAAGTAATAGAAGATAGATTTGAATTTTTTGTGTTCTTGAATCCTTTATTTGAGGAAGATTTTCTATGAAGCCAAATCCATCAACACCATGATGAAGATAGAAGGCCTAATGAAAGCTTTAAAGATGATGAAACTCAAGATATGAATGAGAAGGTGTATTTAGCAAATGAGCCATGCACTTGTTTTTCCTATGAGTAGGAGGTATATCAAACATGTGAGGGTGAGGTGGAATCAACCAAGTGTAATGAGGAGAGTATGTTGGAGAATAGTTCTAAAAATTATTCTAGTATCCTACTTGATCAAGTTCTTGATAAAAAGGAAGTTTTTGAATGCAAGTTATCTTTGAATTCTTTTTGCAAAAATGGGTCAGATTGTATGCATGATCCACCTAGCAAAGACTATAGTGTACTTGATGACTTCTCAGAGGCTAAACATAAATCAGATCCTAAAGACTACATTGAAGAAGTAGAGCCAATAACCATCATCTATGAGGATGCTGCATCTAATACAAGTTTGATGTATGGGCAGCAGATTGAATTAATGAAGGGAAAGCTTATCATGATAGAGGAGGTTCAAGGTGTTACATGATTAGAATAAGATTTTTGATAGAGGGAAGAACTTATGTTCATTTTTGGGGGGCCTGGGGCCACCCAATTTCACCTTGCATCATGTAAAGCATGGATGCTTGGTGTTCTCTTCCAGATAGAGCTAAAATCTCATTCTATCCACAAGGGACATATGTCCTCAGCAAGAGCCACTAATGGAGCCTAAAATTTTTGGTGAATTTGGGCCTCCATTTAAGCATCTTATCTGACCTTTTTATCCCACAAATAATATTATATTTACATGTTTCAATGATATCTCTATGCTAGGTGTACAGTGACCCAACAAATTCATATTCTTCAAAACATTAAATTTTCTATTCAAACTTTAGTCAATGGGAAAAGTTTAAGTCTATCAACTTCCCTAGATTAGATACTCCTAATATAATTTCCATAACATAATAGTGGTGAAGAATAATTGTTTCCATGCATCTTATATGCACATAGGCAGATTTAATTAATAAACCATTGGTGATATATCTTCCCACGTCATGCAATATGCCAAACAAAACATAGTACTAGAGATGTGCAGACGCGGTGTCTTAAAATCTTTGTGGGTTGGAAATGAAAAAAAGGATCTATCATGAGTTTAGTATGTGCGAAGGAAAATGATCATGGTTGCATCGAGAGTCTTAAATAATATGTATCGTATATAGAGAAGACAACATGTTTGTTTTTATTTTTACCGAGAACAAATGGAGGATAGTTGGATAGAAGTAATTTGAACCCCATATGATAGTTCATCAAATAATCATCATAGTCCATCTTTGTTTGCACAGGGAGAACACAATAACGACAAAAAGCCTCAACAACTTGTCTTAGCTGTAACAACATATTTAAAGGAATACAAGTCATTGCCATATCAAATAAACAATATTATTTTGGGGATATCTTAGTGTGAAGCAAGCACATATCATAAATGAAAGAAATTGTCGATGCTTTCATTGCAACAATTGGGAAAGATCTTTGTAGTTCTGAATCACAACCATGATGGACTGACGTATTACTGACTATTTGAGAACAAGTTTTGATTATGGGGAGGAAGGGTGAGGCAATAATAGGAAGAAGATTGCACTAGAATGACCCGTAAAGGCAGAATGCCCAATTTGCATTGGCCAACATGATTGCTTCCATGTTTTTCTAGGAAATATGGAATAATGAGACATGGAATGGCAGAAAAACTAAGGAAGGAATATGACCATGTCTCCATCCTTATAAATTATGTTCGAGATGACAAGCAGTCAACGACTATGGAAATAAAGACAATAATAGAATTAGTATGGTAATGTTTTTCAGTAATTGAAGTAATAACGATAAGAATTCAATCACAAAAATTCAAAGGGTTGTTGATTTATAAGTGCGTCACAAGAAAGATGTGATTATCACGAATCTCTTACTAGCGGTGTCTTCCTTGAAGTATGGAAACACCAATACTCATACATAGCATTAGAACCACACACATAACACAAGGAGATTGATATTTACATATGTCATACTACATAGCAAATATTTTCAAGTCAGAGGTCCACGCTAAGTCATAGACCGCAGCATATGGAAATCACATAATGAAAAACATGATAAATCAAAAACAGTCAAAGTGTAAGAGAATTAAGAAGGTAAAAGTTTGGAGGCTCGATAATACAAATTTGACCTCACCCAACATTCCACACAAGCAAAAGCCCGATGAAAACAAAAGATACGTATGGCAATGTGAAGTATATATCATTAAACTTTGAAGGCTTCTGTGCAGGGACTGCTTGTTCTGAAACATTACGATAGAGCATGAAAGTTGAGGAAGTAAGCAAAATACTCTTGTGGCACGATTTGATTCACCAAAGCTCATATACGCAATTCATATTGAACACAGAACATAGTCATTCTCATGGAGATCATTCACGATTTCAGAACCAAGTCGTGTACCTTTCAAATCATCTTGGTAACAAAATCGAAGTCAAAAGGATTAATCTGAGGTCTAAAACGACTTCAGTGGAAACCAAAAATGAGATATTGCGAATTGGAAAATAAATATCATAATATGAAGGTTGAGAATATTGAAATAACTAAGCTCCTTATTCCATCGATTAAAGCCATTTGAAGTTTAAGGTTGCTTATATTTGAAAGGGGTGTTATTTAGATATGACTCTTCACTTTGAAAAGTCATACCCTAAATGAACAAAGATATAAATAAGGTTAGAAACCAAATCAAGGAGAGACAAGAAACAATATTCGGAAAAACATTCATATTCAAGAGAAATTATTTTATATTATTTGTATGGAAGGATAAGGAGTTTAATATGATTTTGTAATATAAATTCCATTATTTTATTTTAATAATAAAATAAACTGTTCTTTTCTTATTCTTAAAGGTGTGGAGCTTTAAACTGTAGATGAATCATCTTTTGTAATTATTATTTGGAATTCTATATACAATTTAAATGTCGAATAAGTGGACAAGGTCATTTAGCATTTAAATTTGATAAGATTGCATAAATATTTGATCTGTCACATCTTGATTATTTAATTGTTGGTAGTATAAGTGAACAAGAGCTTTATGAAGTTGTACGTGAAAATTCACTGAAGTTGACTCTATTGCCCAAATGAGTAGAGGCACTAGTCTTTCTATTCTTGAAGTCAAAAAATCTAGATATTGCTTCCTAAAAGCATCAAATCAATTATTTATAAATATTTTACAATCCATTCAATTCAAACACTCAGTATCTAGTTCTCATTTTAATTGAGCTCATGGACCTCATCAGTCGAAGAACTCCAAAAGTTTAAATTTTCTTTAGAAAATATTTGAACCAAATATACAGGTTCAAGGAGGTCTACCCACCTAGGTGTAGCGGAGCCTGAAGTGTAGAGGAATCAAGAAGTATTCCCGTTTGTTGGCTAGAACTGATTGAGAAGTCCTATCAGAGAAGTGGCAAGCTCTTGGATTTCCAACCTGCAATTTTCGGAACCAATAGGACTATGGTTTAACATCATAGTAGTATATTCAGCTTGAGCAATGTCTCTTCAGGACAAATAGATGCCACCAACTTTGCTAGATAACTACTCAACTTGCTTTTGCAAATCTTCTAGTTTTCTTATGAGATTTGGACTCGTGAGATTGTTTGTGGGCCATTGATCTTTCAGAGAGCCAAATAGGGTATGGTAGATCAAATTATAGTATTCTAAAGCACCTTTTGAGAGGTGGATGGGAGAGTCACTATGTTTTTGGGAGTGGTGGGAATGCAAAATAAATGGAGGCTTGGCTCTTTTATCTCGATCTAGTCCTTTGTTATTCCTTTGTTTAATCTGGTGGAAATGGTGGTTCTACCAATCTTGGCTTGTGGGATGTAGACACGATAATTATCATCATTGTCTACTTTGTACAATCTCTTATTGTCGTTCCATTTAGAACACTATTCTAAAGGAATGTTTCAAAATGAACTCCTTATAATTTGTAATGCAATTTCTTTATATTCATGACCTAAAAACTTATAGTGTCTCTTAACAATACTTCTTTTTCATCTTAACTATATTAGAAAATAAAAAGACTTCCTTCTATAAAAACTGATCCAAAATCTATTCTAAGATCACTAGGCCTCCACCTTCCTATGATTGATCATTTCTTATGAATAACTACCCAATTCAAAGGGCATTACAACCACCTTTCTCTTCCTCGTAGTGAAACACCATGTGAAATGGATACTAACATACTTGTAAAGATCATTCAAGCAATATTGTCAACATGCCACCTAATTACAATACCACAAAGATTAAAATAGTGTACAATCCTTGAAGATGCATTGGGAAAGAAGACATCATTGAACTACTCCTCCATACATCAGACTTGCAAAGGCATTAGAGGGATTCCAATAAACTTCTCCAACATTTCAACACATTCTTGCATAAGGTACTTTGTAACAAAATAAGAATCTTCTAACCTCTACATTCCTCTTAAAGATGTAGATGTTAACAAATCACTACAAATATGTCAATGCAAGAGGGGTCGAATCATGTCTCAAACCTTTCTGACCTATAGCCAAAAATATGGAATATGGCACATATATAAGAGGTTTTATTTTCTCTACATGCCCTTACAATCTTTCCTTGCCTAGGAATAACAACAACAACATATAACATTATAGAAATGAGCAAAGGCCTAATTTAGAGGTGAAGACACTGATGGAATGAAACTTGAATTTAGAAATACAAGACCTTTAGAGACCTAGGATATTAGGTTGGATTATTTTTAAGTTGAGAAAAAAAAAAGTCACAAGAACATTGGATTTATAATAATTTCTAGCAAGAATCTAATCTAGCTTGAGTTTGGTCTTGATTAAGCCTGCAACCTACCAAATTTTCTAGGAGACCTATTTAGACCCAATTCTTGTAAATCAACATCTCTTTCAAAACATTTACAAATATCAATAATGGGTTTGTAACCAATACATACACTCGTATATGTTCCCTATAATGGTTGTCTCACATTCCAAAACTAATTATTTTTTCAATCCATTTCTATGATAATTATTTCCTTTTGTTTCTACCTAACAAAGAGAACCATGAAGAGACATACACTATCATTGAGTGTATTGATGAATGAAAATTGGAATTTTTTTTGGATAACACATTGCCCATCCTAGCAATATCCAAACCTTTTAGTTGTTATGATTGAATAATTTATCTATAGATCCTAACTATGTCAAGCATGAACTTATTTGAAAATTCCTCTCTTTTGTATCAATGTTTTTAATTTTTTGGTAATAAGATTTTATTTTATAAGAAGTCATAATGGTAACATAAATTAGAATGAGTTCCTCATAATTTGTCATTGAGGGTTATCTTTTTGGAAACATTACATAATACGTAAAAGTAACCTACACATCATCGAATAGTAAGATTTAACCTCACATCATGTTGCTACTTTCAAAAGTGGGGCAAAAGCATAACTTCACCAACATATTCATATAGCAAGAATTCATTCTAAAAAGTAAGGGTTCTCTATGGGCACTATAACCAAACTACTTGCTATAATAGAGGAACCTCAATTTTTCTCTTGCTAAATTTCTTTCCCTCTTGGATCAAACACCTGATTGTCCTTAAAAAAATTCAACATTGTACTTGTAACAAAGTCTTCAACTTTGACTATCCCAAACTCAAAGCCAACCACCATAATCATTATGCAAATTCCAGGGTTTTTTCTCCTCTTGATAAGCCTATATTGGCCTCCATTTTATAAAAAAACCACTCCCCCAAAATACTAGACCACCCAACAATCTCCTCTCAAGTCATCATTACACATTTTGGCTATGTTTCCAAGATAAATACTATAAATCCTCATACAAAACATGTAATCATAGCCCACTTATAAAAACATGTAATTTCAGCTATGGTATTTCCATAGATCAGCTAATTTATTAGGTTCTACTAGGATTATAAACAATAGTAATCCAAACCCCAAAAAATCTAGATGTATTAAAAATTGTAAGAAAGTTTAAGGAAATCTCTTCAAGACATTATGAAAAAGAAGAAAGAAGCAATTCTTGGCATAAACCAAGGATTTGATTGAAAATACATCAAGAATATCAAAGAGGCAATAAAAAAAATTGCCCACCTGAAATGATTTTCTCAGTGTTATTTCTAGAAATGACATATTCCTTCCCTTAAATGATCTTCTCCCACCTCCTAGAACTTCCATTTCTCCCTCTTCTCTACTACATATTACAATGGATACACACAAGCACATTAAATTGAAGAGGGAAAATATTTTTGTAGGATAAGGTGCACCACATGCCTTGCACTAAGAGGTCTTGATATTTTTTTGGCTTCAGGTCTTATCAAGCCTTATTGGTTGCATTTTGTTTTTAAAAACTTTCCTGTGTTTGTCAAAATTTTGATATCACACTACCATTAGGATTTCAATAAAGGTGGACATAATTTTTTTTTAAAGAAAAAGTCTCACACAATAAAACACCTTCTCTATCAAAGATTTCCATCAAAATTCAACACCAAATGTATTAGTGCACCCTTAGGAAATAGGGGTATGAGAACTCTTATAAGCCACAAGCTATCCACAGTATTGTCAATCATAATTCAGGGTGTGTGCAAAAAAGTGTTCAAGCTAATTCTTTGTTGACATCATCTCCTTCTTAATCTAACATATCTTCTTTATGGTTTTGTTGGTAAATAGATTGTTCTTTTTCTGATTCTCCTTTTAATTTGCCCAATTTGTAATGAAGAATAACTTTACACAATAGTTGGGAAACTGTTTATGAGAATAACTAGTTTCCCTCTGAATTAAGGTACAACTCCCTATGTGAATAATGTTCAAAGAATTATGTTTCTCTCCTAAACTAACACAGGGTATGCTCTCAACCCGAGAGTAAAAGAGGCAAACCGAATTAAACCTAAACAGGACTTAATCAAGGCAAAGAAATACTTACTAATCTATGAACCAAGTTATAGAATCCACAAATCTTATGAATTTAAAACACAACGACTAGCTATCCTACAATAAACACTTAACAGAAAAATAAATGAGATGATTAAAGACTTCTAATGAATCTTTCTCTGAATACCTGTCATGTCCCCTTTTCAAATAATTAAAAAATAATAATTTTTGCTAAGGCAGGCAGGCCCAAGAAAGTGAAGTTCTTGGAAAAAGGGGGTTAATCTTTGGAAACCATTGGACTAATAAATGAAAATTGTTATTAAAATATGTTTCATTAACCTCTATTGGACATGAGTTACGGTTATGCCCTCTTTTAAGGGGTTTGGAGGCATTTTGGACTGATTCCAGAACTTGATTTTGCTCATTTTCTTTGTTATTCTTCAGAGGCTGCCAAATCTGTGGAGAAGGAGACCTAAGAACGGGAGTTTACAGGTTTCCAAGGAGACCCAAGAATGGGAGTTTGTAGGTTTCCAGGAAGGCTAAGGACGGGAGTTTGAAGCCATTCCATGTGCATGCTCATACAGAGTTTGCCTTTGTGCTAAACAGTGTAGATTTGTGGGTTTTGGGGTGTGTTTTTTGTATGACTTTGGTGTTTTCAGTTGAGTATTTCATATCAGTTTGGGTTGCTGCTGTATTTCAGACTTTAAGGTGTTAAAATAGAGCTGAATATATGTATTGGGACGTGATTAAACTTCTGAGATAGATTATTAGTGTTTTTGTCGTGTTTTCGAGCATTTTTGTGTTAATTTTGGGAGCCCGATGAGCATAGTTTTTGTCCTACATTTGAGAACTGTTGTGTAAAGGCTATATGGATCTCGAAATTTCATTTTGTAGGGTGTTATACTGCTGAAATTTCTTTAAAAATGTCCACTTTCAGATTTATTAATAATAGGTGAAGCTGTGAAGCTTTTGGCACAATTTCTGGCATACCCGATTTGGGGTTTCTTGAAAAATTTGGTGGATCTTTGTGATATTAGTTGTTTGATCTTGAAAATCTGATTAGAGGTTGGAAATATCATACAAAATCAGAAAAGGGACATTTCAATACCCCAAAGCACTTCTTACTATGGTTAATTCATATCCTCATGACAAAAGAATAAAAAATCTTTTCTCTCCTTCTATAATTCAGATTTTAAAAGAAAGAAACATAGAAGTGATAATTCCTAACTAAATGGAATAGAAAATCATTGACATAAAATCCTCTTTATTGGCTCTGCGATATCAAGTCTGATACATCAACCATTTTGCTGACCCTCTACATGCAATGAAATGAAAAATCTAAACTAAAATGCCCTCCCCTTCCCTTTAGCTCTCTGATTGTATTTTGAAAAAAGAAGAACCCCCTGCTCAGGAAAAGATTTGCAATAAATAATTTCCTTCAGCCACTATTTGGTTTCCCTCCATGTGGCTCTTCAGTTTCTGACTTTTCAGTTGAAACTACCAAATGATTAAGACTCTTTAACCTTGGGTTCTTTTGCAAATAACAATTTCAAATCATATAGAAATACCATGACTTTAGATTTTTGTAACTGCAGCCCTCTTGTTTCATAATGTTTAAAACTTTTGTCTGCCGATGGACCTGGTACCATATACTCATATCTTCCCATGCAAGCTCAAATTGGGAAAGACTAGAGCCTATATAAATAGCCCAAAGTTTTCCTGGCTCCTCCAAAGAAGTGCAGTTATACAAAGATAGCCCCGCATTTCCTAAAGTATCTTTCAAATTATCTCCGAAAGACTTTTCAATCAACACAGATGGAATTGAAATCTTATCAAGATAATCATCAGCTGCCTTGGTCTCTTCAGGAGAATCCATTGTTATGAGTGGCTCTTCACAGTCATCTGCAACAAGAACTGCAACAGCATCACCATTTCATGCATTCCATGTCTTCATTGCAAAATAGCATTCTGTCACAAATTCTGACATGAATCAGCTATAGCCAATATCCCAGCATCATCAACATGATAACACCATTTAATATCTAACTCAGCAATGCGCTTGCATCCCAAAATAATTGCTGAAAGACCAGCAGATGAAATCCCAGAACAACCTCAAATTTTGAGGTTATGAAGTTTGCGCAATTGTGAGATAGACTTCAGAGCATCATCACTAACATGCATGCAGTAGGAAAGCTTTAAGCTCTTTAACCTTGGGCACCCATTATAAATTGCTCTAATTCCAGTATCACGCACACCTGTGTATCGATTTTATTGAGATAGACTTGATAGACAATATCATTATAGGTATAGTTATGAGTGTCATAACGAATGAGATCGTATGGCATGGGATAGTCGAGAAAAGTGAGCACTGCGTCAAATACATCCTTACAAAATCCTGTGACAATGGTTTGATTAGAGCTTTCATCATTTGCGACCGTTAGGAGCTCCTTGAAGCCGTTCTTCACTGGAACCCCAATTCGAAGCTTTTTATCTATCGTGGGTGTCACCCAACCTTATAGATTCTGCATGTCTCCCCCTGGCCAAATCTCATTGCCAAGCTTAACGGCCCCGCAAACTTAGCTCCAAGTTAAAAAGGAATTGTTAAGTCTGCAGCATTCTGATCTGTCGATACCCGATTCAAAATACGCCCACTTGGAGTTGAATCAAAGAATGACATTGGTGCACGGAAGATGCACCTGCGCATTTCACTGAGAAGTTGATTACCTGCCTTTAAATGCAAGACGTGAAAGAAATGTTGCCCTTAAAAGCACAAATAAGGAACTGCCTAATGATAGAGCAATATAAACCCGAATTAGAAGGGATTTGCTAATTAGTGATCTATCGCCAACAGGTTGTTGGGTTCGCCCATGCCATTCACTGTAAACTCATATCCGTAGACCCCCTTTATAAGCATAAGATAGGCTAGCAATATAGATGTCTTGAATTTGCATATACTCCAATTCCTGTTGTGTGAGCCGTTGATGATATGAAGAGCTTT
The DNA here is from genome assembly GCA_028749045.1 of Cupressus sempervirens. NCBI lineage: Eukaryota > Viridiplantae > Streptophyta > Pinopsida > Cupressales > Cupressaceae > Cupressus > Cupressus sempervirens. Next base: position 835,985,635 of record CM053786.1, on the reverse strand, counting down.
TTGATCATCTTTTCTGTTGTAATACACTTTGGCATAGTTATCGAGACAAGGATCATATTCATCAACTACCCTCTTCAACATCTTGTTAGTTGAATGCTTGAATTGGTTCTCCCCGTATTTTTTATTTCTTGCTTTGTTTTTGTGAATGCATTTGGGAGTATACAGACCATACATGTCTATCTCATTGTATGGAGCAAACACTTCATTGATTGCATTTGTACAAATTTTGTTATCCCAACTTGCTGAAAGCCGAACCAAGGAGTGCTCTGATTATTATGAATGGCATCTCCATACTCAGACTAACCAATGCTACCACTGCACTCTCCATATCAACGGGAGTGCGATTAAATTTTTCATGAAGAAAGTTTTTTCAGGCAGCATTAGCAGCAAGAATGCTGCCACTGCATCCTCTTTCTACTTTTGCAATCTTTGGTGAGGTGGGCGAGCATGTCATAGAGTTGATGCATGACTCTAGTGTTACATTCTCCAGCTGATCTGCAAGATTATAATAGGCTTGAGATACGTTAACCCAAAATGCATGCTCTCTTTCATTTTCTGTTTTTTTATTTTTGAATTCTACTCATTTTCTTTGGATAAAACATTTTGTGTCATATGAGGGGCCTCAAGGAATTCAAGTAGTTTTGCTACCAACTCATCCTTCTTAGCTGTTCTTTTAGAAAGTTGCAAATCTAGAAAATCACAGAGATTCACCAAGTTTTCTTTATGGAGTTTTTCAAGTTTTTCCTTCACTTTCTCATTAATCTTGTTTCCATCATGTTCAAAACCAGAGAACTACAAAATATTATTTCTGATATGAGCAGTCTTAACTCGCTTTCCATAAATAACACTATGAAGTAATTTCAAGATTTTAACGGTTCTTCTCTTCTTTGATAGCTTAAATGCCACTTCTCTTTTCGAATTTCAACTGAAATTAAGAGTTGGAAATGAGGTAATGGAATCTGAATTCAGAAATTCAAACAAAGCATTTCACATCCATAGGCAATTTATGAGAAAACTGACCAGGACAACCAAAAAACTTGAAGTTTTGAAATAGGGGTACTAAAAGTATGCCTAAAAGTTTTGCCTAAACTTCTTCATGATAAGGTGATTAATAGACCTAAACATAAAAGAAACATAGTAAAAAACCTATGAATCCCCTAGTTTGTATGTATCACTGCTATCGTGATCAATCTACTAATGATTATCAAAATTTACATTACAAGATTCAACAACTCATTAATAATGATGTTATTCACATATCTCCTTCTAATGAGCTCTATTTAAATCATGATTTCTTTAAATAACATCTAATTCCCTATAATGTTTCTTGATGTCATATAACATTGCTAGCCTTTCTCTTGGGGGCTCATTATCATACATGATTTTCTTTGTGTAGCGTAATTGCTTATCTCTGTCCTTATTCCTAAAATTGTGGAGCAAAGGAACCCTATCCATTTTTATTATTGTCCTGAGGATCCACTATCCCTTTGGTTGTGTGTTATTTGTTTATCATGTGACATACAATCTTACATTATTTGGAATTGGATTCCTATGGTAGATATATCACTTACCTTGGATCCTCCCCATAGTGTGGTATCCTTTATAAGGATTTCCTATTTAACTTATTTCATTGTGTCTCATTGCATTCTCCCCTTCTAGGATCTCATAAGATTTGTTACCTCTTTGGTTTGGACTAGGTGCTTCTTGTAGGTACTATCTTAATGTTGAAATTTCTTTATCCTTTTTCATCACTTAAAATGCCAAAAATAAGCACCTATTTTTCCATCTTAAGGGGGGTATACATGGACCCATATTTTTATATGTTTTTATTTATTTCAAGCACAACATATAGAGTAAACTAGCATAGCATAACTTTCTAAGGCCAATTACTCTTCCTCTTTTTGTATATCTCTCAGATTGGTTGCCTAGTATGATATGTACAAACTTCGTTAACCATTTGACCTATCTTGGCACATATTCAAACTATTTTCTATTGGTAATATGGTCAAATAGATGTCTTGATTGCTACCGTTTATGGCAACATATATTTAGCATTTCATTTATGCATTTAGAGTTAGAAAATTATCTAAGTGTTAGATAGTTTGCAAAAGTAAAGAGTAGATGTAATGTATATTGAAGATTCATTGTGAGTTAGCTTATGTGAAATTTAGGAAATCTCTATAATAATGTCATGATGATGTGTACCAGTGCATATGTTTCTACGAACAATGCAGTGTGAGTTATAGTTGAAATACCAATACTGGTATATAATAGAACAAAACAAAGCATAGCAGTAATTCGAGTTGTATGACTCAATGAATTATTTTGATGAAAAAATAATTACTAAGTCATGATGAGTTGACTTTGTGGATATTAATCCATAAGTTATTTCATATTATGTCAAGTGTGTGAAGACATGAAGGTTGACTGAGTAGAGATTTGCTAATATGAAAGGTATAAGTAAAGATCTTATCTTGCATAGTAAATGTAGAAGTTATATGATATGCAAACTATTGTACAAATAGTCAGAAAGATATGTGAGCCTTATGTGATGAGAGATCCGATGTATGATCAAAAGAAGTGTAAATTATAGCAGTGAGAAAGTATTGTATGTATATACACTCTTGCGAAGAACTAAATTGTATAATTGCATGTTAGAGTAGTGGGCTCCTCTTGCTTACATTATATTTAATCTATCAAGTCCTAACAAGGTTGAGGCTTCTAACAAGGCCTAGTCCTCTAATAAGGAATTGAGACACTATATGTACTTCATAGACTCCTAGCAAGGTCAATATCCTTAACAATATTCTTTTGTTTAGTAGATCATCTAGTGGGTATCATCCCCATTAGGGTTGTCCCTTGGCTAGGGCTTCCCTAGTTAATAAATAATAGTGTTATGAGTTCTCTATGTGCATGGTTATATTTACTGTTAAGAATTGTTGGTTTACTTTCATATGCATGTTATAAAGTAATTAACAATATTTAGTTGTGGGTAAAAGTTTGTAGACTACTGATTCACCCCTCCCCCCCTCCCCCCCTCTTAGTATCATCTATTTCTAACAATTGGTATTAGAGAACAGTTATTGTGAAGAGGCTTAATAACTTGAGTAAGATCCCTGTAGATATGGAATAGTTAAAAAGAAACCTAGAAGAAGCTCTTGAACAAATTGACCTTCTTACAAAAGAAAGAGATAACATGAAAGATAGATATGAAGATGCTAAAGTCTACATTGGTAAACTAAAAGATAAGATTGATGATCTAAAATCTGGTAAAGAATCAAATATGTAGACTAAGTGACAATGATGAAGTAAGAAATCTCAAGAAAGAAAATGAGATCTTGAAACATGAGTTGAAAATTGTTGAACTTAAGTTGAGTCTTAAAAGAAATGATAGTAAGAGTGAAACTGATCCAAAATTTGAGAATATAGACCTTAGATCCCAGTTGAGTCAAGTAACATTTGAATTAGATTCTATTAAGTGAACAAGGATAGAGGATTGAGATATGAAATTAGATGCAAAGTGAAAAGGATATGATAAAATAAATGGAAGTGATGTAGACACATAATTTTGTATCTTGTATGAATTCATAATAATTTCTACAAGGTATTGTAAAATCTCTTAATCGGGTAGTCTCTAACCAAACTGATAAGTTCAATGTATGAGCTTTTGTAATTCCTTTAGTAGGGTGAACAAAATATTGGTGGGATTAAAATCTCTTAATGAATTAGTTCCCAATAGAACTACGAAGTTGTCCAACAATATATTTTTCACTCCTAATCGGGTGAGTCACTCATAAAGTGACATATTGTTTATCTAATTAGGCAATCTCTTTTTCCAACAATGAAGAGTTGTGGTACCATCTCAACAAAAATTTCTTCCATCTAACCAAGGTTTTATGAAAGACCAAAAATCTTTGTCTTATGGTTGGGTGAATTGTGTTATGATTTACGATTATTTACTTTATAATTTATAGTTATAACATATTTGTAAAACTAAAGGAATGAATAGTATCGGTTAATATGAAATACAATTTTATGTTTTATGGTTAAAATACTCAATTTTTAAAAGCTTACATTAATATTGATTTACCCCTCTAGTACCTAACCTTTCCAACAACTAGCACTAGAGCTCATTACTCTAGAGGAAACTTTCAATAGATTGAGAGTAGGTCTCAGATTATGGAGAGGTATAGGAGAGAAAGACAAATGGAAGAAGGTTTGGATGAAGCTATTGTAGAGATAGAGAATCTGAAAAGAAGAAGAAGAATAATTTGCAAAAAGGAAAGAATTATCAAAATGATTGGAAATAAGCTTGGATAATCTTGAAGAATTATCAGAAAACAACACAAATTCTAAAGAAGATGATTCAATAATTCCATAACAAATGGAAAGGAATACAAGTCTTGAAGAAAATATATCAAAGCCCAAAAGGAACTTGGAATTCAAGCCCTTAGGATGAAGAAGGTATTTGAATGAATGAGGATAGCCAAGTAAGTCAGTCTTGAAATAGATAAGAGGGATTTTGAAAGATAAACCAAAGACAAGGATGACATCATTCAAAGAAAAAAATAAGAGAATAAAAAGCTAAATGAATACGTGAATGAAATAAATGAAGAAAATAGGAAGATACTTACTGAGAATGAAAATATGAGAAAAAAAGATGAAAACTGGAGGAACAATTTGAAAGTTAAGAAAGAAGTAAATGAGAGAGTCACCAACTTTGATTTGAGCACACAAAAAGTGGATGAACAATAGAAAAGTCAAAGAAGATTTGGGGATACTTGATTGGTCTTGGTTGCACCAGTAACAACAAGTTTTAAATCAAAGAATCATTTAAATTGGTAATAGAGAACCTATTGCCAAAGTTAAAAGAATATATCAACGGACAAGGCGAGATACCCATAAAACCTAATTTTTACAATTATGGAAAACTTGGTGATGTACATCAAATATTTTCCAAAGTAAATCAATTAATATTCAGAGAGGTACATGATTCAATCGATGTCACTATAATTGCAATAAGTTTGTACATTGAGATGAAGAATAAGAATCAAGGACTAGTAGTATATTATCAGAAGGAAACTTTATAGGTTACTATTACACATGTAAGAAGTATGCACATAAGGCTAAACATTGTAGATGCAAAGTTTCACCGATAAGAATACCAAGAAAATTGATATGCACATTGAGGAGTAAAGGAAACATTCTATCTATATGCAATATATGTGGACATTTTGGACATATGATTATGATTTGTAGATTAAAGAATCCAAGAGGTAATTCAAGACCATGGATATCAACAAGAATAGTATGTTTCACTTGTCACAAGTATCTAGACATTTAACACAAAATTTTAGATACTGACAAGCCAAAAACACAACTAACAAAGGAAATACAACAGTAATTCTTCAACTTTTGGTCAAGAGGATTCATCATCAAACTAAGTCGTGAAGTTCCAAACTATCTAGGAAATAACTCATTTTGAATATTATCTATAATGCATTCCCATCTTCAAAAAAATGCCTTATACTATTTATATTTTCAAATTATGTCAACATAAAAAATTTGGAAGAAAAAATAAGCCATGCTTTTCATACAAAACACCCATCTTTGAGGAGACAACAGTCTACAACACAACAGTAAGTGAGCCTCTCAATTGAGAGGTCTTGGATTCAAATATACTCAATCTTAAATCATAATAATAATGAATCTCAATGAATAATGGAAATAATAAAAAAAATTTGGCATCCACCCATTATGAATAAAAATAAAAATATCTTTAAGCAAGAAGAAAAGTTAAGATAATTTAAAAAATATACAACTTCATGTGCCCCCATTCTTCATTTTGTGATGGGTAGACTTTATTCATTTGATGTCTAAATAAAATCTTGAATAATATCATCTTACAAGTATTCAATATCTTTGTAAAGTATAGCATGGATGATTTTGTAGTGCGTGCCCTAGTTCACATTTCTATTATCATTGCCAAACTCTTTTAGGCTAGTTTTATGCTTATGATTAGTAGTATTATTTGAGATTATTAGATACTATTTTACATTCAGTTGATTATATGGTGAGATTACTTGTTACTCTATATTCATGTATGTATGATGATTAGTACAGTGTTTTTAGTTATAGATGATGATTAGCTAGATGGTTTAATTATCATACATGTTTTCTTATGGATACTTACCCCATACTGCATGTTTATGGTGTGCATGTTTATTTTCTTTATGTATGGTGTTTCTGAAGTGGTTAAGGAAGGGAGTCGTAGTCACCTGCTAGTTGAGATCTACATGATGTACCACTTCCTACCATTTCCTATTTAGCTTAGAATATTGTGTTTGTACATGCATGGATTTTATGTAGGTACCAGGTACTAGGTATTGACTTCCCTGAATTACCAAGATGAGCATACCCTATCACATTATCTCAATGGTAACAAAGGGGAGATAAATTTTGAAGTCCAAATCCTAAACCTTTAAGCCATTTTTCCTAATTGAAAATTAGGACAAGTATCCAAGTTGACTACCCTCTGAATGCGTTGAATGATGTTAATTCGTGATTATAACCTTTTAGTTTGATTTTGTATGTGTTTTTCTTTGATGGGTTTTTCGTATGTTTTTTTATGAGTCTTTGGTAAATTTTCTATTAATTAAGTCTAATTAAAAGATTAAATTAATGATTTAATTTAATAAAAAAAATTATGATATTTTAATAGTTAATTATATTTAATTAATTAGAAAATTAATTAAATAAAAAGAATTAAATTTGAAGATAAAAGTTATAAGAATAATTTTAGAACGTGATAATATTTATTTAATTTAATAATAATATATTTAGAGTTCATTTTTAAATAAATGCTAAATAATATTATTATTTAAGTTTATAAATATTTTATCTAGTAACATTTCAAAAATAAATTGAGAGGTGAAAATATATTAATTTATTAAAAAGTTTTAAGTTCGCAAGATGTATGCATGAGATGAAAATATTTTAAATTTTTTTAAAAAGATAAAACAAGTATATTTAATAAAGATATTTTAATTGCATAAAATGTGCATGAGATTAAATTCAATAACTTAATTAAAGAGAAGTCAAGTGAAAATTAAATAAAATAATTTAATAATTCATGTAACGTCCATGAAAAAGATAAAAAGAAAGATTAAGAAAAGATTAAGGAAAGTTAATTTAGAGTCAAAGTCTGGTGAGCACAGAGTTCTTCTGGGTGAACGCACAATTAGTGCCTCGATTTAAGGAGAGAACTCTATCACAATTTAATGGTTCATTTTTGGGGGATGCAAATTTTGGAAACAAATTTGGGAAGTGAATTCTGGAAGGGAAATTTTGGTAAAATTTTAGAAAGAAGTTCTTGCATAGAAGCAAATTCTCTCACAAAATCTTCTAGGCATTGCAATTTTAGCATTAGAATCTAGGTAGATTCTTATGTTTTGAATTGCACAATTAATTACGTTATTTAAATAAGTTTGTCTTCTCCATGTCTTTTGCATGTGCTGGTTTCAGAATGTTTTAGGTTGAAAACCCTTGTATGCAAATATTTGGTGTTGATTGAGAAATGTTTGTGCATGGATCTAGTTGGATACTTTACTGAGTTTACTTAAGACAATTACATTTTATTAGGAATAAGATTGAATAAGAAATCAAGCAAATACGACAATCTATTGGATATTGAAATCAAGTTTTGGGTAGAAAAGAAAACAAATTTTATTGTTTAGAATTTAATTGATTAATCTAGGTTTCCATTCTAAATCCATATTGAAAATGTTTATTAAAAAAAAAAAGAGAGAAGAAATTTGTTTATATAAATTTTATATTGAAAAGAGACAATATTCTTTTTGAAAAATTAATTTAAAAATTTGAGTGGTTAGTCGAATTTCCCCTATTAGACTAGGATTGAAAACATTTATTAAAAAAATATAAATATAAATATTTTAATATATTTACCTTGAGCAGCAGACTGCTAGGCAACTCTCCCTCTTGAAGGGACATGAGATTTTCAAATCGCATATACATTTATGAGTTTTTTTTTAAAATTTAAGTTGTTTTATATTAATATAATTAAAATTAAATTCAGTTGGTTATAAATTTATTAATTATTAATAAATTTATTATTAATTATTTAATTAATAAATATTATTTACTAAAAGAATTTTTATTCATAGTTTTTTATTATTATTAAATTAATTAATGATTAAAAAATATTATTCATTAAAAAAAATTGTTAATAGGTATTGATTATTAATTAATTATTAATTATTAAATAATTAATAATTAATAATTTAGTAAGGTGAATGGATATTGGAACTAATTGGAATTAATGATAAATATCATTTAATAATGATAATTATATTTATTATTTGAAAAAATTGATTATTAATGAAATTGGGGTTATTTTTTATTTAATAATCAATTATTATTATTATTTTAATAATTTCATAAATGATTGTTATTACTTTTAAGTCATGATGTGATTTTTTTATAAGAGTGAGAAGGGGTTTAATTGCAAGGGTTAAATTATAATTCTTATCTATTCAAAAACTTGTACTGAAAACGAAAATTGGAAACCCTACTATTTAATTTAACTGTGTGTTTGCAAATCAACCAAACTATAAGACTACTCTATTTTTTTGTGTACTGTTTATGTTTTGGGGTTGGGGTTGACTAGAGCATTGACTAGTTTTAGGATGTTACCAAAGGCTCAGGGGTACTTATGTGTTTGTGATGTTATGATGAGTTGTTTTCGGTCTTTCCAAACCCAACCATGGTAATATGATTAAGTATGCTCTATGATGGGATGTATTTACTATTTTTTATTGCTTTCTAGTCTTTTTGTGTGAAGCTAAGGTGTATGTTTATGAGATATTTGATTTAACCATTTTTAAATCCTCGATCAGTTATACTTGGGTTGCCTTCCAGTTGCCTTGATGGGATTAAAGTGTTTGCTTTGATCTTGGTGATGTCATGTTGTGACATGTTTGACTTAACTATTTTGAGTTGTTGATTAGTATTATTGGGATACTTTCTGGTTGCTCATTGAGAACCAATGGGTATTATGATTTATCCTAGGATGCTTTCCAGTTGCTCATAGAGAACTGATGTGATTATTGTGGATTAGCTTTTGATGCTTTCCAGTCACTTGTATATGATTGAGGTGATTTTTATATGATTCTTTGATTTATACTTTTATGAGCCTAGGGTAGGTTATCTACTTGTAGTGTCGAGAAGTGGCTTGTAATGGTGGCCGGGGCCCTAAGTGGTTCCCACGGGAACTCATTGTAAGTTGTTTAATAAGTGAAAACATTACACTAAATGAGGATTAAAATGAACCTAATAAGAGTCTTTGTATGTTCTTTCCCATGCCTTGAGTGTTAGTACAGACTAGAATGGGAGTAGAGAGAATGCTTGGTTGCAACCTTGCATTCTGTAGTATGCCTTGTTAGTACAAGAGGATACTAGTGGCCGTATAGAGATTACTAGGGACCTTGAAGTCTTAAGAGACTACCAGGGTAACTCCAACGTGATTTGTGCAATGACACTTGCCCAATTACATAGTAGGTTTCCTACGTGTCTTGTGTGCCTCTAGGAATTAGATGTCAACCTATCTTAGAACTTTTGAGTTAGAATACTTTTGGGATTTTCTAGACTTGGAGAGTATTTTGATATTTGGTTTGATATCCTATTTGGAAATTGAGATTATCTCCTCAACGCGGTGGGAGTGGGCCATTTAGGTTCCACGCGGTCAAGTGGTAGTGCTTTTTCACTCTTACCATTGAGATCTGTTTGTACTCATCGTGGTTGGAGCATTCCTTATCTACATTTACTTTCATTCTTTCTATGTTTCATTATGATGTATGGTTATATTTCATGGTGGATGTTATATCTCTTATGATGGATGGATGTATAATGTATGGTGGATGGTTTCATTTATGTTTATTGTACTTTGTATCATGGATTCGAAGAGGATGATGTATTTCTATTTCTACATATGTATATTCTTTTAGCCTTTTATATCCTGTGACATGTATAGTGGATGATTGAGCATTTCAAATTTAATTTGCCAAAAGGCATTCAGAACAAATGTATATTATTTAAATAAACTTTAGACTTTATAATTATTCTTTCATGTGGATGTGGTATGGTTAGACTTAGTATTAATTAAATTTATATGTGATTCAATGTCATGGGATCCTTAAGGAATGTGACCTGCTATGTATGCTTTATTTGATTGTATGTTATTGCTTCCGCTACTTTATGTTTGATGTGTATGTTTTTCTTTCTTGTTTAAAAAAAAATGTTTGGCAAACTTAATAAAACTCTAGGTTAATTCTTTTGGATCCCTTGGTGGGGCATTACAGATTTAGAATATAATATAATATGTACTATAATAAAAGTAAACAATATTGAAATTTGGAGGTGCACTTCCTATTTATTATTGAAATATCAAGCATAATAACAACATGTATCATTTATAAAAACATGAAACCTTATTTCTTTTACTTTAATTTCTTGTCAACTCAACATTTCTACATTTATTAGAAAAAAATATTATAATTATTCTCCTAAATAATTAGTCTTCCCAAACTACAAGTTAGAAAATGTAAAAGAGGAATGTATATCTTAATTTACTTAAACACTTATCTAAAGTGCAATTTAAGGAGAAAAGTGCAATATACAATGTGATAAAAATAGGCACTATCAATTAGTTAATCTTAGATATTCATGTATAATTAATCATGTAATTAATTTCTTATAAATAGAAAAAAGAGGCCACCCCTAAATATCATACACTATAGACAAAATTGAATTTGGAAAAATAAATCAAACTTAAATTATTTAATACTTTTAACTTAAGAATCAAGTCTTGATATGTGATATTTATAACATCTAAAAATAAATGTGTAGAGAAAAAACTCTTATTACAAAAAGAAATATTACAAATAACTGATCTCATAATCTCATACAAGTAGAAAAACAAGGAAAATTACATAGAAGAAAACTGGTCTAAAAAGGACAGAAATAATAGAAAAAAAAGACAGAAATAATAGAGATAAACATAAATGATAAGATGAATGATGTGCAGTCCTGCTACAAGACAATCCAGTGAGTGGGCTTTATATGATCCTTTACTGACATGAAGGCTTTGATGGCAGTTTAGCAATATATTCAGCTTGAGCAACTGTACTAACAACATGAACAGGCTGAATTTCTTCACCATCTTCCCTTATCCGACTTCTCCATGAAGACGGCCTATGATGTCGTCGCACTTTCTATCGATCTCGTTGATTTTCTCGCCATAATCAGGAGCACTAGAAGGTACAACAGGCAGAATTATGTCCGGTTTGATTTCGGCGAGTTTGTTGGCTATCTCCTGAGCCGTGGGGATTTCAAGGTGGATCTGAGACGCGATCTGTTCAGCTGTTGGGATATCAAACTTCGGAATGTGATCGGCGATCTGCTTTGCAAGACTAGATATATCAATAGATTGTGCTCCTGGCAAGTTTATGCGATTAGCAACTTCACTTGCAATTCTGCTGTAATCGATCTCAATTTTGCTTGCGAGATCTGCCGCAGATGGTATCTGAATGTGCGATGCGATTTCAGCTGCCGTGTGCACCTTGAACGGCGGGATGACGATTCTATCAGCGATGTCTTTGGCTGCTACTGAGACAGGAATCGACTTTGTTATGGGATTCACAAGATCGGACTTTGTGAATTCGTTCAGAGAGAGTTCACCAATTTCTTCGGTTATCTCTCTGGCAGATGGCACTTTGATCCTGGACGCGATATCTTCGGCATTGGGAGGTTGAACGTTTGCACTGACTACAACACCAATCTGACTCGAGATCTGGTCAATGTCTTTTCGCGACAGACGGATGTCACAAACTTTGCTGGATAACTGCTCGACTTGCTTCTGCAGATCTTCTAGTTTTTTTATGAGATTTTCAGAAGTGGCCATGGGACCTTGAACTTTTGCACCCATGCTACTTGAGATTTGGTCAATGTCTTTTTGGGACAGACGGATATCAGAAACCTTACTGGATAACTGTTCCACTTGCTTTTGCAGATATTCTAGTTTTCTGCTAAGATCTGAACTCGTGAAGTACATGTTTGCAGGTTGATCTCTTACACTGCACCCATCTCTCCAGAACCCAGGAGTATGACTGGTCCAACGAGCTGGCTCACCAACTATCGGATTCATTTTCCAAAGAGATGATCAATTGGAATATCTAATGGGGTATTCGAAAACAAGAATCTAATTAACTTTGTTGAACACTGGACAGATTTGAATGAGAAGACTGTTTTAATCTAATCAGAGATGACGCTTCATGATCTCAAAACAACTCCAAGGATTCTGACAGACTCCTGACCAGGCTTCGGCGCTTTTACTTTCAATTTGGACTTGGTTTTCGATTCAATGTCGTAGAAATTTATGGAGGCTTTGACAATGACTAGAGCTAATTTTCACAATCGGCAAGACTATTGAGCGACGTAAACTATCATTCATAACAGATGGAAGGCAGAACAAGTTTTAGACTTCTTAAACCAATTTATGAGAGAGGCATCTAAGGACTTACGGGTTTCAAGCGCAGTATTCTCCTTCTGCTGCTTCTTTGCATCAGACTCTTCTCAATCCAAGAAAACAGCAAACCAGCATACCTTCGTCGTCTCCTATGAGATGCGAGTTCTAAGACCAATTAATCCATTTACAAGCGGACGCTTTGCTATTCAGCTTTCTTATGTAGGTACCTCACATGTGTGGGATCTAGGTCATAGGCCTAACTGCAAGTGCATTCCCCCTTTTCTAATTAAGCCTTTAATTAGACAACATTTGGAAGGGAAACATATTACTGGAGTGGCGAGATAATTGTGGGTACCATCCTCATTGAGAGTTTTCTCTTAACTGGGCTATCCTTAATAAAATATGATAGTGTTATGTTGATTTTGTATTATTTATTCTTTTGTTAATTTTCTTTCATATTCAATTATTAAGTGTGGTTCATTTTTAAGAGGAAAGTGTTAATACTACTACACTAACTCACCTCCCCTCTTGGTGCTTCCCCATCTTAAAATTTTGTAGTTCCCTTTTTGATTATAGAATCTACAAACCTAATTTTAATCTTATTATAAATTTTCTCTCTTGGACATCAAAAATAAGAAGATAAAATAGTTGATTAATACATCTTGAGCAATCTACAGCAATCACTTGACATTTTGTATTGTTCATAAAACTACTTTGAATTGCATTTCCTTTTACAAAGAAACTTACCTTCCAAAGTACCATAGAATAGTATGAAATTAATACATTAATCCTATTGAATCACTTCTTCATAACACTTTTTGACTATATTGCATGAACCATCCAATATTAGACAGAAGGAAAAGTCTTCCACAACTTCCCTTTTAACAAAATCCTAACAAGTTATCTTTATAGATTCTTTGCAAGTAAGAATAGTATTAGTGAAAACCATTTACAATGTCTTTGCATAACCACTTACTTAGTAACCATACTGGCAATGTGTTTTTCACAATTTTCACAGCCTCCTACACTTAATTTCTACAGGCATATTTTTCAGTACAATTGTATCTTTTCAATTTTAAAAAAATTTGAAATTTGATGTAATATTTTAAAGAATTTCATCTATTGTTAAATCTAGATAAAATTTAATAATCATAAGTATAGTTGTATGCATCTTTGGTATGCCAATTAAGCTCCTCAAGTCAATCTTTGGTCCTTCAACCATGCAATAATAATAAAAACATGATTTGTCTCTTCAAATTACTTTGAGGTTATGACAAATATGAACTTTTATAAAAAACTAAGGTTGTCAAAGCATTTTGTTTTTCTAATGCAAGAACATCCAACAATGTTAAAGAAATATTGTATCACCCAAAAATAAGTCAAATAATAGTTTTTTTTTTTTTAGTTTTTTTTTTCTTTCTTTCATATTTTTTGCATTTTTGGATACCCATTTGGGAAAATTAGAGAATCCAATACTCAGGTTACCACAACTACTTTTCTAGGTGAGCCTTTCAAACACACATGAAAATGTAGAAAGATGAGCTATTTTATAGGAGGTCTGTAATTATAGAGAACTAGAGGGTGTGAGTTTAGGTGAAGGTGGTAATTAAAATTTTAAGCACACTGGAAAAAGAATCTAGTTAAAATATTTTAGTGTTTGAAAGTTATTACATTTTAAAGTTGTGTGAAGACCTTATGAAAGAACTTCAAAGTCAGATTTGAGCCACTAAACAACCTTATATGACCTTGAAAAATGTGGGATAGTTTTAGGTGGTCCATAGTGTTGTAGAGCACTTAGAGATATTTTGACAGTGTAAATGGTTTGTCAATTAGAGCCCGGAATCAAAAGTTATGCTTCCCAAAAGTTGGACCACTTTTTTTAAAACCTTCTATTTTGGTACTTGCTTCTAATTTGGTGTTTGGATGCCAAATTTTGTTCTTGGCTTTAACCCTAAAATAGATTATTAAAGGCCCATCCTTGGAATGAAAAGGAAATTCTTTGGGAGCTTCAAGAGAAGGTAGTATGAGAAGGATTTTTCTCCAGATTTTAATAATATTGTAGCCCATAGGGAATATAGTTGGGTATGTTTAGATTGTAATGAATGTAGTAATTTCTTACTTCAGATAACAGATATTTCCTTTTCTATTTTGTTTATTTATCTGTCTTGTTTTTCCCACATCAATTTTTCTTTCTATTTTGAATGCTTCATAAGAATGACTCTTTTCATTTTGGCCTAGATCATTCATTTTATTCAAGTAGTTAATGAAGTCTCACAACTTAAAGAAACTAATTTGTCATTCAATGCTAGAGACTTTCAAAAAAAAAAAATTGGAATCTTACACAATACTAATCTACACACCTTACCTTCAATCTTTGTGTAGTTATAGAATTGCTTTCTTTTCATGCTAATTTTTGCCTCTATGCCTTTTTCCCTTTCATCTATGTGCAATGATTTAATCACCTTTCATCTCTTCACTAGAACAAAGACTAGTAGTTCTCTAATTCCAATTTGTGGATAAAATGTAAATGTTGTGTACATCATATTGCTTGATTCGTATAGGTTTTTATATATTGAGGAATTATTTCTAAGGAAATAGCTTCATAGAAAAACCTTTTTAGTTGAACTTCATTGCTCAATGTAATATATTAAAGTCAATAATTGCCTATGTATCACCCCCTCCCATAAGTCTTTCTCAAAATGTCAAAGTTCCCAATCTAACCATTCTCCTTTTACATTTCTTAAGTCTTCTACAAACTCATTATTATCCATGTTTGAAATTCAACTCCTAATTTTGATAGAACATTCACCTTTGCATTCCCTTCCCTTCTAATATTTGAGACCTAAAAATCTTCAAAAATCTCCAATCTTTAATGAATTAACTCCACAAAATTCTTGAAGTGTTAAGCACTCACTTCCTTATTCATGATTTCCTTAATCGAAAATGATGAATCTCCCTCCAAATGATTTTTTTTTATACATACCCTTATTGTTTGTTGAATAGTCCAATACATGGCTTGCAATTCTACCTCATTGTTCATCTCATTCTTTAATTTATTGACCCCAAATAGTAAAGAATTTTTTAATCAATCTCTGATAATAAAGCTAGCACCACTAGGTCTCATATTACCTTTTGATGTGTCATCAAAATTTACTTTGCACCAACTAATATTTGGTGATTTTAAAATTACTTTGTCCCCATTGCAAGAAGAAATATTATCCCCTCAAAGCCCCTAAACAAGGCCCCATGACATTAATCATTGAATGGATAGATCAATATATAAATTATTGAATTGATAAATTTAAATAAATAACTCAATAGGGAAAAAGTTATCTAACAATACATGAATTATTAAGTCAATAACCAAATTTGAAATATATTAATTATTGAATGAACAAATCAACAAATGATTGAAAATCATTGGTGCAGATCTTCGATGAGATCCCTCTCCACCACCAATCCATGCTTTTGGTGTAATGGAAAAAATTACATGGTATGAAAGATAAGTCTTCTAGAAAAATAAATGTAAGTTTTTGTTTGTAGGTGTGACAGGACAGAGCTTGAAAGAATGGACTTTTCAACATTTTTAGTACTTATGTCATGCAATTATTTTGAATGGAATCCACCAATTCTACTTAGGTCCATGAGTAGAGGCTTGCCTCAAAAAATCATGACAGTAAAGGTTGGACCTAATTCTACATCTAAGAAAGGTCAAGGTCATGCTCTCTTGGCATGTTTCTTGCCTTATTTTTCTTTATAGTGGTGCACTATTTTTGTATATATGTCATGCCTCTTTGTGTAAAATATTTTTTTGTTCCATTGTTAATCAAATTTATGGACATTTGGCACCTATATTTTTAATCAACAATTTATTCTTGCATGGTTGAGCAATGTCATTAGGATCACTCGTACAAACTCATGTATCGTATGCATCCTTGAATGATAGATGTTTTTCCTCTATTTTTCATCTATTAATTTTTTGAGGGAGCTATGTAAATTATTGTCTATTGTATCCTCAATTTGATTGACAAATATTTTTCCTTTGTTTGGCATCTTCTCATTGTTCGAGTAGTATCTTGGGAAACTCATGTCGATTGATCATGGTCATCATCTTGGTTTCAAAGAAGTTTCTTCATTCAACACTATGGTGGTTATCATTTGATAGATGTCTGCAATTTCCTTGTCATAAAAGACCTTATATCCTCTTTCCTTGCATTGTTATTAATCTCCTTGGTTGGAATTAAGGTGCATGTGCAGGGTGGGGGAATGGGGTGGGCATGGTGGGGGGAGGGTTTATACTTCTAATTGTCAGTTTAGTTTAGTATTGCTAATGATTTCAATTTTGAAAAAGAGTTTTCCCAAACTAAGATTGTTAATTAGATATTTCCTTGTTAACTGCTCATGCATGATTAGTGATAATTGAAACTCTTTACAATGATTTTCTCTTATTAAAGGTAGTTTAAATTTTTATAAATCATGTATAATGTAATCATTATTAATCAATAAGAGAGGACAATGTAATCAATAGATTTTTTATTTTGAGCAATTTTGATTCTTCTTGTTATTCTTCTTACAAGTTTTACTTGTTTTTTCAACTAAATCTAATTATCCTATAGCTTACAATTATAGGAAATTTTACAAATATCATGTAAATTAATGTATGTATTTCAAACCATAAATTATTATATGAACAGAACAACATATGAATTAATCAATTTATTATTCCATTTTTTTAAAACTATTAAAATAATAAAAAATTAATTTATTAAATGAACAACCCAAGCCTCAAACTAATAATTATTGAACAATTGGATCTAGACATAAATTATTGAATATCATTTGAATCAGTGAGTAGATTCCAAAACCTAAATTACTCATTATTCATTATTTGTATCATACTACATTTTATTCATTATTTGTATCATAACAAATTAGTTTTGTATTTTAAGCGCGATATGAAACAGTCAAAAATAAATAATATGTCTTTTCGTAAATAAATGCAAAGCTCATTTGAAGGAACTACATGAAGAACATCTCATATTCTTTACAAAAAGGCATTTATTTAAAGAAAATAAATATGCATTTATTGCCTTTTCGTAAATGAGATGTTCTTTGGGGGGGATTTGAATTAGTATTTTACAAACTTTATCCCAACTAGATATCCTTAACAATCTTATAACTTGCATATGAAAGTAAACTATGCTGAATAGTACACATAACCATGCAATAAGAGAACTCAGAACACCATATTTTGCTAACTAGGGAAACCCTAGCCAAGGAAAAATCCTAGTGGGGTTAGTACCCACAAAATGATCCACTAATCAAAAGTATCTTGTGAAAGATATTGACCCAATTAAGAGTCTATTGCATTTGTATAATCTCTCAATCCTTGTTAGAGGACTAGGCTTTTTTAGAAGCCTCAACCCTATTAGGAGTTGGTATATACAAATACAAAATGTATGCAAGATTAGCCCACTACCCAAACATGGAATATACAATGTAGTCGTTCAATACGAAAAGATAGATACACAAACCTCTTTACATTGTCGTTGATATCTTCAATATCTAATATTGTCTTTTCTACTCATCACAAAAATTTATCTCAGTTCGCAATCCTTTGACCATACATCAAAATTCACATATCAATAATACCACACACTTCACAAAACTTCACATATAACAATCTTTCCTTTATACCTTGCTAATTACAAATGACTGCCCAATCGACCTTTATGTCTTTATAGTCTTTACAAAACATAAAATTAACTTTCACTGACTTAAGATTAACATCTAAGATTTCATCCCTAATTAGTTAAATAATAATTTCATAAATAAAATAATTCCTTAACCCAAAATACTCATTTTCCTATCTTTCTTTGTTATGCTTATATATTTTTATGATTGATAATCTGTCTATAACTTTATCGGTATTGTCTATAATGACCTGCAAAACTATATGAAGAACATCTCATATTCTTCAGTAGTGGTCAGTCTTATGCATGCAATGGTTTGCACTTGTTCAGATATCAACCAAGTAGTGGGGATTGTTAGCAAATTTTGTTAGGATAAAACCACAGACAGAAATAAAAACTACATGCAAATATAACCAATAACAGAAAAATAATAGATCATACAGAAATGAACACAAGGCACCAAGATTTAACATGGTTCACCCAATCCCTGGGCTACATCCACCAAACAACAACTCCGATCTTGTTACAATCCAGTAATTACAACCTGATTACAATCTGTAATCCCTTAATGCTCAATACCGCCGCAAGAAGCAATTTTGCATCACACTATAATACAATCCCTAACCCTAAGCCCTTTTATACAAATATTAAACCGCTTTAGGGT